>OV656808.1:5982500-7232500 GCA_927399485.1 Calamotropha paludella | reverse complement strand
CCTACAGCGTAAAATCAGGAATGTACTAGAAAAAATTTCGACGAGTGTTCGCAAGGCTCGGTAGCTCAATTGGGAGAGCATTAGACCGGATTTCCAAAGGTTGCGGGTTCGATTCCCGCCTGAGATTCACTTGTGACCCGAGTCGATTTTTTCTAGTATTTTTCTATTATAATAATTTATTACAATTTTTTTGTACGCAGTGCACTAAAGTTTATAAAGTTTTTGAAATTTTACTTTTATTTCTTGTTACTTAATAATAACATTAACTTACGCAACTGCTTATGCGAAAACAGTGATTTAACGAGTTATTCGATCGATACCCTAGTTAGTACTTTTATTTTTGGTCATCCATCACATCAGCAAAAGATATTCTGCTCACAAGAGTAGAACGAACTCCGCAATCGCTTCAGAACAGAGCTTTACATTCAGGATGGTCATATATACTCCATTTTTTTAATAAGCGATCAACTGCTAGTTATTTTATATCTAAACTAATATCTCTTAAAAATATAACCCATCTTATCTATAAACAATTCGATTTAAAATCAACAATTCTCAGCCTATATGGAATTCTTTCTAGTTAAAAATTGCTTTAGATGCCCAATGTTCTTTTTTTAATATTATATAATTTGAATATATGTATGTTTTCTAGTTTGTTTTATTTGAAATAGTATTATATATTACCTTGTAGCGTGTAGGCCGTGCGCTGCGGCTGCATTCCTGGCGCGGCGTTGACGCCGACCCGCGACGTGTTGTGCAGCGACAGAGCGCCAAGCAGGTCTAGCTCGGTGGCTGTAACAACATTCAACAACTTAATATACTTATAAACTCGGCGTCAAAAAAATCGCACCTTATAAAAATCTTATTCAAAAATTCCTAAACCTTATATAGAGGATAGTGTTAGGTATCATTAGAAAGGTAACAAAAAGGAGCATCAAACAACAATTAAGTGCAATCTTTTTTTTAATTAAAATTATACAAAAAGCATAAAAATTTGAAAAATAATAAAAAATCTTAATTAAGTCCTAATTAATAATCGATAATTTACAAAAAAAATGTACAAAAAGTGTCTTAAAATTAACTCAAAATCTAGTGTTACCCCCCCTTGCCCTGATGACGGCTTCCATACGGTCCCTCATAGACCTCACCAACTTCAGGAGCTCTTCTTGAGGGATAAGACCCCATTCTTCAATCACCGCGGTTTGGAGTTCCTCTAGAGTCGAAGGAGCCGGATCCCGAGATCGAACCTTACGTTTAAGATGGTCCCAGAGGTGCTCTATCGGATTCAGATCAGGACTTCTCGCTGGCCACTGCATCACAGGAATTTGGGACCTCCGCAGGAAGTCGTTCACGATGGCTGCAGTGTGTGCGCGAGCGTTGTCGTGCATTAATGTGAACCCCTCGCCAAAAGATTCGGCAAAAGGGACCACATGCACATCCAGGATCTCTGTGATATAGCGGCGCGCAGTCAGCGACCCTTGTCCGCGAGCACCTCCGGTCCGGGAGACGCAGACCAGGTCGGTTTTGCCGGCAGCCGACATACCGCCCCAGAACATGCAGGATCCGCCTCCATATTCCACCGTCTCCTGGATGCAGGCTTGAGCGAAACGTTCACCCTGCCTCCGGTATACTCTTCTTCGTCGGTCGTTGCAGAAAAGACACACTCGTGTCTCGTCTGAGAAGAGAACAGCTCCCCACTGCTCAATGGTCCAATCGACGTGGTCGCGAGCAAACTGCAAGCGGGCTCGTCGGTGCGCTGCAGTCAATTTTGGACCTGTAGCAGCTCTGCGGGCTGCTATGTTCTTCTCCTTCAGTCTTCTTCTAACCGTGGATACACTCACGGTGCGTCTGCGAACTGCCTGGAGCTCCTGTTGCAGCTGAACAGCGTTTGAGAAGCGATTTCTCAAAGAGTACGACACAACGAACCGGTCGTCTCTTTCCGAAGTGCAGCGACGTCTACCGGACCCATGTCGCCGGATATAGCCACCGGTCTCTAAAAAGCGCTGGTAGACTCTACGAACCGAAAAACGGCTCAGATTCAGTTGCCGGGCGACATCACACTGCCGCACCCCTGCTTGCAGTAGTGCAACCACTTGAGCGGCCTCATCAGCTGTAGTGTCCATTTTCCAGATGTTCTTTCTTCAGTAAAATCAGTGCGTGTGTCCCCTTCAACGGTTTAATAGCGAATGACCCACATTGAACCCGTGTTGACCTCTTTATACCCACAAAGTTAGCGCAACTCGCGACTCTCCCGAGCAGCAAAATTTCCTTAGAATTTTTGTGACCCTTTATTTGTTGCTTTAGGTTTTATTTGATAATGAAAAATAATGTTTTTTTATTAAGTTAATTAAGTAACCTTTTAAATAAAATTATAATTAATACGACTGCATGTGCATATCCAGAGTTAATGCCATTTGAACGTGATTTTCTTAGAGGTGCGATTTTTTTGACGCCGAGTGTATAAACTGTACCTTTTTAACACATTTTAAAAATCATTTTCAGAGGACGAAGAAGTAAAATTTGCTTGATAGTGCACGTCTACAAGTAGAAATCGTAATATGATTGTCAAACCAAATTATTTATGACATTAACCCTGTAAGTATATTGCAATGGTCTTAGTTATTTATTTATAGAAATCAAATATTATAGTTATTATTTTACATATCTATCTGTGTCTATCTGTGTTATATTTTTGTTTGTTATCAAAGCCGATTGATAAAAAAAGATCAACGTTAAAGTGTTGTTAATACTTTGGAATTGTTATGCCAAATGTGTAAGTATAACTCCTCTACTTTCTGATTTAAGGGTGGTTAGGTTTTGCTTGTTCAGTTAATTGTTAAGAATTTTTGTCGCTTCTTTTTGGAGCGAATCTCCCATGGATCAGCTTCAATGGCACAATGTCTGTTACGCCATAACTTCTCGAATTCTTAACCAATTTTAATATTTTTTGTGTGGAATCGAATCAAAAGGTTTTGTGACCGAATTTTGAAATTCGCAAAAATTCCCATCGAAACAAAAAAAAAACTTTTTTTATGTATACGCTCCGCTCCAATACATGATGCTAGCGTAGCTTTATTTTTAGCGACTGCATCGCCTAGTTAGTATAAAAGTTACGTAATTACCAACTGGAACCACAGTTTTTTTTTTTCAAAAATAGATATTTACAAATTTCTTCAAAAATACTACTAATTACCACATACCATAAAATTACTTAACTAGATCTGTGATCGTTATATTATATAAACGTGTTTTTATTACTAATTTTCAATACGCAATGTACTAGAAAGGAGTGACGAAGGCGTTTCCTTTCAAAGTCTTCATTAATGTTATTCCAAAGGTAAAATTATGAATAGATGAGCGCTACGAGCTCTACGACAACATCGTAGCAGCTACAAGACCTATTATAGGAGCATTGACATTTCAATAGACGTGTCACTCTACGACGAGGTGGTAGCACTACGTAAAAATACTACATTATTTACGAATTGACAAATTGCCATATAATTTAAATGTGTATTTCATTGCTAGAGTTTATTATTTTTCCAAATACCAGTGTAAAATATTGTCAATTGTTAAGATAAATAACCAACAAACAAATGGTCTTCATTAATCTTTATCATTATGTGAAAGATGACAAAGGCGTGTACAGGTTGTAGGGCAAGGTTAACTGTCAAGTTCAACTATTCTTAGCAAATTAGTATCGATAGCCTGCACAGCGGGTATCGATTCTCCGAGCTCTACCCAAAGTTATAAGTTTAACAATCAGGGCGTAATCCAAAACGTTTACAGTAAAACCATAACAGTATCTCTTTAAGTAGACAGTCTAATATATAGTTCTCGTTGCATCAAATTGCATGTACTTATAATAAATCCACATATACCACATTTATACGGCTCATATAATACGGGCCACAACTTAATATAATCATTTCGGTTGTCTATCGCTTATTTACGATTCATAAAGGATCGGTGGCCTACATTCAGACAATCAATATACGGAGACGAGGCTGTACGAAAATCGAGAGTCCGCAGGCTCGTATCGATCCTGGTAACGAAACTACACGAACTTGGAAAAGAAACCTACGTCTGAATAAGTTTATCTGTTGCTCTTTGAAATTTATCAAAAGATTATTCCTGATTTTTCCGATAATATCTTTATAAGTTACATTATTCCACACCGTAAGACATACATTCGCATGTTGGTACTACATGCAGATTTTTTGTTTAATATCCAAAGTAATAAGAATGATCCTATTCGATTTTTTAAATTTGATTGCATATAACATGGTAAATTATGTCCTTACCAATAATAAAACTAATCGAGTGTCAGAAGTTAGAGATTTGGGCTTTTACCTCTAATTTTTTTAAATGTAAACATTGATGCGATGGTTGTGAGTGCTTATTGAAATTTGGAATTTTTGTCTAATAATTGTAACTGTTTAATTCTCAAATAAGGAATTAAAAAGATAAAATAAACTCTATGGGGTTATTCAGCGTCTCACATGGTTTTATTGTTTATAGCTTGTCGATTTTAATCTACAACAATCATTTTCAATTTATTTTATTATTACAATAATTATTAAGTAGACTTGTAAACCGAGGACATTGGCGATGGCAACTTCTGAAATTTGTGTGCTTTAACTTCTCGATAACATAAGTTGCTAATAAGGTAGTATAAAATTATTCCAATTATTATTAAATCTCTTTTAAATTTGTAAGCAATTATTAATATGGATCTACTCAGCATCAATATGATTTTTACCGTAGAAATGGGTTTATCCTAGTATTTCTGGATGATTGTTTTCAACTTATTGTTTAATTTTTAAAACAATATATAAAAAATAACAAGAAAACTTAATTTTCTAGTTAGATTAATGGTCATCCGAATCCTGATAGAAAAATGAGTTTTTTATTTCAAAAATACGATAGGTACCTTTGTAGATTTACTCTGTTGTCCGATTGTCTGTCTGTAGATTTATTATTGTATCGACACATTTTGTTAGTTATGTATAAAACTAGTGGAATACATTATATCAATATGAAACCTCAATAGTTGTTTAGAACTTCAGAAGTAGGGACTTACTGGAAAGCACCCGTAGGAATATTAATTAATCAGAAAATCTAACAACATAATGTGAAAAGTGCTTTAACGCAAACAGTGATCGGGAATTGCCATATAATTCCGCTTTCAATCGCACTTAAACTATTTTTAAACATATTTAGTGAAAATTTACCTTTTGGAATGAAAATTTTCCAATAAAGAAAAGAAGAAGTTGTATATTACTTTAATATTTCTGTCGTAGAAAAGGAATTTATGTATATTCACACGCCTGTTATACAAACTAGACGATTGTGTGTAACTGACAGCGCAGTGCTTTTATAACCTCCATCCATCACAGTAACCCGGTCACAGAGCCTTCAGGCATTCCGGCCTGCTACTGCTAACTAAACACATTCTTCATATTACCAACATACACATAGTAACAAAACATATACTGGTATTCGAGATATATATTTAAAATAAGAGAAAAAGGATAAATTATCTTAATAAATAAATATTTCCTACATTCACACCAATTAACCTAGCCCAAAGTAAGCACTTTTAAGGCTTGTGTTATGGATGCTAGGGTAAGGGATAGACATTCATATATCATACATAAATAAGTAATATTCATAGAAATATATACAAACATCCATGACTCAGGTACAAATATTCGTATTCATCATACAAACATCTGCCCCTTCCGGGATTCGAACCCAGCCCCGTCGATGCGAAAGGCAGGATCGCTACCGTTGCACCAAACAGTCGTCTGAAAATATAATATAATAAATAGAATAAAAAAAAACTAGAAAATATCGCCTCAGCTCACAAGTTATTTTCAGTGTATTTAGTCTCAGTTATTTATCATAATTCTCAGTTCAGTCAGTCTCGTCTGAGAATATCTTGTGAACCAAGACACTTTTTTTATAGTATTTCTTTATAAGATCATATAAAAAAATGAAAAATCATAAAAAAGGAAAAGATTCAACATGAAATACTCGGAAAGTATATTGAATGTTATCAGGATAAATCGTACAAGGAAAATGAACTTGGCTTAGGGATATTAATATTCATTTATTAATAGCATGATTTTCTTATTTTGGTGCGGTCATTCGGAAAAGTGATTCAGATTATTTCTAAGTTTGATAATGTCAAGAAATACCTTTGCCCTCTTACATTTTTTTGGTATAGATACTCGTAATGAGTAGAAATACAGTTTTAGTATATTTCTATTTTATTTCTATTAAATAAGGAATAAAATGTGGTTATGACATGAGTCGTTTGTAATTGCAATTATCCATTGACAATAACTCTTTACAAATAAATAATAAATAATATTTCTTACATTCACATCAATTAGCCTTGCTGAAAGTAACACTGTAACACTGTAAGTCTCTTGGACTATAGGATAATGGATAATATACATTTACGATAGAAAGATATGCAGTATTCATAGAAAATTATATGTATAAATTTAGTTACTGATGACTCAGGTACAAAAATACTCGTGTTCCGGGACTAGAGCCCTGGACCGTCGGCGCAAAAGGGAGGATCGCTACAGTTAACACCAAACGGTCATCAATTATAGCAATGAATTTTACTATCAGATAATTTTGATAATGATTATTACAATTTTAATAGAGAAAAATACTTAAGCTTTATTGAAAATATCATTGTTAATTTCAGCACCACTTCAATTAGGAAGTGTGACAGTTTGTGTCAAGCGCTCTTGCCTTCGCGGGCTCCAATTTATAACGCCTGTGCCACAAAAGAACCCAAACTAGGGCTGTCACTATTTCTAGGTTATATGAATAAATGCAATGGAAAAACATTTAGGCCGAATGCAACAACCGTAAAAAAGCTTGGAGCTTATTTGTTACCTCATTAAAAATGGCGGTCGTTAAAATATCTAGCTATTCCTGCTCGGTTTACTTTTCGAAAGAAAGATAAAGCATTTATTGAAACACACAAGAATAGGAGAAGAGAATAAGGGACTTGACAATGTAAAAATATAAAGAGTAATAAAAACTTTAAAAATTTCTGTGTGGGGTCAATAAATACTATGCCTCAGCATTTCGCCTCTGTGTCATTTACTGAGCAGAATAGACACAGAGGCGCTGTTATTCTGACAGGGTCTGATAAAAATAGCTACTTTTGCCATCGATCTTATCCAAGACTCTTAGTAAAACATTGATGATCTTATATATAACATAAAATAGAAAACAAGGATTTCCATAGCTTTGACTCGTAAATTATATATTGAATTGCAGTATTGACAAATTGAACTAAAAACACGGTCGCAATGCAGTCATCTGTATTATTGAAATTCAAACGTATTTTGCCAACAAAAATAGAAAAAACTTCGTTCTTACACTTAAGCATCTTTCACACACTTAAATAAAATCACTTTTACCGGATTAATGACGCGTTTAACTTTGTTTATAGGATCCGTGATAACAGGACGTCAGCATTAAATATAAAAAAACAAATTTAGTATTGACAACCCAAAGTTTCGAGGTAGGCGCCGCGTCGCCGCGTCGTCTGTGCCGCCCGCCCCACACAGCAGCGAGCTGTATCAAAGAGATGCTCCAGATTGCCTCGTAAACTGTCTCTAGCTTTTATTGTTTATGGTTCCACTATAAATAGCAAATAAGTCATTTAAATTACAAAATATATTACTACATCTTGAATGTGATAACATGACACCTACAGGGACAGTAGTATAGCTAAATCATTAATTATTAAACAAATAAAAAGAAACGGAGAATTGGAAAATTGGACCGGTTTTCCAAAGGTCGATCGGCGGGTTGTATTCCCGCCTGAGATTCACTTGTGACCCGAGTCGATGTTTTTCTAGTAATTTTCTATTATAACAATTTATCTTATAAGAAATGTAATTTTTTCTTAATAGTTTTTGCCATTTACATTATTAAAAGGATACCTCACTTGAATTACTAAATATATTAATAATTACATACAATTCCAGGGCAAGTAAAATGAAAACCGACAGTTTTGTAAGTTTATTTTATTTGACTTAATTCTACACGGAAAACGATACTGGTAGAATAAGATATGAAGAAAACCGAAAATAAACGTAGTTTCCTACGATATAAATTAATTAGTACCGCCGCGCCGTCCGTAACAGAACCGTTATCGGAGAATTAAGCGGCCACCGTAAGACTGAAGGCAGTAAAATGAGCCTTATGTATTCACGCGATCGTAAACATTACTACACACCATTCAAATTTTAAATAATTCACTTGCTGGTAACAACAATAAAAAGAAGTGTTTATTATATTGAGTAAAAACTAAATTGTTCTTCAATATTTTATTTAAAAAAAAATTGCTTTACTCTTGATATTTATACCATTTATTCATATCTATACTAATATTATAAAGAAGTAAAGTTTGTGTGTGTATATTTGTTAAATTGTAAGGGGTAATCTCGGGATCTAATGAACCGATTTTAAAAATTCTTTCACCAATAGAAAGGCACATTATTGCTGAGTGTCATAGGCTATATTGAATGCTAGAAAAAATTTAAAGAATTTTGTCCACCCGTGCGAAGCCGGGACGGGCCGCTAGTTTATTTATATATAAGTATTAATTAGAATACAGAATTATAAAGGTTCCGACAGTATGTTTTTGTTTTTCAAATGTAGACTTAATGTAACATTAACTGTACAAGCACATTAAAATACTAAACTATAATGTACAAAAGCCTCTGAATAGGGTTGCCAACCGTACTCTAAAATAGAGTATTGTACTCTATACCATGTAGGCGTACTCTTTTATCTATAATACTAATAGAGGACGCTAAAATACTCTTTTTTACACAACGTTTACTATACTAGTGCCAGTCTCGCATATATGATTACCGTAACCAAAAAAGTCAACTATTTACTTTTAATATGCTGGTATTCTCAAGTTAGGAATCCCTATACCCCAAGCCACACTCAGACGTTTCTGAACGCAGCCACTAATGTCAATCAGTGCCCTAACGAATTTGTTTATTTTTTAAAAAATTAGCTGTATACTCTGTTCCCACCACATCAGGTTTACTGAGAGAGTCTTTTTGGATCATGAATGTGAAGAGAACTGTTTACTCTGAGGAAGAGAAACAGGGCTTCATTGAAATTGATTAAAAATGAGCTCCTGATCTATGTATATGTAAACCTAGAGTTAGAATGTTTGGAGTCATACAACTTTTTTTAAAACTAAATGAAAAATTGTTATTTGCTGTAAAAATACCTTTATAAAAATTTTAAATAAATGATACTCTTTTTTATAAGGCCGTACTTTTTATATAACTCCTTTGAAATCAGATATACTCTATTTCTTCTAATAAAAGTTGGCAACCCTACCTCTGAAATACAAATATAAGCCATCAGGCTATCTAACAAATTGCAATTTTACGATCCGCACCCGTAGGTACCTACGAATGTTTTACAGTGAGTTGCATTAAACACAATTTATGGCTTGGAAATTGCAATACGCATTAGCGAATCCGTAGTAACGATCACGGTCCTACAATTTCATTGCACTGATGCTATAAACACAAAATTCATACAATTTGTCTACAAAGTATGCGTATTGTACACCGTAGAACTTTGTCACATTATTTATTTCTATTTTGTTATCTCTTTGCTTCCGGTTGATTTAGTGTGACATGGTTATATATGCTCGTGAACGTAAGATCTCCGTGGGCGGATTTTTTAAATTACAGTGCTGTTTTTAACTGAGGATATCCATCGTGCTAATGTTAAAAAATATTTTTTTCAGACAGCGCTGTTATTGTTTGAGCCCAAGATAAAATTCTGCTGACTGACTTATTGTTTGATAATTGTTATTATGATATAGCAATAATTTAATACAACGTGACATTAAAAGATTAATATTAATGTTGATAATTATTGAGCGAAGCTCTCTTTTAGGCAACTCACAAATTTCGCTTGTCTCCCTCCTGCTACTTAACGGTTCAACCGATTCGAACGAATTTTGGCATAAACATACATAATTATAATCCTACGGACATAGGCTATGTAAAAAAAATATAGACTTTACTATGGAGGAATAATCACCGAAAGAAAAATTCAAAAGCTGATTACAGCCAAACCGCTGAAACTACATTGATGCAATTTAGGTGAGGTTAGGTAACGTGGTGCTTCGCTCAGTATTTGCAAACAGCAACAGCATTGCAGACCTAGTATATTACAGCGAAGTATCACATCAAAGTAAATATAGCGCCTTTTCTTAGGTTCCAAGTGAACGGAAACGAAACTTAGTACTTTTTCCTCTCCGCAATTCGAAGAGTTCTTATCAATACGTAATTGATATTAAATAGTGACTTATATTTTTATTTTTCTATATTTTTAGTGAGCTTTCTTTTTTACACGAAATAATGGTTTTATGCAGAAATTACACTCAATGGAGTTAAAAAATCACATTGAGACATTTGTAACAGTAATACTTCTATTCAATTTGTAGGCGGTCGCTGCACATCGGTCGAGATGTCAGTTATTATCTATGAGAACCGAGTTCGTTCGTAAACTATCTCTACTAATATTATAAATGTGAATGTAATTTTGTTTATTGTGCTTTCCCGCAAAAATTACTGAACCGATCATCATGAAACTTCGTACATATATTGTTGGAGGTATTAGAACTAACATAGGATACTTTTTATTGTTTAAAAATATATTTTTATGGCTTAAATGCGGGGGAAGCCGCGTGTAAAAGCTAGGCTTACTTAAGTGTTTAGCTCATAAGGGGATACGAGTTATATTAATTATTGGAACAATTGTTAATATTCTTAAAACAAATACTTGTATTAGTAAAATATTTTGAAAACCATCATTCAATTATCAATACAATTAATGATAGTCAATTCATATGAAGTTTGTGTGTTAGTTGGTAGCAAAAGATGTAGGATTTACTCTAGTGAATGAAAAGTGGAGTTAATTTACACGAGTGTTTTCCATCGTTTACGTGATATTTATACACAATGGCTTTTATTAAAAAGCGTGATATGTTTTTGCTATCTCAATTACAAGATCTCCAAACAATGAGGCTATTAGGGGAAGTTTCCATCATCGTCTAATTACGCGAATAATTCATCAAAAGGGTGCAAAAGACGGCCAATTAACGATACATTAGCAGCCGAGCCTTGTGAAAGGCCCGACCACCCGAAACAATCCGGCTTGGGACCATTAATTAATTTGCACCTACCACGAGCCTCCGCAGTGTGCCGGCTTTTTGTTAACCAAACCCAATTTTGATCATAGAACCCGCACTTATAGCAATACCGTTTTGTTATGGTGAGATGATAGCTACCATATTTTAATAAAAACTATACTAATGTATTTATTTTATTTTTTAGCATTCACTATGCTATATTTCTATATTATTCAAAATGCTCCTATTCTACTCAAGGGCTCGGTCATATGGCCTTTTTTATAAAAACAATATACAGTAACGCATAATTATTTGATATTTTTATTAGTGTTTTAAAAAATTTAGAATGTCGCCGTAATCTCGTAAATAGATGTTATAAATTCTAACAGATATTGCATACAATACTCTTAAAGGTATTTATTATTACCCGCTCAGATTTCATGCTTGGGTCAATATATCTCGAATTTAAACATACTAATTAACTGTGACCTATGCTTAATTTTTCGCGTAGATACATATGTCTTCTGAAAAAATATTTCGTTAGTCACCAATGTAATTGCAGATCAAGCGTCATTAACTGTTGATCGCACTGCATTTTCGTACATACTTTGAATAGCGGTAAAATCTTATCAAAACACATGCTCCTTTGTAACAAAATAAGCGCCCAAAGATAAAATGATTACTATACTATTAATAATCTACGTATAATAACATCATCTACGATGTAAATAAGTGCCTTTTACACAAAGTAAACAACGAATCAAGCCAAGACAAAAGACCGTACTTGTTTTAATGGAAGCAAACAAATATTCGTCAACTCGCTATGGATACGGTAACCCGAGTCGCTGTGAATTACGCTATCTAGTTACCTACCTACTGGATGTACCCACGTTAATGTTGCAAGGGTTAATAACAATTAACTGAAGTCCCTTGGAGTAACACGAGACGGCACGTGGGCAAAACTTGATCGAGCGAGCTTCAAATCGACCATATGGCAGACATAATGATACCAATTTAATCTATAATAAGTATGGTAGACCACATTTGCGCTAGTTATTGAAGAAATTGTTTCCATTTCGAATTCTAAACCAAATAGGAAATTTAATTTAAGAGCGTTACCTTATCTTTAATGATTATTTTATGATCCGAATTGTCATAGAACCAAGCAAAGTTTAGCCATTTCTATAGCTTTTAAATTGAGTTTTCGCACTTTTATTTTGTAAAGACAAAAACAGCCTATACTTTGAATATATTTTCGAAAGCTAAAAAGTAAGAAGCAACTGATTATTTCCATATTTATTTATGTTTTCGATTTCTACACTTCCGCGTCTATCGTAAATAATACTGGAACTTTTACCGGTTCACGACGCGTTTTTTCTTTTGTTTTTTATATTTAATCCTGACGGTTTTATTTAAATTCTTTAATATTGCAAAATTTCTTAAGGTTTTACTTTAATTTAATAAGGCTTTTGTACCTACATATTTTCAGAACAGGGTTTCACTGTTGTACAGAATATGACATCAACACGCGTATCCCATTTCTAACTTTTACTTTACCTCTTATTACACATCTCTTTTTAACCCTTAGTGTTCCCCTCGACAAATACCCTTTTCCATGCAAGTTTTCCTTTTACTAGATAAACTACCATCATACCAATTCGCTAAACCATTCGATTGTGACTGATAGTTTTCTGTAAAAATTGCAATACAGCATCATGACAGTCAGTAAATAGCGTATTATTGACACCACAATCGGACGATGATCGATAGCAAATGTGTATGAATCAAATTGTGATTAAATAAATGATATCAAAACGGTCCATAATGCCATAATAAGAAACATTCTTCAATAAAACTGTAGTATCACCGCTAGACAAAATTAGTCAAAATGACAAAGTTAATCAAAATTACCAGTAACATAAAAATAATAAATAAATACCACGATAAAAACTTTAAGCGAAAGCTGACGAAGGTATGTTAAGTAAAACCTGAGTGGAAGGGCAAAAAAGGCCGAGTGACATATGTGTACCGCGCGTGCCTGCGCCCCTTGACGACTTTCATTACATTTTTTATGTCTGCTCGCCTAGACGCAAAGGTGGCGTGTTGGACACTTACTTATGCATGATACGATAATAGAAAAAGAATTTACAAAACTCCGCGATCCGACCTTGATCAAATTCGTTATGTTTGGCGAAGTTCGCGGAAGGTGTCGCATGGCGGTCACGCGATGTTTCGAAACGGCTGAAATCTCGAGCATGCACAATCAACGCCACGCCTCGCATGAGGTGGTGTGACTCAAGATAATATTGATGACGACGATAAAATGACACCTTCCGATTAAACATGGTTACGAATCGTTATGAGGCAATCGATTCCATTATTTGCATTAATTATTAAAATTCTATTCAACAAGGTCTATCTTGAGAGTTTAAGTGAACAAATTAAAAATATTTTTCAAAATTTCCGCAAACAATCTTATACTTTCTAATTTGTAACATCGTACAAAACGCTGAAGTAATTTTAAAAGCACTAATGAAATCTCAACCAAAATACTTTAGCGTAAAATGAACTCCCTGAGAAACACCCGTCTCAGTTGAAAGTCTATTGTTTAATTCCATTGCGGCAACCCCAACAGATTTAATTAAAACAATAAGCTTCCAGTCTAAAAGGCTCTCTGTTGCCTTACCGGCCCCATCTTATTCTCTTATAACGGTGAGTGGCAGAAAATATGGTAATGATTGCGAATTTGAAATTGAGATGGGCGAGGGGTATTTTGTGTGGATAATTAAGTCTATTATGTATGCAGGATTTTGGAATAAGAAGTGGGTTCGCGCGGCCGCCTGGTGTCCGGTGCGCGGTGCGCTGTATCGGTGGCGGCGTGGACTGGACAGGTGGTGGTCACGCGTGGCTGGCGCCCCTGCGTGCACTATCGTCCCCCGCCAGCCACGTTGCCACCACGCCACAACACCATAAATTGCCCTTAAAACGATCTATTCTAACCGACCTCTTTGCTCTGTTACGTTTTTATAACTAAAAGACAAAGTTAAGAAAAATGTTATCTTTGGCACTGCTTGAAGTAAGCATTAAGAAAAAATGATATTTTTAACACTGCTTGATTGATATAGGTGCTTATCTGTGTAATTGCGATTTTGTGGATATTTTATAAAGGTTTTATTTCTTCGTAACGAAATTAAAAGTAAATGTAAATAAAGATAATAAGTGTGCATTTAAAAAATGACAATAACAAAGCACCCAAAGTTACAATACCAACAAAACCAAAAAGAAGATTGTTAATATATTTTTAACACTAATCATTTAAATAACTATATTACGCCTGTAGAAATACTGTAAAAATACGTTCCGTTTTCCAAATTTATAACACAAACGGGACTTGCTTTACTATTATTGTCTCACAGGAGTTATACGTATAATGATTATGTAGGGAAAAAAGTTCGAATTATAGACCATTTTTCTACGTCCAACCTACACTACACTACTTATAGTGTATAGCCATATTGATATACAATTGTCTATTTATTTGACATAAAAATGCACCATATATTTATTGTCGTAGCAATAATTCTTATGTTGCATTTGAAATTCAGTGGCGTCCTTCGATTACCCTTTGCGGACAATATTTGCCTACCGATTTAAAAAAAAACATCCGGCGCCTCGCCATATACCTATTTATATTTTTTCAGCACCGCAACAGAAACTTTGATTCGTTCAAGACACTTGCATTAATCTTCTATGCAATGTGACGGATGCGGTGCCTGAAATTTGAATTCATTTATGTATTTATTTCCGAATGCAGACAGTAGGTGTCTCATTCATAATTTATTCTCAATATTGGAAAATATATTCTTAATACAATTTTTTAATTGACTTTCTTATATCATAAAAGACCATAGTAAGCACTGTAAGGCTTGTGTTATGCCTACTTGGGTAACGGATATATAGATTTACATAAAGACTCAGATACAAATGCTCATATTCATTACATAAGCATCGACCCATTTTGGGACTCGAACCTCATTTAAAAAAAGGAAGATTTTAAGTGCAACGTTCATATCTAGAGTCATAAGACTTTAAGAACGTATAAATTTATTTAGATTTAATTCAAAATGCATCTACATTGATTATGAACCTCAACGATCATTTTCAGCTAGTTTTAAATAATTTTCAATATTATTGGGAATGAAACGTTTGTCGCTTTAGAACACATTTCAATATATTAAAGAAGTTTCAGGCCCCAGAAACGTATCAGGCGTCCACAGACATTAACAGTATGTGTAATCAAAAATAACTAAAAATATAAAATCTATAAACTATTGTAAACGTGTAAAAGGCTACTCGATAATTGATTAATCGATTGAGTTATAGTTTTACAATAGGTGCATGTATACAATAATCTCGAGCAGGTGTGAACTATGTTTTGCATTTCGAATAGCGATGACGCGCCGAGCCCGGCACGAGCACGCGCTAACTCCAGTGTAAACAATTTGTGGACATTATCCACGTTAAATATTATATCAGTTCCCAGTTCATGGTACGTATAGCAGCCATTTTAACTGAGCTGCATTGAACATTCTCCGGTTAAATAATTTTGGAATTCAAGGACAGGTGCTAATATATCAAATAATAAATCAGTGTATTTCATAGTTTTCTTTGGGGAAATGTTAATCAGTAAGGTGATAGTTATAGTGATTAGTTATAGGGTATTGCAGCGTTGGATTGAGATGCTTATTCTCTATAATATCTCCGAACAGGTTAAATTATTTCCACCTAAAACGTCAAATATGAAATTTCCATGAAAAGCTTATGTTTCAGCTGCTTGAGGTTCTCAATCTGAACCCACTGATGATCCGAGAGACACACTTGTGGAGGTCGAGTCTGATATTTTGCCATCGTTATGCGTCCAACCAAAGACAGGACAAGTCAAGTCATTCTCAAGAACCCAGCGAATCATAAGACATCCATAGGTGGACGGAAGTCTTCCCTAAAAACAAATGACAGATTTTCCATAATTTACACGCTTGGCATGCGGGATGCAGAGCGCAGTAAAAGATCATAATTCGGAAAAGCTGCTACCCTATCCGTGGTCTAAGAGGCGTGTATGGCGGTAAGTGTGAAGGGGTTGGTATTACTTTGCTGGACAACACACTGTTGAACCAGGGGAATGAGATCATATAAATGTGGCCGCCGCTTAGCAAACGATACAGTGCGTGCTGACTGGGGTTAACTACGTTCACGCTATAAGCATATTTAAAAAAGTCAACGTTAGGGGCACTAAGTAGCATAGTAGTGGATGTACTGCTGTCTAGAAAATTAGAAAGTACTGCCGTCTAGAAAATTACTACAAGCTCCTTAAATGATGGTGCAATTTTGGTTTTGGAAAGAGGTAGGTTTAGGAAAAAATATTATTAGCTAGTCTATTACGCTAACAGAATTAGGTATGTATGAAAATTATAATTAATTTTATTATTTACTAAACATGGCGGTATGATAAATTAATAACAACACAGTATTAACACTAAGTTGATACATTTTGACAAAAGTATATAATAATTACCCGTAAAGGTGCCTAACTTATTTTTAAAACGATATTCTATATTATACTTTTCGACTTTTCTTAACTCGAAATCACTTTTTAAAGAGTTTCACCTTCGATATGGAGTCTTTGACATTTTGAACTTGACAATGAAACAGTCGGTTGTAAAAGGCGCTAAACCGAAATCATGTACAAACAGATAAGAGATAAGCTGATAGAGGGGCACGTGTGTTCGCATTGTATCCGAAAGCAGACGCGACTCTACTTCTACAGAAGGACAGATGAGAACTATTTTTAATGTATACCTCTTATCACAATCTATTTTCGTGAGTTAGGCGACTGTAATTTCACTTGCAATCAATCTTTGTCTTGATTTTTTGATAAATATTAACGTCCAGTACCTAATAAACATGCTTTTAGAAACAATATCGTACATAAAAAACGTAGTATTATGTATGCACTTGCAAACTCTTTCAATACACATTATGATCTTTATAGGATGATTCAATAGAAATGTGTTTTATCAGCACCAGCAGTCAATAAGTTAGAGTTACGGTTCGACTTATTAACCCGTATCAGACATTCATACATTTAATCTGTATTTCTAAACAGCCGAGTTCTTTAAATAAATTTCGGACCCCATCGATGAATTAAATCGTGATACAGCACATAATCCCTTCGCAATTTATTACACGTCAAATGAAATATTCCAATATTGCTGTTGAGTAAACAGGGCAATAGAGAAAGGTGGCTAATATGGGAACATTAGGGTGGCGACAACCTGTCGGTGCCATCCACCCGGGGCAGCAACCCTCGCGAACCAATTGGGCCACCGCTTTGGCTTAGTGAAATCGGCTATGTATTTACATGTTAAATTCTAAAATGTTATGTCATCGTCCCTTTGAATAAAGTCCCAATTACTTTAATAAAGCGACTTGCTTTAATAATAATTTACGAGATATCTATGTTGTGCAATTACGTATAAATAAGTAATGAAGTTATTTTTACAAAAGAAAATTTTAAATGCACTATGTAAGGTGCTAATCTAGGAAATAAGATATTATTTGTCCTTGAAACGCAAAGATAAACCCGTTACCATACGCGCAACCGACCGCCTGTAAATACTGAATTAAGACTGATTTACACAATTTACCTATAATTTCGTTAAACGTTAGACGTGTATATGTTAATGTATATTAAAGAATCGAGAAAAATTAAGAGGACAATAAAAAATAATATGCGGGAAATAATAAAAAGCATATAAAATATAAATTTTTGACCTAAACTTACATGTCAGTTCTGATTTAGATTTCTATTAAGAATAAATAAATATGTTTTTAGAAAGATATTCTCATAGCACGCTAAAAGTTTCAATTTCTTTAGTAACTTACTAAGATATTATAAACTAAATGGTTTGGTGCTACCTTATATAATTATTTCGTAGTTAACCATAAAATTATTTTTTATAGTAGAGAACGTTATGCCAGTCAAAAAATAGTCAGCAGCTAAAAGAGCGCTACATAGCATGTCAGTCACAACTACTCTTAAATAAAATTTAAAAATTACTTAGATATACTAAATATAGAAAAGAGTTGTTACATAGTCCCCATTATGTACATATTTTACAAGGTACTGTAAACTAATACCCTAATTGCGACAGGTGGGCGTTCATAATTTAGTGACGCCATCGTACACAACGTCAGGGTACAGTAGACGGCACACCGAGCGGTGCACAAATTTGCTTATTTGGTTTCCTAATCTATACTAATATTATAAAGAATTAAAGTTTGTGTGTTTGTATATTTGTTAAATTGTAAGGGGTAATCTCGGGATCTACTGAACCGATTTTAAAAATTCTTTCACCAATAGAAAGGCACATTATTGCTGAGTGTCATAGGCTATATTGAATGCTAGAAAAAATTTAAAGAATTTTGTCCACCCGTGTGAAGCCGGGAGGGGCCGCTAGTCTTTATATATATAATTCTTCTGTGAGTGTGTATGTCACTGAACTCCTCCTAAACGGCTGGACCGATTTGAATGAATTTTTTTGTGTGTGTTCAAGGGGATCTGAGAATGGTTTAGATTCACAAATCAGTCCGGCAGATGACGCTACAGTCGGCACAGCAACGCGTGGCCGGGTCAACTAGTTTTATATAAAACTTCTGCAAACAATTGACAATCAATAGGAGCTGTTTCGTATTCGTTTTTCGTTTCGTCGGCGTCGCTTGGCAACCAATAATGGTTTTTAACCACATTAAAATAAAACTACTTTTAACGGATTTACTCTTGTTTTTTATTTATTTAATCCTGGCTACGGTAATTATTATTATTATTAATTGTCGGCATACACTGAGTAGTTAGGAACGCACCTGATTAAAATATTAAATATGTATGCCGACAATTAATAATAATAATTACATAAAGTAGTTTATGGAAATAAAATTGTTTGTTTTATATTAATTTACTCCTGTCAAATTTATTATATATAAATATATATGTTTATTATATATAAATATATATATATGTTTATTTTATATAAATATATTTATGCTAGTTTAATTATTTACCAGAAACTTAATTGTTTTTCTAATTTTCGGCCAATGAACCAATTTGTCCTATATAAAGAGATATTTTATAAAAAAAAGTTTGTTAGGAGTTTGATTTTGAAGTAAGATGAACCTTCCGCAGTTATCATACGAATAAAAAAATACCTGTGATTTCGTCACTCTGGTGCCTAAAACGAAACCTTTTACTGAAAAAGCACTAGGCGATGCCAGTCGCAAAGCATAAAGCTACGCTATTAGCGGAGCGTAATACCAAAAAAACAAAAATTTAATTTTGGTCCGATGGAAATTGGTCCTGAACCGGTTTTTTCGATTCCACACAAAAAATATTAAAATCGGTGAAGAACAGACATTGCGCTATTGAAGCTGATCCATGGGAGTTTTGCTCGCTCCGCTCCAATTATGTATGTCAATCCAGGATAGAACTTAACCTTCCCGCGAAATTTTATTTATTCAACTTTGTTGAAATCGATTGAGATTGTTAATTTCGATTGAGAAATAAAAACACAAACTCATAGATTTCTATGCTTTCGCGTGTATAATATTAGTGGAATAAATTTACCCTAAGAAATTTGTTTTGATTTGTTCGACTTGTGACCAAATTAAAATTGAATTACATAATTAGGGTCGATTCTGTTGGAACTCGGATACGATACAACAGAGAGAAAGGGTCTTGGTGGATACTACGCGAACTCGATGCAGTTTGGTGAGCGTTAACTAGTTCTCTATACGACTTCCTAGCACGGAGGAGGTCGAGAACGTAAATATTTTCTCCCATCTGATAAATAGCTCTTGAGCTAACATAACATGCCTAAAATAGTTACCACCACCGAATTCCTCTTCAATGAATTAATCACGAAACAGAAATCTATTGGCTATTTTTACCAGTCATAATCGTAATATTGACTGCTTTATATTGGAGTATGTAAGAAGGTAAAAGTACTTACGCCATAGTCAATATTTTAAATTATCTATACATATAAATAAAATTGGAATGTCTGTTTGTAATATTAAAATAACCGTTTTTGACTACATGCATGTGTATATACGATAGGCACGTAAACCAAAATAACATTTTTTACAATTTTTGTCTGTCTGTCTGTCTGTTTGTTCCGGCTAATCTCTGAAATGGCTGGACGCATTTTGACGGGTTTTTTTTGGTAACAGATGTAATAAGGATTAATTTAGGCTACTTTTATTTAAGAAAAATAAAGGAATATTGCAATGTTCCACGCGGACGAAGTCGCGGGCGGCCGCTAGTATGTTATAAATATTTAAATACATTATTTATATTTTTATAACATACTAGCGGCCTCAAAAATCTGTCAAATTGAACTAAATTAGCCATACAATCTTAAATCTTTGATATTTTATCGTGAACAGAGACACAACGCAGATATTACATTTATTGGTATGC
Source organism: Calamotropha paludella (assembly GCA_927399485.1). NCBI lineage: Eukaryota > Metazoa > Arthropoda > Insecta > Lepidoptera > Crambidae > Calamotropha > Calamotropha paludella. Next base: position 7,211,753 of record OV656808.1, on the reverse strand, counting down.
GATAAAATATTTAAAAAGTTCTATAAAATCAAAAGTTTTTTGTTCCATCGCTATTCTTGCAAATCAGCGATATGTATATAAAATATACACGACAATTGTATTATAATATAAGCTAGTCGCTAACAAAACGTAGAGAGTCACGTCCATAAGCAAGATAAGCCGTGCAATATCAGTTGAGTTAATCCAGGTGAAAAATTGTAGGCTTTCGAAAGCCGAGCGTGGCCGTGAATCGAGGTCAGAGTGGAGCCAGAGCGCCGCATTGCGCTCGCTGCGACAGACTGCAATCTCAGCAGGCGGACTCTGATGCTGCACACACAGGGTCATTGATGGGTTTCTTATACTAAACACGCCATAGTTGGTAAATGTTCAATCTCTCCAATATATCGCAAACATTTAGTATCTATCTATACATATAAATAAAATTGGAGTGTCTGTTTGTAATATTGAAATAACCGATTTTTACTACATACATATGAATATATATACGGTACATACACCAAAATAACAATTTTTACAATTTTTGTCTGTCTGTCTGTCTGTTTGTTCCGGCTAATCTCTGAAATGGCTGGACCGATTTTGACGAGACTTTTATTGGCAGGTAGCTGATGTAATAAGAAGTAACTTAGGCTACTTTTATTATAGAAAAAATCTTTTATTTTAGAAAAATAAAAATACTGTGCTACGGCAACGCGTGGCTGGGTCAGCTAGTGCTAAGATAAATGCTCATCGCTTCGGAAAAAATATGAGGTCTTTGAAACATTGATTAACTGTATTGATACAGTAATATCGCCATCTGATGTGGTCGGAAATGTCTTTTTTATTTATTGATCATGATGTTATACCAACTTGCAAGAATGGTTCTCATCTTTTTATATACGTAACTATATGTATTGTATTTGTTCGGACATAAAGGAATATATATTTTGTATGTATCTGACTGTTTATATATAAATACTATTGATAATAATGGTATGGCATATTAAACATAATTTTCTCTTGACTGCTTTTTTTGTATTTTGTGACACCCGCTTATACAACCAACCATAAGAGTACAATCTGGGTTAACTGAAAGAAAATCGCACAAAGTGGTCCAAAGAGGATGTCTAAAATTTTTTTGGTTCCCTGACATTTTTTATTTTGAGAATTTTTTAACGAGCCAGATTATTATACTTTTTGAAACTTTTGCAATCTTTTTTTTTCAGGAATCCAAAACAAGTGTTTGAACATCACCAAACAACAATGTATTAGTTACTAGTTGTAAATGTATGTCCAATAGAGAATATATACATAAAATTCACCGGGATCGATTATGCCCATCAATCCGTCAGATATAAAGTGTGGAAACACCTCAATTTACAAACATTATGTGATGAAAATCCAATAAAAAGTGTCTGATCTCATTCATGCATTATTTACGAACAGATTCGGGAAACCGATCAGTGTCACTGTCAAGGCTTGAATAAAAATATATTAACTTAGAGGACGTATCCGTATATATTTAGGGCAACTGGTGAAACTGTTGTATTATCACAATTTACTATGCCACTCGCCAGTGATAGAACATTGATATTATATTAATGTTAGATAATGGCGCATTCACACTGCAGTTAAATTTTGAAGAGTAAGATGTTGTAAAACACGATGACATTTATTAGCATAACAATAACTTTTGCAGCTAATTTTTTCTATTTGTTGAATATTGCTCAACAATTCCACACCACCGGTAGTATAAATTAACATGGTATATTATGAAACTGTTTTATCTCACTTTCGTATAAATGTAACATTGTAACCGACTCATTTTATGATATTTTAACACAACCCAATAAAAATAAATATTTATAAAACTTGACTAGTAATCAAACAAACCTTTTTGGATCTGGGTTACAGTTTCGACACAATAGGATATTTATTCAATAGGAAAAATAATAATTTCCCAAGAAAAATAAAATGAAAATATTTAAACTTAAAACCGCTCATTTAAATGACAAATACGAATTTATTTATAATTGACATTGCTTCCGTCAAAAAAAACAATCAAGAAACTATACGAATATCGGTTGATCATAATATTATTCATAATGTTATAGGTACACTATACCGATACCTTTAACGAAAAAGTAACTAACGAGTTATATTGTTAAAGTTGAAGTAAAAACAAACAACCCTTGCTGATTGATGGATATAAGCCTATTTCAAGTAGCGTGAGTCATGTTACCGGAGACCACGAAGTGTCAATCATAGTATAAAGTATGACGTATGAAGGGCTATAAACTTCCGTCTCAGGGAATTAGGTTATGACATAGTTCATAATAAATGGAGCAATTGGAAACTAATTTTCCGAGTAATATTTTATCAAGGCTTACGAATGGGAATTTGTTGGCAACAAATCGTCTTTCTTACAAAGTCAAAAAAGTTTTTTTATACCATTTTACTCGTTTAAAATGAAACTTGTCTTTAGTTTACTTGGCAGTAATCCATTAGGTTTAATTCTATAATTTACATTACATGTTTTCCATCTATATTGCTAGCTGTATTTTATAAAAACAAAAATAGGATTCATTTAAGGCTCAGGCCGTAAAATAGGTATGTCTATTCAATCTTCTCAAATTTCACCAAACAAATCCTGACCACATAATCTAAAAACCGTTAAATTGTAAATGGAATATAAATATAAAATATCTTTGGTAGTTTTTATTTGAAAAGATTAGCATCTACTTTATTATACGTATATATTTTACTCCTAAAAACTGATCTTTTAACTGTTGATTTATATGAATAATTGCATGAATAAAATCTATACGTCTTTACTTAACGTATTCATGAGAAAGTTTAAAAATATTTATTATTTCATTTAAGCTAGACAATCACGATATTCGCGACGCCAAAAATTGCCTCAAAAGGGTTTAACGGTGGGGTTGTAAAGCAATTTGCGGACGTGAGGCCAACGTTGGAATGATTAAGAGGGTGCCATGCAATTTAATAAATGTTGTTTCCTTTTCATGGCATACCCTCTGCTGCCTTAGAATTTATTGTGGATTTAATAAAAAAGAAAATGTTATTTTTTGGCAATTTATCATCCTTGGAACATATAAGGAAACCTACTACACGGTTTGACTTTGTAAGATAAGCCTACATTTATGTTCTGAAGCCACGACTGAAAGTATGTATGTCTTAAAATAATTTTTCGTATAAATATATAGATATTTATAGCGTGTATACAATAACAAGTATATAGTTTTCTTAATATCCTTTGCTTAAAACTTAGTTTTGTGGTTGCTTCTGGAATTCCATTCATTTATTTATAAGCATCAAATCAAACATGAACCATAAAAACCCATGGCGTGCTAATCTCATAAAACGATATTTGATTTTAGTGCGTGAGGTTTAATAACGAAATAAATATATGAAAAATCTCTCTCTCTTTGCTCTAATGATTGTCAAATTTCTACATCTAAGTAAAATAAATTGGGCCGCCTAATTTTTTTATATAGAATTTTTATAAGTGCTACAATTTTTTTTATTATAATGTAACTTGTTATTCAAATATTACGTCATTTATATGAACATAATCGCAATGATTACGAGGACGAGGCTTAGATAACATTTTATGTTGCTCATTTCACATATTTTGTTTTGGGATATTAACAATTTCATAACAGGCATTGTTATGGAACTCATTTTAAAAGCCACCTATTCTTATGTTGCGATTTGGAATGTTAAGAAAAAAAGTCGGTTTTTTTTTTTTTTTTTTTTTTTTTTTTTTTTTTTTTTTTTTTTTTTTTGCCTGTTAAGTCGGTTTTACGGGCGAAGATTTTACGTGACAACGTCTTTTTCTCGGTAGAATATTTATTGATATGAATATAATTAAATTGCACAATGCGCGCGGCAGACCGATCATAGTTGAGTGGGAGAGAGACGCAAGGCATTCGGCGGGCCTCTCTCTCGTTCGGTGACTCATCGTAACGTTACCGAGCGTTACACTTTTTCATAAGTGACTCCCAGCCGCAACCAATTTATAAGACGTTATCACGTCAAAATGCGCTTTGTTAAAAAGAGAACATATTCGAACAGATGATTATTAAGTGAGGAAAAGTCAACGTATAAATAAGTTGGGTGAAAGTAACTTAGGTGAGCGCGGTCACCCTAGACGTGAGGGCGGGCAGACGCCGCCACAGGGCGGGCGACACGCGAGCTTCATGCCTTTTCTTTATTATTCTGATAGCGTTCCAGGCGAACGATCAACTCAGAGATCTCACTTTCTTAATATCAATTCTTATATTATATCAACCGATTGTAAGTCATGATTCGTTTGGAATACAATGTGGCACTTGTTTATGGAATATGGAATACAATGTGGCACTTGTTTGAGATAAAATTTCAGCCTGATGGTATCTAATATTTTTACGTTTGTGAGTGTTCTACGGTTAGCACAATAACAGGATAAAGCTAGCAATATAATTTTTTTTGTGTCTAGCAGTTTTAGATCATAGTGTCATTAATTACCTTTTGAATAAAGCTTAGTTTTTGGACATAATTATATTTTATTTAACGTAAAACTTGGTTCTAGTTATATAAGTGTTATATTAAAGATTTCTTCTCACTTTTTGAAAAAAATATTTTAATTGATCCTTGAAATCACATTAATACGGAATAGATAACTTAATGCTCAATCGTAACCATAAACGGTTATTGCGTATTTATCACCTGTTTCGTAAATACCGATTTCCCAACTACTCACTATCTGTTAAATTATTTTTTATTTGCATCAGTGACTGTAATTCGCAATAACTTATATAAGTATGTATATTAATTAAGGGTAAAGTGTCGCGTGACATCTTATGACAGTAACAAATAATACTGGATATCTAATTTATTTTAAACATGCAATTCTTGTATATAAACTGATTTCGCGTATTTCGGAAATAGCTCTAATGATTTGGGTGAACTTTGAAAGAATCTTTCAGTTTAAATAACGTTTTGCTTTTTAAGTTTACCTATATATTTCTTGTAAAAACACGATTTTATACAAAACAGTTTTTATTTGACTTTTTATTATTATGATTAGAGCATGTTTATACGCTCTCATGCTGACAATTTCCTATAGCAACTTGTGGTAATTGTATTATAGCCGACGGATGATATTAAATTGTGAATCTTAATACGAATTTGTTAATAGTAAGATATATTTTCGGCCTTTTTCGTCATTCAATAGAAATATCTAAGCAGAAACCCCATCATGTCCCTATCTTTACGAAAAATAGATAATCGAAAATTGCTGTTCACAAGTACACATTTAAACCATGTAATATTACCAATTAAGGCAACCAATGTTGGATATATGTAAAGAAATTAATATTTGTCTCAGGTGTCATGCATGCTTGAATAACAAAAAATACAAAATTGTTGGATAATTTTTGGTTACACCAAAAAATTCTAATTTTTCTTTTTTCATTTGTATTTGAAGCTGCGAACGAAGCTTGATCGCTCAGGTACTTACTAAAAAGACAGGTTACTTATTGCAACGTGTTATATAGATAGACATAAGGACGAAAACGAAGTTGGGTTGTTTCAATAATATACTCAAACATGTATTGTTCTACCCGAGGTCAGTTTCTTTTAAATAGACAGCACGCACGGGCGCTTTACTTTCAGCATCGCGATAGTCTGTTCAGCGAATGTATCGATTTAAGCGTCGGCGCCGCATTCTGATGATTTCTTTTGGTGAACACTAACTTCGAGTGGTTCAAGCGGTCGAACGAACGCGATATCGTAAAGTGATTATAGTAATATTTTGTCGCGATTATAGAGCATTTTGTGACTCTATCGCGGGTATATAGAGATCGCGGTAACACAAACGGATATTTTCACTGGAGTTTTATTCACGCTTCTAGCTTTTCAAAAAAGACTAACTTACCTATCACCGACATTAGAATTAGAGAGTGCTTTGTCCGTTAGCTTTGTTATTTTAACCTTTCAACCTTTTTCAAATATCTAACAACATTGTATTATTGGAACGAGACGTATTATGTTTACTTAAATAGTGTACTATAGTAGAAAAATCTTTCAAGCAAAACTTTAAAAGTGTCTAATCTTTTGGGATACACAAATCTTCCTACTCGATGAGTCTTCAGACGCGACAATTGTCAATAGTTCAATAGCGGATGTCGACTGTTATAGTATTTGTATTTATCTTGTACAGAAAGTTCTCACGTTATGACTATTCTCGGAATATATTTGACTGGAAACAATATCGTAATAGTTCTGTCATCAATGAGTATAGTTTTTACTCAAGACATAAAAAAATATCAGTTATTGCTGACCAACCATATTCAAAACAGATGCATCCTAAATAAAACTCATTACAAAACTTGTCATGTAATAGTTATAATAATTTTTCATATATGTAATTTGAGGCAAATATAATGGCTGGTTTTAATTATTATAAGTTTTTAATAACAAAATCAACTTTATCAACAATATGAATATTAATCCATGAATCCACACGATTTATTAATTAATAAAATTAGAAAACATTACAACATGAATTTAATTGCCTTATAACTAAATTGCCTATCTAAATTTTATGGTCATCACGATCGTGTAGTTTTTACATATTAAAAAACAACCAAAAACATATATTACCTATTTTTTATTGATTGCCTATTCTAATTTTGAAACCCTCTTTTATAAAAAAATAAGAATAATGTTTACAATCAATATGAATAAACATAGTTACGAGTACATAAGTATTGAAGTTAGTTGTACCACTTGTGTACCATTGGTACGTGTGCAGTGTCAGTATCTACACAAGCTAAACAATAGTTGGTATAATCATGGATTATTCTCTCTAAATAGATTTACATGATAAGATAATTACTGGAGTAACACCGATGATGTTACTAAATTAATATTCAACTGCATTTAGATACTGCACTGTAAATAATTTAATATAATAATTTGAAATTTTCTACGTTTAAAGCGGTCAGAATCGTTAACGACACAACTATCTATTTGTTTTGTCTATTTATATATATTATATGGATAAAGATTTTTAGTTATTTAAGTTAACTGCTACATTTTTATATTGAAACAAATTTTTACTAGAAAAAAAAAACTTTTTGCAGGATTCGGGCAGGATCCGACACGTCATCCCGTGGCAGGCGAGCACTCTTCCAATGAGTAATGAGATCAAGATATTGGTACAACGTTATTTTCGATAATACTAGTTCAAAAAACAAAAAAACACGCTTTTATCTGTAGTTAACTATATCAAACAGCAAAAAATACCATCAGGTACCTTCCGGTTCCATCATTAGATTTTTGTCGTCAAATAAAATGAACAAATTTTGTTACAACGAATCAAATGAGCACATACTCGATAGGTTCATATTAAGCACCCCTCGGTTCCATCTCCAACTTTCGAGCTTAATCATCAGACCAGCACAGACCAGAGCAATTGTATTGTCATGTACACAAGATATACATACCGAGTTTTGTAGCTAGAGAAGAACAAATAAAAGTTATAAAAAAAAGAAAAAGAAAACCAAAATAATTGTTTTTCGCCACTCAGTATAATTTAAACAATATAATTTTATCAAGAACCCATTTTTATAATTACATCGTAATTTTGGTGGTATTGATATTACGATGTAACTATAAAAATGGGTTCTTGATATTCATCATATTAAATGGTTATTATTCAAGATATGACCTTGCATGGAAATATTTAAATGGTTTGTCAAGAATAAAATGCCTTTTATGGCACAAACATAGTAAGAAAACAAGCAATTGAATATAAAACTGTAAGTGAGCGTGGGGCAGGGCGGCCGATGAAAATTCAATGAGGCTCCCTCGACTTACGTAACACAGGCATGGGCGATAGAAAGATATTTTATTACCACGTCAACTTGAAGTTTGGCTAGATAATTGTGTCGGTAACATTCATGAATAGATAACACTTTAATTCTAGAAGGTTGTCCTTTTAACCTAACCACATTCGTCGTTTATTTTTACTACCCACCCCCTTCGCCTGGCTTAAACATAAAGTAAGCATAATACACGCAGTTCATGTATATATATATATATATATATATATACATGAACTTACAATGTTGCATATATATAGCGCCTATTTTCATTTAAAACAATGTACTTTTCAACCACTTAGTAAAATATTTTTTAATACATAAAGTAATTCCAGATCACCCGCCATATACACAAACAAACCTACAAAATCCGTTCTCTCTCTTTATAACATAAGTATATCAATACTATCATTATGACTTAAATTGTAAGTGTTATTTATTTTCTTAGAGTTTCGTACTTTTGAAAGTAAAAAGGAAACTCTTGTAAAATCTTCCATGTCAGTTTGACTTTCTCCATGTCAATTTTTTTTATCTTATGATTACGAAAATTAAAAATCTATAAGGCTCTACATGATCTCTTGGATCTATAACGATATCAAAATTCTATGCCAACGCAACCAAAGTTTAACTTATATTTTAAAATAAGCAAAATTTGTTGGATATAGAACATCTCTTAATATAAAAAAAAGTATGAGATTCTTCCGCTTAACCTGAATGGTGAAATAACAGCAAAATTACGAATAAACAACTCACACTTAACAATAAAGGGAAATTTATAAAGTCTTTTATTTTATTTACACAAATATAGAGATTGAAATGAAATCAAACGATTGAATTGAATTATTTCATTTTATTATTACAAAATTATATTTTTGTAAATTTCCCACATAAATTCTTTCTTCTTTCAATAACAAAATTCAGTTTGTATTTTAATCTGACTCATCCTTTAATTATAGTACAGACATTACTGAATGAACTGTTGATGAATTTAAGTAATATTACATCCCACGCTGAACCCTTAAATGTGTACTCACTCTCGTTTTGAATATGGAAATTATAGGTTTCAGATTTTTTAGGAAAACCAAATAATATAATGGGAACAGAAAAAGGGCCATCAATTTCGGCGTTCGATTCTTGTCTCGAAAAGGGTGAACTAAGCTTAGCTCAGCGTTAGTTCTTAGTTTGAAAAACAGGAAGAAAGCGACAAACCTCCGCCGCCGCTGTGCGTGAGTTAGATTCGAATTGTCCTTTTTTATACATATAAAAATATATATTTCTTCTCTGTGCATAGAGGTTCAGGTATGATAGAATTTTATTTTGGATATAGGTTTAATGATGATAATGCATATATTAGTAAATATAGTAATTTAATATTTAGGGGACATTTTAATACGACTATTACTAACAATTTAGCGACTTATTAACAGCTGTTATTACATTAATGCCAATTTATTCAACCCTCAAATGAAAATCATCAATCAACTAAATTATTACCTAGTCAAAGGAAGATATCACTAAAACTTCAGACACTAAATAACAATTGACAACATCTTTAAATTTTTCAGTATAATACTGTATCTTATTAATAAAAACCCTTTATCGGTATTTGAAAAAATAGCCCTAAATCTTATTGATATATTTTAATAATTAAAAGAATTGTAAAGTGATAATATGATAACTAATAAACAAGCAGTTATATAATCAAATTTAAAATGATTTTCATTTTTAAATGATAGTATAAACTTAAACTAAATTTAATACGGTTCTTACATCTAGACCTAACTGGATGCCTAACTGGCATCGATGTTATATAAACAGGCCATTTTCTTTAATCTTTCAATAAATCTACAATAAAAAATATGAGACAATTTATTACAATATAACCCATATATGCAATGTTCGCAGTAGTATTCTATTCACAACGATTTATTATCTCAATGCGTGAAAATGCAGCTACATTTTTCCTTGTTTAAAAGAGTCCTAGTTGGTAACTGTCCAAGGAACTTATAGACTGTACACTCTATAGAACCATTAAGTTGTATCACAATTCACAAATGTTTAAATTCAATCTGAAAAAATTACAGGGCCTGTTCTGATTTAATAAAACAGCCATATATAAGAATTGACTGATTCGTAATACAAGTACGTAAAGAGACTGCTACTTAATGACTTACTAAAAATTATTGGACTTGCCAAACATATCTAAAATTATATATAGAGATACGTTAGATAGAATTTGCAAATAGTATTTTTTACTCCGTAGTAAAACTAAATTTATAAACTACTTCAAAAGCTTATAGCTCTATTGTATAAATATATATTAATGTCTTTTCAAATTAAAAAAAAAGAACAACCTTGATAGAAAGAATTATTAGCTTGCCTTGAATTCGAAACGAAAGTAATAAGTAACTTTAAATAATTGCAGTTTAGTACAAAATATGCTAACTTATAGTCACGAAAAAAAGCTTTGTGAATATTTATGACAGAGACAAATAACTTATCGTTTATAATCTACAGCGATTCTAATGGAAAACAGTCTTGACAGACAATATTTATTCACTAAATATATTTTCACAAAAATACGCCAGAGCTATTACAATGATTTTATAATAATTGGGATAAGTAAATAATTAGGTACGCTTTTCTACAAAAAGTTCTAAGGAGATATTACAAATAACGAATTTGTTATACCTATAATTTGAAATATGTATATAAATTTGTCAGAAAAAACAAATAGGTAACAAAAATTTTTGTCAACAAAATTCACGGAGCTTAAAAAAACAGTAAATTAAAAAACTAAAAATCTCTACTGCGTTTCTGTGTAATTTATAAATGAGAAAATCCTGAAACAAGAAGAAAAATTGTAGCAATATAGATATGTGCTCTCAATTCACTAAGCCTCCATTTCTAGAATGGGTCCCGATTGCTGCAATTTTTCTTTTTGTTTAATGCAGTGAAAAATCAATAGAAAAATTGGAACTAAGGTATTTAGCCCACTCCTAAACAAAACGCCTTCCAAATCAATACTACTAATGTCTCTAGGAAATGGCCATTTCAGTTGTCCTACTTTGATAAAATCACAACATCTACTCTACAAATTGTCCAGTGTCATATTGCTATATAGCCCAAATGTACAATGTTCAGAGTATTATTTTATTCCCCAATTCACGATTTATTATCGCAATGGGTTTGTAACAAAACATAATTGGTATAATAGTTCTTACACTTCTGAGCCTTTTACACGTTGAAATTAAATAACTTTTACAGTTGCGCATTTAATTGGCATATTATTTTGATGCTTATCATACTTAGAAAATTAATAATTGACGATTTTTATATCAATAATATTCCTAGTTATGACTTTTTAACCTCGTTACATTAAAAACGTCAGGGCTTTAGGATAAAATTATTAACGCCAAAAAAATAAACTATTTATGTTATAAACATCAAAAAAATACTAAAAGTAGTTTGGACAATAAGTGATTTTTTGAAATATCTTTTTGGGGAATTAAAGTAGGGGATAAGAACTTGAATATTATTCATTTTAAAATATATTTTAAGTTCAGTCAGTAAATTTACCACCGTATAGGGAAGGCCATGTGGTGTCTTGTAGATAACAATATAGCACCAATTTCACGCTTATAGGTGTCGTAAAAGGCGACTTATAATACTTGAAGTAATCGCCATAAACCTCCCGTAGGGGCAGCAGTGTTTTCCGTCGCCTCTTACTACAATCTCCAACCAGCCTGCCAAGCGTCGCTATCATGGCAAGCTCCCCATTTTTGGGGCAAACTTCAGTCCAGCAATTCCGTCATCTTTTCAATGAGATAAAAAAATTTGAAAATATAAGACACTAAGGCAAAAATGTATAATATAATATTAAGCCATTCCCTTTGCATTGAAGATTGTTTTGTCTACACACTATTGCACTTAACTCCTGAAAGGCGATAGTAACTTCAGTCTGTGTAATTAATTTGAAACGTAGACCATACTTTTTATGTATTTTTATAAATACAATCAGTTATCCTAAATAGATTTATATTAAAAAATATATTTTTTTTTGGTTTCTTTTAAATGTTCCAGAATTTGAATGCTCAGTTTTTAAATGCACAGTTTTTTCTTTATATCCTTTTGCTTTATGTATTTAGATGACGACCAATAAAACACATAATTTCGTATTGTAGAATCATGCCGTTACTATTCAAGAATTTCGTTTTTATTATTAGTGAAAAAAAATTGCTCAACTATTTGCTCAACTATTTATTGGGAAGGTACTGAAAGCGCAAAAGCCATTTTCTTATTTCTTAAAAAAAACGGAGAGTGACTCTCAAAGTGACAAACCAAAATGCAAGTAGCGGCTTTAAGTCATATTGTAGTTTTTGGTTTGACTTATAACAGATCGCAGATAATCAAACCATGTTATGCAATATTAGCGTAATCCTTGATAAATAGAATAAGTTTTTTATAATACCAGTTAATAGTGGGTGAGTTGGCTATCCTCTTAATTTAGTAGAGGTTTTATTTTCTGTCAACGTTATCATAGGAACGTTACGTATGTACGTACATGTACGTTTTTGTGAATTGACAATGATTTAAATACGACGACAAGAAAAATATGAATATATTGGCTTTAAATTATCGTTTTATTTATTCCGTTTTGAATTTTGTATCTTCTTCTTCTTTTCATAACAAAATTTAATATGATTAGTGGGTTATAAAAAGCTTTGCCCTTATAAAATCTCAGAACTTAATCACTAAGGTTTAATATCTTTTGTATTGTTATATGATTTATTGCAACCAAAAATATCGAATTTATTTTATTTATTTACAAAAAAGTAAAAAAAGATAATCATTTAAAAGTATTCAGGTGCAATCAGGTGGTATTTTATCAAAAAAATTGCAATATTTAATATTAAAATGCAATAAAACAAGATATACGTAATTTATCTTAGAATCATAAGAACTCTCAAATAATAAAATAACGTTATTGACGTTTAAAACAAAATAATAATATTGATATCCTCAGCGCGTTGAAGTCTTTTTAAAGTAGGTACTTATTGACCCTTGAAAAGCTTTAAACGAATGCAGCTTTTTTGAAATATATTAATAAATCTACAATCGTATTCTACTCATATTAAATAAATAATTCGACCGCTTGATGTAACGGTGGCTATCCTACCATCTGCGCCAATAGTCCTGGATTCGAATCCTGGTTGGGGCATGTGTTTGTGTGATGAGCACAAAAGTTCTCGTGGTATGTCTTTTATTTATTCTTTGGATTATTTAGTGCTCGTAGTTTATCCTCTGCTTAATTTGGTATTAAATAATTATGGTTGTAAGATTTTATTATTATAATTATAAAAGAGTTATATTTGCAATCGTATCTAAAAATGTTTTCAGATTATCAAAAAAAGTCGTGAATGGATGTGATAGAACTATTTCAGATATCCGGTGGGCAGGTGCTCAGTGCACGAGAGCAGTCGTAATCTAACTTCCTCAGGCTACAGTGGCGTGATTATGATCAATATTTACGCAGATGTGTCACTTAGCCGTCGCATTATGTAATATCAGCGATTGTTTAACTAGTGGCCGTCACAAGGACGAACTAAGGCCTCCTGAATAGTGCCGGCTCGTGACAACCCCGGCTAGTGGCGCCGCAACTCTAATGTCACCCTAACTAAAAACTTAACCACATTATTAAAGTAACATTTAAAGATTTATAATAACTAAAAGTTAGTGTAACTTAAATAATCCCCCAAATAATCACATAACGAGTATAATATACGGAAACTTGGTAACACGGTTCAGAGATCGATTATAATAATACGATTAAAACAAACTTGAAACCTACTTGCGGGTGCCATACGTAAATTACGAGGGGCGATTGTGGATAAAGCACTCACACTACTACGATTTTCTCGTGAAAAGCTACGAAAACACGTGAAATGTGTAAGTCGGAAACAGCTGATCGTGAACGGTGCGATAGCGGCGCCGGTGCGGGCGATGCGGCGCGGTACTTACCGGCTGCGGTCATCAGCCACCACCAGCAGCAGCAGGCGGCCACGAGCGCCCGAGCGCCGGCCATCTCAGCGGCGCATGACACGCGCGCGCTCTCGCCGGCCGCCCCGGCGGACTGATGAGCCGCCCCGCTCGGGCGCGCGATCGATGCGGCCTCGCGCCTCTCGGGCACGCACCCTCCGGTGCCATGCCCCGCGCCCCCTCCCCCGCCGCTGTTTTCCGAGTTTCCTTGGAGAGCGCGCGCGCTGCCGCGCTGCCCTCTTTTCCGGCGGATCGCTGACCGGCCCTAATTGATTGGACCCGTTCATTTGCCGAACAAGTTTTAGGTCAGTACCGCCGCACAGACACAAAGTCTGCTGATCCTTGGGCCTCGCAACTTCCAATCACGGGACCTTGAAATCTGATACCCTTATTGACCTCTACAATTTCAGAGATTCTAGATTTGATTAATTTATTAAAGTGGCATAAAGTATAATCTCTTTGCCCTGTAATATACAAAACCTAAGTAGGTCTTGTCCCCGCCAACAATTATCTTAAACGTTTAAATTATTTATATTGAACTGTCATTAAATTTTCATACATTTACATACCCACTGAACTAGTATCTTTCTTTTCAATTGTTTGAATCGTGTTTTTTTTTAAATTTAATCTCTATTGCTGTCGGTTTTTTTATTAAATAATGAAGTTTATTTTTAACCATTTTAATATCTAATAAATATTTTTTGCGCAATTATTTATTTCAAATTTAATGTAACATACTAGTTATGTATATTTTTGTAATATCCTTTTAAACCCTGCTTTTTTACATCCTATTCGATTAGTTCTGCAGAAAATAAAGATTTTCAAATACACAGTATTATGACGTCTAATTCCATTTTGTTTTTCAATGACGTTACCTATTTAAAAGCACTGGAGTTGTCAAGACCATTTTAATGATACCTTAGTTTTGAAAGCCCGTCATTTATAGTATATGAGGTAATAAAGAATATTACAAACATACACACAGATACGCGAGAAAAACAATACCATTCTAACAGTCGGGAAAAATAATCAAACTAGATAAATTAACAAAAACGCTTTGACTTACGTTACATTTCTTATATCACTTATTACATGAGTCACGACTGAATTGGTATCTTCTAGGCAAGCACGTCACATCCTAGATCGCATCGACGCTTACCATCAGGCGAGATAGAGGTCAAGCGCATGCCTATTTTCTTTAAAAAAAAAACATACAGAAAGAAAGTTTTAATAACTAACAATCCCCGTGTTAGTTTTTAAAACAAGTTTTGAGGAAGTCTTCTTGACAAACAAACATCAAATGCCGTTTCTTGTAACTGAAACCAATAGATAACATAAGATAAAATGCTTTTTATTAAATATGTGCATTTACAATGCATTGAAAATAAAGAGTTATGCCATGGCTTTGAAAAACCCACGACGGGAGGCTTTGTACAGAGAAGAAACCGCAAAAAACTCGGCAATTGCTGTTTTTTTCTTCCTTTTATGTGTTACAGTTTATTTTTGATTAAGGAAACTTCTCTAGTGCTTGTAAAATGCGTTAGAAACATTAACTTTACAAATTATTGAAAAATATAGATTACGTCATAAAATATGTAAAGTTTAATAATTTTCATATACAAATTTTGATTTAACCCAACACTCTAAATATTAAACGTATTAATTTTCTAAATCTGTTTGACTTGATAAACAGATTAACGCTTTAGTACCACGTCGCCTTTATTAAACGTAAGCAATTGTTCATGAGGCATAGTATTAATGGCTGACATATACAACCACATATAACTTTATTTATTAACTGGCGGCCCGTCCCGGCTTCGCACGGGTGGACAAAATTCTTTAAATTTTTTCTAGTATTCAATATAGCCTATGACACTCAGCAATAATGTGCCTTTCTATTAGTGAAAGAATTTTTAAAATCGGTTCAGTAGATCCCGAGATTGCCCCTTACAATTTAACAAATATACAAACACACAAACTTTACTTCTTTATAATATTGGGATAGATAAATATATAACTTTATACGCAACGCATTTCCCGCGCAATGAAATGCAAATGAATTACAAGTTAGTGTATCTTTGCTTAAGCCACAAATATTTAACAGGGTGTAGATAACAATAAACGTAACTGCTGCGGTTGGGTTAGGTCATTCATAGGTGCCATCTACCTATGACTTAAATTATCTCTAATTAATAATAGCTTTTTATTTTTTTACACTGAATGTAATAATTAACGTAACGGCAATATTCAGGAGTGCTGCGACTGCTCTTTTATTCTTTTATATAAAAACTTGACTGAAAGGATTACAGTTTTCATCACCGGAAAATGTGCTAACAGCGGTCGAAATGGCCTTAGAAGACGTGTGTGCGGTGAATTAAAAAAATATTTAGAAATTTGATCAGAGGCCTTAGTGCGAGTTTAGGCTTCGATACTCGATATCGTCCGCGTAAAATATTACTATGGATTTTCATAAGAGCGCCCCTAGCGGTAACCATTAGGAACTACGAATATTCATAGAAATCTGTAACGCGCTCGATAACGAGTGTCGAATGCGTAAACTCTCACTAAAGCCTCAGATGCATGAAACTTTGTGAACAGGCTGGTGGTTAGTTCTTAAAAGATTTAATAAAAATATTTTATCCGTATGATCTTCTGAATATATGTAAAGATATATGTAATAAATTCAGTCTATAGTCAGTATTAACAACATCAAACTTCAAGTCTTTCATGCTCGCTGTTCTCCCTAAAGTGGAACTAGAAGGTGGCGTCAAGGTAAGGGAAAGTCATACTGGGACTGGACGTGGACGTCCATAAGGTACAGAACACAAGCGAAGCCATAACTAATTCTCGAATGCTCTGCGGCGTTGAAAAACTAATTCGGCTTGCAGATATCGTACCATCGGCCTGGAAGGCCAACTGCCAATCTGAGGTCATAGAACCGGCCCGGATGGTACCGAGCGAGTGAATTTAGGTATCCGGTGGTCCGCGTATAAGCAGTAAATAGGAGTTTCATAAAAATGAGGATGTTAGCCCCTCCTATTCTGCGGTGCATCGAATGTATGGGGGTGTGACAACTAGATGCCATTTTGACGTCGACGGGTACTGTCAGTGCGGAATTCCGAGGAGCTTACCACTGCATGCTTCTATTAAGCAGCATTATTTTAGAATCTATAATCTAAGAACACAAATTTATTGTTTGTGTGTTTGTCTGTCTGCTCTTTTTCCCGCTCTTTTTCCATTAGATACGCGTTACCATAGCAACGCGTCACCGGGTCAGCTTGTATACTCCAAATCATTATTTTATACCTCCGTAGTCGAGTGGTTCACAACCGGTTTTCATGGTAAAGTTTCTCCGAGGTCCCGGGTTCAATCCGAGCCAAGTCAATGTAAGTACTAATTGAACTTTTCTATTTGGCTCGTGTCTGAGGGTTGTAATAGCGTCGTTGTTTCTGAATTTCATAATACTAGGAGTTAAGCTACTTAATTTGGGTTCAAAACAACGTATGTGATGTTGTCTAATATGTTTATTTATATATTGATCAGGACCGTCTTTAACCTATTGGAGGCCCTGTGCATATAAGAATAATGGGGCCCCTATGACTTCGACAGAACACTTTTTTATAACTAGAATAAACAAAAGAAGTAGATAAATACTGTTTCACTGTTTTTTTATTGACAGTCAATAATAGCATAGATAATCTTTATTTCAAATGAGGCGATTCACACATATTTAAAATTATCTAAGCATGCTGATATTGGATTTTTTTTTTGGGCGAGAGTAGAGTAGCTACGCGCATGCAAAAGCTAATATGTAAGTCGACAATATAGTTCCTAATTGAGGTTCGATTTACTCTAATTATCAGGTTTTGCGTAAAATATTAGGTCTGCTTCTTTCGGGCATTTTTCTACAAGTGCACTAACAAGCTCATAATTTCCTATATATCTAAGAGAATTTAATACTTTTTCAACTAATGGTAAGTAACACATAAAATATCTATATCTTCGCTATAAAAAGAAACTTATTTGTAAATCTTTACCGGAATATTCTGATTCTACAACCTTAAATTAATCCGAATTTTTATTAGTAAATACACGGCAAGAGGGTTTCTCTATTGTCATATCTGATTATTAAAATTATTATCAAATGATTCTGTTTCATGTTAAGAATATAATCCACTTGGATTTGATTTTTTTTTCAAATCTATAAATATTTTTAAGAAAGAAGTATAATTTAATAAATTAAATAAACACTGCACTGACTTTATTGCTTGGCTCAAATTAGGGTACTATTTGTATTTAAGATGGTGTCATAATAATTGCAACTGTTTAACTGTTACCTAAATTAAATATAATTAATGGGGTTTAACGTTTTTATGTAACACACCTGTGTCCGTACAATTATATTTCGCCAGTAAGTGGTTTACCGTGTTGCTGTTTCTGAGAACAACTATTATTATTTGACGCTTTTATTAATAGCAAGAGACTAATGATTTAAAATGATGGAACTATTAATGTCTGTCCAAGTCTATAAAGAAGATATCCTTTTATTTCTTTCAAATTGTATTAACGCCAATTTCAGGACATGCAAATATGCTAAAGAGATATTTAAATTGTATCCTTGAAACTGAAAATATGCCTGTAAAAAATAACCACATCATAAGAATAAAATAAATACATTGCATCTTTTATTTAATAGCACGCATTTGGTATACAATTATTTACCGTATTACTTTTACTTAAGAATTTTAATAAGTAAGTGCTCTCTGGCGACCGAACTAGTAAGGAAATTTTTACTAATAGAGCTCAAAGAATGTAAATATCAATTCTCAGATTTGAATACATCTCTTACCTATGTGAAGATATACTTACTGTTATTCTACAAACAAACTTTATAACAAATGGAATTTAAACAAATCTTACTTCAACTTTACAATAATTATCTTAAATAAAGTCCGTCTGTTGTTAGTAAGCAAGACATCTTACTTACTGTATTATAACAATTCAAGAAGTTTTTAAAACTTCTCTTCATTTTGACCTGTCTATGATTAGAATAATGTAATAGTGGAATATAATTCGGGTTTTCATTTCGATAAGGTGAAGTCATAAAATCACTTGCCAAATAGGTATATTTTAATTCTAATTTTTCAAGACTCAAATAGGAAGAAACGGGATATTTTTTTTCATAATCCACTGATCAATAATCATTCATAAATCACCTTTATCATCATCATTAATCAATAACAGCTCAACCGTGTGCAAAATGCTCTAGTGAAAAGTCACAATAATTCCAGTCTAAATTACCATCTTCACATCCTAGATCTCATCGTCACTTACCATCAGGCGAAATAGCGATCAAGCGCTTTCCTGTTCACGATAAAAAAAATCTACCTATAGTGTAAGCATCGCTCCGATACATTCCATTCCATACACAGTTCTTATTATGAAATGTTCCAAGGAGCGTTGTTTGTAACAAAGGCAAAAGTATGTATTGGTGAGGCTATCTGTTACTGTTTCTGCTATTTTCAGGTTAAAAAAGTCAATGACAAAACTAAAAATACGTGATAAAAAGTAATAAAGGGTATATATAATAAAAAAGAAAGAAAGCTGAATACAGATTAATTTAATTTTACTATAAAGGTCTACTAATGGTGAATTATTCAGAATTAAGTCTTCGTGAATATGCGTGAGTGTTTGCACGTAAAACAAACCGAACGGTGACTTTTGACTCGTTGTTAAGAAGAGGAAGTGCTGAAAGAGGTTATTTCATGATACATCCATCAGCCATAAATCAACTTTTATCTTCATCCAACATCATCCAAATAAATAAGAAAATAAATATATGAAGACGAGACTGTATGAACTTTATGCCCTTTACCTTTTCTAATGGGAAAACTAAAATCAACAGTGCAATGTCAATGAATGTCACTGTCACTCATGTCAGTTGTCAATTTGTCAATGATACCAATGTTTTGTCAATGGATTTTTTAAAAGGAAAAATTAAAAACAATATAATTAATTAGATAAATATTTACGTTCCTTATAGAATATTAATAAATTATGATGACAGCTTTTAAATTGATAATGTAGTTTATTAGTTGTCTTCGCAAAATATCATTCTTATTTATACATATTCCACTAGCCTTTCTTCCTTCATTATTAAAAAGCTAAACTAGGTTTTGAATAAACAATGAAATTAAAACGAGGATATTATGATGTGTTTGTACAAACATGTGCAAAATACCCTACTAGTACTGCTATGAGAAACTACAGTGAAGGCACATACAAAAACTATACTTATTCTGAATTGTATGGTGTCTGTGAATATATATCACAAATTCTGCAACAGTTAAAATGTAACAAGGGTGTGATAGGTTTGGTATCCAAAAGAAATATTATAATTCCCTGTGTTATTGCTGCGTAAGTCTTTATAAATTATTTGGTTAGGAAGAACTGACCAGAGATAGTAAATTTAATTTTTTTACAGAGCACACAAATGTTGTACAACATTTATGTTTATGGACCCAGCCCAAGATATAGAAAGTATTGCTAATGACGTTCACTTTAATATAATTGTTAACATTCAAGATAAAGGATCAGCAGCACTAGAACTATTCAACAAGAAACCAGACAAATCAGTATCAGTATTTGATTTACAAATAGGTTTCTTTGATTTACAATCTCATTTATCTAGTAAACATGTTGTGTTTGAACATTCATTCATTGCAATGACATCAGGGAGCACTGGAGATCCAAAACATATACAAGTTCCTATGCAATGCATTCAACCAAATATTGATGATTTAACAAAACTTTTTAAAATAAATCAACAAGATATTATTTATTTTTCTACACCTCTCACATTCGATCCTTCTATGATTGAAATATTACTTGCTTGCATGAATGGAGCTTCACTTCTCATAGCTCCTGAAAAACCTGAGATATTATTTCCTAATGACAAAGAAAATTCAATAACATTTTGGCAGACAACCCCCTCTAAGTTCTTCCTGCATTCAAATGCAGATATTAAGAATAAAATATTAAGTTCTGATTCCACATTGAAAATCTTGGCTTTAGGGGGTGAACCACTGAATGGATTAAGTAGATTAAGGGAGCTTAAGGATTGGAATAATAAAACAAGGATATTTACTCTATATGGAGTTACTGAAATGTCGTGTTGGGCATGTGTTGCTGAATTGGATTTGAATAGAATACTTATGGATAAAGAAGTACCCTTGGGTAACTGTCTCTCAGAAACACAGATATTAATTGAGCCTGAACGTAATCAAAATAAGGATACTGGAAAAATAATATTAGGTAAAAAACCAAAATTAATAAAGATACACAAATATAATTAGCATTTTTATTACCAACCTTTATTATACAGATTATTTTTTATTATTACAGTTAGCAAATCAAGAAAATGTATTATATTAAATAAGTCAAAAGGGAATGAAGAGGAGAACTCACTTAAATTTGTTGATACAGGTGACTTAGGAGAAGTAAAGAATGGGACAATCTACTATAGAGGCCGCAGAGATGACATTATCAAGAGATTTGGCCATAAAATAAACTTGCAATTTATAGAATCTACAGCTATGCAATGCCCCAAAGTAAAAACATGTTCTTGTGTGTGGCTGCCAAAACCTTTACTTCTGATATTGTATTTTTCGTCTGAAATGCTCAGTAGCCAAGAATTATCTGACTTTCTAAAATGCAAAATGGAGGATAGGTATTGGCCTGACAAAGTTGTAAGAGTTGACAATTTGCCAATGAATTCTCATGGGAAGATCTCTAAGTTGATGCTTTCTAAAATGTTCAAAAAAGTTAGCTATACACCAAAATCATTAGATTCTCTAAAAGTAATTTTTTTGAAAGAGCTACGGCTGTTATTGAGCTTGCACTTAACATATGATGAAATAATGCATAAAGATTTTTTCTCAATTGGTGGTACCTCTTTTCTTGCTGTTTCATTGTGCAATAAGATATCACATTCTTGTCCTGAATTTGGAAAGATTATTTTACCTTACCTAATGGCACAGAGGAATACTATTGATGAAATTATGCATCTAGCTCAAAAGGAATTGTGTGTAGAAGAAGCTCATGGCAAAAAGAGGATGAAAAAATCGAGATCAACTCCAGAAAGCACATCAGGGTCCCAAATTATAAAAAATATCGACAATTATTCTTCTTCCAATCCTGTAGAATTTATTGTGTTATGGTCATATGATACTGGAAAATGTGTAGATGCTTCACCAACATTATTTCAAATTGGATTGTAAGTAACTTTTATCATTTTAGAATCCTTCAGCCAGAATAACAATCTATTACCACAGCAAGCGCTAACTTATATTATTCAATACATGAATGCTAATTAAAAATAATAACATGTCATGCTGATCTCGTCAAGGTTTTGGTAGGGTGCCTGACATTTCTAGCAGGAAGTACTATGAATAAAAAATTATTCCTGTTCATGATGAATTAACTAATCAAAATATATTTATTTGACAACCTACGTGGTCGAGTACATGGAGTCGTGGTCATACTGGTTCTCATAGCCACTCCACTCCGAGGCCCCCAGTTTCATTCCAGGTTGGGTCACGAATATATAAAACGAACTTATTTATATTGGCACGGGTCAAGGTGTTACCGTCGTTATTTGTTTTTTTTTTTATTTATACATAATTGCACATGAAACTGTACAAATAGCCGACTTAATGCCATTCGGCTTTCTCTTAAGTATGGATTCAGTAAAAATCAGTGCACAAATGCTTAACTACTTAACATAAAAGTGTGATGTCTAATGTTGTTTATATGTTTTCCAAATTGATATTTAGTGCTTTAAATATAATATGTGGAATTAGTACCTAATATATTGTAAATATTCCCAACACATAGGTAAATTATTTGAACACTGATCATATTTATAAACCTCCAGTCAGTTTTTAAATTATAATTAATGACACGCAGAATATATTTATATAAATAATTAAATGATGGAATTCGCCAGGCAAGACAAAAACCTCGACAGTGTAGTGATTAAGGCAGTCATTTCCATTAGCGAAAAAAGAAGGATGTTTCAGTTCTGATGTGACATTTATCAGTGTATTATTAACTGTAAATAAATACTAGACATCACATAAGTAGCTTTAGTACCTACTTATTTATGTTAGGACTATCGGACATGGCGAGGCGATAAACACGACCAGCAAGACCCCAAACATTACAAGACAGTTCCCTTTCTACATTAACTCGACCGGCAATCGTATACTGGACTTCAGATGTAAAACCCGCATGCTAGCTAGTAGCTACTCGACTCCAATTTGAATAAATATTTTTAATTCCAGCAATTTATATGTGACTGTGGGAAGCCACTCGGGCAAAATAATAGTTGCAGATGCAATATCTGGAGAATTACAAGGGGTCATAAGACTAAAAGCGCGCGTCGAAGCCTCCGTTTTGTGCTATCATGAAGAGTCCATGACGACACCCTGCGGTATGGTTGGAGCATACGACGGAACCATTGTATGCTTCTCGATAGAAAATTGTAAAGAGATATGGAGGATCAATATCAACTCGATGATAAAGAGCAAAGGGATTTGCTGCAACGGCTTACTCTACATAGCGTCCTATGATGGAAAAATCAGATGTATCAACGCGTCGGTAAGATGGTTAACTCTAATAGATAATTATAACCTCTAACTTATCATCTTTTTTTCATAATTGAAATAGAATGATAAATAATCATAAAAATCTATAATCCAATTTTTAAACCAGTAGGCATTTTTTACTTTTGTTCTTTTCAGACGGGAGCCATCAAAACTGTGATTGAAGTCGCTGATCAAGCTATATCAGCTGATTTGGTACTGGCTAAAAAAGAATACATACTGCTTGGAACATTATCAGGTGTCTGTGCCAGCGTCCACACGGTGACTAACTCAGTCGTCTGGCGTGGCGTACTGAGCAGCCCAGTATTTGCTAGCCCTGTCTTATACGACAATGATAAGTACGTCGTATTCGCCGAAGTTAATGGCGAGATCCATTGCAGAACAGTCGAAAAAGGCATTAAGGTGAGAACTACTGATTTATTCCTAAAAGGTCGTATAATATATTTCTGTAGAAGGTAAAAATATATATTATGCAGATATTTTCTGGTATCACCTTGTTTGTTTATCGTTATTACTATGAACATATTGTACAAGCTAGCTTCAATCTCTCAGTAAACAAGCTCGTGCCTGAAATTTTATTTACTAATACTTATATTACTTTTTCCAATGTTGATATTTCAGATTTGGAAGTATCAAGGTGCAAAAGGAAACGTATTCTCTTCAATGTTTGTCAAACAAATAGATAAATTGATGTGGCAAATAGTATTCGGATGCCACGACAACCATGTTTATAGTATCAAAATAAAAAACTTTCAGCCAAGTTTGCAATGGAAAACAAAATTGACTTCAGCCGTTTATTCTACTCCTTGTGGATTAGCTGATAAACTTATATTGGCAGCATCAAATAATGGAAAACTTTGCATCATTGATTCAGAAAATGGGACAATCATAGCAGAATATCAATTACCCAATGAAACATTTTCTTCCCCAGCTGTGTATGGTGATTATATATTTATTGGCTGTAGAAGTGATCATTTATACTCAATAAAGTATGTATTTAATTTATAATTTCGCCTTACAATTGTAATTCACATGAACCACATCTTTATTAGACTTCATTAAAAAACAAATGTATGAAATGAATGCAATGAATAAAGTTTAAAATAATAAAGACTTTAATATTATAATGTAACTTTATTTATGATCTTACACAGAACATATATATAGGTATAGTGAGCATTCATAATTTCGATTGACATTACAAGTATGATATGGTTATAAGATCAAACAAAGTATCAAAATGGAATGCGCATATCATTTGATACAAAAGAAACATTTCACTTGTGCAGACCATCCAGAGCAACTTTGTATTCTTAAATAATAAAAGCACAATCTTACATGAGGAACAAATGCTAAATAATGTGTAAATCACTTTAAATAAACTTCTCTTGAAAATTTTGTTAAAAAATAACTTACTGATACCATTACATGGAAACATTTGCACATATACAATTATCTACTGCCAATACATCTAAGCTCTTATAAATCTTTACCCAAGAATCCCTAATTAACATTTTATTGTTGCCAGAACAGTTTAAAAACAAATAAAAAAAATAACAAGCAATATACATATATCATTATTCATGGGGCATGTTCACTGTTCTTCTTCTCCTAACTCTACTTTTACTTTGGAGAAATCAAAATCTTCATCAGTACCACGTTTGTAAATCTTAAGCACATCTAAACATGTGGTCTCGAAGTGAGTGGTAGCATCATAAGACTCGGAAATAAAGATTTGGCTTTGGCTGCCATCATCAGTTGGTTCATAATAATCAGTCACAGATACAAATTTCTGCCTGACGGGCCCCAAAAGGTCCAAGCCAGGCTTGATTTCGGACTCTGGATCATTTGTTTCAACAGTAGTTGAAACCATAGCAATAAACCATCCCTTGGCAGCAACTTGATGTGTGTAGGATACTAGGGACACATAGATGTCGGAATGCCTTCCAACTTGCTTCTGCGGAATGATAATCTGAGTGGACAGAGCATCTTTAGTATTAGAAATTGGATGGTCTAATAAACAAATGCAACGAATAACTTGGCCCTTCTTGCGGACTCTGTCAGGAACATAACTGGGGTCACAATAAACTTGTTTACACTTGGCTATTTCATTGCCAGACTTGACTCCAATAACTCTTCCTCCTTCTCCAAGAACAATCTCATCAATAGGCTTATCCAACATGTACGTGCCTCCATAGATGGCAGACAAACGTGCAAACCCTTGCGGCAATTCACCTAAGCCATACATCGGGTACAGATATGGAGACTTTCCATACCGTGCCAAAGAGTCTGAATACAATTTTATACGGCGAATGGTTTGAATAGCCGGTTGCTGAAGGTATGTATCATCAAGATACAAGGCGAGTGCATGACCAGTAAAATCTTGGGTGTTCCTATCCAAACCAAACTTATCATATAAAGACTGCATATTCGCTGTGCTGGGATCAAAATCCTTCCATGTTTTAGAGTCCTCCTCCTGGAAATCTTGAACATATATCAGAAAATTACGGAAACGCCTCTTTTCGAACATACCCATGAGGTCTGAGGCGAGTGCCTCTTTCTGATCTACAGGCACCTTGGAGATTTTTCCTCCTTTGTAGACATAGCTACCCTCCACAGACTTGAATTCTAAATATCGGGTAACGCCCGTATGGATAAGTAGCTTTACTAACAAACCATTGGCCATCAAGAATTTGGGGATCAAGTCCACGTTCCAGTCGCGACCTCGGCCATAGGTTTCATCCGGTGGGGGTGCGTTGAACTTTGCGAACAAGTCTTCTAACGGGGTAATTGACGCAGATTCTCCGCCGTAGTACTTGTTACGATCAATGTGTAATACCTTCTTTCCCGAAACAGAAAGCATTCCACTAAGGATGCATTCCTTGAGACCAGTGCCCAAGACGATCGCGTCGTATTCTTCATCCATGATTAACCCAGAAGCACAATGATAGAACTTTTACCAATAAAAGAAGCTAGCAACCGGGCGAGAAATGTCAAAATGTCGGAAGAAATATGTCCGCCATCGATGACGTCGACTACTTTTTGCCAACTTCACAATAAGAAAACTTAATTTCAACATCTGTTCTAAAACTTATATAATATTACAAACTTTTATAAAAATTAACTATTAACAAAACTTTTACTGTTACGAAAATATTTATAAATATCATAGATTTTTACATTGCTTCTATCTATTTAATTACATTAAGACGTTTGCTGTTTCTGCAATTCCCATATCTATTGTAAACTTCACCATTCTACAAAATTAACCATTTTACCTAAAAAATAATTCAATTTCGGTTGAATAGCATATAAGGTTCAAGCTATTTTAATAAAATTTTAGTAAGGTTACAAATCGCATTCTGAACGTGTTCGAGAATAGATATGACTGTGCCATATCCAGCATTAATGGTAATTGAATAATGGCGAAATCGATTAATTAGTTCGTTAATACTAGTACTAAAATCCTCAAACACACAATAAGGAATATTGATCACGATTTCTAATCTAAATTTAAATTGAGTATAATGTAAACTAAAACTTAAATACATCGCAAAGCATATAAAAGCTTCCGTACATTAACTAGCTTGATATATACATAACTTGCTCATTAACTTATCCAAAAATATGCCTTCTGAATCGATCAGCTTTAAGTTCATGTTATGGAGTAAGAAAAAAGATTTAGCAGATTAACGACTTGTCTATATACTTATAGACTAGCGATTATCAAATTATTTTTATGTTATTTATATAACATTTCGTAACGTGTTACTACGATGTATCGTGTAGCATTAGGTTAAAAATTAAGTTTTTATTTTTGTTGTTTTAAAGTTTTAGCTTAATCTTAATTGTCTTGTTTTGTTTTATTTTCTTTTAGTTTAAATTTTTATTATTATTATTTATGTACTGTCTTTGTGTTGTATGTTAATGTCCTGTGTTAGTACCAAATAAAAAAGTGTTTATGTTTATGTTTATGTTTTTATTCTTGATATTATTTAATTAATTAACCCCAACGTTGCAACATTTTATTCGGGCACTTTCCTAACTACTTAACTTATTTAAAAAAATATATATAATATTACCTATACAAGACTGCATTGATATCACTAGGAAGATAAGCGTAATACTTGAGCCAAGTAAATATTCGGAATTATCGGGACACTTTCTAACATTAGGCTAAGTCCTGTGAGATGATCAATTCTATCTATAAATGGATCGTGTAGCAATAGGCTCTACTGTATGACATTTTCATGGAGGACTATGAGCCGTCGCAACAGCACTGTTGTGTTCACATTTCTACAAAAGGTACGTAGAGGACACATTTGTCGTACTACCAAGAGATATGGTTTTCGATCTTACCTATGTCACCCCAATTATGTAGGGAATCGTAAGCTGATATATATTCAATCTTACAATTTACTATGGAATTGGAGACAGAGCTTGGATTACAGATAATCAGATAGCCTTGATAGATATTCAAACAGTAGAAATCCGGATCAATTCATAAGTCATACAGTGTATCGAAAACGAAACACAGGGCGTACACACACCTAAACGGTGAATCTTATAACCATCCAACAAGTATGACGACCATTTCTACAAAGGAGGCGAAACGTCATGATTAAGTATAAGAACAAGAAACAGCGTGAAGGTACGATATGCATCCGTTTGATTAGGTAAAGACTCTTCAGAGCGTCAGATTTGTGTAGAATATTGAGTACGTCTGGATCCGATACTTGCCGGACGCAATCCAAATGAGTTATCAGAAATACAGGCCAGAGGAGAATGTATGGCAATTATTAATTATTGTGTTGTATTAGACTCGTCCAGTCGTAATTTTTAATATGTACCTATACACAATTAAAATTAAGAGTTGGTCCTATTTCTCATGTAGTTATGTGGGAGTCGTCGCATCTACGGGCGCCGCGCGCATACTGGAGAGCGACCGTCGAGGAACCAACTTATATTTATAAGGTCCGCTCGAGAGGTCCGATGTTGCCGTCTCACTCGCACACCGCCGCAGGAGCTACGAGCCGCACCGTCGTACGTCACTGTCCGCCTATAAATACGTGTGTTTTCTGGAGAATAAATCATTCTGAATCCTGACCTCGAGTTTCACTCATCTCCGAATCTTCGCAAGGAACTACCACTACGGACCGGCTCCATATTTGGTGACCCCGACGTGATCAGAATTGGAAAAATAATTTGGAGCTACTTACCATGGCTGAAGAACAAGAGAAGAGAATACCCGCAGAGGCGAACTACGATGTCAACGCAGTCTCGATACAGTCGAGGCTCTTACCCTTTTGGCGCGACATCCCTCGCGCTTGGTTCATACAATTTGAAGCCGTCATAGACCCACTGAAGACGTCAGACGACCAGAAGTTCCGGTACCTGCTGCAACAGCTGCAATCAATAGACCTGCAACATCTCACAGACATTTTGTATAACCCGCCCGCAACCGACAAGTATCTCGCAGTGAAGAACCGCCTCCTCGCAGCGTATGAAACCTCCGATGTCAAAAACTTCCAGAAGCTAATCAGCGGACTCGAGCTGGGAGACCAAAAGCCATCCCAGTTACTTCGGAAAATGCGAGAACTTGGCAGCGGGATGATTACCGAAGAAGGCTTAAAGATAGAATGGTTAAACCACTTACCTCAGCAAGTTCGAGTTGTGCTGTCTATAAACACCGAGTCGTCGCTAGACACTTTGGCCGCCATGGCGGACAAGATGTCCGAGTACACTCAAGGATCCAGAATCGCCGTCGTGTCAACTTCAACTACGACCGGCGCTCCCTCACAAATCGATGCCCTGGCGAAGCAAGTTGAGAAGTTATCACTGGAAATCGCGGAACTACGGCGCGGCCAATCTTCGACGTCCAGATATCGCCGTCCCTTTCGCGCGCGCTCTCGCTCCCGTTCGCAATCAACGCAACGTACATCTGGACCGAAGCCTGGAGATTCGACGTGGGAATGCAGATACCATTATCGCTTTGGTGACAAAGCAAAGCGATGTGAATCACCGTGCTGCAGGAGGAAGAAACAGACGGAAAACTAACGCCGACACCGACTGTGGCGGACGTCGGTGTCCCAAGCACGAGTCATCGCCTTTGTGTCTACGATCGCAACACTCACGAACGTTTCCTCGTAGACACGGGTGCTGACATCTCAGTATTGGCCGCCACGCACAAGAAACACAACAACATAGTAAACGCCTACAAACTCTACGCGGCAAACAATTCACCAATCAAGACGTATGGGAACAAAACGATAAGGCTCAACTTTGGACTACGCCGCGACTTTACCTGGACGTTCATCGTAGCGGACGTGAAGACTTCCATCCTGGGTGCAGATTTTCTTCGGCATTTCAAACTCCTTGTGGACCTGGATAAGAAAAAACTAGTCGACAAGGTCACCGAATTATCGATCGACGCACTCAAAACAAATATTAACTCCGAGTCGATCCACGTCGTTAGCAGCGATCAAATCTATCACGATATTCTCAAACAATATCCCGATGTACTTCGCCCGATGTCACTCAAGGAACCGAGCAAGCATGACGTCATACACCACATAGAAACAACGGGCCCTCCCCTCTACGGCCGTGCCCGCTCGTTGCCACCCGAGAAGTACAAGGCCGCCAAAGCTGAATTCGAGCGCATGCTCGAAATGGGAATCTGCAAACCGTCAAACAGTCCATGGGCCAGTCCACTGCACGTCGTGAAGAAAAAGGACGGAGGATTACGTGTATGCGGGGACTACAGGCGACTCAACGCGGTTACGCAACCCGACCGCTACCCGATCCCCCGCATACAAGACTTCACTTACCAACTTCACAACAAGAAGATCTTCTCGAAGCTCGATCTAAAAATGGCATTCTACTGGATACCTATCGCCAAAGAAGACGCACCGAAAACAGCAATAATCACGCCGTTCGGAATGTTTGAATTTACGTGCATGACCTTTGGACTCCGAAATTCCAGTCAAACATTCCAACGTTTCATGCATCAAGTGCTGAGAGGGATAGAAGGCTGTTTCTGTTTCGTCGACGATATTCTTTTGTGTGCTGAAGACAAGGAACAGAGCAAACAACTTCTTCATCAAGTACTTCAACGTCTGGATAAGTACGGAGTTACGCTGAACATCGACAAATGCGAGTTCGAAAAGGAATCAATAACCTTTTTGGGCTACGAAGTTTCCGCGGAAGGCATTAAACCAAGCCAAGAACGCACTGAAGCCATCGCGACCTACCCGAAGCCGAAGACCATAATCGAACTCCGTCGCTTTCTCGGCATGATTAACTTCTACCGCGACTGCCTGCCCCGTCAAGCCGAACTACAAGTCGAACTAAACAAATATCTCCACAACAGAAAAAAGAACGACAAGACGCCAATCGACTGGACACCTAAAGCTGAAGAAGCCTTCGAAAAGTGCCGACAAAGCATTTCCGAAGCAACCATACTCAGTCATCCAGTCCCAGGCAGCGACCTCGCCATCATGTCAGACGCATCCGACCACAGCCTCGGCGCAGTACTGCAACAAAAGATTGACAACCACTGGAAACCTATCGCATTCTTTTCGAAAGCGATGAGTGACACGCAACGCCGATACAGTGTGTACGATCGCGAATTACTCGCTATGTACACAGCTGTCAAGCACTTCCGCCGACTGATCGAGGGATGCGATGTGGTAATATACACCGACCACAAACCGCTCGCTTATGCACTCACAAGATCGGCGAGTAGCAGTGATACACCACGAAGAGAACGCCAACTTCATTTCATCAGTCAATTTTGCTCAAGAATATCGTACGTTAAAGGAGAAGAAAACATCGTTGCAGACGCGTTGTCAAGGCTCGAAGAAATCCAATGCCCGACGTCCATAGACTACGAACAACTGAGTATCGACCAAGAAAACGACGAAGAATTGAAACAACTGAAGAAACAAGCTAACCTCAAGTTCGGACAAGTATCTGTACCAGGACTCGATAAACCCATCACTTGCGAGTTATCGACCGCAACGCCACGTCCTTACCTGCCAGTTGCATACCGTTACGCAGCCTACAAAGCGCAACACGGTTTATGCCACCCGGGCGTGCGGACGACACGGAAGCAGATTTCAAGCAAGTTCTTCTGGCCATCGATGAATAAAGAAGTGGGTCAGTGGACACAAGCCTGCGTTAGCTGCCAGCGAGCCAAAGTGAATCGTCACGTGACCACCACTCCGAATCAGTTCCCGCCTTCGCAACGGTTTGAACATATTCATATCGATATAGTCGGCCCACTGCGACTATCGAATGAATATCGATACTGCGTGACGATCATCGATCGCTGCACCAAATGGCCCGAAGCAATACCCGTGAGAGACATCACTGCAGAGATTGTCGCACAAGCACTGTACAACAACTGGATAGTGCGATTCGGCTGTCCACTTCGCATAACCACAGACCAGGGCCGACAGTTCGAATCCGCGCTATTCAACGGGCTGATGAAGAAATTTGGCATCTCAAGACTGCGTACTACGGCCTACCATCCACAATCAAATGGTCAAGTGGAGAGATGGCACCGCACTATGAAGGCCGCCCTGATGGCGCGCGGCACCACTACTCAATGGGCAGACGAACTACCTACGGTCCTTCTGGGCCTACGCACCGCACTTCGTCAAGACAACAACCTAAGTCCAGCCCTAATGACTTATGGGACTACGCTTCGCATACCATCAGATTTCTTCATACCTACTGAGAGCAAAATAGAAGACGCTGAGTTAGTACGCCGTCTCTCTCACACGATGACGTCACTAACTCCAGCCCCGCAAGCATCACACTCATCGTGCCAGCCATTTGTGTACAAGGACCTAGCTACGTGTACGCATGTTTTCATCAGAAATGACGCCGTAAGGGCGCCGCTAACACCACCCTATGATGGACCCTACGAAGTATTGAAGCGGTATGAGAAGTACTTCAAGATTCAATTACCGCTACGTACTGCAGTTGTATCGTTGGACAGGCTAAAACCAGCCTACGTCATTCAAGAACCAACAGAAGCGACATCAAGTGTTCCTAACATCAACGCAGCACCGACGCCACATCAAGACACGACGACACCCACATCAGCAAGCAAACCATACGTTACGAGAAGCGGACGATCGGTGAAGAGAAACGTACGCTTCTCTTGAAGGGGAGTGCTGTGGGAGTCGTCGCATCTACGGGCGCCGCGCGCATACTGGAGAGCGACCGTCGAGGAACCAACTTATATTTATAAGGTCCGCTCGAGAGGTCCGATGTTGCCGTCTCACTCGCACACCGCCGCAGGAGCTACGAGCCGCACCGTCGTACGTCACTGTCCGCCTATAAA
This sequence comes from Calamotropha paludella, assembly GCA_927399485.1. Lineage (NCBI taxonomy): Eukaryota > Metazoa > Arthropoda > Insecta > Lepidoptera > Crambidae > Calamotropha > Calamotropha paludella. Next base: position 7,178,829 of record OV656808.1, on the reverse strand, counting down.
TACGTGTGTTTTCTGGAGAATAAATCATTCTGAATCCTGACCTCGAGTTTCACTCATCTCCGAATCTTCGCAAGGAACTACCACTACGGACCGGCTCCATAGTTACATTCAAAAGTCTGACAAAAAATTTCACCACCTATTATAAACAAATTATATACTTCTATAATCTAGATAAGATTAGAAACAAGTTCAAACACAAGAAATACGTTTACTGTTAAAAACTGGTTGGTTGCCTGTAAAGTCGGTATACGGGCGAAAGTTTTACGTGACAACGACTTTGACTGGTAAAATAATTTTAATGTGAATATTCATTCGTATAGTAGGAAGAAGGATGAAATAATAGTAACAATTTAAAACATTTATTTATACAAAGAATTATATTTAAAACATTAATTTATAGGCACGCGTCCCTTCCACTTTTTATGTCTGTCTCTCTCGCTCTTAGGCGGGCTAACCATGCCCGAGTGGAAGGGACGCGTGCCTCTCACTCGCTCTCATTGTAAGCGCATAACCTGAGCGGAGCGTAACGCAGTTTCTTGAAGTGTCACCCGGCAAACCAATTTATAAGACGTTGTCACGTCAAAAAAGGGGGTGTTAGTCATTTATGATTCTTACCCTGTTTGAGACATTTGATCTTATAAATAATGTACATTACATCTATAATGACAGGTAATATTATTACCTGTCATTATAGTTTTCTTCACTTTGTGTTCGAAAACGAGCCGAATGGTAAAAAAAGTAAAGAATGCTCAAGACCACATCAGACCAGTAAACGATTTTATTTATAACATTCTTGTACAACACTATCTTACCTATATCCGTCAATACTACCACACGCAACACTCTATTTCTAGCTGTCAGTGTCAGCCGGTTAGCCTTGCGTGTTGTTTTTGAGTTTGATAGTTTTGTTCTCTGTCGTGCGAGCAGACGTTTGTCTGCACGTTTAGTCCAGTATTATTTTTACTATTACTTCGACCCTGAGAAATGTGTAATTATCACTTTAAATACAAATTAACGTACTTTCTATGTGTTCTTAACTTTAAAAATTATGTTAAGTGATGTGTTAATTAGTGAACAGGTGACTTCGACGTTTAATCAAGCCATATGTTTCAATATTACAATACGTCGTGTTGTTCTTTATCAAAATAAGAAATAAATCTAGTTAGCCGTTGTGGTTTTAAATGAAAGGAAAAAGTTTTAAGAATTCCATTCAAATGCATAAAAATGTCAACAGAAGGAAGCGGCGAGAATTCCTCGACTGTACCAAGTTTGCCTGGAGCTCCAGAGCAAACTTATCTTTTTCCCAAAGCAAAAGGACACTCGAGATCTATCAGCCATGGAGGAACACCGATGCTTGCGGGAAACCCTGCAGCTGCCCGACCGCTCAAGTCAGCACTGCGCGGTCACCAAAGGGCCCTTTCACATGGACAGATTGGCGAAGGGCCTCGAGCAGCTTCTGGACCCGGCCACAGCAGGACGGGTAGTCGCACAGACTTTATCTTACCTCCGGGACACCGTGAGCCTGCCCCAGTCAGTGCACAGCCTCGACTGGGCTCCGTACGCGCACACCACTCGCGACAAGCCTCGCGTTCCGATTCCATTTACACCATAAGACGGAACTCTGTAGTAGCACCTTGGCGACGTGCTGTCTTCTGGTTAATGCGCCGCCAGCAACCTGCAATAGACAATCGTCATCTAGTAGTCATACCAAACCACTTAGTGCCTGACAAAACTCCTCCAAAAGACCATCCCAATGGCGACAGATGTGATAATAAAATCAGGACCACAAAGTACACCCTTCTATCGTTTTTACCAAAGAACTTGTTTGAGCAGTTCCATAGAATTGCAAATGTGTATTTTATATTTATAGTGTTGTTAAACTGGGTGCCTGTTATAAATGCATTTGGAAAAGAGGTAGCTATGCTGCCTGTTGTGTTTGTGCTTGGAATAACAGCAATCAAAGATTTATTTGAAGATAGAAGAAGGCATCTCTCTGACAAGCGAATAAACAACTCATTTTGTAGAGTTTATAAAAAGTGAGTACATAATACATCTAATATTCATTACTATTAGAAAATTATCTATTTTCAAGACTAAATTAATAATGGGTTAGTAATGTATAAGGTGAAGTATTCGGAGAGGGCATTGTCCTTACCCTAGATTCATACTACTGCGATTATGACTAGGAAGATGCAATTTACTTAAATACATTCTGTCTATGTTTTATAATTCTCTTGTGATAACCAACATGAAATGACTAAGCACTGAGGTAAATCTAAGATAACGAGTCAGCATAAATAAACCTACTTTCAACTTTTCTAATCGCCAAATCCTCTCGATATCATTACAACTTGTTACATAGGACTTGTTTGTTATGTAGGTAGGGTAGAAAATTATTTCAAGTTCACACTGCTGCACATAAATAAATTATAAGAAAAATGCATTTATGATTAGAGTTGTAATTTACCTCATAATAAATAATAAGATAGGCACGAAATAGATGTTTTATATTATTTTTTTTATGCATTTTCAATGCTATCTTATAATATAAATTATTATAATAGAAAAATACTAGAAAAAATCGACTCGGGTCACAAGTGAATTCTCAGGTGCGAATCGAACCCGCAACCTTTGGAAATCCGGTCCAATGCTCTCCCAATTGAGCTACCGAGCCTTGTAAACACTCATCGAAATTTTCTAGTACCTTTCTTATTTTTACGCTGTAGGCCAGCGTTATTTCATCAATGAGGGGAACATACTCTCGTAGGTATTCGAAAGAAACATTTTTACAAATGTTTGAGCAATCGATTAAGATGAAACAGCCATTTAGTTTTATATATTTTTTTATTATGCATTTTCAATGCTATCTTATAAGATAAATTATTATAAAAGAAGAAATAGATGTTCTGAAAAAAGCCAGGTCAAAAGTACCCTTAACTAATGGACTTGTATGAAAGGGCTGATGATAGATGAAGAAGCAAGAGACAAATGTCAAGATTGTGGAAAGTGATCTCTGCCTGATCTCCGATTATATTATGTCAATTATATTTACAGTCAAAATAATATATTCTCTTTTACCACTTATTAGCTGGGTAATTAATTTAAGAAAAATGTGTTTCAGACGTGTGTTGTGTTTAAATCTATGAAAATGAAGAATTAAATTCAAACAATTTTTAAATATACATTGATCATAAACACAGTATACAACTATTAAAAAATCATAAAAAATGAAATAAAATAACTATAAGTACTTTTTACTGCATGTAATAGCCATTAAAGGTAAAAAATAGGGTTGAAAACTAAAGGTAAAGTAGGTAGTAGGTACTACCAAGTACACAATAATTTTGATATGTTTTGTCCAGGTTCCAGATTTTCTCTTAAGATTTCTTTCTTGAGAAAATCAATTAGTATTTTTAATAATATTGAGTGATAAAACTTGTTTTAACTCGAAAACTTTTTCCATTTTGAAAAATTCCGAAATTCTCCAGCCTTTTGTTACCCTCACTGCTGAGGTACCGTCCTTACTTATAGATGAACCAGGAAGAAGGGCTGATAGCCCGCCACGCAGGATCAATGCCTTTTTGTGGGTGTCAACTACTTCAGATGGATGGAGGAGTTCTAAAGAATTCATTGGAGATCGTCATCCAAAACCTAACCCTTTGCAAAATTGCTTAACCTCTGCAATCGGCCTAACCACTGCCCGTTCGAGCTCCTGATTCCACCAACATCCAGTATTTTTTAAATGTAAAAGTACGGAGAGAGTTGTCTCTCCCTATTTTTAACACGCTTTTATTAACTTCACCTGTATGTTTGTTGTAACGGAATCTTCTAATGCGATTTTTACCCACTTTCAAGCGTCACATTAATTTGAAATTTAGTTCACTTATCAGAGACTGATGACAATACAGTAATTAAGAAACCTATTTATGTAAGAAATTTAAAAAATATTAAAGATACGAAGAACCTGCTAATTATATTAAATAACATGAATTTTAAAATAAAACACGCTTCTATTGTAGATCTGGGTCTGTGTTTCCTGATCGATACAATTTAGAGGTCTTCAAGTCACGAGTGAATACGTATGTATCTTCTAGGCAAGCGCGTTACATCCTAGATCGCATTATCGCTTACCTTCAGGCGAGATAGCGGTCAAGCACTTTCACGATAACAAAAATCGCACTAAAAAATGTAAAATAAATTATAATAAATAAAACTAAACAACACGTTTTCACCATAATACCAAATAAAAAGGTAATAAATAAATTTCAATATATCAATGAGGCAATTACGAGAAAATTGTCATTCTAAGAAAAACGTTGAGTGCGTTGTGGGTTATGCTGCATTTCGATATAAAAAAGTAAGGTTTCTTAATAATAAACAAATAAATATAATTAAAGAAAATACGACACTTGATATCGAATACCTCTCGCTTTTCTTGCAATGACATTCATTTTCTCGTTAATTACCTAACCTAAAAAAATATTTTTTACTTTTTAGTTCGGTTTACTAAAAAAACGTGATTTCTAATTGTTTTTAACCGACGTCACGTCTGTCGTGCCATCATTTTGTTTTGCGCGTGGCGCTAGCTACTAGAACCGTGTAATTTTTTAATCGATGATAACTCCTTCAAATAAAGTTTTAGGGAAATCTACCCAGAATAAGACTATCTTCATTTTACACGTAAATCAAGCTCGTAGCCATCGTTTCTGGTAATTGTATATAGCAACGAATCGGTTAAATAAAATTTATAAAAAAATTACTTGACCCCTGTTACCCTGTTTACCTGTACCCGCGTGAATGAACTAATGACATCCGATCCTTATTGCCGTCAAATCTAGACAATCGTCATCGTTAATGCAGTAATGTTGATCATATCTACGTCGTGACGGCATGCGCTTTCATCACTGAGTACGTACACATATGAAAACATAACACACTTTCGCTGCTCTCAAATTTTTGTTTGCTTTCGCGAAACCCTTAATTTCTCTGTATTTCATATAATTGATTAGATGTGATATGATGTTGATAATAGCAGCTGTATTATTGAGCAATGATTATTGAGATTGTTCTCTCTTTAGGTCTTAACAGTGTTATAGAGATCTTCTGAATAACCTTTTAGGATGTCAGGTACCAATAGAAACTTTAAGAATATACGTGACCTTTTTTTTACATTCATGCGTATTTTTCTTATAAATTTACCATAGCATCGATGACCTAATCAAGAAGACTTTCAATACCTTAAGGGAAGCACATACGCTACCTTTAGAATCGGCCATTGGCAATTAACACCCACCGCTGTCGGTGACAATGTGTTTATGTCCTTTAGTCTTTTGGCCAATGGAATTCAGCTCACCCAGCATACGCTAAGTATGGTAAGAGTTAATACAGTGTAAATTTGTATCCGACTATTGAATTAATAGCCGGTCCAGCCCGTAAGCTTACTCTTGAAACCAATTTCGATCGATCGATCTTGATTTCAACTAATTTGCAATACTGGCACCACATTGAACTCCTATTGCACCCATATTGTACTTATAGATAAACTCAAGAGTACGAAAGTTCACGTTCACCATCGATCGATCGGGACTGGTTTCAAGAGTAAGCATACTGGTTCGACATAGTGGGAACACCACTGCTCAATACATTAAGCAAACGCGTCATAATTACACAGATCAAGGTGCCATTTCGGCGATCATATCACGTATTTGCCATGTCCAAATTCGAATCAGTTGCAGTCGCTAAGTCGCCCGATTATGTTAATATGTGCTAAATGTCCTTATTTTTGCCATTAGGAGAGTGCCCAAAATTAACCTTTGTAACTTAAGTTCTTAAATCCCTTATGTCTATATAATAGGTATTAGCTTTTGCTCGAGGTTATGTTCGTGATAAGTTAAGTTTGATGCCTGGAAAAAATAATATTTTTAAAAATTAAATATGGTCAACAAACAACTAATGTTTGCTAAATTTCTTTCAAATCTTTTTAGCCGATCAGCTCTGAAAGTGAAACAAACATTCAAACAATTTTTCACTAATTACTAAGGTATTTAGTTCTTACACTTCCGCGTCATCCTGTGATCACGACTCCTGTAAAGGAGTCGAAACGTCAGGATTAAATATAAAATAAAATATGCGCCAAAATCCAAAAAAAATTGTATTATTCAAATAGTAATTTTATGTTTTTCATATTGTGTTTTGAAGCAGTGGTGATATAAGGATTTTACTTCTTCTAGAACTCATATGCAGCTCACCTTTACGGTAAACTTCAAGTCCAACGGAAAGCTGCTCTGCTATTACTAGCTCTCTTAAACTACCGTAAGCAAAAGAATATGACATGTCAGTAAAATACACGGCGGCACTAAAGTAATTGTCCCCGTTACAGTTATGGGACATTAAAGCAATCTCTTCCCAGTTGGCTGCCACCTGGCTAACGATTTGCGCACGCACCTGCATTGCTATCACTTATGTGTCATACAATAGATAAGGAATAGCCCAATAATATCAATTTATAATAATTCCCAACAAATACAATCTACTTAAATAGGTTATTTATTTTACTTTGGGAAACAAATTTGCAAAAGTTTAGAAAAACAAAGATCTATTCCGAAAAGCAGTTTTCATTTCGGGCAGACAAATAGTACTTAAAAACAACGAAAAAAACGTAATCCAAGTTTAAAGTCTGTCGCTCTGAAGATACCCTTTCTTTCTATATGAAATTTATTTGCCCTCGAGCTCGAATTTTCTGAAATCCTTTCTTATACCCTGTCTCAATCACAAAGGACATCTCTACAAAATTTCAACTTTCTAGCTGATAGTGATCTATTGTAATAAATTCAAAGTATTTCGCATAAAAATTATGTTAAAACGTGGTCACATACAGAAGCAGGTTAGGTACTTATCTAGATGATAATAGATATGATAGCGTACTCTATTTACAGTAAAAATAAATGAATTCTATGTAAGCACTCTGACAAAATAACTATGGGTGAACTGAACTACTGACTCGCCTGCCTAGGGATTATATATATTTCATAATGTTTGCGCTACAAAGGCGCATCGTCCTGAGGCCGTACTATTCCCAGACGAATGTAACCATCATAATAATTCATGCAGGACAACACGCGAGCATTGCGTTGTTTATTGCCTTGCAAGAGTTCTTGCTATATTTCCTTTTTCGGTGTTAATATTTTAAGGCGCTGTTTTTAGGGTCCCCCACTACGAAAGTTACCAGGGAACTCTTATTATAAAATCACTTCGTTGTCTATATGTGACAAGATTCTTTTTCTCAGGAACGCATGCAGGAATCAAGTCGAATAATAAATCTATAGTCCTTTAACTCGTTTATGAACTTCAGTCTTTTAATGTCATTTTGGCGATTAACGTTAACCAATACTGAATGAAATGCGTATCACTTATTATAATAATATTGATAGATATTATTGTTTCTCCGAAGAACGAAGTAGTGTCCAAGTTTGTACGCAACTCTCGATGTGCGACTAGGATTCTAAATGGTCCGGAATGTAATATGTGAATAGTTTCTTAGAAAGATTTGTTAGTACCAGAACAATCAATCCCAGTCTCATACCACAACATAAAAAATAGCTCTTAGTAACATAGTCAGCCGACTCCGGCAGTTCGCCTGTTGCGAACCCAAAAAAAATATTTAAACATTTATTGAATTCATTAAATTGGTAAATAATAAGTGCAACAGATAAAGTTTTCTTTAGCACCTGCAACGTCCTTTTTGTATGTAAGCAACGGGTTAATAGAACAACTTCTATTAAACTAATACAGCATTTTTATTACCGCAACTGAATATCAAAAATCCAGCGCTAATTTACAAACAGCAGTTAAAATTACTCAGCTACCAATAAAAATATTAACTTCTGAATTGATAACTCTGCCACTAATGTTGTATATATTTAACATCAACATCTGTCTGTTAATAAAATGAAATAATTTATAAAAATAATAAATAAAAATCAATGTTTGATGTTTGTTCCTAGCGCGTACCAAAACCATTGATTAGATTGTGGTGAAACTTTGTTAATTTGTTGTATGTATGACAGAGGTTTATATATGTATATTACTAGCGGCCCGTCCCGGCTTCGCACGGGTGGACAAAATTCTTTAAATTTTTCTAGCATTCAATATAGTCTATGACACTCGGCAATAATGTACCTTTCTATTGGTGAAAGAATTTTTAAAATCGGTTCAGTAGATCCCGAGATTACCCCTTACAATTTAACAAATATACAAACACACAAACTTTACTTCTTTATAATATTAGTATAGATAAGCAAATAAAGAACAAATTATTATAATAGAACAATACTAAAAATATCGACTCTGGTCACAAGTGAATTCCCGCCTGAGAATTCACTTGTGACCCGAGTCGATTATAAAATAAAGAACAGGCGAAAAAGAGCATAGCAAACCATGCCGGGTGCTGCTAGTCGAATATAATTTTTTAACAACTTATTAATAAATAACATTATTTTCATGTAAATTGGAACACAAATTACGTGGCAGTAGGTAGGTACGGGGAATAACAGGGGCGCGGCAGATTTATTAATTATTGTTTGATTAAAATAAAGCACAAGCTTACTCATCGTTTATCATATTGTATAACTATAAGTAACTATGTAGACAATATTTTTTTTACGTTGAATAAATAACCGATTCAGTCATATATTTTTATATGTACTTAAACCAACATACGAAAATATAGGTGGCTATATGAAATTAGACGTTGAAATTATTTTAATAGTTGCAGTTGAACCACTTTTTAGAAACTGGCAATGTTTAGACATACAAAAGTTTTTGTTGCTATAGAATAATTACCATGCCGTGTAATATTAACCGTAGCTTATATTACAATTTACGGTCGCTTGAGAAGTATTTATTAGTTAAAGTAGGTCGCTAGGTAGTCGAAGGACCTATTAATTCATTAGACAAAGCGTGTTGGAAGACGAAACTAACAATTTAAAGAATTTGCATTAATTAGCACCTAATTTAATTTATATCAAAAATTAAAAGATCCGCACATCTTAGATACAATTTCAGTTTTTTATATTTTTACTGAGTTTTTTGTTTATATTTCAAGAAGCCCGTCAGGTTAACATATTAAATGAATTTGTTTTTCAAGGTTCTTCGCTAGATAAATGTAAATACATACCAATAAATGCAGACAAACTGCAAAACTTCGCATGACGTTGACTTCATATGTTATAATTAATTATGCTCTTTTGTAATATGTACGAATGACCGAATGAAATTATCTGAAATGGGGTTTCTAATCTCAAGTATCTTTAAAAAAAACTAATGTCGGGTATTTTATGTTTACGTAGTATAAAAAAAATATTCGCTCCAGAGGTTTGGCGTCGTAATGCGATTCGAAGTCGTTTCAGACGTTCTTATCCATATTAGAATAGTTTTAATAATAATAATAATAATAATATAATATTTCAAACAATCACACCAATTAGCCTAGCCCAAAGTAAGCACCTTAAGGCTTGTGTTATGGATACTAGGGTAGACATACTTATACGATACATAGATATGTAATATTCATAGAAATATATATAAATATCCATGACTCAGGTACAAATGCTCGTATTTATCATACAAACATCGGCTCCTTCCGGGATTCGAACCCTGGACCGTTGGCGCGATAGGTAGGATTGCTACCGTTGCACCAAACAGTCGTCAAATTTGAAAACTTTAAAACAGTTTAAAGTTTTACTAAATTACTATCTTAATATATATTATTCGTTAAGTAAGATAGTGTTTTTTTAAAGAGTACTTAACACATTGTACTTACAACTAATTCTCCGTTAGTACCCTGCTTATTTGACCACACTACGCAGCTTTATTGAAGCATAACCTATTACTTTTAAAATAACATCGAATGAGTGTCTATAAAAATACAAACAATTCACATCCTTAATAGTGCCCGTCGATTTTCTATCAAAGCAAAGCAAAATTAAGTTGAACTTATCATTATTAAGCCAAATTATTAGAAAACTAACTTTCGAGCAAATTTTTCTCAATTCCGTAGATGTTGTAGGTAATATAAATATGTTTATTTAATACTAGCTGATCTGGTCACGCGTTGCTGTGTTACGAATTAAAAAAAAAAACAAATTACACATAAATACCAACTTTCATCAATATCGGTTGAGTTTTGTGAAGAGTTCACTGGGAACATACATTGCGACACTGGATTTTTATATACCTAGTTAGATTTTTATGTATTATTACACATAAATACCAACTTTCATCAATATCGGTTGAGTTGGTGAAGAGTTCACTGGGAATATACATTGTGACACTGGATTTTTATATATTAAGATTTTTAACTACAACCTGCCCAGGAGTATGAAGAATAATTGTACCAAGTTTCGTTAAAATCCGTCGAGTAGTTTTTGTTTCTATAAGGAACATACAGACAGACAGACAAAAATTTTACTGATTGCATTTTTGGCATCAGTATCGATCACTAATCACCCCCTGATAGTTATTTTGATAGACCTCTCTACAGATTTATTATAATTTATTCAATATAATAGTAGTAAATAATAGTTTGTATGTGAGTACTTTTAATAGTATTCAAATATGATTGTAACATTTTGTTTCCGTGAGTACTTTATACCCGGACCAGCACATCTATCGCAAACTATGTAGAAATGAAAACGGTTATACCTTTAAGTTATAATGAAGGTAATATTCAAATTATTTGACTGTATGGTAAGATTACGTTTATTTGAATGAAATATAATTTTAGACGTAAATGAAATCTTATTGTTTTGTAAATCACTTGACAGTGTACAGTGAAATCAAATTTGATATTGTGACAAATATTTAAATCTTGTATTAATTCTTATTTCGATGTACCGCAGTAATATTTCATGAAAAGAAACTAAAATCCAATGCCCACGCACATTAAGTATAAGACAGAAATAACTGAAATTTCACCTAAGTATCGGCCGTACGGGTTATTGTCTTTGATGTCCCATAGAACTAGTTTGACTCCCACCACTATGCTAAACATTTACAATGACAAAATCGTGTTTTTTTTTCTATTTATAAATGAGCAACAGATTCAAAAATATACAGATAGTTATGACGGAGGTTTTTGCTGTCAAATATTGATGAATATGAAGACACATAAACTTGATAGTACAAATTTGAAATATAATTATAATTTAACTTAATTGCTGTAGTTTATAAATCCAATACTAATGCGGCCATACAACAAAGACCTTTTTGAAGTTAATATGAGGTGTATACGGAACTCGAATAGAAATATTTCAAGCGGTGCAGGTGCAGATTAATCGAACTATCGAGGCCGCTTTGAGTGTCCTCGAACTTTAGGAAGTTTCCTGGTGGCAACTTCTATATGAACCCATTTAACGAACGCGTTATAACTGTGAGTATATATACTAAGAGCTCACGTAAACAAAAATAATTTAATTAGTGCTATTACTCTCGATAACTGAAGATCGATGGCGCAGTGATTAGCTCTTCTGACCTACAATTGCGAATGTTAAGCTACATTCGCAAAGGCTGGTCATCGGATTGGTGACCAAAAATGTATGAACTGGAACTTATTGCTTCGGAAGGCACTTTACGCCGATGGTTCCTACTGTATCTTACAGTCATTTGTACCAGTCGTGACAGAGGCGCGTGATGGGTAAATAATAATGATATATTCTAGTTACTATGTTTACGTCCACGGGTAACACCTATGTTCCCATAATTAAGATATATTAAGCTGCTATAAATTGCCCAGAAATACATATTAGGCATTCTTTGTCTTACAAATGATAACGTGATTTATTAAAAAAGTGATTTATTAATATCCACCGTGTACCATTGCTTCTAAAAGTAAAGATAATCGTTAAAAAGCACGATAAATAGATTTGACTAACTAGTACTTTTTATTGAAAAATATATATAAATTTATTTTTATTTTTGTAACAGTAATCAGTGTATTATGTAACTCCTAGCATGAAGCTTTTTAAGTAGAAAATATCCATAAAACCAGCAAACAGTGATTGCTTTTACACCTTATGAATATTGTACGAAGCCTGAAGGCTCCACGCACCGGACAGAATAAGCGGTTAAATGGGTCACCGGTCAAGGTTCCCATGTCAGCTCTATAGCAATGATTCGTGACAAGTAATATATGACTTTCAAAACAATAATAAATCCAACCTTACAACTATTGCATTAGAAACTTGACGACTCACGGTTTTCATGGTTCGATCGGGTAGAAAATGAACTTTTCTATATCGAATTTGTTCTAGGTTTTGGGTTAGTTTCTGAATTCCATAAAACAAGTGCTTGAGCTACTTGGCTTGGGGTCAGAACGATGTGTACGTGAATATTTAATTATTTAAAAAATAAAAATATTTTTGGTAATCCACCATCACCAATTTCCCGACGTTACTTTAAAATAAACTTCGAAAGATCAAAAAGATAATTATCTATCTGTACATCCGCGGTTCTCTTCAACTTGCATCAATTATTATTATTTTTAAATGATTGCCAATATGACAACATAAAATATTACCGACCATTTGATGGTACCACGCCCTATATTTCTAAAGCAACACTATGACATTTCAAGATAATTAGTCGCCATAAAACTTAATGATGTGGCATTGATTTTGTACCGGTACGTCTGGTAACAACTTGAACGCAACTTAGTGTAATCAAATTAGATGTAAAATAATCCTTGGTAGTTAATTTTATTCCAAAACCCGTGAAATCATCGGTTTTTTAAGTTTATCCATTCAAATTTTTATTGAATCTCATATTTCAATTACCAATCAATAAAAAGGCTAGCTACTAATTTATGTACAGATCAACTAAATCGGGGTCTAGTATGACTTTTAGTATAAGAAACTATTCTCGTTACCTATAGAAAATAATGGCTCCATTCATTGTCTTACTTGAGTAAGCAGTATTTCCGTTTATTATTAACTAAAGATAAGTTGGTTTGCTTCCCGAAAATATCGAGTTCCACTTAGTTACTAGGACTCCCTGTTTCCGCATATTTAAAAGTGTTGTATGCAATATAGACTATGTAGAGACTTAAACATTTCATAATATGCTACTTAAAAATCATCACAAATGATGGTAAATTAAATTGAAAATGAATGGCGCTTTACCTAAGGTAAAACATGAAAATTTAAGATTGTTATGCCTTTAAAGGGAATGCGGAAGCTGTTCTCCTTGTAACTTTATACACACCTATAGACTAACTCACACATTCAGATTGTTTAAAAATGCAATATCTTTTTTTACAAATGACATTTTAAAACACTATTAAAATTATTAACAAACTAGCTTTTACCCGCGGCGAAAGCATAACAAACAAACTTACATTTACATTTATAATATTAGTAGGATAAGCTTTATTTCGATACCTACAAAATACATACAAATCTGCTGCAACGTAGAAATTTATTAATGGTATGCAAGGCACTTTGCCAAGACTGCAGGTGGATAGATTTTATTAAATTTGCCGTGATGAATTCTGGTAAGAACTCTCCTGTACCTAGTGATTAAGGCGCAGGCCCGGCTCGCGAGTAGACGTGGATTTGAATCCTGAGTCGAATTTCTTCAATATTTTTCAACACCTCAATATTTTTTTTAAATACAAGGTATCGCTCATAAATGAAATACCTATTATATATATGAAGTTAAAACGCATTTTCTAGACTTGTTCTTAAGTGCAAGTAATTAACACCAGTATTTATAGAACACTAGCTGACCTGGCCACGCGTTGCTGTATTATAATATAAATTAAAATGAAACCTATCCTATGACCTAAGTCGGAACAAATCCAGCAAATCGAAAAATATCAAAATCGGTTAAGTAGTTTCGAAGTTCATCGTGGTCAAATATGTGACAGGAATTTTTATATATGAATAGATAATATTATAAAATGTACATTTGGGTAGTAAATTGACGTGTCATTTAAATAATGCGCCTCGAAACCGAACCAAAAAGGAAACTAACAGTAAAATTAATACCATACTAACTTTTTCATTTATCTATTGTATCGATAAAGTGCTGTAGCTGTGTCGTGCAGATAATGTGGTGGCATTTGATCAAACAATTTTCATTAAAATATTTCCGTGATTTTAAAGCTATTGTACCTATACGTTTGTTAAACTTCTCATTTTGTTCTTGAAATCGAGATAAAATAGTTAAATTAACCTTAATTCATAATCTCAATTAATGTACTGTACAGAGATAGCGTCGATAAAGGTGAGATTGATGAATCATGGTTCGACTCGAAGCTAAATTCGACTACAATCTTATTTTTAGAGCACAGAACGTATCGAAAAAAATATTCAAAGACTAGGAACCGAAATAAATCGACACAGATTCATTTACCATTATAAAATTGCCGATTCAATTTCTGGGTTACTGGTCTGATCAACAGTTCGATATTTTATATTCGACTTGTATCCTAGCTGTCCATTCCTATCCTGATAGCTGTTATATAAATTAACTAGCTGCCCCGGCCACGCGTTGCTGTGTTATAAATTAAAATCAAATCTATCCTATCTTTTAAGTTGGATCAAATAACAGATAGTTACGAAGTTTGATCAAAATTGGTTAAGTAGTTTAGGAGTCCATTGAGGACAAACATTGTGACACGAGATTTATATATATTAAGATTAAGAATACCTAAGAAAAAAACACACAGACGGCACACAATAAATATAACAAGTATCTAAACAAGCTACCTCAAATAAACGTAGGAACTGGTTTTTTTCATCGCTGATGTAGAAATTATATTGACAAACAAACTACGTTTAAAAAAGTTAAACTTTTTACTTCTATCAAAGGCCCAATGTTGGGCTCAGTAATTTACTATAATGATTATTGATTTGGAATACCTTGTATCTCACAAGGAAAAATGTCCTCGGGCATACAACGGCGTCCTAGGTCAAGTGGCTTGCATACCATGGTTAGGCCACTCCGAGGTCCCGAGATTCGATCCCCATCCGAGGCAATGTCAAAAACGAAGACCTGGGTGTTGTGACACCTTCGTTGCTTTTAAATATTCCATAACACGAGTAGTTTATCTACTAGGGCCCAGAACAAGTATAAGTTGCATATGTTTGTTTATATAAAAAAAAATTTTTTAATAAAAATACTATTGGCGATATATATATACCTATATTGAATTTTTAACTTGTTCTTATTTTTTATCAATAATGAATGACTAGAATATATTATGACGTCTGTTATATGGGCATAGCCCAAACAAGACTATATGCGTCAAAAGAAAAGCAAAGTATCGTTTACGTTTTAATTTTTAAGAGTATGGTCATAATCACGAACAAAAGACTCACTGCCTTTGCTTACGGCAACTATAATCGTTGTGACATTCTGAATCACTGAGTAAAGGCAAACGTTGGCTGGCACAGGCGCGGCCACGTCATGTTTCGACACTTGAACTAACATTGCCAAGCTTCTCAAGTTTTACAATTTTATACACTATGGGCAAATAGTTATTTTCTAGGTATTTGTGATATTTATACACCTTTATAAAGAATACTTTGGCCGTCCATTCTACCTTTCAGTATCTTCCCCCTGAATTTTATTGGATCCGTCTTCTAAAGTGGTTTCAGTTTTCCATTTACATTAATCTCAGAATAGATTCCAGATGTGAAGTAATTGTTCGACAAAACAACTTTTTCTTTTCAATTCGACCTATATTATATTGACAAAATTAGAAGCCATTGGGCATGTTTTATGATCTAGTGAACTGCACTATGACAAAATGTTGCGTCCAGTATTGGAATATTGCCAAATAATAACTCTAAAATCTCCCTAAAGTTGGTTAAAGGTATTTTAAAATATATTTCCCACTTTTTAAATATAAACAACCAAAATTACTTCAGACAACCTCCACTAGCGTTGATAATTTGGCAAATCGTGGAAATTAGTGAGATGGACCGGGTGTACGAAGCCAAACTAATGAAATACTATTTGCGTGCTTCACAGTGGCCTTGGCAATGTGACCTTGCTTCGCCAGCGCAGTAAGGACGTTGGCATTTAGCGGTGTTTTACGAAAGCAGTTTACCCCACGAGCCCTTGTTTCGGATTAACTACGGTTGGTACTCGAATTCGATGTTCACATTGTTTTGATACTGATCCATTAAAATAATACGCTTTTCGCGGACGCAAGACAGGTTGATTTTTATGTTCAGTATTGTATTAACTCCTGAAAAGCAGTCGGGATAAAATAAACCTTTACAAAATAAATAAAAAACAGCCCTTTATTTGATAGCTTCATCACCTGCACGCACCGTGATTAAAGTATTTTTGATACCTATATTTGATCTCTTTTTCAAACAATCTCATTCGTTAGGCACTGAAAACTGCAATACTTTCTGGCAAAGGATATACGATTTATCCCATGTTGATAAAAAAGAAGCACTATCCATGCAGCACCTCTAAACCATCATCTCTCAAATGGCTGTCTGCGAAATAATTTTGCTTATATGTTTCGAAGATCATTGAAGTTGAAAACTTCCTTTTTTGTTCAAGCATTTGAGAGGGACATATCCTGCACGGGATGCGGCCTTCCGGTTATTTTAGTTGGTTTATAGCGAATTTCCCAGGTACTTTAATTGAGTTGAGTGACAAGTGCTCTTTCTGAATATTCATTTCCGAACTGAACCCTCTAACTAATCTAATAATCTTAATAATGATAATTATCTGATGCGTAGACTATGTTCCTGTAATTACAGAAGAAATAGTACTTGTTTTTTTGATAATATGACTACCGCTGTGTTTTTAAAATCCGGATTATACCCACTTGTCAAAATTACTCTTTTTATGTATTAATATTTCACGATGTAACATTTTATTGTATAAAAAAAAATTCACGTTGCGTGTCGCTGCATGTTTTGTTTGAGATTTATGTTCAAAGCCATAATCAAATGTCAGTTTATGGTCTTCAAAACAGTTGATTGTCACGACATACACGAACGCTTGGTAAATTCGGTTTAGATCGCTCAATGACCATTTGGTTTCGCAAACAATTAAGTTGTCCTTCATTAAAAATATCAATTTCCCTTGCTTTATATTGCTGATTTCAGAAACAAATTGTATAATGAGTTCCTAAGCGGCCAAAGAACAATTTGTCCCATACACTGCACGACATTGTCTTTATTACTTAGAGAACACAGTTGAACTTGCAAAATCTATATGTGTAAGTTCAACTTAAAGATTACCCTTAAAATAGGGAGATTACCAATATCTCCATGCTTGACAGGCATTGGAGGACGATAGTCAAAGACCATAACACGAAAAAGTTTGCTGCCCATTTTTGGTCTAAAGGAGATAGTGTTACCAACAATAAGCAAATATTTTATTTATTTACTAGTTGACCTGGTCATACGTTGCTATGTTATAACTTAAAATGAAACCTATTCTATATCCGAAGTCGGAACAAATCCAGCAATTTCAAAATCAGTTGAGTAGTTTCGGAGTTCATCGCGGTCAAATACTGTGACAGGAAATTTTTATATATAAAGATCTATGCATATCTTTATATATATAATTCTTCTGTGAGTGTGTATGTCACTGAACTCCTCCTAAACGGCTAGACCGATTTGAATGAAATTTTTTGTGTGTGTTCAAGGGGATCTGAGAATGGTTTAGATTCACAAATCAGCCCGGCAGATGGCGCTGCAGACGGTATCTAGGTTATTATCTATACTGCAAAAATAACAGGCAGGACAACGTCTGTCGGGTCGACTAGTATTTTATATTTTTCTTACGCAGCGGATTCAATGCGTTATTTGTTTCACAAGTTGATAAGCCTATTGGGACATGTTTGGTGGTTACAGCTAGTATCATTAGTCGCCTTTTACGATACCCTTAAGTGTAAAGGGTTAGTTTTATTTTATTCTGCCTGAGGTGCGGTGTAAAATCACAAACTCAACTATACGCGCTTAGTAATAAAGATCATATTGTAGACTGAATCGGCCAAAAAATCCTTTGACTGCGTAAGGTCTAAATTACTTCAAAATATCTTATGCATTATCCAGGCAGATTAATATCTATACTGTGTTAGTATCAAATCTGTCCTAGGCGAACTTGTGAAAACTGAGAAATAAAATTGCCTATCTTACCTTGACCTACAGCGATATGGAAGTTTATTTCTTTTTCTTATTTTTAGAAAATATATTTTAACTTTTTATAAACGTGTTGAAACCAAACACGTACCTATTTTTTACCACACCTCTCACCGCTTTGGTATATTAATCAACACTATTAAACTTTTTTGCCCTGTCAAAGTAATTTGTAAATACTAGCTAACGTCACAGCACCCGTTACGAACAGTCACACAGCCTAAATTGAAATGAAACTTAAGAACGATCTCAAAACTTTTACTCCTTTCCTTTGTTAGATTATTGATAATATTCGCCAATAGTTAATAGCGATTGTTTTTCTATTATAATTATTATAATATAATAAATTTAAATAACTTATTTGCTTGTTTGTACTTTTGGTTGCTTGTAAGAACGCTTATAAAACATCAATCAGTATATAACAACCATGAGTCAAAAACAAATACTTACACTTGTTACCCAAACGTATATCCCTAACCGGATCCGAAGCCATGACAGTTGGTGTACGTGCGTGCAGAAGGCAGGATCGCTAAAGTTAAGCAACATTTCCTAAGATGGATGCAATAAAATCAAAACTTTATTTGCTATAATTGTGGTTACACAAATATTAATAAAAATATGAAAGATATCTTCGAACAAAGTAAATTTGTAATGGTGGGTGGGCAGAGACAAAAAATTATTACTTTGAGATACTTCCTGCTATGGAAAGCACGATAAGCTATTGTTCTTAGCTATATTTTCAATAGTTGGCGCCTATTTTCCCTACGATGTTTTTATCCATAGTGAAGTCGTTTGCCCCAGCAGAGGTTAGATGTTGATAATGAGAGAAATGATGAGCGAGATAATGATGTTGCTTTAACCTTAACTAACTATTGTATAAGAAAGTGGTCAGAGATTGCTTGATCCATAGTTGATTATGAATGCCTTAGTTACCTGATTTCTGATGAATCTAATAAATTAATAAGGCTAGGGATAGATCACATAGATTCAAATCTTAGGTAAGAAACACGAATTTATCTCGACCGCTAAATCAACATTAGTTCTTAAACAAAGCATTGCGTATTATTAAAAAAAGCTCAGCGTAAGTAGGTCGTCATACTCATCTTTTACTACTAATTCGTGTAAGTACCCAAAACATCTTGCAACGCTTAGGCATGGGGTACCATTTCATACAAAAGATTTTTAATTCTAAAAAACCGCAATAGATGTCACTGCCATTAACATTTGTAAATTATAACATTTCACATGTTTAGAAATAAGACGAATTAAGTAAAAATATTGAGATTAAAATAAAGACTAGCATATTTTATATATACAACTTCACATCAACCTTAATTCGACTCCTAAATTTGAAGATAAGAAACACCGTAAATAATCAATTGAGAATACGAAAGTATAGGCTACATGTGACTACTTTTCAGCTATGAGGCTTACGAAGTGTTTTGCAATTGTAACGCTAGATGGCGGGTTTTATGGAAACAAAATAATTTACACCTTAAGGTTTTTGCATAAATCGATTATTTATACCCTAATAAAGGCAAGAGTTCAATTTCCAAATCACTTTTTTCAGTAAAAAACTATATGAAGTAGTAAAGTTTTTAAAATTTGCGCATATAAAAAAATAACAATTTAATTTCTTCAAACGACTTCCATTTCTCTTCTATCCAAAAAGGTTCCATATCTGTCCATGAGATATTTGCCACTTGATAATGAATTATTGAAGGCATAATGTCGCAATTTTATTTTATTCATAAGTGTCCTACTTTCTGAGTAATACGTATTTTTTTAAATTTTGATTTTATTTTTTTTCTCCAAAAATCGGCAAAAGTGGAACTTGGAGTTAGTATAGAAAGATTCTATAAACAAAATCCCACTTTTGCGGTTTTAAGAAGTTATGATAGAATTTACATAAAGGTCAACTTTCATGATCTGGGCACTGGGGTTGTCACAAAGATCAACTATGTGTTAAATGAAAATTTTTCATTTTGTTTGTTAATTGATACCGTCAATGAATTGAATAAATTAACAACACTTATAGACGAATACAATATACTTACATATACTACCTACCTAATGTAGATGTGGTAATGTAGGAATACTTTATGTATGTTCGACCACATCTTTAATTTTGTACCTTACACGCCAAATGGTCGAAAAAATAAATTATGTTGATTGAAATAATTTAACACATATACACACATCCTATACTTTAAACGAGCAATTCTTGCATGTACCTATATAAATATGTTGGAATGTTATTGGTTTCTTGGAAACGGGTCTAACGATTGTGATGAAATTTTAGATTTAGAAATTCATTCACATTTAAAATCGATCTAGGTAAATCTCATCACCTGCCGGCACCTTTTTAGTGCACCACGTCTACTTTAACTTGACGCCAGAATTTATTTCAGGACTCAGTCGCCTTGTAATGAGGGATAGGCTGGGTATCCTCTCCTATTAAGATCTGCCCTTATTTGTTTACATGTCACTTAACTGTCTATCTATTATCATATTAAGAGCTTCTTTAGGCGTATAAGGTTGTGGCTTTGCCGCTTTAGAAGTAGGGTTATTGTGCCTTTCTACATCGCTCGAAAAAATACTAGTGGCGAAGGCTTTAATAATTTTACCAGTGGCTGAGATGGGCCCGGTGAGGTATAGTCTTTGGCTATGGCTCTCAGTAGGTTGGGTAAGCCCCTGCTGAGGCAATACGGTGCCATGGATCTGTGACCCCGCGAAAAAGTAACTTCTCATATAAATCAATCTAATCAGTTGATCGCATCTTTAAAAAAAATTGCATTCGATCAGAAAATAAAAGCATAGTACAAGGTCGTGGGCATAAATCGGTTAACAGGTATGTACCTATTTTTGTAACAAAAAACCTTAGAAGCAAGCAGGCATGAACTTGTGTCTAATTGGGTCTCCGAAACACACAAAACAAACAATTAACAGTTAACACCCAGACCCGAAAACGAACATCGATGTTCTCGTTCAAAAATAATACACATATTAATATTTTAAAAATTTTCGTCGAGATCAAGTTCGGTGACAACCCTAGCATAAAAATTTTAAAATGAATATCTTCTAATCGCCGCAATAGTGGGACGTGGCTCATTTATGTATATTTCTATTTAAGTTGTAGGTTCCACTTTTTCGTTTTTAGGGAGAGAAAATAATAAATACGAAATAAAAAAAATGCTGCTCCCAAACCAATGGATTTTTAAGCTAAAGAAACGCGTTTATATGCGTGTGATTATGTCCGATTCACTCATCACTATCACTACATAGTATAAAACAAAGTCGCTTTCTCTGTCCCTATATCCCTTTGTATGAATCTTTAAAACAACGCAACGGATTTTGATGCGGTTTTTTTTAATATATAGAGTAATTCAAGAGGAAGGTTTATATGTATAATACATGCATAATATAGTAGAGCATTGCATCCGTGCGAAGCCGGGGCGGGTCGCTAGTATTTATTAAAATATATATTCTTTTATCTACTCTCACATCGTAAAATTAAAAATATTAAACTCAAAACGAGTTTATATTGACGAACTTTACAAATAGTATATCGTAATGAAATTAAAAAAAAATAATACAACACTATTTGTCTAACAAAATAATGTTATAATATTTTTTTTTTCATAACGTTTTGATTACAGACCATTGATATAATACTGCGCCAATTCGTATAGCACTGTTTCATTTTTTTCATTTTTTATCTGTGGCTTAGCACGCTTTGGCGCATGCGCGGTGATATCGGAAATTTTGGCGCCATAATACGTTTTCTTGCAATTCTTTGTTGTGTTTCGCTGGATAATTATTATTGTTTATTAAAATATCTGATACTGAAAGTGAAGAAAATTTAACGCAGCCCGACATTTTAGAGACTGCGGCAGCAGTCACTCTTAATCTACTAACAGTAAAGTCATTGTAAAATACAAAATGTTAACACTTACAATAACCAATAAATAAACTGTATCAATCTCTATCTTTTATTTGATATATTCAATGTATGAGATTAGATAAAGTATTGTATGAAACTGCACATAACTAGGTTTTACACCCCTCATTATGTACCAATTTCATAAACTACTATTCTATTCACTTTCTATTCATTTTATAAAAAATATTTTAGATTTCATAGGTCAAAGGTCACGATAAGTTCATGATTTTTTTTCTCAAAAAGTATTGGAGTTATACTTCTGGGAATTGAACTCATGCTTTTTTAGGGTATAAATAATATATTTATGTAAAAACCTCAATTTGTATTGTGTAAATTTTTTTGGTTCCATAAAACACTGTGCTATGTTAGACCAATCGGAAGTACATTAGTAGGCCCAATCATGAAATCCTGAAACCCTTTAAGATGGTCGACATTTTATCGACGAATAAAATAACTCTCAGTCACTGAAAAGTAGGTACGTACATGTGATAGTGACAAATGTTTTGTCCGTCAATAAAATGCAACCATACCTATTACGGCCACGGGTGTTTTCAGTAACAACTGCACCAGTTACTATTTAAAATACCTAAATCTCGATAGGTGTGCCTCTAATATTTTATTTCCCTCAATTTCTCCAGGATCACGTCACCTGGCCCTGACCTGATAACAAAGGAATAAACTAGAAAGTTTTTTTTTTAGTTTCATTTGAAACAAAAAAACAATTTTCCAAATAGGTATAATACGCGACACGTTCGTAAACCTGAGCCAAACATGAGTAAAAAATACATAGTTAGAATAGCTAAGAAAGTGGTTTCCTAAAATCGTTCGCAATGTTCCGTCAATACAGTAAAAGTTCCCCATTCACGGTTTCCTTATCCGAGATAAAAAATTGCAACACAGTTCCTGTATTCGCGGCTAAAAATTTCATTATTCGAGGATGAAAACAGTAAATAGAAAGAGATTCAGTCTTCTATTAAAGTAGTGGCATTATTTGAGTTCTGGTATATGCCCAGGCGGCTTTCATGAAAGATTTGACCAAGTGGACTAATGTCAATTAAAACAAACCTTACCGTCACAATATAAAAGCAAGTTAAAAAAAGAATATTACCCCTCGTGGTAATAGATTAGTTCTACGTTCGTAGTACATCGACGAGGATCGAACTACTCATAGGTCCGCTTGGTAAGGAATACCTACATTAAATTTAAAAAGTCTGAGTGAAGGTTTATACGCAAATTAACTTTGTGATCATGAAAGCTGATCGATCTATGGAAAGGAGCCTTACTCTTAAAAGGTAAATTTATAATGCTACAGCTCAAATTGATTTTATTTTTATAAATATTCGTTTTATTTTGTAACTTGTAACGCATCCCCTATGATTCCATACTAATTACCATTCCATATTCACAGTTTCTATATTCGCGGCATATTTTTGGAACGTTAAGCCCCGCGACCGTGAATAAAGATATTTTAATGTAGGTACTGTTACTGACATACGAAACTTCGATTGATTACGCATCCACCAACGTCTGTGAGTAGGCTATAACGAAGCGCCATCTAACAACAACAAGCGATAACCGTATTCTTAGTGTCTCACTAGATGGCAATACGTATCGTGTTATTTGTGTTCTCACTAGTGTCATCTATCGTAAAATAGAAGGAAAGCAATATAGCCAGTTGAATAACCAGTTTTAGGGTGTAACCATTTTCTTGTACTAAGTGGTGTCTCTGTATATTATCTACTTTGTGGCTTAGGTAATCAGAGTTTCACCACCAACATTGACCTTGTTCAAATTGATTTCATACTCCAATCGGTAATCAATCACTTTAAAGTTTAAACTGAAATAAATTGATTCGTAGTAAAAGTATTTAGGTAAAGTTATACTAAAAAAATATATTTTGTAACGACTCAATGATTTTCCTTTGGACCAAATTCAATCAAATTTTTAACCATCTTCAAAAGAAGCATTTTCGTTCACGTTTTTGTAACTGGTTATTAATTAGTTAGAATATTTTATTAATATTATTGATTAGAATATTTTATTCGTTTATAATAATTATCAAATAAAGCTTAATAATAAAGTTATATTTGATGTAGAAAAAGTCAAAATACAAAACTTAAAACTGCAGAATCTAAGGAATACTCAGTTGTCAGAACTACTTTCTTAACTTTTCTAGGTCGCCAGTCATATACGCGTACGCGTGATAATATTTTGACCGCTGGCTGTGTTGTGTGGGTGTATAAATGTTTTGAAAGTGAATTAAATGAAAGCGAGTTTTGCCAGTTCCTGAGGTGTCTATAAATAGAGTGAAAGCAATGTGTTAGATTGAGTATAGCTTAATTTGGATAATTATTTTCTTAGGATATCCTTAAAATTTTATACGGTCCACATTATATACGGTTAGTATTGGGATTATATAATTGAATGTTTATGCCCAAAAGGTACCAAGTAAAGACCAACAAAATAAGTTTAATATTCTCGTATTCAACCGCTCTATTGTATGTAGCACTAAAAAAGTAGTTAACAATTGTTTAAAATAATTCTTTACGATGAATGACTACCGTTTAGTGGAACTGTGGCGATTCTGCTTTTTGCATATAGATATGTTTGTGTATTTCTATGAATATTACTTTTCTATGTATAATAATATGTATATTTATCCGTTATCCGAGTAATTATGACACTTTACAGTGCTAAGCTAATGGGTGTGAATATAAGAACTATTATTGTTATATTATTTATTGTATGGTGTTTCGTTCGCAAAAACTTGTAGATTTTCACGTGAAATTAAAAATTTAAAATATTTCACGTGAACGCATTTCATTGATACAAAGAAATGGTTAGGTTATTAACTACTGTAATAGTTGACTTATGCGAACTGGCCACATTACAAATTAAGTAGTATCCCTAGCAATGCAATTCTATTCCTAACTAGCTGTTTTAGCTTAAACTTCGCGATGTAACATATTTTATCAAGCACTCCAAGACTTTTATTCTGATGTGTAATGTGCGCGGAAGTGTAAGAACTAAATATGATTTTATAAGCTTGATTTTCTGGAAAAGATTTGATAAAATGTCTAAAATCATGTATGATCTAGATAAAATATATAAAAAATTAAATTATCGCTAAGTAAAATCGGAAGCATTCCTGTATATAAACTTACTTAGTTTGAGTATCTAGTTAGCGTAGTAAATACCTCTATTTAAAAATAAGTTATTTTGACGGGCTATAACATTGGATTTAGTATCACTGCTCGTTCCCCCTCTAAAGTTTTAATAGTTTATGATAAAGATTGCACTCAAAATAATAACACAGTGCAATTTTGTTAACAAGCCGCTCTCATGAGTACTATGCTGTTACAATGCAATCTTATCAATATTGGCCCTATAAAAGCGTCTAGTACGCTATCATTATTATATGCTTCAAACTCACATTGTAAAGTTTATTCCACCTGACAATCCCTTTATACTCTACCAGACATTTTAATGTGCAGCTGTTTTAAAGCAAGCTGCTATAAAATTAGGCACAATAACCACTAATTTACTGATATATATATTTTAAATAGATTTATATAGTAGTAGTTAGTTCTTGCTGTAAAACGTTATTCCTGCACAATTTTGCGGGTTTTAAAACTTTTACATCACTGTTACAGAACTTATAGCTGTAAAGTACATATGTATTTTTATCTACAGAAAATAGCTTTTAAATTATTATATTGTATATATTATATTTACTTGTTTCTGAATGTGTCGAGGTTTGTAGGAGATATCTTATAGTATAAGTAAGAATGAAGGCACAATACAACGCTGAGTGTGAATTATGTATACCGTCTCTGCTGCTTGTTGTACCTCGTTCGCTAATTAAGCAGACAGAAGCGTTAATCGTTGCAAACTTTGTTCATTCCCGCTAATTTAATTATTTTCATGCATTACCGATACGTCGCTGGACAAGCACAGCCTGTTCATAATTACCTTATATCGTGTTAGGACAAACGTAATGGTAAAACCGCACAAAAATCAACTAAAGCAAAAATGTAAAAATACTCAAAAGTGTAAAGCATAAATACGAAACTTGTCTGATACTGTACAAAAATATTTTCTAAATGCCTTATATCCCATTTCTTCAGACATTCTATGAGCCAGTTTTTCCTGTTGATTAACGTAACTGACCGTGGTCCACATCAAGCGTGTTATCTCGACCGAGCCGCCACTAAAATAGCTCTCGAGATTAAGAAAAACAGACCATACTGCAATCACATGATAAATACCCCTTGTGTTCGATAATCACTGAGCGTTTCAAATAAACGCTTTTGCTCTGAATGCTCGACGCTATTGTACTCTTAAATCAAACCACTCTAGGTCACTCGTGACTGAGAACAAAACAAAACTGCAGTTTCCACGAATTATCCGAGCGATCGACATAAATCACTTTTTGGAACAGCTTCTTATAGGAACTAAATGGTTAATAGGTACCTAATCAAGAAATGAGGCTGAGTTTGGGACTTATCAAAGACTTTTTTATTAACGGCGTTTCCTTTGATTGTGTATAAAGAACGAATAAAACTTAAAGAAAATCTAATCATTACAACTTGGCACTATGTGAGCCATCCTTTTATGAGGAACTTAATTAAAGCTCAGGATACTTTTTAAACATATTTCTTTTATCGCTAAATAATATTTACAAGCTATTATGAATTTAAAGACTAAACTGTGATTGCGACTTCAGATCCTTGCGAGACTAAAGTATCAAGAAGAACAAATACCGATGGGTTACCGCGCCAATTATTTCGAAACACCTAATATAAAAAAGTAGGTCAGATTTTCTTGTCACCGACATAATGCCTTTGCACAGTAAAAAAAACAGTGCGGTTCTGTCTGTGTCCATGTTAGAATATTCATGGCGTAAAGTGAACGGCAATCATGGCACACGGTCAAAGTCAATCGATGCGATTGGCGTGCTCGACTGCTCACCGCCTGATATATCCGGGTAGCATTTTACAGGCCGCGCGATGACGACCACGATGCCTCAACAACGATCACAATTGACACCTATTAAAACTACTATTAAACTACTATTAATATTTTATTGGTGATCTATTCACTAACAATCACAACATATCTATTTAACTAACAATATATATACAGAGAGACCGTTGAGGTAATTGCGGGATAAAGCACATCACATTATTTTTCAATTTAAGTGACTATTGGTAATACATAACGCAAATTGGAAGTTGGAAATCACATAATGTGACTCCAATCTAGTCAAGGAATTCGTAGTTAATCTAAATTTAAAGCTTTGTCTTGAGTGATTGATTGACTTAATAGCCGACAGACATCGCAAAAACAAAACCGCTGAACTTAAAGACTTGAAATTTAGTGGGGGTGATTATAAGGAGATGAAAACAATAGCTACGAAAGCATTTTGGAAACTAAGAGTAATTAGGGTCAATATTGTATGGAAGTCTGTAAAAGTAGGTAGTAGTAAGAAGCATGAAATTCAATACACGTACTCCTGGTACAAAACAAAAGTGTATGGGCATCAGCATGTTCTAAAGTTCTACAGGGGCGGAACATATGGGGTTAAATATTATTTTATTTTTTAAATAAGATAAGAAGAACTAAGTAGTAGTATTGAGGATATGAGGATATTTCAAAGAATGGTTCCTGGATCGTCGTCGTCTCTCGTGTGGTATACACGCCCCATATTATTGTATTGTCGTTTCTGAAATTCCGGGTGCAATTCCCGGCCAGGTGTATATAGTAAATTAACTTTTCTATCGGCAACAAACAGAATTACTAATTCATGCCTTACGGAAGATATCCCCATTATGGTGTGTACAAAAATCAGCCATTTTATAAAGTGGACCCAATACTCCCATACATTTCTCAGATGTTTGGCTAAATAGCAAAATACTATGTAACGGTAATTAGAAATAAGGAAGGTACCAGAAAATAACCACCTAGACCCGGATGATACATAACACCATACAATCGCGGAACAGACTTGTCCGTTCTACGCATGCAATAATAAATAAGCAGTGAATAGTACGCGGCAGTATATTCTGATATTTAAAATACTCAAAAACAAATATTAAACTCAAATAAAAACTAAGTATAATATTGGTAAAATGTAATTTAAGAGAGTCTTTTTTGTAAAGTAAATTAACAATGCGTGGTTAAAGAAAAATGCTTGTGTATCTACACGGTTACGGGTCCACGTCAGCAGTATAGCAGCGAAAATCGAACTCAGTCCACTAGAACTAAAACTGACGTCTTAATCCATGGGCTGCGACTGCCTAAATTTAGAGATACTAACTCTATTAATAATATATGTTTATGTTTTATCATAAAATAAAAATATATTTCTTCGTTAATAACGTGGGTGGTGGGTGATCAGTTTTATGAAGGCGTAGTAATAAGATTCTCGGCCTCGTCCCAGTACCTAAAACAATAAAAAATAATGTCGATGGCGGATTTTTGTTTATTTTCTTGCTGCTAATCGTATATTATCTTTATAATTAACAATCTAGGCTAAAATCATACATTTCACAATGATCTCACGAATCGTTACTCGCAGACGCACATTTAATTTGTCTTCATTATACAGATTGTCTTTAGTCGACACTGAAAGATATATTTCGTCTAATATCAATATGTAACGCGCTACTACTGACCTAATAGATCATATCGACAAAATAGGTTTCATTGTTAATATTAATAAGTATATAGGTAATGATATTAACAAGCTGAATAGTCCGCGAAGGCCTCTGGGGCTCTGACACCCATCAGTGAAGGCGTTAAATTCATGAGAACTAATAAAATGTACGACTATGTTTATGTTCACGACTAACTATTGCCAATAATTGACTTTTCGACGACTCATTCGACCTTGGAAATGGTAGCTGCGCTTACAATATTCATGATAAAACAAACGAAAGTGCACGTTCTAGCCTCAAATAAAAACATTGGCGTAAATCCAATATGGGACGAAAACTATTTCGCGATATATATTTGACAACATAGGTTATAGGTGATTGTGATGGAGTAGAACTGGTGTTTTAAACTTGTAATGTCGTTCTTATATACATTTTTTTTAAACTTGTATATCATATCGTGTCTTGTTTGTTTGCCCTTGCATGTGCTGCTTTCTTTATTTGCTTTGCTTGATACATTTCCCTCTATATTAGACAAGAATTGTCAATAATAATACCATAATTTAAGTAACTTATAATATATCTAAATTAAAACTACGTAACAACTATAATACAGAAATAATTAAGTTAAAATTATTAAGTCTAAATCTAAAAACTAAAAACCTTAAAAAATATAATATTATATCTAAAATATATTACTAAAAGGAGTCCCTTTAGGCAAGGTTCCAAAAATACTGTGAATTGTCATATATGTCATGTAAATACATTTCGGTAGCGTAAAATACGCTAAATTGATATTAGCCCACATTATTTTGTCCTCCAATCTAAATATCCAAAACGTAAATGTTCGCTTTTAGGCTTTTACTTTTATTTTGTGCCCACTGTCAAATTGGGCAGTCTTTTCTAATACTCATAATCACTTCTCAATGTCGACTAATCTGTACATTATGATTAAAGTTAAACCTTTTTCATTGTGAGCTTGGGAAAGGAGCGTGTCTTAAAGATAGCGGAAGTAAGTTTATTATTGGCAGTTCCCGTCGATGGATTTGCTTTTTATGACTGTAGTCTTTGTATTAATGTCCATTGTAGAAATCGGAACTAGTTTCAAGTCCCCAAACGGCCGAAGGTCATCTCAAGCATCCGGTTATCAAAGCGGGGCACAATACGTCTCGTGAGGCAGAGCTGGTGCAGTTTTTGCCCGCGCGTACGCGGCCTCGGTGCTCGCTCGCGCTGTTGCGAGATCTCCAATAGCCACTTACTTCCTGCTACACCTGACTCGTTTTGATTGAACACCAACCTTACACTCCAGGCGAACATGCCATAATTACTGTTGCAAAGTTCATTGATAAATTGACCAAGCATAAACAGATGACGACACAAAACCAAGTAAAAATATTCGCAAAAATTTTAAAGGCTCCAAAAAGCTTTCTGAGTTAACATTTTTATCTACCGTCCAATAAAAGAATTCCCTTATTTAAATTAAGGTAAATAATGTATAACATAGTCTGCTTATACCCCTGCTTTCTGTTTCGTGAAGGTTGCTATTCGAATTTAACTAAATTCTTCTATTATTCTCAAAATTTGGACCGTAAAAGGTACATATTAGATCATCGTTTGAAAGGTAATTCCTCAATAGATCAACCGGTTTTTTTATTATATCAATGTCATAATGTAAGATTTTGTATACTGAGCACAATAATAAACCACTAATTCTTCAAAATCATAGAAAAACTGTTCTTAATTACTACGCACCAACAAATTGGAACTGCTATATAGTCGTTTAATTATTATCAGATTAAGGGTCGGCCGGATTTCGTCCGGTTAAAACGAAATGTAAAAATAATATTGTATATCAAATCTCCATTTTCATTAGGCGAAAGGATTTTTCGAATTCGAGAGTTTCAATTTGCAAAGAAAAATAAAGTTTTTCGCTTATTACTTAACTCATATGAAATAAAAAACACTGTCAATGGTGTTGGTTCCGGTATTATCAGATTGCCAACGAGGCGATCGACACGCTGTGTACACGAGTCGGTAAATTTCTCCATGCGCATGCGGCAGAAAAGAAAGCGAATAACGGTACTTGACTCGTCACATTCAAACGCAACTTAACATGATCAGTCTTTTTTTTATTAGAATTATATTTGCACGCTTGAATTTATCAATACTATATTTACAAAGATAACGACAGAATTAGTGTTTTATGGCCTGTGAGTTTTAGGATTATCACTTTAAGAAGGTTCTATAAAATGATTAAATAGTGAATGTAGATTATTTTTACAGATATATACCACGGTGATAAGATTGTAAGCTTGAATGTGTACAAGACTAAAGCCTTGTTTAAAACATCTAGGAATCCAAAACATAATAATAGCCCATCGTCCATAAAGCGTAAACATTGTTTATTAAATCTGTTATTTTACCTACCATTAACATTTCCTCGTTATTATATTTAGTTTTCCTTACTGATAAGTTTCTCAGTACTTAATGCCTTTATTTAAGGTGTCAGTGTAACCGTATTTTAATTAAAAAGGTTTTAAAATTAAATAAAAATAAAATGTTACTGCGCCTTACAATAAATAAATAAACAAGTCTGTCAATAAGATTTTGGATATGTGAATTCGAATGTACATTTTACCGATCGTGATATGCCTCGACTTTTCACCATTTATGACTATTGGCTATTTGTCATTGGCCACATCACCGTACATTAATAATCGTTAAACAATTTAACCTGCCATGTTCCTCTAGCAATCGCTTAAGTATTATAGAAGAGTAGATACGTTAAATATATGGTAAATTTGGAAATAATATTAAATTGCGTTTCCACCTCGAAAACTTCACTTTCGCTTATAAAGAAATATTTTTTTGTGACACAATATTTAGTCTGTGACTTTGTCATATTAGGCGCACAGAACAGCAAGACGAAAGAGTCACTATTGGCACGTGGCGTGTTGCACGAATGTGTTGAGACAGTGAGAAAAGTCGGCGAAAAATGGGTGAAAAGTCTATCGTCTTTGGAAATGCTAACGACAATCAGTTAACGAAGTATACATGCTTGAATTACCTTGCGCTATCGACGTTTGTACGTGGGTGGATGGTCAATTTATTCAGTTACACTCGATACCGCGCCATTCAAATGTCAAGATTTTCATGGCAAATCACAAACATGTTTGATTTCAAACGAGACTTTAAGTTTGTGAAGTTATAATTAAAGATTTCTATTTCCGCTAGTACCATAATTATATAAGTTAACACAACAAACTTCAATCGAAATAACATCTGCAATAATACATTACAATTGAAATTGGACCGTCATCTTTTTACGTGTATAACGTTTAGCAAACAGAACGATAAAATTGAATTTGGTAATTACGTAAAAAATTATAATATTAAAAGGAGATAACACTTAAAAGTAAATAAAATAAAAGAATAACAAGCTAGGTTGATTATACGACGGAACTTATTAAGTAAGAGAGTAGACAGTTGCGTATTGAGAATAAATTAGTCTTCCATAACAACTGATTGTCAAAAACTATTAAACTAGAAGCAAGTGGTTATGATAGAGCCATAGCGGCCGAAAAGAGACTTTGTGATTATTCACAATTTTGTTGAAAGCTTTATTTTTATAAAAATTAAAGTAATCTCTTATTTTATTTGCATATTATTATTCAGTATCACTGCTTCCATCGTCCCAGTCTGTTTCAGCAAGATTTTATTTTCATAGAGCATAACCTAATTATAATAAGTATAATTTATTAAAGTTAAATAGCGATTAAGGTTTACTTTACCATGTTTTTACTGATAAGTAATTTATTGCTGTACCTAAAGTAATAGGTTGAATCAACCTTTTTTACGTTTAACAGTGTATATTTTACTGATTAACTATCTTATTGTATTTTTTACTTTTTGTGCAATAGAAAACATAAAAAGTGAAAGAAATGTCAGCATCACCAATAAGTTGGAGTACCTACGTTGCATATAAAAAGTAATAAATGGCATTCGCCGCGTAAAGTCGTTAAAAAACCATTAAAACCTTAATGGATGTTGACTCGATGATTGACATTGGTGCCCGCCCCATTCTAGCACTTCAGTGCGGTTAATTCCTACCATATCACATATTCTATCAGGTGTACACAATTAAAACTAGAAATTAAACGGATTTCTATTGATCTTTTTCGTTATATTTACTTGCAATAATTGTAAGTCAATACCAAAAAGAAAGGCCTTATTTATTAGTGAACTACGAAATAGTGAGGGCCGGTCAAAAACCTGAAATAAATATCGCTCTTTGAAAAAGACGTCAAGTATTATGTTATACGGTTTTTTGCTTTTGCAACAGCAAAACTTTAAAAAACGTGTCTACGTATATCCCCTTTTACCGTTTTGACGATTTATTCGAGCGAGATTGATTCAGTTCTGCGAATAGGAATAGGCAGACCAAGAGAGCTAAATTTGTGAAGCCATTTATTCTGAAATCAGAGCAGCTGCTATTTTCGTGTCATGCATTTTCCTGTTTCACGACCCTATTCAATTAGATTACTATTTTGTCTAATTAATTCTAAAGTATAAAATGTAACAATTTTGCATAGGTACAAAATAAAGTGCATTCACTTTTTTGTACTTACAACCCCTGATGTAATGTTGAGGACCTATTTCGTTAC
Source organism: Calamotropha paludella (assembly GCA_927399485.1). Lineage (NCBI taxonomy): Eukaryota > Metazoa > Arthropoda > Insecta > Lepidoptera > Crambidae > Calamotropha > Calamotropha paludella. The sequence goes on along the minus strand of OV656808.1, from coordinate 7,145,396 downwards.
TGATTACGTATTGTCATGATTCTACCTATTTCCATGTTCGTTGCATCGTAAGCACGGAACTGAATAGTTGATTCCGCGATTTCGTTTTATAAGTAAGTCGTATCATTAAAATTGATTTTATAAACGACGACAGACAATTTCATAGCGCGAAGTCAATTAAACCAAATAATACTAAATTAGAACATTGAATACAATTATCTATAAACGATGAACTACTAACTACTACACTCATGTGCTCTGTCAGAACTGAATGGTAAATTAAGTGTTAAATTACTAAGAATTAAAAAGAATAATACATGAGTTGAGAACGCCAATGTGCACCTGGTGGACATTTGCTTTCATATCAAAGATATATTTTTTATTTTTATTCTAGTATTGCTTTAAATTTTCTGATAATAAAATGACATATTTTTTCATTCACAGTGCCATACTTCTATAACACTTAAAATATGCCTGTAACCACTTGTCAGTCCACGGTAGCAATTGCTACCATAATCACTTTCCGCTTGGCCTGCTGTTTTTTTTAAATAACGATTAATTTTTGAGTTACAGAGATCCAAATGTTCTGTGGTGGATACTTTATTTACTCAGCTTTACGGTAGTATTTTTTGTTTGGACCTAGCTTCATTATTGATTTTTTTTACAATTCGCGCAGCATTTGGGATTGTTGAGAGAGGTGGGACGCGCGGTAGTGGATAAACAACAACCACATCCCGAAAACCTTAATTACCTGAGGGCTCGGAGATGTGGTTGTTTTTTAGAAGCGTATTTAAAATCTTAATACAATGATACATACTTTCTTAGTAGAGTCAGGCTACGTTCAATAATTATTCAATTAAACTTAACCAATAAATGAGAACTTACAAAATGCTCATAACAACAATAGGACAATCGAGCACATCCCTAATCGCAATAAGACTGCTATTAGACTCCCCTTAGCCCTATGGCTACGTATAGTTGTGTTAGCTGATAATGGAAAAAAAACCCACCACAGTTTTCAGAAGCACCCACATTCGAAAACCCATTATAATGCACACAGAGAGAAATAAAAAAGGCGACCCATATAAAGAGTTAGGACATAACTGGGACCAAAGACTAGCTCCGAATAGGCACCGGTCCAGGAACCAGTTCCACCTTTTCTAGTTTGTTAATAAGCAATTCAGCCTGCCCTAATTGAAGAAAAAGAACGATTACACTTGGGAACCCTTTCTAGGGGTTTGTTGGTCCCAATGTAATTGTGATTTGATCCATGGCAAATTAAACATAGGTGAAGGTGGAAGTTAAGAAAAGTTGGGTTTGGTACTCTATCCCAGTAATGCTTAATGGGACTTGTTTTATCTCGTTTATCTCGTTGCATATGAAGTAAAGTCGCACTGAGATGCTATATTAACTAACTTTTAATATACTTAATAAAAAGGTCATATTAAGTAAAATGTGTTGATATTATTTATAAATACCACCTACTTAGACAATATTGCTCAACGTTTCACATTTTATGCATTTCAAACAGAATAAGGAAAAAGGTCAGGACTTCCTTTGTAGTCGTTGGCGGGAATACCCGACAATCCGACAACTGACGTAAAAGCGTTCCGTTAAGTTACATTCATGCACATAATTTCTATAACGTATGTGGGACAGCTCCATTTTTCAATGTGTGGGTTTTTTCAACTTAGTACCTAAGTTGTTTATTCAATTATGTTAAAACAAATTCCAATGAACTCACTATCCAATGTCCAATTAAGTAAAACCTATGGTGACCAATGACCCGCCTGACATTTGAGACTGATGTTTTTCTAGTAAAAAAATCTATAGATTTAAAATCACGCAATACAATGCTTAAGCAACAAATCATATAGTAATAACTTATGGTATGTACTTGCGTTGTAGAGTAGAGTATGTAGAGTTGCGGGATTCGACCCTAGTACCGTTTTTAAGCAGTTTAGTTCACTAACCGCTAGATAGGCCGTCAATTTATTTTTTATCTAGCACTTCGCTTTTCTGGGCAATGTAAATCGATATATTACCACATTACCTACCTCATTGGGTGAATAAGTAGCCAAGGTATTTAATATAATCAGTAAATCGGACAATCAAGTAGAAAATACTTTTTATAGCATATATCCCTCCCTTAGAAACGAATATATATAACTTTACGACGCATTTAATTTTGTTAATAACATTGTATACATTAAATCCTGACGTTTCGACTTCTTTACAGCTTTGTTAACAGGATAAATGATCGATCAGTTATCCCGTGATATAATGAATGTGCGCGCGTAAGTGTAATAACTATAATATATAACTTTGTAGGTCAGTGAATAATACATATTTTATACAACTCAGAACATATGCTTATTTCTCTAGCCTTTAAAGGATTTATTTAGCTAACGCAGTAATATTTGAATCTTCACAAACAATTTTTTAAATAATTTATTGCTAACTTCACAGCTTTTTTCAACCATAAATACAAACATGAATAGCCAGTTACGAAATATGACATATTACAATTCTTATATTGAGGCGATCACTGGATATTCTAATATAAAATTTATTAGTTACATTAAACCAAAGTAGATTGAATAGGTAAAAATTACGGTGTGATTTGTGTGGTATGAGTGTGTGTGATACAAATTCAACCTCCTCCGCACTGCCGACGTCAATCAGTCCTACACCTTATTATATTATACCTTATTTTCATTAGCTATTTTATTTATTCAATGACAGGTGCTAAAGCAATTCATTGTTAAGTTTTTGTTTGATTTACGCTGTCCTTGCACCCGATAATTCGAAACACGGCCTATTCAGGTATAATTTTGTATTTATCCGGATTCTCCGATGCATAAACTTATTCATTTCAGATAAAAAATATATTATCAATTTTAATTCTAAATACAATAGGCTTCTGCGTGCTTTTGCTTATACTGCCAATCTGCCCAATTCGTAGTATCAATCAATTTTTTACGCCTTATTTAGTTCTTACACTTCCGCGCACATTACACATTGGAATAAAACACTTTTTTAACGGATCACAATCACAACATTTTAATCGGGCACGTTCCTAATTCTTTAATTTTTTATATAAATCAAATTGTTGTAAAATGTAAAAATAAAACAAATTTATTTATATAAAAAAATAACAATTAGGAACATGCCCGAATAAACAGGAAATATTGAGAAGTTAGTAGAAAATATATGAAAACCATTATCTTAGTCATCCTGTGATCACGACTCCTATAAAAGGGTCGAAACGTCAGGATTAAATATAAAATAAATTGTGCGCAGAATCCGTTAAAAAAGTGTTTTTACACTTTTTTATACTATTAAATTATATTTTACAAAAAAGCTACATACTCGTGTTTGATATATACGATGGCTTAATTTGTATTAACGGATATTTTTCCGCATTTATGTAATTACATTACTGTAGCAAAACAAAAAAGATTGAGATTTTATGTTTATTGTCAGCGTTCTTTGTTGCACAAATAATTCTATTGTTAATACCATCATTATACGATTATGCCATTATGTAAGCATTTGGTACCACTTACACGATGATGATTGTCATTTGTTCGAGGACGTCTTACTTTTAATCTTAATAATTTTTCTTAAAATCTTTTAAGTTTTTATATATTTTTTATAAATATTTATAGGTATTATTATAAAGCAAAAGTCCTAATTAACAAAATTTATGTCTGATACTTGATGATAGGTTTTGTCGTAAATATTGATTAATAGTAATTCTTACACTATTTTAAAAGAAAATGGGTTTGCTTTCATATTTTGCTTCAATCCTGATGTCTTCTGCACATGATGACATACTGTATGTCATGTAGAAATGTTTCCTTTCCAAGTGGTAGTGCTGCCTAATTCTATAAAATTCTCCCAATCAAGTTTTAAGCATAAAAAGTTTATATGAAATAGGTACCATATTGTCGTATACATATTTTCCTAAAATAATTACGTTGGCGATCGTATTATAATTTATTTAGAGAAACCTCGTTTAATGTTTGAATAATAAAAAGTACAAAGAGACTTGGCTAACTTATTACAATAAAATTATATTAAATTTATCGTGTTCAAAGGAACAATCAAATAATATCTAGCGAGATTAATATTAAAGAAAAAGGAAGAATTATCATCATTTCCAATTTGCCATTGTGTTATCCACGCACTTTTCTTATTAATGATATATTTGAGTTTCCGACTTTGACTTCAAGGATTTTGATACAACCTTAAATCTGAGAAAACATTTTAGTTATGAAATATACGGGCGTCAAACTCGCAAGTTTTACGCAATATGTTACATTACAGTGATGGCTTCGCAATAGGTAAAATTAAAAAAGTGTTTTAATTAGCTACACTCAGCATGAAGAAACTACTTAAAGAAATATGTTTCTAGGCTACAAACAGTGACAAAAAACAAATACAATACTCTAATCTGTAATCACATTACTAGAGTCACATTATTTATGAATAACAAGTACTCTAAAAATCTATCAATCACTTTTATGACAAATGTTAACACTAGTAGCTAGTAATAAAAGGTGAAAATTATTAAAGAAGCCAAAACAATTTTTTTTTAATATAATATGACGTTGTCGTGTTTGCGGTAAGTTTACGCAATATTAGATCAAAATATTTAATAAAAAAACAATCCACTAATCTAAGTTTGTTCGTGACGCATAATTTTGAAAAAAAAAACAAAAGTAGGATAGACCAAAAGGTGATAGAAAATAAAACGTAGATCGTCAAATCTGACCTGATATCAAATCAACCTCGGTCTTAATAACATTGAAGACGTCGTCCTCGCTTCGTCCAACAGTGCTTGATCTACTGTATTGACCGCGTGGGAATTATTTACGTCACTAGCTTTCCGCCCGCGGCTTCGCCCGCGTGGAATTCGGTTATATTGCGGTATAAAGCACAACTATAAGAAAACTTCTCATTCCCACGGAAAAATCTAAGAAGCGCGATGTAACGCTGGATACAATTAGTTGTTAAACCAAAACTGAATGGTACACTATATTATATGTTTACCCTTGTGGAGCAAAAACATGCAGATTTTGGGCACTGGAAACGCGGGAACACGCTACATAGAGCTGACCATGCGAAAAACAATGTTTTTCCAAGTGTACTCCAGCAACCCTTAGAGTTTGGCCTTGTGCTTTATTAATAGTCATTGCAAATAAAACCCTTATAGGAAATTGTAGTCTTTTAAATTGAAATGGGAGGTCTGTTGGAATAATTGGAATCCGAGGAATGAGTCATTTAGTGAATCATTTAGCTTCAAAATTTACATGTTCATATTCGTTTGCAACATATAAGTAGATGTAAAAATAACAGTTTAGACGATAAAACAAATTGTACGTCATCCCTCGGGAATTCCTCATTTTCGGGGATTCATTATCGTATCATTTAGCCTCTAAATTTACATGTTTATGTTCGTTTGCAATATTTTACCTTGTTTTAAACGACACACAGCGCCATCTGCAATTCATCCATAAAGTAAACAATATTTTTGTTTTTCCTCGGGAATATCAATTTTTTCCAGGATAAAAAGTACCCTATTATTTAATCCGGACTTTTATCTTTACGTCTGCAAAATTTCAAAGCAATCGGTTCAGTAGTTACGGCGTGAAAGCGGAACAAACAAACAAACAAACAAACAAACAAACTCACTTTCCCATTTATAATATTAGTAAGGATTACTCTATCTATATATTATCGGAATAGATTGAAAGGTAACTTGTATGTTTACTTTACGATTCTTTAGTATCTGTTTCTTATAAATCTATACTAATATTATAAAGAAGTAAAGTTTGTGTGTTTGTATATTTGTTAAATTGTAAGGGGTAATCTCGGGATCTACTGAACCGATTTTAAAAATTCTTTCACCAATAGAAAGGCACATTATTGCTGAGTGTCATAGGCTATATTGAATGCTAGAAAAAATTTAAAGAATTTTGTCCACCCGTGCGAAGCCGGGACGGGCTGCTAGTAAGAAATAAACGTAATCTCTGTTAATAAGTTTGCGTACGTTGCCTTTCAGTTCTTTTTTATTTAGATAAGATTGTCCATTAAATTGACCTAATTAATTCAAAATGTGTCAAATACAGTAATTACTTAAACAGGAAAATTTATAAAATATAATTATTAAATTATAAGTGGGAGACAAAGGGACACGCCAAATTACGAATGTTGTTTGAATATTGAGCAATATTTATTTAATGAGAGGTACAAGTAATATTTAATACGGACAGTTACTCATATGAAAAGCGGATAAGGCCATCAATACTCTGGCCTTCACATTGGCTGTGTGATACTGGCCAAGATCCGCTGATGTAACGACGACACACTTTCAGTTCAATCGCCGACACATTTAGCCGCGGCTCCCCTCAATATAGACAGTGTTTATCTGCTTGTTGCTGATTTGTACTCGCCTTCAACACACATAAAATACGATACGTTAAAATGAGAACAATATTTTTTCTTTTTTAGTTTTGCACTGTGTTAGTTGTAATCTTGATAAAAGTTCTACTTGCCTTTTCTCGTAGCCCTATTCTGACTACAAGAGAAAGTGACAACGTGCCCAATTTCGAACACAAAAGATACCACGACCACGTGGTATATCTGATAATAATTCGTTTGAATGGTTTGGTACGTTCATTCTCACAAATAAATTTGATGTCCTCAATATTTCTTTCAAACAGTGTTGGTAGTTGACGACCTGTATTCATCCATATAATTTTTAATAACTTTATTGTTATCACCGTCCTGAATGACTTTTATATATACCTATACATAGATTGTATATTGCCCACCCAGAAACTCAGGCGAGGCCCAGATCAAGTTGAAGAGCTGTTGTCATAATAATTTGTTTATCAGAATACCTTTATGTAACCGCGATTAAAATTTTTGTTTAATTAAGAAATGGATACGGGGAACAGTCACGAATGGAGATAAAGTAGAATGCATTGTAATCGATGCAATCCACATACACAAACGTAAGGAAACCGATCGTTCAGTTGTTGCACTTGCGTTCGTATGGCGACTTCAAATCAAATGTCACGCAATTCTACTTGGAATCGTGATTATCCAATCATGTAGAATTTTTATAGCATTATGTTGCCGGCACTGTAGTAAACGAGTATTAAAAATCACGAATACGTGTAGCTTAGGGAATAGAGTTTTATGATGTCAATACCCCTGAATATAAAAACAAAAATATAGCATCTAAAATGAGAATTGAAAGCTTTTCACCAGTTTTCTGAAAATTACAAAAGTTTAAAAGTAAAATTATTATAGTTGCAAACTTGAGACCCGTATTTTATAGTAACCGATTCGTTGCTACATACAATTACATTAATAAGAAACAGAGGCTACGACCTTGATTTACGTGAAATATGAAGATAGTTTTATTCCGGGAAGATTTCCCTAAAAGTTAATTTAAAGGAGTTATCATCGATTTAAAAATGATACGGCTTCAGTGGCTAGCGCCATACGCAAAAGAAAGTGATGGCACGCCAGACGTTCGCATCCGCAACGAATCGGTTAATAAAACGTATTATTTTCTAGTTGTTTAAGGCAAAATGGAATGCAAAATCCCTTTGCGGATTTCGGCGCCCTATGACAATGACGGGGAACAAATATCATATATTATATACAATGTATCTTTATTAATTAGCAATTCCTTTATAATAAGACCCACTCCATACTAACTTACTATTTAATATTTGAATATTTTTAAGTAACTGTAACAATTATTTTATTTTTCGAGGAGAAATGCTATTATTAACTTCCGCCGGGTGGATAGCCTGACGATGAGTTCGGGCCTAGCCCCCGGCTCTACAGAAGTCATCACTAGGGATGAGTCATGTAGCGCCGCCGGCGAACCTACCCGCTAAAACTCCCCGCCGTACGTCACGTCACCGATTGGCCTCGTGGTTCTCTTTTTGGGATGCACCACTACAAATTTTTATTTGCCCTATCTACAAATGGGTTAAAAATGGAGTAAATTTCGGATTACTCACAACTATTGTTTAGTTCCAAACTGAGCTTGTAGGTTCTATGGGCAGTATATAACGTATAGAATACATAAAAACGACCACGACTCGAAAACTCATCACACAAACATGCCCCTACCAGGATTCAAGCCTGGGACATTTGGCGCACGGAAGGTAGGATCGATACCGTTGTGCCAAGCGAGTGTGTATGTAATTAATTTCCCATGCGGCGGTCATAATCATAATGCTAAAATTGTTTAACCTACAGCAGCAGTGTTCTTGTTTATTCGATTATCTCAGCGATTATGAAAGAGAATGAATAATAAGGAGATATTTAAAGATGCAAATTGAGTCAGCCATGTCAAGCTTTGCAATTTTTTTATCTGAATCTTAAAGAGTACGCTTGTTTCTTTTATATGTAAAAAATCTTTTTTGGGTCCTGATGGGCTTGTCAACTTGACCGTTTCTTAATTCATAAACATCTACTTATCAAATCCTTGACAGCGAGGTCATTGAACAAGTCAATGCAAATATTACGGTGTTGGTTTTTTCCTTCGTTAATGTTAAAACTTGTGCAAACACCCGTATACTCATCATAAAGAATACTCATCATGACTAGATTATAACCATTTATTTTTTATTTTTGAGGCTCCCATATTTCGACGCAGTTGCATGGGCCATCGTCACGGAAGTAGTAAAACCTTTGTTGGATGTTACGGCCAGAGGCATCGGTCTGCCGTCCGTCTTCATCTTTTATCACTTTAAAAAAAAACTTCAGTTTTCCGTGACGATATCGGAACCTTATAAAATGCTCTAAAACTTTTTTTGTTTTTCTCTTTATTCCTATTGTAGTCACCATAAGTACGTTCACTATACACTCTTAATTATCAATCTGTGTTTGATGGTATAGGTTTAACAATTATTGATTTATTATCTGCTAATAAATCAACCATTACCTATTATACAACTGTCCGATCCTAATAAACTAAAAAAACTCTATTCCATGGCTATTACAATATTATTGTATCAATATGCGATGATTCACCAGATTCCAATATTTACCTTCGCTTCGGTAGAGTATTGCACTGTTGATGATAGAATTACATCATCGATCGTAAAGGCCTCAAATATGTGACACTGTTACCTTCGATGTAATAATGGTTCTTGCGATCACAGTTTGTTATAGACCCCGCACTTTTTTACCCTTCCTAATCTGTTAACTAAAACTAAGTCACACTTGAAAGTATATTTATGTGAAGTATATGTGGTGAACTGGTATTTTTTTTAAGTCAACAGGCTCAAGTGGGAACTTAAGGAATCTCTTGTTTAATGCGAAGCAAATTTTTATTTTTTTGATCGTGTGAAGACTAAAATCTCGTTCAAATGAAACATCACACCGTTCTTCCTCTTTGTTCAGAAGGTGACGGTAGCTGATAATTTTAATCGTGTCTTTAGGTATACCCCTCAGCTATTCTCACGCTGTAATCTCACCAGTTCTGGATGGACCATCAACAATTTAAATCCATTAAAGTAACACTAGTAAGCCTTGACATAGAAAGTCTTACTTTCTAAATTACTTTTTCATCACATTGAGAGATTTCTTATAATTCTTTATAAGATTATTTTTCTCTATACGTCTGATGAGTTAGTGGTAATTGTTAGTATATTTACTCGAAGCAAACTATTGTGTTGTGCGGAACAATGCTCAGATACTATAAGTTGAGATCTATTCAGAAATGCTACATTCAGTTTCTACTTGTGATAACAATTTGTTCATATAATAAAAGTGTAAAAGTAATTACTTATGCAGTATTTCTCTATGATAGTTAAATTTTAAATACCTACTCCTACGTGTCTATTTGCGTAATCATATTAATAATAAGAGCTTTACGAAACAAACACAGGTAAATGCACGATAACATTCTATTCCAACCTACCACAAAATTACCTAAACTACATTTTAGGATTTTGATTTTTTGTATTTTTCCATGTTTTATTATATGATTGATTATTTTATTAGAAAAATACTAGAAAAAAAGACTGTACTGATCCAATGCTCTCCCAATGGAGCTACTGAGCCTTGTGCCTGTTTTTTCTATTAAAATAAATTATCGTATAAGATAGCATTGAAAAATGTAAAAAAATATACAAAATTCCTAAAATAAATGACTGTTTTATATTAATTGATTGTCTAATCATTAGTAAAAATGTTTCTTACGTATGCGAATGGATGTTCCTCCTACACCTAACAACAACCTAAGCCCACAGCGAAAAAAAAAGGTAGAAAACATGTTCACATGACTTGGTAGCTAGCTCAAAGATGAATGGTGAATCCAGTCGACTTTTTCTAGTATTTTTCTAATAAAATTATTTATCATAAGATTCTATTAAATTTTAGTCGAAGATCAGTTAAAGTGAAAATTTTGAATTATTACTGTGCCGTTGCTGTCTTGTTATAAAGTAAATAAATTGTCATAAAAGTCAATTATCCCTTGATAAATTTCTATCCATGACATTTCTATCCGTCACCGTCTTTACCTTATCCTTATCAAATAGATTGCATAATATTATTACCACTTTTGCAACTCTTCAAAAAGTAATGAGGAACTGCGAAATTTGTTTGAAAATTTTGAAATATGTCTAAAATATGGGCCAATTTTATTTGGATAACTTATCTTAGCCAAATCAACCAGCAGTCGATTACACTTTTCTTGAAACTGATATCCAATACCAAGTTATGAAATATGACTGTCTTTTTGCCAAACATAAGCTATCTATTAATGACCCGAATTTAGTTTCATATTATGTTGTTGACAATGCTGTTTAATAGCGACAGTACTATTTCTCGTAAGATATTCTGTAGTATATAAAAATGTATTATTCACCATCAGGCATGTTAAACACATCTTTACAATAATAATAAATCTTTATTAGTCATAAAGTGATACATTTCAGTACGTGTCATGTCTCCTGAACTAGGTGCAGTCCGTATGTCAGGAGACAGACACAACATCTAAATTTATAACGTTTAGCTATGCATTTGTTTTCTGTCTGGTGTCCGGTAAAGTGGAAAAACACCAACCCTTCTCCCTAAGGGCGTAGACCAAATAATGAGTAGCAGGATTTTCAAATTATGCCCCTTCTCTAAAATTTCTAATAAATCTCCCGTCCGCTTTTGGAGGAAGCTTCCGTTCAGCAATGGACGTCTTTCGACAAAATGATGATGATCAAACTATGCATGTCATATTATAAGACCGTTACAGTTCCACCTCCTAAATGCAACGCCAACGTTTTTGTATGTACTATGAAAACATTGCCGTCAATGTTATAGTTATCTATTTTATTACTTTTTCAAATGAAATACTTTTTTTTACTCATTTGCTTAGTTACATTGAGACAAAAAGTAAATGAATAGTCCAGTGTAACCGTAGGCAAACTACGGTCACTATTTATTTTTATTTAAGAATAACCAAGACACAGCATGTAACTAATGTACTTGGTTGCATGAAGTGAAGATAGATCTGAGGAAATAAAAGAGAATTAACTAAAGTTATCTTTTAACACCTCTAGCGGCCCGTCCCGGCTTCGCACGGGTGGACAAAATTATTTAATTTTTTTCTAGCATTCAATATAGCCTATGACACTCAGCAATAATGTGCCTTTCTAATGGTGTAAGAATTTTTAAAATCGGTTCAGTAGATCCCGAGATTACCCCTTACAATTTAACAAATATTCAAACACACAAACTTTACTTCTTTATAATATTAGTATAGATATAGATGTATGAAGTTTAAAATAATATAGTTATGAAATCCTTAAACTCTTGAATGAATGCATTTCATCCACTTAGTGATGATGTTGACACGAGTTGCTGCAACTTAGAGGCGGATATTACTGAAGCGAGCACAAAAACTATAAAAAATACAAAAATCAAATGATTAAGTAACGTGCGTAATTTATACGGAATTTGAAACATTTTTTAAACATTACAATTGTGGAAGATGATTGGCACATTTATTTTAAAAATAAAACTGTTCTAGAATCTGGTCATTTTTGTTATGTATTTAAACATTATGTATAGTGTTCTATTAACATGAATAATTATCGTAAACTCTTAGTTAGCTTCCGATTGAAAATCCCATGAAAAGAAGATGAATATTTCTGGCAATCCAACAAGCTTTCTTTCTTTGCGAAATTATATTATTGTAAAAGAGTTGGCTTACCAAAGAAATAAAAAGAAGAGAATATTCCCAGTATAAGCAGCTAAAAATTAACCCTATATGAAGTTTTAGCGCTCTTAACTATCTTGCTTTTTGCCACATTCTATGCTTCTAATAGATCAATGTCATGGTTTTATTAACGTACAAATATCAAATATGTGGCATTTTTTTTATTGTATTGATTCGACAGTCAACTGAACTGGAAAGCGCATAGAAGAATTAACTAAAAGATTTGTAGCTCTGCCTATGCTCTATTTAAGCTATCTCCTGTTCTAAAAAGAGACGCTTTAATTATGACATACCATGGTCTTGTTGCTTCTTATTTACGGTACGGAATTATATTTTGGGGAAATTCCACTGATAGGGCACTTTCAAGGCACAAAAACGTTATATTAGGTCCATGTTCAATTTGCGAGTAACTGATAGCTGCCGGCCATATTTCATAAAATATAATATTCTATCACTACCGTCCATCTATATTTATGAAGTAGCAATATTTGTAAAATCAAATCCGTCTTTGTTCCCAGAACTATCTGATTTTATCAAACGAAAGAGACGAGATAATGACAGACTGCACTTAGAAAGTTTTAGAACTACTCTACTTATTAAAAGCATACAGTTTATGAGTCCTACAATCTATACATATAAATAAAATTGGAGTGTCTGTTTGTAATATTGAAATAAAACCGTTTTTTACTACATGCATATATACGGTACATACACCAAAATAACATTTTTTTAAATTTTTGTCTGTCTGTCTGTTCCGGCTAATCTCTGAAATGGCTGGACCTATTTTGACGGGACTTTTATTGGCAGGTATCTGATGTAATAAGGAGTAACTTAGGCTACTTTTATTTTAGAAAAAATCTTTTATTATAGAAAAATAAAATTACTGTGCTACAGCAACGCGTGGCTGGGTCAGCTAGTTTTTAATAAGACACCGAACGCAATAAGGAATCTCAACGTTCATTTGTTTAAATCTTTTCTGTTGAGTAAATGTTATTATAGTACGGACGATTTCTTGAAAGATAAATTGATATATAAATTAAGACATTTGAGAATAGAGAGTAGATATTTTTGTTATACATCGTGACAATTATTTTAATTTGGTTGACATATATATATATATACACCTATTTCGATCCTAGGGTTAAGTCTTGATATTGAGAATTATGTAATTATGTGGTCTGACAATATTGTATTTGCATGCTATTTGATTATTAGCTGAATGGGCCGAACATTTTATTAGTTATAAGAGCTCTACTTTTACCTCGTTCAAGGTAATAAAGATTATTATTATTATTGATATTCAAGCTGCTAGCTTAATTTTTTAAAGCCCCATTGAAACAGAAACCTAAATTAATACATTCATTTATTATATTTATATATTAATGTCAACTTGATCCTTTAATGCGTTGCTGGGAAAAAGTGTCTTAACATACAACTGACAGGCTGACGACCATCAAGAAACGGTTTTGTTTTTCACTTTCGATATAGGGAACCCCGAAAAAGACCTCAGTCAAATAACCAAATCATTATTTGACTGAGGTCTTTTTCGGTACAGTTCTTGTATTTCTGTCTTGGAGCTTTTGACACCGTTTTACTTTACGCAGTCAGAAGCCCTGTTATCTTCCTGCAATCATATCATATCCCTACAAAATCCCCTATTATTATATAACATAACTATTGGATCTGTTTAAAATTTTATTCATTGTAGTGTTTATTTGAAGTGAGAGCGTAGAAATGTCACGGATATTGGTTACAGTGTCACTTTGTTTCATCATCTGTTGTTAGCTTGATGTCAAAGCGAGCTCATTTTAAAGCAGCGTCCATTGTCTTGCATCTTAGTCGCCATTTGTGATTGACTAGCGACCATGTCACGTCATTATTGTTAAAACTTTGGACACGCTTTCCAATATCGCATTAAAATGTGTTTATGTACATTTTTAAAAACATAATAACAACATTACAAAAGGGAAAGTGACTTTGCTACCTATTTACAGCTAAACTATTAAGTGGATATTGAAAAGATTCCCTATAAAGGAGGGGCATTATGCACAAAGCGGGCAGAATGAATCAGATCTATTATTTAACAAAGAACGCCGAAATAAAACTTTCTAACTTTTATTTACATTTTAAAAAGAGGCTTTAGAATTATAGTGGTGTTTGCAAACACATAGGTATTCATTCTTAAGAAGAGATTTGTTAGTTTATTAATCTACTTATTTATATTTATCAAGATGGAGTGTCAAATATAACCTTCGTTAAGATACTGTTGTTAATTAAATCCGACACAATTATCTCTTGTACAACAATACAAAACGTGGTAATCACTTACTTAAGTCAATTCTGTTATCAGACTAGAATTACTTTCGTTCCATTTCACAGCCGACACTTAATAAATCGTGACCTGTTGCTTTTGCCACTAACTAGGTTATATTATCAAATGAGCCAACCAACTCGTGCCTGTCTCGATAACATCACGCCAACAATTGCGATATTTGGTAGAGATAGAGAAACTAATAACTTTGTCAAATGCTTTGTCAAAAACAATAGAATCACAAAAGTAAAGGACAAATTATGCTGAATCCGTGTTTAAATTTTCAATCACAATATTCATAATTCATTTCTGGACCAATAAGAACCTCACTATTTATTTATTTAGAATTGATGATGATGAGTTGATTTGTTAAAGCGTTTGATTCGTTTATTTTAACAAATACAGCGAACTCTACGTAAACATAAAACATTGAAATTGATAGTGAATGATGTATTTACCTTAAGTATTCATTACGGTCATCATAAATTATTATCGCTTCTCTATGTATATTTTTCATTAAATCCGTGTTACTTATTATTTATTTACTTGTATACTAATGCAGTTGATATTAGAATTTAGCATATCGTTGGGCACTGTATCTTATTCATAAATTATTGTTTAATAGATCAGTGGAACGGTACGTGAGGGTAAAATGGCGGGACGTCAAAGTAGGCGACCTGGTGCACCTGTCAAACAATGAGGCTGTGCCGGCTGACATGGTGCTCCTCCACTCGTCCAACCCTCTGGGTATATGCTACCTCGACACTTGCAATTTGGATGGAGAGACCAATTTGAAGCAGAGAATAGTCGTTAATGGTTTCAGAGACAAGGTATGTGCATTGTAATAATTATAACACCCCCGCTACCTATAGTAACATCCTCCTAAAGAATCGCTCTGAAAATCCATTTAAATAAATATGTACTCTCGCAACCTGACAATAAAGTACAAAGTACCTCCAATTAACTATATAATTTCGTCCGCGCACATGATGTACAAACAACAAAGCACCTAATCTCATTTGCACGAGAGTTTATTATAATTATTAAGAAGAATATAATGTAAGACCAAGGTAGGTCTGTTCAACAAAAAATTCACAGTAACTAACTTTCAGCCTCCTTGGTGGTGGTGTAGAGATGCTGATCTGAGATCGACGTAACGAACAATCAATTTTGTAGAGCAATGGGTCGGTCAAGTAAATCGATCTTAGGCAGCCTAAAACCGACTTTCATCTCATTTTATTCGAAACAATATAAATAAAAATGTTAATAGAAATCTTAGACTTATGAATGTAAGCTCAAAACAATTGCCTAAAGAGAAATCGTTTGGATTCCAAAGCAATTTATTAGACAAACTATTTATATCCCTTAAAGTTTAACGACTAATTTGGAACGGTATAGGTACCCAATTACTAGCAACATAATATGCAGAATATACTAGATCAATGCTTTATTAGAAATAAAATTTACTCAAATACAGTTAGCAGTCAATGTTTAATATCATTGCTGTGTGTATGGGCTGGAAAACGTTTCCACTTGTTATTCGAGTAATCGAATAGAAGGGCTGGAACCCACAAAGCCTCAAATTACCTCAATCAATTTTGAACTTGAAATCTAATACTAACCTGACCTTCTGTTAACAATTTATAGCTGTACATAAATTGATTTCTTAGCTTGAAAGGACCCATTATATAATAGTTAAAAAAAATAGATTTTTCTCCAAACAAATTGAAAATGAGGTCAATTTTAAAGAGGCAAGATTGCCATAAGTGTCCATTAGCCATGTTTCATGATACCCTTGCTACAAACATACAAGTAAGGATGCGTTCTCACTGATACGGAGCACAGAAGATCTAAAAGAAGATGTTTCTTTATGTTTGTATTTTCTGGTTCTTAAATGGAGTGAAATTATGGGTTTGGAATTAGGTTATATTAGTAATTTCCTTCATATTTTTAAATCTTATGTAAAACGGGCCCAGACTTCATACGAACTTGAAATATCTCGTTTAATAATCTCATTGTTCGAACCACAAGGCTGAGTGGAGGTATGGAGCAGAACAGAGTCAAGTGGAGCTATGGGTACGATTGAATGTTCTGGTCCATAGCTCAGCCCCGCCCTGCAGCATAGTTCGGTTCTACGGTTCATCCCCGCTTCGCTTTGTTCTGCTTTTCTTCTCTCTCTTTAGTGGTAACACCAATCTCAATTAACAGCTCCTCTTTTTTCCTTTTTCTTCCTCCTGTGTCTGTAAAACATAACTAATTCAATAACAGGTTATCTATGATCTGATCTAATTTTCATCCCAAATAAATGGTTATTGTATCGAAACCAATGGTCAAATTTGTGCACGTTAGTAAATAAAAAAAAAGAATAATTACTTTCTTAAATCGGTAATTTTAATAAACTTTCAGAGTGTACATGCTTAGTTTAAATTCTCATTAACCAAATAAAACTATTTTGAAGACTACATGAATTAAATGAAATCCTTTTTTAGGTTAAGGTAATACTAGCACCGGTATTACGAGGCATTTTTCATTGTGTATGACTGTAACTATGAGCGACTTAGATTTTACCTAAAGTTAACAATAGCGATATATGAACCATACAAACAATATTATCTCACAGCAACAATCCTTCCAATGAGTCAACAGAACAAAACGTAATATTTCGTAAGAATACCTTGAAGTTTACGCGTGTGACGTGTTTAAACTAAACGTGTCTAACTGAATTTAATTCACTAAAGTTTACTGTATAGATAATCGTATTTATTTATCATGTGAAACATTAACCTCATTCTCCGACTAAAAGTAATTTTTAAATGTCATTTTCATAACTCGATCGTAAAAGTGGTTAATCTGAAGTTTTTTTTTGCTATTATGAATGGTTAGTAAACGAAACGGAGCGTGGGAATAACTTTCTCTGATAATTCACTTGAAGCACAATGAGAAGTAAAACCTTCTTGTTGATAACTATTGTAACCTTCCGACGTCTTTGCTTCTTTTCAGCAAACGGATTTCAATCCACTCAAATTTAGGAGTTCTGTTGAAGTAGAAAGGCCATCTACAAAAATATATAGATTTACGGGCACTTTATCACATCCTGATGGCACTCGAGTACCTCTGAATTCTGAGAACCTTCTCTTGAGGGATTGTATGATAAAAAACACAGACTTTGTTGAAGGAATAGTTGTCTACGCCGGCCATGAAACGAAAGCCATGCTCAATAATGGTGGTCCAAGATACAAATGCTCCAGTTTGGAGAGAAAGATGAACACAGACGTAATATGGTGTGTTTTAGTGCTGCTATTTCTGTGTTGCGCCGGTGCTGTTGGCTGTAAAGTGTGGTTAGACCAGTACAGTCCACACATAGTAAAATTCACACCATTCATTCCAAACTCGGGAAAGCCTGCTTACGAGGGTCTACTAATATTTTGGACTTACATAATAGTGCTACAAGTTATGATACCCGTATCGTTGTACGTCACGATAGAGATGACGAAGCTGTTGCAGGTGTACCATGTACACCAGGACGTGGATATGTATGACCCCCAGACGAATACTAGAGTTGAATGCCGTGCTTTGAATATAACAGAAGAGTTGGGACAGATCAACTACCTGTTTAGTGACAAAACGGGTACACTGACGGAGAACAAAATGGTATTTAGGCGATGCACGGTGAACGGCATGGACTATGACCACCCAAATGGTCCGCCTGCGGAGCCCTCGCCCGAACTTCCGCCCGTCGTCACGCCCATCACCAACGTATCGCCCAACAGAAGGATGCTCCAACATTTGCTTGACAACAACGATGCGCAGCACACGCAAAAAGTAAGTTCTCACTTATCCTGTGGTTCATAAAATTCTGGCTGACCAATATCTTCTTGTTCTTTTCTATTTCAAATGATAATTTTTGTATAAATATAATTATAAAAACGGCATAAGAAAAATCTTTTTATAAAAGTTGGTAATTTAATTATTATAAAAATTTTACACGATGCTTTATTCTATAATGTTTTAATCTAAACTGATCGCACCAGGTTCGCGAGTTTCTTCTGATACTGGCGGTATGCAATACAGTGGTGGTGAGCCAGCCTCACGTGGACAACATGCAGCTTAACGGCGCCAGCACAGAACAGATACAAAAACCACAACGCGCTAACGGCACTCTCCGTTCTAACGACAAGTAAGTTCAGTGGAACGACAGCTCCCGTTTGATAAGTTACAAACTTTCTAGGTATTTGTTTGAAAGCTAGCGGTAACTTCGAAATTAAAAACATAAGCGATAAACGATCAAGCCGACCGTAAACCCGTTAAACAAATGCTTTCTTTTCATTGTTTCATTTATTTAAGTGAATTTGGGCGTAGAAACGGGACAAATATATATTTGGTATTCTGTAAAATTTGTAATTGCAGTTAATGGTCATTAATTAGACAATTGTATGTTTTTGAAGAGAAAAACTTAATAGAGTAAATTTCGTGGTGGAGGTACTAAAATATGACTTACCTTTATAAAGCATATACTTTGGTGATTTAAGAACAATAATTATCATCACCAATATTTGAGGGATGTCAGACATCGGCTGCAACTTTTGTCAACTATTTAATGGCCGATGCTTTTTCCTTTATTTTTTATTTATATGAAGATACATCGTGAATTGTTGACACTCCTACAATAGATATTTTGTAACCTTGTAAAGAATTTCACACGATAAAGTGACCATATCTATTGTTACTATTTATTTAGATACGCTCGACTTACCGAATCCCGTTCAACAACACCATCACCGCCACCTTCGACGACCTCACCACTGCGAATTCGACTGCCCAAACTGCCTTTCGGCAGTCGGGAGGAAACCAGCAGCGAGCCGAGTACCTCTGCTGAAAACAATTCGGTAATATATTTAGTATCTAGGACTCCATTGTTACAACGACATTGCTTTATCCCTTTCCATCCCTCAGAAATATGTTTCATCGGAATGATCTACTTAACTATTTATTACCCCTTGGAACCATGAGCTTGATAAATGAGTAAAAACACCCTTTTTTTTTTTTTTTTTTTTTTTTTTTTTTCCCCTCCGGACTCGGGGGAGGGAGGTGGTGAATCCTACATGGATACATCGGCCGGCCGAGAGGTTATGTCAGACTCGTACTGACTAAACACCACCTGAGGTACCTTAGCCTGGGAAGGCTATACAGGCTTTATATGAGCGATCGCACCCGGGAATGAAGGGCGACGCAACGCCGCGTTAGCTTAAGCTAGCGCATGCGTGAGAAATCGGGCCACGCCCCTATTGGACGTGGTCCGCAGATGCGGGATTAACGAGCTGCGGAAGGCCGCTCGTTCTTATTGCTGGGTCATGCGAGTGTGGGCCGATGATAGGCGTTCCACAGCTTGCGATAAAGGGTCAGGCTCATCCGTAAGCACATGTTTGGGCCTACGGACTTTGTGCCTAGAGGGGGCGAGCGGAACGTAGTCCGCTGCCTCTAATATGAGGGGATTTGCATGCTCCTCTGCGGCTTTGAAAAAGCGCTCGGAGCATTTTTGCATGTGGGATTGGACGGTCGGTAGGGACAGGTCGCGGTGTAGGTCCGCGTTTCGGACGTACCAAGGTGCGCCTGTTGCCCTACGGCAAAAGTTGCTCTGCACGACTTGCAGCGGCTTTAATCGGACGGGATCCGCGTGTGCAAATACTGGAGACGCGTATGTCATGACTGGTCGTATACAAACTTTGTAGAGGGTTATTTTATTTTTTAAGGACATTCTACTATCCCGCCCCAACATAGGGTTAAGACGGTTTAGGTAGAAGCGGGCGTTTCTAGTGACTCTACGGATATGAGGCCCGAAAGTGAGGCCTTTGTCGAGGGTAACGCCTAGATACTTTGTGGCGCGTTGCCACGGTATCGGGGCGCCTAGTAGCCTTAAGGGCTGTGTCCCGTAAGGGACCATACGGGACGGGATATAAAGGATTGGATTTCATCCACCGAAGTGGTGGATGGAGGGTCTTCAGGGAGGAGCGGAAGGGAGGCCCTGTCTCGGACCTCCTCTTCGATGACCCGGATATGGACCGGGTCACCCGCTTGGGTGCTGGGCGAGCATTGTGAGGCAATGCTGTCAGCGAAACATTCGGCTTTTTCGTCGTCCTCGAAGGCGTGTGTGCCATCGGGGCGAGCGAGCGGAGGGGTATACGTAATAGCGTCACTACGCAGGGCTCTAGCGACCCGGTAGTACGCTTGGTGAGAGGGAGAGATGTCCGCCATAAGGTCACTCCATCGGGAGTTCCTGAGGTCGGCAACTGCAGTCCTAACTTCCCGCTGCAAACGGTTTGCTGCGGCTCTAAACGTGGGAGTTGGGCATAATCTGGCGTCTCTAAGCGCCTTGTTTTTAGTCCTAATCAAGTTCCGGATATGGGGCGGAAGTGGCCTATTAGGCACTTTGACTTCGCGCGAGTGATCCGCTGTGGTTGATTGGACTAGTTTGGTAAAGGAGTCGATCGCGGTATCGATTTTGGCTGGACTGTCTAACAGTTCAGCCGTTGGTTGGAGAGGTGAGGATGGATCCTCGAGCGCGGATTCTAGGGAGGCTTGATAGCCCTTCCAGTTAGTGAAATACTTCATAGTTGAAGTCGGAGGTTCGAGGCCGCCCAGAACGAGCGATACGGGTCGGTGGTCAGACCCTAGGTCGTCTAGCGACTCTATCGCGTCGAGCTTAAGAGAAACTCTCTTAAGCAGGGCAAAGTCAAGAACATCCGGAAGATGGGTGACTATACGTGGGTAGTGGGTAGGAGAAAGGGGGCAGATGACGTCTAGCTCTAAGTCTAGTGTCATTTGCAGAAGTTTAGAACCGTTTGGGTTCCGTTCCCTACATGTCCAGTCGGTATGTTTGGAGTTGAAGTCTCCAAACAGGATGACCGACTGGCCTAACGAGAGTAGCGACTCAAGGTCGCTGCGGAGGATTTCGGAGCCAGAGGGAAGGTAAACTGATGCAATGATCACAGACGGGTGTCCGGTCATTGCCAGTTTACATACCGTGGCCTCCATGTTGATTAAGGGTGGAGTGGGTAGTGGGCAGCAGTGAAAATCTTTTCTATAATAAATGGCAGTACCGCCTCCCTGTTGGAGGGGTCTGTCATTCCTAATGAATTTGAATTTGGGTATGTTTGTTCCCCTCAGGACGTGGGGTTTAAGCCACGTCTCTTGGACGAGAATCAAATCTACCGGATTATTTTGGACTAGGAGCTTGAGCTCCGGAAGGTGAGGTCTAAGGCTTCCTGCATTAAACGAAAGGAGAGATAACCCTTTAGGTTTGATACGACCGGTTATGCGCATAATAGTGTTGTTCGGAATTGAATTTAAACTATTAGCAGCCATGGACGCTGTTCGAGAAAGAGGCAACGCGGCAGATTGGTAGACTAAGTTTAGATCTAGCGCGCGGGAATGGATATGAATAAGAAAGAATAATCGAACTAACAAGAGTCGGAAGAGCTGTCGGAGTACCTAACCGGAATGTGAACGCGGATGTGTGAATACCCGCATTATTAATAGTTAAAAATATTATTAAAATATTCATAACCACTAACATCCGAGTATTCACAACGAACTAAGGAGATTGGAATGCTCGCAAAGCGCGATGAGCTTTGCTTGAGGAGAGTTCGAAGCACGGAGCTTGCCGGCAAGCACCGTGATTTCATGGATATTGATTCCCTCAATGGCCGATCGTACGGTCAGGAGGTCATCAGCTAGACTGGGAGCGCGAGCGTTCCTAGCCTTCGGTTGGCCAGGAGGCGCGGGGGCCCTCGGGGGCCCCCATGCGGGTGCCTGGTTTGGGGCCCTGACGGGGCCCCAGCTAAGCGGTGGGTCGGTGCGGGTCCTGAAGGGCCCCGCCGCCGGTGCGGTTTGATGCGTTTTCCTCTCCGGAAGGGAGGGGAAGTTTTCTATGGTTCGCGCCGGTGGGTTTTTAGCCGCGCGGCTCGATTGGGTTTTTGCTAGGGATGGGCCCCGTTTGCCCTTAGTAGGACGCGGAGCGCGCGGACAGCCTCTGTAATTGGCTGTGTGCCCCACCTGGTTGCACAGAACGCAGGCTGGGGGGGACGGAGTGTCCGGAGTGCGCGAGCACTCTTTGGTCGCGTGAGGCTCTAAGCACTTCACGCACCTCGCGGGGCAGTGGCAGTTAGCTGCCGTGTGCCCGTACAGTTGGCACCGGTGGCACTGTACTGGCCAGTCGCGACGGCGTGGCTTTTCGGCCTTAATGTTCGAGAGCCCACAGATGGTGAGCTCTTCGGCGCGGAAGATGTCCCGGGCGGCCGGGGCGTCGGGAGACAATTTGACGAGGACGAGCGGGTACATAGCTCCCGTGCGCGTGTGGAGCTTATGTACGGCTTCGACCGGGAAGCCCTGCTTGGTTAGGTCCTCGTGGACCAGGTCGTTGGCGAGTTCATAAGGAACTCCCCTAAGAATTACGGCTACCTTACGATCCTCGTTAGGCGTAAAGGTGAAGTACGGGATCGACTCCCGTGCCAAATACGCCGAGAGGGCCCTAAAAGTGGCGATATCCGCGACGTACACCATTATTGAGTTGCCCGTGTTGGTGGCGCGTATGTAACGCCACCCGTTCGCGGCGCAGGCTTTGGACACGGAGTCCCACTTAGACTTGTCCATTAGATGGAGGGGCGGTGGCGGCTTAGGGCCGGACGGCACCGGGGCACAACGGTTGTGCGGTTTCCCAGAAGGGGTTGGTGCGCGGGGCGCGGCGTCGTTACCGGTACCGGTAGGCGCACGCGGGCGCGGAACGGGTGCGGATGCGGACAAGGGCGCGGACGCGGATATGGGCGCGGACGCGGACATGGGCGCGGGCGCGGACGCGGACAGGGGCGCGGGGGACGGGCTAGGGGAGAGAGAGGGCGTGGTCTGACGACGACCCTTTTTGCTCTTCCGGCTCTTGCGAGTTTTGGCCGGGACGAAGTCGTCCTCCGAGGCCGTTACTAGTGTCCCGGTTGACGAGTCGGAGTCCGACTCCTGCGAGACGCGGTCTGACGCGGAGCGCTTGGGCGCGGAGCGTGCGGGGGCTGTAGCTGCTGCTGGCACGTTGGGGTTCTCTTCTTCGAACCCGACGACGTCCATGACTGCTGTACCCAGAGATTGTGGGAGGGCCGGTGAAGCCGGCGTGAAGAAGGAGACTAGCTCCTTCATTTTGGCGAGAAGCGCCGGGTCCGGGTTAAGCCCGGAACCCCTAAGCAAGTCGACTATCCCGTCGACGAGAAGAGCCGCCATCGCGGAGAGCTCTGAGGGAGCGGGAGAGAGAGAGGCCACCCCGCCGGGAGGCGGGGGGGAGAGAGGGGGGGGGTTGGGGGCAGGTATCCCTAATTCGGATAACCGCCGAGTCCTAGCCCTGGGATGCCCAAGATATGGGCGTCGGACCTCCGGTGTTTCCCGAGGCCTGAGGGGCCGCGGGGAGCGCACCGGGGCAGCGCTCGGCTAGACTGGCTTGGTTGGCACCGTTAGGTATCCACCAGTTAGTAGCCACAAACCCGAGGTCTGGAGCAACGAAGCCTAGCCTCCCGCCGTGAAAACGGCGTTCGGGGACTGCGTTCCAGCAGACCTAACGAGCCGACAACGTACGGCTTGACGAGAGTACACTTGAAACAGGGGAGTGACGATACACAACGTTTCTCCTACGGAAACAAGGAATTTCCAACGAAAATCGCGAAATTCCCTACGCGGTAGCGGCTGTTGCAAGAAGGTCTCGCAACTAGCGGCTATGCTAACAACTTGCTAGAGATGTGGATGCGACAGCAACACTTGCGGTTTCTACTCGACGCCACTAGGGGGCGCTTCGGTCGAAACTGTTGGCTCGTTGGAGTCGGAGCGGCGGTGCGATGCGAAGGCAGGCGACTGCGTAGCTCGGCGACTCGGAGCGGAAAACACCCATCCTCTACAAGCTTAAATATATCTTACAAGATAGGAGCTTGATAACGAGCTATCAGAATTCTTTTCGTATGTGGAACTGTCATGTGGATACATTTAAACTAGTGGAGGTCCAAATGACTTTACGTAGGTCTAACAATTTTGATGAATCCAAACTCGCCATGATTTTTGAATAACCACATTATAATAAAAGTTAACGTCCATGTTGACGTTACAATTTGATAACGAAGCGTCGAGTAGACATTAGTTGCTTTCTGAGGCCTGTAGTAATTTTATAAATAATCTAATGTAAACCTTAAATAAATACTAATAGATTCTAAATTTTAGACTTACGTTTGCAAATATAAAAACTTCGCCTCTTCAAATAATCCCTTGATCTTAAAATGGGCTGCAAGTGTTTTCAATAGATTGATGTGTATTTGTGAATCACATTAGGGCTGTTTCGTGCCATGCGCATATTAGAAGTCTACATCATGTTATTCGTTGCGTTTATGGTATCTTTATTTCTCAGTAATAGTTTTGACAGAATGCGATAAAAAGTGTTTCTGCTCCATGCTTATTACACTTATTATAAAAAGTACATGACAGGAGTCTAAAAAATTTAAAATTCTACTGTGACTCTCATACCTTTATCGGCAAGAATAACACTCGTACAAACTCTTCGGAAAACTGACGAAGCAATGGGAATATGAATTTATGATTTTCGTACTTGACCCTAGAAACACGCAGTTTAAACCTTACTTTTTTAATAATAAAACTACTTAGATCTATATCGCAGTTAAGTGTCGTATGTCCTTAAAGTCTACTACTATTGGATAGTTGTTGCTTTCAATCAAACCCGCCTCACGGTCACGGTGTACGTCCTTGAGCTAGGCTATCCGCTTTCCAAGTTAACAATGAAAACCAGTGATGACTCAACATTTCTACGATTCAACGATACTACTTTTTAATCTAAAAGTTAAACTTGTTTTTAATGCATGTAGTAGGCATGGCAACCTTGTTATGAAAATTACAAAATCCGGAAAAAATATAAGTGCTAAGTACAACATTATTTTAAATGCTGATTTATTATTCAAAATCCTTGTTCTCGTAATAATGGAGAAATATGTATTAAAAATTCTAATATATTTAATGTTTTCGGTGCATTATTTTAATGTTAACTGAGCGGTATTGTGACCAGTCGATGTCTTAACTCGATTGTAAAAAACTACCACGATATTAACTGGAAACCATTACCCAAACACTAATTCTGCGTAATGCGGAACTAATCTTGTAACTAAAAACCTAATTAAAATATAATTATGGCGCATTTTGGCACTTCCGATCACCATTGACGATACGCAAGGCTTGTTGTTGTCTTATCTGCATGAAATCATTCAGTATTCGGTTGTCAAAACATTATTGTGCCTATGATTATTAGTAAGTATGTTAGTACATAACACTTGAAAACTAAAAAAGGACCTAAAGGGTTGAATACGGCTGTTGAAAAAGGGTTTATGTAATACTGTAGTTTTACAGTATTACATAAAAATAAGAAAATAAAGGCGTTTTCGGTGTATCAGTTAAAGGATGCGATAGCGTAAGAACTAAATATGAAAGAAGGCAGGCTATTTCCCTGACTTCTTGCTTATACATAGCTTTATTTATTATGTTACTACGTGGTACAGTCTGTTCATCCTAACTTGTCCGAGTTGGTAAACAATCTTGGCACTCCTTTTTATTGAAAATGCAGCATTAAAAATCAACTGATAACTAGATTCAATATGTTTTAGTCTATAATAACGATTTATTGTAATGGATCATAGACTTTGTTATTATTTCATTTTTAAATGGGTGATTTTGTTAAAAAGTTGTGCCAAGATTGTTTACAAAATAAGACAAGTTAGAATGAACTTTACTTGTTAATGACTTGTTTACATGTTTTAAGCTGTTCAGTAGAAAACGTAATTTTAAGTAAGCGTTTGATATAAGATATTTTGGTATGAGTTGAGCTCGTTAGCACTAAATGTATAATAAACAACACATTCAAGTGATTATTCGGTAAATATGTGCGAATTAAGTGAGTAAGGTTTTAGACGAAAAGGCTGAAATAGTGAGGAAACTGTAATACCTAAGAGACGGGGTGAGAAACTGGCTAACTAAGAGAAATGAATATGTCCCCAGTGCAACTTTATTTCACGAACTAGCTACAGAAAATAAACAAGTGTTTTTGTTCTAGTTAACTAATTCGTACCTGTCCAAACGTGGCCAACGTTAGACTGCGCCACTAACTAACGGGAAAATAGACAAAATTCGAATTAATTTATTTACCTGCACATTGAATATTAACTGAAATCATTGTTTACACATTTATTCGCTTAAAATTAAGATAAATATATGTTTACTACTTGATGTCATGTCAAAAAAACATGAAAAAAACATGTCACGTCCACCAAATACACGGGAAAATAGACAAAATTGTAAACAGGCCTTGAGAATGAGTAACATTTTTTTTTATTCGTCCAGTTCGCGCGATTTGAAGCGGAGAGCCCAGACGAGTTAGCCTTAGCGGAAGCGGCGTTAGCGTACGGCTACGAGCTACGCGGACGTTCGCCCGACGAGGTTGAGATCGGCATACGAGGCGAATTGTCCCGACTCAAGGTGCTGAGGGTGCAGCAGTTCGACTCCAATAGAAAATGCATGTCCATCGCGCTGAGGACGCCCAACGGACAGGTAATTTGTCGATGATGTCCTTGTTTGATTTTATAGGTATAGTCTCCGGCAAATAAGTTGAACATGATTTTGAAATCACGTGACATGCGCAGTAGCAAGTTTAGTTACATTATTCACTACTGAGCATGTCACGTGATTTTAAAATCATGTTCAACTTATTTGCCGAGGACTATACCACCATTGACACATATTACACAGTTCACTTTACGTCAAAATTGAACATGTCCAATGTGTATCGTAGGGACGTCATAATTAAAATACAAACAGAATAATTATTAAAAATAAAAAATGGGATTTTTTAATGATTTGTGTTGATAACATTTAAATATGCCTGTATTTTTCCATTGATTTGTATATTTTATAATGTCATTTGAATGGCGTGAGCATAACACAAGGCAGTTACTTAAACTCTGTATCTTTTATTCGGAATTTGGACTAAGTGAATGGCACTGCTTAAAAATTTCTAAATTCTTGAAATTAAAAGCTTTGAATAAGCATTGCAAATTAAAACAGGTTATATTATCTCGTAACTTTTTGGACTCTGGTAACATTATTGTGATACGGATTTTCCTAATTTTTACTTTTTAAGAAAATTCCTCATAGGAACCACCAGGTCGAATTAAGAACATTTTAATGGTTCGTTTATTCAAGGCATGATTTATATGTATCCCAAATTCAGCCCGTAAGTAAATAAAACGGATATGTAAAAGAACACGAGCATATTTTACAAATATAAGCTTATAAATCACATACATTAATTAAAAATCCGACGCCAAATGCTTTGACATTGGTGTTAGTTCATTATGCAATTGTACACATTTGCAGGCCATGTTGGCACCTACGCACGAATGACCGCTAAAATATGTTGTTAATTCTCGTAACTTATGTGACCTTCAAATTCCTCTAGAATTATTTATTTAACCTTATGTTAAGTCAAGCTCAGCTCAGAACAAGACATAAATTCGTTCGTACTGTTATTATTCAGTTAATAACCATAGTTCGCATGAATAAATATTCGTTTTGCCTAACTACTTTTAACCAATTTAAGTAGTACTAAAATTTTAAAAACCTTTTATTTCAACATGAACATGTTCGCAGTAGCAATTACATCATACCCATTTTGGACCAACTCATAAAGACAGTATTCCGTATTTATATCTTCGAAGTTCCTACCTACACAGTCATACGTAATATGTTATTATTCAATTCAATTTATTTGAATCTATTGACTATTTGCTTCCCTAGTTCTCAGATAAAAAAAAATGTGGGTTTATCACTTAGTTGATCAACGTGTAAATTAAGGGCCCATACATACATGTACGATCGACAACACATCAAGCTAGGCATTGTTAACATATAATTATTCCTATTAAAAGGTAAAGCCTAACGTCATAGTGTATACCTCAATGTGCTGCCATCTGTACCAATTGCAACAAAAAGCGCGGAATGGGTCTTTAGTCATGAAAGTTATCAAACTCCTGCTGGTACTGTTATCAAGTAATATTTTAACTATGAATACCATATAAGGCTAGTTCATTTTTTGTATTTATTTATTCTGTAAACAATGAAATAAATATTTATATAACTAATGTTTTTCTCATAGGTTGTTCTGTACGTAAAAGGCGCGGACAGTACAGTACTGGGCGCATTGGCTCCTATGCGTTCGGGGTCGCCCGAGTCGGCCGCTTACGAGAGAACCCGCGCTCTGTTGTCCGAGTACTCTCGTGCGGGCCTGCGTACATTGGTCATGGCAAAGCGAACGATGCAGCCAGCGTTGTGGGAAGAGTGGTTGGCGGGGCACGTGCGGGCCAGCGAGATGGGGGAAGGTGAGCCGAATTACTGATACATGTGATAAAGCTGAATCCCCTTGAAGCATGATCATTTGCTCTCGAGTCAAGGTTGTTTATATACTTATTGTCGAACGTTTGGTGCAATGGTATCGATTCTGCCTTTCACACTGATGGTCCTAAGTTCGAAAGGGCAGATGTCTGTGTGACGAATAACTTTGTTGTTAATGTTTGTACCGGAGCCCTGGGTATTTACTAATATTTTTTCCATAACTATTAAATATCTATGTATCATATATGTATCCATATTCGTTACCTTAGTTTCCGTAATAAAAGTCTTATAATGCTTACTTTTTGGCTGGACTAATTGATGTGAATGTAAATATATTACTTATATTATTATATTTATGTATTATGGTTCTGCTAAGTTTGGGGTATTAAATAATTAACGTGAGTTTTACTAAGTTACACGACGATTAACCAATATAGTCAATAAACAAATATAAAATAGTCGACAACACTATACATAATATTTTGTGATTTAAAGGTGTGCAGAAGATAGCTCTCATGCCACTTCCAACTCGTGAAATACTTTAATTTAACCTCGCATAATTATCACAAAAAGCTTACAAATCACTATGATGAAATATAAAAAAATACCGAGTTAATATGTCACTATTAATAAATACAAAATCATGACATAATCCTTTGCTGCCGACCTTTAACTGACATGCTGTATACAGTCACACAATTTATAATGTCAACACATCGTGTTATTTTTTGTTTATGTTTATCGAGCGGCATTTGGTTAATTTCATCAAAAAACTTAGAAGTTATTGTATTCAATATATTTTTGGATTTATTAGTCATACCACACTATATATGTGTCAATGACCTAAATATGAGTTTAAAAATCATCAAGCTAAACGGCAAACATTTCCTCATATTTAGTTTACCACCTATTCAACTATGTGCTTATCTAACCAAGTTTGTAAACAGTGTTATACAAGCCGAAGTTATAAGGATCCAAGATAGGATACAGCAAACTTCAACATAGTGAATCTTAATGCAATGTCGAGCATGCCTGTATTAACACATATAACCTGTATAATTTTAAAAATAAGCCACTTAGTTTCCAAGTAAGCTGTGCTTTACTATGGGTACCATATAACGTATTAATACATATGTATATAGATGACCATACCTCTGGAACAAATGCTTGTGCTCATAGGATCGCTAGTATTGCACCAAGACGCACTCAAAATACACCATCATCATCATTGCAGCCCTTGGTTCTTCCACGAGTCTCTATCTCTAGCCTTTTGCATCCATTTGTGGCCAGCAAAGGTCCTTATGTTGTTAACCCTTCGCTCTGGCGGACGACCTCTTCCTCTCGTGGTTTCCCTGGCTCTCCATTCTAACACTCTTCTGGTCCACTGTACTGTGTCCATACGTGCAACATGCCCGGCCCATCTCCACTTCCATGCATATAGAATCATACTACATATATAGTGCTTATAGCTTAGAGGCAAGATGCCTTAAACTTTTTGTCGTAAGCCCAAAATAGTATTATTGGAAAACATCGTATCGAATGTATAGCACGTAGGGAACGCGATTTAATAGCTTACGTCCTTAATAAACTTCAAGGTAGTTAAGATAGAATCTCTGAACTAAAAATATCTGTGTAGAAGGAAAAATAAACAAACCTGGGTTTTACTTATTCACATTTTGAGCCTAATTTATTTTTATTGCCACCGCTTTGTAGTAATAAGCCTGATAACATCGGACATTCGTAATACTATTTCCTGTAACATTGATAAAGTCATAATAATGAAAAGTGCATGAACTGTTTAAAACAGAGACAGATCATCTCTCATAATATACAGTTTTTTTTATAAATAGACTCAACAATCATTAACGAAGCCACAATGTATGCATATTATATTCTAAATCAAGTGAGACTAAGAAAAATAGCTGTCAGAAAATTTTATTTTCATGATACATTAAAAACAATCTGTTTCATTTAACGCCATCCATAATATCTTTTCGTTTAATGCATTGTCAGTTTTTTTAGTTATTAGAGTATTCGCGTGTATTTAAAGGTAATTTATAAAAACAGAAAAGTTGAATTAGGTCTTAACTATTAATTCCCCAATAATGGCCTTAGTTAAACTTAAAAATATTCATAATTTTAGGAATAATTTGTGGCTTAGGGTATTTTTACATCTTGTATACTTAGTAATGTACTAGTTGCTTGATTAGAAGGGAATAACAAACGACACAACATAAGGAAAATCAGCCGATGCACACTTACTTGCCGAATCATGATTCGTTAACTCAGATTACGATTCCCGGCCGGTTAATGTTAAAACTAACTTTTTCCATATTATCTTATGCCGTAGTGATAGTATGATATTGGTATCAACTTAATTTATGGTTTCCACTTATCTTTTATGTTATCAATAAAACAGTAAATTCGATATTATCCAATATCAATTTACTTTTCTATCACTAAATATTATTGTGAAGACCAAGATGTAGTAATATTATATAATATTACATTACATTCACACCAATTAGCCTAGCCCAAAGTAAGCACTATAAGGCTTGTGTTTTGATTGATACTAGGGTAACTTATATACATACATATATGATACATAGATATGTAATATTTATAGAAATATATTTAAATACCCGTGATTCAGGTATAAATGCTCGTATTCATCGCACAAACATCTTCCCCTTTCGGGATTCAAACCACCAAACGGTCGTCACCGAGTGTTCGTCATAAGGTTGATGTGATGATGTTAGACTAAAACTAACTGACCCGGTAACGCGTTGCTATGGTAACGTTAATTGATACAATGGAAAAAGAGCGGGAAAAAGAGCGGACTGACAAACACACAAACAACAATATGTGTTCTTAGATTATAGACTAGCTGACCTGGTAACGCGTTGCTATGGTAACGCGTATACAATGGAAAAAGAGGGGATAGACAAACACACAAACAACAAATTTGTGTTCTTAGATTATAGATTATTGTCTTAAATTTGTAAGATTACAACGTATTTCTTAAAATATTAGTGTTGATGTTGATGTGTTGTAAATTAGTAAAATAAATGTCGTAGGGCGTGACAAGCGAATGCGTGACTCACTCGCTCGATTAGAGAGCGCGCTTACGTTAGTCGGTGCGACTGGCGTGGAGGATCGGCTTCAAGAGGCCGTGCCCAGGACAGTGCGGGCATTGCTGGACGCGGGTATCGTTGTATGGGTGCTCACCGGAGACAAACCGGAAACTGCCATCAACATCGCATATTCCGCGGCGCTGTTCTCACAAAGCGATCGCCTGCTACACCTCATGTCGCGAGACAAGGTATGTCACTTTATGGATTTCGTAATTTTCATAGGTTTCCAAACACGTTTGACGCTGGCATATGTACTGTTGTTTTTGTATACACCCTGGAAATAAAACTATAAGTGTTCCCGAATTTACACACTGATAATTACATATTGTAATGGTGGCTTTTTAAACACGAAATTACTTTCTTGAGGTCTTACTCTATTAAAATGAACATACAATACCCATCGCCCCAACGCGCCGATTCCACGGTCAGTGCTTATTTTTACAATACTACTATGAATACCTATTCTACCCCACTCAAATTGCACAATTGCGTCCTTTCTACATATTTTTTATGGTTGAATTTAACATATCGATTGTAGGACCACGCAGAATCGACGATCAAGAGTTACTTAGAAGGCGGAGCAGGGGAGTCGACAGGGGGTCGCGCACTGGTGGTGGACGGGCGGACACTCACGTACATCCTGGACCGTCGCTCAGGACTGGTGGCGCCCTTTCTATCCTTGGCTCGGCGCTGCTCCGCCGTTTTGTGCTGTCGCGCTACACCGCTACAGAAGGCGTACATAGTCAAGGTAACGTACTCCCTGACCCTCGCTACGGTTGCGTTCAAATGGGGATTATACGATTCGATCTTTTTATTTTTTTCTTATAGTTTTAATAAATTAAGTGGTTAGCAATAGTAGCACTTGAGTTTATGGAATTAAGAAACAACCACGGTACCACAACCCTCAAATTAAAATTTAAAGGTTTTTATTGTACTCGGTGGTATACATAGGTAGATAAACAAAAAACAGTCTAACCGAACATGAACCCTGTTAGATATATATATAATTTAGATATATAATTAAAAATAGGAGTAACTAAAATACGATTAATAAATTTTCAAATAACACTATAAAAAATATTGATCCATAAAATGACGCGGGCGGGCATCGAACAAGGGCGAAGTGGCTTTTCCATGAAAATCGGTATGCGAGGACCATTCGACCACAGAGGTCGACGTAATAACTATAATTTTACCGTATATCTAACATTTGTTCACACGACAACTATTTTAATGTGACGTCACAAACTCACTTGCCTGCTCACGCGTGTCTTGAATACGAAAGAAAAGTTTGTTCGTCTGAACGATACAACACGAACAAAAGGACACTGCGAAAAAATTGTTTCGATACACGGCCTCCTTGTTAACAATTTCGGACGGTATACGGAAAAAATATCTCTCTTATCGCGGGATTTTCCCGCATAGACTCTAACGGTGTAATGTTTATGGTATGTTATATTTTCTGATGGCATTGCTTTATTAAATATAACAATTAAATCTCGTGTACGGTATACGGGAAAAATATTGTTGCATGAACGCAGCCTTAGTGTTACAAACATAGTATAAGCGTCCGACTGGTAAGAACATATGCTTTAAGTGAGGAAAACGCACATATCTACTCGTGAACACGGTATTTCGAGGGCCGTGTCAGCGTTATCAACCGTAAAAAGAATGTGTAAACCTATAGGATAGGCTGGCGTTGCACCATGTAGCCCTCCGTATATCTTAATCGTCGTCGGTTATGTAAAAACATTTTTATTTTAATGTGAAAGTAAATTGATACATTTAATTATAGTTATATTAAATAATAACGAGGAGAATTATTAACAAATTTAAGTAAATTCGTCTCATTAATTATAACTTCTGAACATAGCGAGCAGGAATCGCAATCTGGTTTGCGTCCTCCTACGTCGCTCCCTCTAAGCTTACACACAGTATAAACTATATGTTTAGGATACCCGCTTGCAGATTTAAATGTTTATGCATTGCGCCAACGTCGCAAATTTTTGTATGTTGTGCCAAAAACGAGATACCCGGGAATACTTCATTATCATCTAATCAACTTGAAATCAACTCCTTATGCAGACGTGGGTACTATGTGTCCCTTTCGGATTGCCAATAAAAATTCTAAAGTTTAAGCAACTGGAAACTAATTAACAACTACTTGTCTATTGTGTATCATGTTGGCAACTGGCAACCAGCGACAATATCCGACTTTCGCTATCAGACACAGCAATCACACGGTATCAACTATCAAGCACACGGTTTCTTGCAATGGTGTGCCGTGTAAATAACAAAAAGTATCTTCATTTGCGGAAACCTTAGTCGCTTGGCACCTTGCCTGTCCATTAAGCCTCATTCACGAATTATTGGGCAGAGATTTTAAAGCTATAGATTTCTATTGAACATTTTTTTTACATTCACACCAATTAATCTAGCTCAAAGTAAGCACTATAAGGCCTGTGTTATGGATACTAGGGTAAGAGATAAACATACATATATGATATACAAATATTTATTTATAGAAATGTATATATAAATCCCCGTGGCTCAGGTACAAATGCTCTTATTCATCACACAAACATTTGCCCCTTCCGGGACTCGAACCCAGGACCATCGGTGCGAAAGGCCGGATCGCTACTGTTGCACCAACAC
Source organism: Calamotropha paludella (assembly GCA_927399485.1). Taxonomy (NCBI): domain Eukaryota; kingdom Metazoa; phylum Arthropoda; class Insecta; order Lepidoptera; family Crambidae; genus Calamotropha; species Calamotropha paludella. Next base: position 7,110,598 of record OV656808.1, on the reverse strand, counting down.
TTCCTCGCACATCTTATGAGTGGGAGAGAATTTCAGTAGCAGATCCAGGGGCGACTAAGAAGCTCGAGCTTTTGTTTACAAAAGTCGAATGATTCAACATCTAAAGATAAAATTATGCTCGCCAGATAACACGAAGCTGCTTCAATGGCAAGCGAACTGTCCGCTGGCTTAAAAAGGCCTAAAAGTCAAATTGGCGATAATGAATCTACGCTAGCTCCACTGGAGTAATTAGAACCATGTTGACTCCTAAACGTGTTTACCCAATAACCGCTGGGAGGAGTTTAATTTCACGGTCTTATTACATACTGTCTAAAGTCTTAAATAACATATTTATTTTGTTTCAGGCGGTAAAAGAAGAGCTTGGCGTAACCACACTTGCTATAGGTGATGGCGCTAACGATGTATCGATGATACAAACGGCTGATGTGGGCATCGGTAAGTATTTTATTGGAGTCTTGGTTTATGGGAAAGGTCGAAGTTTCCTGGTATCCGCTATGCTTATCTTTCAAACATACATAGCAGTACTTGCAATGTAAATTTCAATATCTGAGAGCTTCACGTAACAGTAATCTTTCTTCAGACGGTAAAGGAACCCAGGTCATTTTTTTATCTTATTTTAAATATTAAAATAAACCAAACGTAATTTTGATGGTTATGCTTCTGTCAGTAGCTTGGTATCCAAGTTTAAAAAAATGTGATCTAATTGTACAATCTATTACACTCAAACACCATAAGTATTTAGTTTATTAATTCAGTAAAACATTATTACCTAAAATTACATAATTTGTGGATTATATATCGTCACGACGTATGATATTGTAAATGTCGTTACTTCTGTTAAAGCTGGCGAGTTTCTTGCGCCCGTTCTTCTTGTCAGTAAAAAGACGTCCTGAGTTAGTCGTATGTAAAAATGTTGGACAAATCAAAACAACTTTTGTTCAGTACATTTGTATAAAGTTATTGTCATTTATTCATAAATTCTATGTGTATTTGTTATTTTTAAACATCTTTCGTTTAATAGTTTTTATTTTATTTTTTTGCATATTTCCATGATATCTTATATGATAAATTACTTTAATAGAAATATACTAAAAAAATCGACTCAGCTCATAAGTAAATTCTCAAACGAGAATCGAACCCGCAACCTTTGGATGCCAGGTCCAATGCTCTCCCAATTGAACTACCGAGCCTTGTGAACACCCGTCCAAATATGCTAGTAACTCTCTAATCAAGACATAAGGTTTGGACCCTTTGTAAAAATGCTTCTTTCGAATACGAGAGGAAATTCCTCTCATTGATGAGACAACGATGGCTTACAGCGTAAAAAGTAAAAAGAAAATATGGACGGATATTCACAAGGTTTAGTAGCTCAATTGGGAGAGCATTGGACCGGACAACCAAAGGTTGCTGGTTCTATTCCCGCCTGAGAATTTACTTGTGAGGTGAGGCGATGTTTTCAAGTTTTTTTTTTCATTAAAAATTTATCTTTTGTTTCCTGTAACGGCGGCCATAACGCTTTTGTACTTTGTTTTATCAGTCATGTCATATCAGTTATTGAAGGATTAAATATTTATTTTTGATTAGGCAAAATAATGAGCACCTGGATGTATAAAACTTCCGATGGGCGTTTAAATTTATTTTAACTTTTTATTTAAAAAAATATACTATTTATACTAAAAGAACAATCTATATTTATCCAAAAACAAAATATATCTTTGAGTTGCTAGCAACTAGCGGTGTTCGGTCTTCATTTGCAGAAGTTAAGAATCCTGTTATGCCTGTTGTTTGAGTAAATGACTAGAAATTAATAATCAGAGGCTACTCCGTGTTTAAAAAGACAAGATGCTAAAACGGATTGTCGTTTTTTCTACTAATAAAATTTGAACTCTTGTGGTGGAATATGAATAAGGAAATCCGGTGCCCCAGTATTTGGAGACGTTGATATGATAAATAATAAAAGAAAAATCGGCAAAGGCAATTTTTTTTCACCTATTATTATTATTACAACATTTAAGAAAACTTTTCTTGTACTACCAAGTCGTATGCCAATGCGGACGATGATGATGCTGATGACGTTGCTTTGACGTTGCCAGGACTGTCGGGCCAAGAAGGGCGGCAGGCGGTGATGGCGTCGGACTTCGCGTTATCGCGATTCAAGTTCCTTGAGCGTTTGCTTCTGGTCCACGGCCACTGGTGCTACGACCGCCTCGCTCGGATGATATTGTACTTCTTCCTCAAAAATGCCGTACGTATATAATGTTTTATTGGTTTCTAATGAAGATACAAATAGACAAACATATCTTTAGTCTTCTAAGTTTTGACTATTTACCCGGGTACTTATCATAACGTCCGCTATGTACAACGGTTGTAATACGAACTTCTGCTCCAAAGATTCCGGATTCGAATCCTGGTAGAGGCATATGTTTATATGATGCCGAGTTATGGTCGTCTTTATACACACTTATGTATTCCATAAGCGTAGTTTAATACTAAATAAATATTGTGAATCGTTCGAAATTAATTTATTATTAACTAGCGGCCCGTCCCGGCTTCGCACGAGTGGACAAAATTCTTTATTTTTTTTTCTAGCATTAAATATAGCCTATGTTACTCAGCGTGAATGTAGCTTTCCAATGGTAAAAGATTTTTTTAGTTTTTGAGTTTATTCATTGCAAACATACAAATCTTTCCTCTTTATAATATTAGTGTAGATGTTATAGGTTTATACAACATCCTACAGTTTTCAGTTTTGTTCTGCAGTTACAAAATGTTGAGGCTGTAGACACACACGACTCATAACTTATACCGATATCAATTATAAGATAATCCAAATAAATAACTGAAATTCAATGCCTGTTTTCCTTACTACTGTAGGAAATTTCATTAAATTAGAAAATTCATTGCACAACAAATAGCCCCAAATCTAACTAAAAATACTCTATGCACTTATAGTAATATTGAATTTAGCTCGTGACAAAAGGCCACCGTCCGTGACAAAAGTGCTAGTTACCATCAATTCCAGAGACAGGGCGTGACTGTGCCACTGTTGATATTGACTCCGTAAAAAAAAGTGAACAAAAAATATAAACACCGTGAAATAACAATTAAATAATCTATAAATTAAAAATATATATTATAAAATATGTGAATTGCATTATGAATACAGTGTACGATATGTATATTTTGAATATGTTGTAATCCATAACCATCACAGAGTAACTGATTTGACTCATTGTATTTTACAGACATTCGTGTTCTTGGTATTTTGGTACCAACTTTACAATGGCTTCTCAGCGATGGTCATGATCGACCAAACCCACCTCATGTGTTATAATCTCATTTTCACCGCTGTCCCACCGATTGTCATTGGTAAGTTACAAAAACCATGTAAATATACAAAAGTCGTTACTAACTTATTCTACTCTTTTAAAGTGTACACTTTCTTGAATAATTTTATGGGTATGTTTTTTTATTGACAAAAAAAATTCGTAGTGACTGACTAAACAACCGCTGTTTAATGTAGTATAAATGTTTGAAGTAATAGCAATCGACCATCAAACTGACAGTCATGTGACAGTTTATTGGTCACGATCCCAAAACAAAACCCCCAACATGACGCTTCCCGCCCTTGCCCAAAAGTCCGATTTTTCGCATTATTTAAACTGATCTGGTGCAAATTGGTCACCCATTTGGACATTTTAAATTTCTTTTAGCTTTTTTTTTTTTTTGGTTTCAATTTTTAGGTTATTCATAATTGTTCAATTTTGCTTAATTTTCTTTAACTTTATTTTTTTTGTATTGTATGTTAAAGTCCTGTGTTAGTACTAAATAAAAAAGTGTTTACGTTATGTTTTATGTTATTATTTGTGGCTATAAATTTGGAAACGTATTCAGGGGCGTACGACCGCGTCGCGCCCGCGTCACTACTGACGGAGCGGCCAGGGCTGTACTCAGCATCGAGACGCGGCCTCGCATATCGCACGCACTCGTACTGGCTAGTCCTAGCCGAGTCCGTCTACATCAGCGTGGTGATATTCTTCACCGCAGCCAGCGCCTACTGGGACACCGAAGTCGGCATCTGGACCTTCGGCACTTGCTGCATGACGTGTTGTCTCGTCATCATGCTCGTGTACGTTGCCATCGAGACCAGGAGCTGGGTGAGTTCTATCTCTTTGAGTTTTGATAATAGGTGACGAAACCACCGTAATGGCCCAATTGTGTATGCACAATCAACGCCAAGTGGCGCCAACGCCAACAAATATGTCAAATTGCACCAACCGAGTTTAAATGTTAATTATTTCTTATGTTAAAATTAGGCTTTTAAATTTTTTTATCTAAAAGTTTAATAATTAAAACTGGCATATTGCTTGTAAATTATTAAAATCAATAGTTAATTAAATTTAATTATTCAGCATATATTTGAATATTTAAAATTATAAATAAATTTCTAACCTAAATCAGGAAATATAGCTTTAAATTTATATGTCTATAGAGTTTTTATAACATGTTTATGATAGCGAGTGATTGTCTATTGTGTTTATCTATGTGGGAATTTGTTTGCAGCTGTTCTTTAAGAAACTTGTAAGTGATCTTGGGGTATTTTGGAATTAGTCCAGTGTGTTTTGCTTAGCTTTAGTCATGTGTGTCAAGTAAGCCGAAATATAATGAATATTAAATTTTGTAATATAACTACCATTGGCGCCGTCATCATAAAAGGGTGACCGTTTTAGTAAATAAATCGGCCATCCTCCAGATAAAACAAAGTACAGATAAAATAATAGTAAATTTACAAGTCAATTTACAGTCAGTTCTGTATGTTAACACAATGTATCAGTACGTAGATAATTTAGTTAAACACAAAAACGAATACGATGTTACACGTATTCATCAAATCTGCCTAGTCAACGTAATAACTAGATAGAATAATATTTGCATTATAATTCGGCAACATAATGCAATCTGCACAAAATGAAATTATTATATCTAAATTAGTGCTGTGTTTGCACCATACTATAGTCAAGCGAAAGTTTTTTTTTTATTTAATAACAATAGAAATTGTTATGACAACTCATGGCAGCCATAAAAAAGTAAATAATTATTGTTTGAATATTTAAAAAATCAAATCATTAACGTTTAGTTAGGAAATAGAGTTGATGGGCGTAAATTCGTTATTAACAGTTAATGTTATTAACTTTATTACGTTATTAACTTATCACAAATCTTTTAAAATTGATATGAAGAAACAATTAAATTTTTTCACCGATAAATATCACAGGGTTGATATTCTAAAAGCACATAAGACATATAGTTTTTATAAAACAATCACATTTTATTAACATATTCTTCTATTTCTAGGCCTTGTCACTTTTCTGGTGTGAACTTAGTTGCACTCGTGTGTACTGTCTGTATTTTAAGGAAGAACTAAAGTAAAATTATTACAAAAGGCAAAGTAGCATCTATTATTCCTTCGTAGCTTATAAGTTCACTGGACTATTGTTAGTAACAGTCACAATTAATAGTTTTAATTTCATTAATAAAGCAAAGACATTGGTACTGAAAATAAATATTTATTGAAATTACAAAAATAATATACCCACTTACGAGTTTTATCAAACTGACAATCTGGGACGAAACTATGGTAATGTGTCCTGGAACAAAATGAAAACGCTAGCAAAGCTTCAGGCGACAAAACTTTTTTCTTACTATATACCATCGAGGTCTCTCGTGCCTTACCACTTTGTCGAAATATTCGTTTGAACTGATCGCATCGGACACGCCCACTCGACCTATCCCTATCCCTAATTGGCTTCGTATTTTACTACGATTTATACTATGGCCAATCATAAACAACTAGTTTTAAAATCGCCCTTGATGTCAGTACTGTCAACTGTCAATCTGCTTTATCTACTTGTTTGCGCACGCGCTCCATTGCTGAATGAATGGAGCGGGGCGTGGCCTGAAGCGATAGGCATCATGTAGTGTGCTAGCGACTTTCGACTTAGGACTGATAAGGCGCCAGAGGCTTCGATAGTACATACACTTTTCATGAAAAAATACATTACTTAGTACTTACGTTACAGTCTTTTCTAATTTATCAATTGAAAAATCGACCTTAACGATATATCGCAACATTCACTCTATCACAGATTACATATTCCCATGGAAATTACCATTGCTTCGTACACTCTTAGACGGTGATTCACCTGTTCGCGCTGACTGGTTCGCTGCTCTCGTTCTTCGTGTTGACGTTGATCTACGAGTCGGTGTGCGTGTCCTGCTTCAATCTACCGTCGACGCACCGCGTGCTCCACCACGCGATATCCGACCCGATATATTGGCTGGTAGTCATGCTCACTACTGTTGCTGCGCTTATGCCCAGGTAAGATATATATGGATCTATGAGCTGCTTAGTTGACCACGCACTCAATACATCATAAATAAGTTATTTGAATACAATGAAAATTTTGATTGAACTGTTGCTAGCTTAACAGTAAACATTTTTAACCCCACAAAACCCGAGAGCATTATATCATGCGAGCGACCACGATATCTAAAATTCGCGAGCATTATAGCGCGACAGAGAGAGAGAAATAACGCATTTAACACAATGCTGGGCGTCAAAGGGTTAAACCAATTTAGTTAACACATTATTTTTAAATAAATGTGATTTTTTTAAATAATTAAAACTTCATGTTTAGATCACGTGATTGAAAATGAACGGGATTGACGTCGCCTCTTTGTAAACATCAGTTTAAGTTTGTCTATGGTTTGTTTACAAGCAAGTGACGTCATGAAATCAAGTAACCTGCATAAAAGTTCAGCGTTTTGACGGGTTTCAATAATCAATCGAATTAATTTATTTGCATTCTTCAATGTTACAAAGTTGGTAGTTATATAATTATAACATGATAATAGACACAATTCTGGACCATGTTGGGCACAGCACAGTAGAACAGAGTAGTAGAGTAGCAGTCGTAGTCTTTATTATAAAATGTTTATAGACGCTTAGCCACTAATTAAAATATGAGAAAAACTACATTATTACGAAATTGAATGACGTATTGTTTTTTTTATTAATTTTAACTCCTCGATCAGTTGAAATCAGTGCTTTCTTACTTTTGATCCCTCATGAACCGGAAAATCAAGTACAATTTATTGTTGGACTTGATTCGGATAAAACCATACACGCCTGCTTCGCCTTTATTAATGAGAAAAATAAGTGCTATTAAACTTAGTGACGCGATTAAGTATATATTTTTGAATTCATGTACATATGTTGTAAATATCAATAAAATAAGTTTTGTTTATACTTTAACACACAAGAATATCTCACTTAAATAAACAGATAGAATAATAAATTAAATTTCGTCAATAAAAAAGTTTTTCGTACCACTTGCTCAAAAAGTGACATTCTATGCCACAAAAAGCGAACATAACAATAGTCATTTTTAATCTGTTAAAAACAGGGAAAGAAAATTGTACTGAATTTCATTCATCCTCTAGGGGGAGAATGTGATTTAAATTTGGAATACTTACCGAAAGGAGATTGCTCAAATTGGCCCAAATGAAAAAAAAAATTGACTTATACGGTAAATCTTGGCGTAATTTATACTTTATTTTCCAGTCATTAGATTTTAACGGACACTTCTGTATAATATATTCATTTTAAAAAGGACTTTCACTTTACCGGTTTGGAAAACATACGAACGAATCATTTTTAATGGCTATGAGTGTAGTAACATACAGCCAAAGACTGTTCGAAGTTGTTTATCATTTCATAGGTAAGTACTAGTTCCTTGACATTTCCTTGACATTGTTAGACACTTCTATACAATTTGCTCTATTTAATTACAATTTCTAAATGAAACAAGCAAGATTGCTTCTACCTGATTTTAAATATTACTCTTGTGCATTAATTTCAAAAACAGGCAACTATCTGTTAATCTACATGCTCTATATATAATGTAATACCCACGTAATTTACCTTTTCTGGATTTCCCTAGCGTACTTATTTGTTTTTTATTATTTTGATACCTATGTAGGTGAGGTACCTTTTGAGGTTTGCAAACATAACCTCAAAATCATTCAGTGTATATGGTTTATAGAAGTTCTCAGGGGTGTCCGTCAATAATATTTGTTTCTACAGTCATTTATACATAATTTCGAAACTAGGAAATAAGTTTATATGATTATTGGTCTTTAGGCCAAACATGTATGGAAGCTGAGCAATCTCCTTTATACTGAACTACATCTGTGTTTACACCATTGAGTTTGTATATAAAGCATTACACATCTTTTTGAAAAAGGAATACGCATTTATTATGCAGTTATGATTATTAAATAAAATTACGAAAACCGACGAGGCCGTATGAGCTTGATGCCTTTGCTTTTCCGACAATAAAATATTAGTCTAGGAATTTGCCGCGTTTTTGTTTTCGTCAAATACATAAACGTTAAGTTTATTTTAATTTATTTTTATAAAAAAGTTAATGTTCTAAAAATACGTTAAATCAAAGCGACAGTGACAGTGAATTGTCGGATTCCATGAGTGCAAATGCTGCCGCAATTATAAATAATGTGCTTCCAACAAAATCCAAGGAAAATTATTTAAAAACTTATGAAGAATAATAATTGGACCAATGTTTCGAATGTTAACTTTTACTTTTAATTGTCATTATTTTTAATAAATGCTTATCTCATATTATTTTTGTGTTATTTTTTTCGCAAATGGTACGAAAAGTAGAGTATTTACCTAGGTGATAAAGCTGTCTTAGTCTTGGGTGAACTTAAATCCCTCGCTACACTCAGGACTCGTCTTAAATCCCTCGCTTTGCTCGTGATTTAAGTTTTTAACACCCTCACTACGCTCGGGAGTGAACGCTCACGATTTAAATCGTTACCCGCGACAGAAGACACTGCCTAATCCCCTTGGTTAATAATCTACTATTCTAATCTGTTAAAGAGATTGCTGTTTAGTAATAAGGCCTCCTGTTTGTATGTTTTTTTTTGTTGGACTTGTTTTTTTCTGTGTGTGCAATAAAGCGAAGCGAATTATTTTTGATTTATAGCTTTCATTATAGCACGTAAAAGATCTGTTATTGTGCAGGCTAGCGTGGCGTGCGGTACGCAACTCTGTAAGTCCGGGCACGTTGGGTCGCGCCGTGCTTGCCCGTCGCCGCCGGTCGCGGTTGCCCTACGCCGCCCACTACCGGTGTGCCAACGCCGCCGCCCACGTTTACAGGTATGCAATTTTAATTTTTTTCACCTCTCATGCTCGGAAAAGTTTGGTTTGTCATTCAATTTCTGCGTGGAAAATTGCTTTTTATCTGCTAGCGTGGAAAAGTGTTTTGTAATTAGAAACCTTTCTATTCCAAGAAAAACACTCATGGTACGTTCCGAATCATCATTACAGTTACATTTTATTGTTATCTAAATTAATACTGATACTCCGTTTTGGTTTTAATTAAATTATTTTAGTTCCATAAAATTATAAAAACAACAAGAATAAATAATTTTTAGAATATGCTTTTTATTAAAAGAATTTTAAATGTATGGTGGGTGAGATTTCATAACGTATCTTTGGATTTCGGACCGCACCCGAAAAAGAACTGTCAAAATAATTACGGTATTCTTATTCAAATCACATTCAATAAAAACCAAATTAAAAAAATATATTTTCAACATTACTGATTGTAGCAATTTGACTTTTCATTTTTAATTGAAATAATCCAATTTACCATTTTATTTAACTGTCTTTCTTGTACTTAAAATTTTTCTTCGCTGTAGTAATGTGATATAATTGTGTGTTTAGCTCGGCAGCAAAGTTTTTAGTGGTCATTAGTTTAGTTTTATAATTTTTATATATTTTATGCATTTTCAATGCAATCTTATATGATAAATTATTATAATAGAAAAATACTAGAAAAATCGACTCGGGTCACAAGTGAATTCTCAGGCGGGAGAATTCACTTGTGACTCGAGTCGATTTTTTCTAGTATTTTTCTATTATAATAATTTGTCATTACTTTAGTTGACCAAGTGGTCGTTAGTTTAGCAATTCAGTTTCGGATGTGCGCCACGTAGATGTTCTGTTTAATGTCGGTTGTGCTGCTGTCGTATAATATTTAATATAAATTAATTTATATTAAAGGTCGACGGACGAAGACGGTCTGCAGAAAACGAGCGCTGAGGTGGCGGCCATCACGTGACCGCCGCTGCCAGCCCACTGGAGCCGATTACCTCGACCCATTGTTGAATTTAGGCTGTGATCTGTCTTTAGAACTATTGTATTTAAATGTAGATTATATTGTGCTTTTATACGACTTTGCGGGACCAACGCATCAGCTGGGACGAACCGCGGCCGCTGCGATCATACCGACAGTGCTTTACCTAAAAGATCTTCCTCTAAGTGAGATTTTTAAATACTTGACATACTGTAAATAGTTTTGAAGAAAATGTACTTATTATAGGGACTGCTGAATCACTGTTGGAAATAATCGCGCCCGGGCGGTGCCCGAGAAATTCTTATACATTCTTTTGTTACATATTTGTATTCTAACTAGTTTCTAGTCTTTCTTTCGTAAATTCAAGTACAGTCAGTTGCAAATCTAGCTATACACTAAAATATTTAATGGCCTCTATTACAATGGCATAAGGTTGTAGGTCCAAACGTCGATTTATAGCTCGATGTGCTGCCGACTGTACTAAACGGCGACTCTGATTAGAATTGAAAATTCTAATAGATCTGATGACATTGTTTATCTGATTGTGTTATTTTTAATCAGTATTTTTCGTAGATTACTAAAAATGTTATATGATCCTAAATTTCATGAATGTTCCCTATAAATTATTGAAATGACGAAAATAATTATTAAAGTGTGTTCTCTGTTGGTGTTTTGACACAAATGCTAACGTCAGTATTTCACTCTTATGTTCTGTCCTACTTGATCAATACTTATAAAAAAATATTAAAAATTATATGGAACTATTGTGGGACATACTTGTAATTTATTAAAAACCTTACACAATTGCTAGTGTGAATGCTATTTGATTTTAGTGGGCTATTACATCAATCAAACAATTTCGAATTTCTTAACTTGCCTGTTCTAAAAGTCTATTCCTATTTTGTTCTATTGTCATATTTTTCTTTCCCTATCACCTAACCTGAAAAAACTGTACTGTCAAACTTTTTCGTTGTAATAGCCCGCTATTGTATACATCTGTACTCAAATACACATTATTGTGGTGTCAACTCCGCCATTCCATTTCGCACCTTTATAAGAAAATGACCTAATCCAAAAACAGTCTTCATGTTTTCCCACATTTACAAGTTAACCGATTCGTTGCTACATACAATTGCCAGAAACTAAGGCTACAAACTTGATTAATGTGACAAATTAAAAAAGTTTTATTCTGGGTAGATTTCCCTATAAGTTAATTTAAAGGAGTTATCATCGATTTAAAAACGACACGGTTCCAGTGGTTAGCGCCACACGCAAAAGAAAGTGATGGCACGCCAGACGTGCCATCCGCATCGAATCGGTTAATAACTTACTTAATTCATTTATTTATTCTGAGTTTAAATCATAAAGTTTTTCATTGTATTAAAACGCTGAAGTATTTTAAGTACCGACTTAACACAGGAATTCTCTGCCCTTATATCTAAGCGCATTTTTAGATAGGTCACATTAATTCTAAAGGCGCGATTTGTGGTTGTTTTTTTTATTATTTTACATTATTGTGTATTGATTCCTGTGCAGCATTTATCATTGGTGAAATGGGACGGAAATCAATTACGAATAATTGTAAACTGTGATCGTATTACTGGCGTGCTCAGACCGCGTCCAGTAAACATGTGCACCGCGTAATGCCCGCGAAGGCAACGCGGTCAGTATTCTCTTACGAATTGTTGATTGAATATTAGAGTTTAAATATATATTTCGGCGATACCTTGATGAATCATGTATTTTTGTAGAAGTTTGTGTGATGTCGAATAACTTCTGAATGTGTCGTAGTATCTCATAGCGATGTCGCTGCCTTGCCCGAGACTACACTCGATGTGGGCCTCTTAAGTCGCGTGGGGTTCGCTCGCCATTTATCACGAATAGTACACTTATAGCTAGGGTTGCCATCTCCCAATGAGTAATTTAAGGGTTATCATCGTTAAAAAACAGGCTTGTCTTTTTGATGACTAATGATGACTAATTTTTTTTTTTTTTTTATTGTTAGTCGATACGTTTACAAAAACTTCGTTTAAAAATACGGGAACTTTGGTTACCCGGTATTCGATTTAGCTAATTAAGGGTTATTATAAACTTGTAGCTTAAAAAACGGGGTAACCCGTAAAATACATCTGGCAAGCCTACTTACAGGTGACTGCGATTTAAAAATTTAGCATAGACTGAATGGGGTTAAGAACTGAAATAAAATCTACCTATTACGCCTTTGCTGAATCGAAATTATAACATCGTAATTTCATTAAAGAGTAAAAATGGATTGTCCTATTTATTTGAGACAAAGAGACTGAAATAGTAGTCGATGATAAAAGGCAGGGTGTATGTTCTTTGACCAGTTATGTAGCCAAAAGTTTTTGCAATGTTTTGTGTGTCAAATACAATAGTATATATATACGTTATTTACTCTATAGTGAGATTACTTAATAGTGATATATCAATTTATACTATACCCCATTCTAAAGGTGTCAATTACAATAATTGTAGATGCAGAATAGCAACGACAATATTTAGACCGATAATGTGTATCAACAGTTTTATCAGAAGTAGTTAATAAGCGAAGAGGGCGAAAAGAACGCTTTGGTTTAATGTAATCCAGAGAGTTGACCGAGCAAACCCCGCGCCGACTGACATGTCCTTAACTACGATTCCTATAAGATTTGAATATTTTACTATGTTTCTAGCCAGAAAAATTATATATTTCTATACAAATGATGTTTGTTATATGTACAGTAGGATATTTTTTATATAAAAATAAATCTTTGTGTAAATAACATTTATGTTCTAAGACTGTTGTTCATTTAGAGCTTTTAATTCGTTTAGTTAAATTAAAAAAAAAACTACTAGGCTATTGTGTTGAAACATGTATTTTCCAGTCATTTTGTAGTAATATCAGGATTAAATTATTTTCTTGCCATATCCTACAATCGGACCTTTAGTGATTAATAAATTTTAGTACAAGTTTAAATTAAGCTAAATAATTATGTACTTCAGATGATGCTTTGTGTTTAGATATTATGTAAAATTTATGTGTACTGTTCGGTTCCGTTATCTAAGGCTTATCTAAATGAGACATTTCAAATAACATTAATTAGGAATGTTTGCATTGCTTGTTGTGTTTTGGACAAAAACAACAACGGTCCTATCCCTTTTAGATAAACCTTAATATTTTGTGAAAGTTACTTGCACTCCTTCAAATAATGATGTTTAGATGACAAATGAGGGTCGATTATGTTATCACTGCTAGTCTTATCAACGAATATTCGTGTAAGAAAACGAGTTAAGTAGTCATATTTTAGTCTTCTGTCGATCTTCCGTAAATATAAAGATTCTTTGTTATAACTTCTACGAAAATGTTAGAGCTTCTCACTATTTGCCGCTTCCAATGTTGCCTATAATATTCTTAAATATGCATTTATGTTTATTATTAAACTTGTTTCTAACTCTTAATCAAAAATAAGCAAAGCAATGACTTGAAAATACATTTATACATGATTATGTGTTGTTTTATAAAAATAACAAAATATTTAATTTTATTATGTTTAGTTTCATTTTCCCTAAACTTGACGGTGGCATTATTTTTATTTAGTTTTTTTATAGCCTGAATTTAGTATGTATACTCAGGAGGCTTTGTTTGATTAATGTCAGATCCACTTTAAGGCGAATTCGCCTAATAACAGTAGTTTAGTAAAAAAAAAATACCACAATATAGTATTTGAGAAAACAAAAATGCAGAATGTCGTCTGAACACAATAAAATCATGTTCTATATTTTAATTTTATATTTTATTCTATAGAATAGTAGCAATGGTAATTGAATTATTACTCTTTCACATTTTTATCCCTACTTCATTATACTACAGACTACATTTTTCCAAAAAAACCGTAAAAAATGGTAAACCCTTTTTGTAGATTTGATAATAGAATTATGTCTGCATCTGTTGTTGCCATTTTAAAATCATCATAGCTTAAACCTGTCCTCTTATGGAAGCCCACTCCAGCTTTTGCCATATTACTGCTTAGCACAGGAGTTGGAGATTGTACCATAATTCGATAAACGCTAAGCCCATTTTATGGTATACAGAGGGCGTATAATAATTACCATTAACCCCTTGAAGCCCAGCTTTGTGTTAAATACGTTATTTCTCTCTCTATCGGGGAAAAAATATAATTCAATCAAAAAGAACAATTACCAAAGCCATAATAAGGATTAAATCAGACTGTGCACTATAGAGCATTATATAATGCTCGCGGATTTTAGGTATAGTTGTCGCGCGCATGATATAATGCTCTCGGGTTTTAAGGGGTTAAGTCACTCTTGACGACACCCTTCCTAAATGTTATTGTTTGGAGCTATTCTGCTGTCTATTATGTCATTAATTTTTAAAATTACATTAGTTCATCATATCAGCCGTACGACGCTCACTGCTGGACATAGGCCTCCCCCAAGGATCTCCACAACGATCGGTCCTGTGCTGCCCGCATCTAGCGTTTTCCCGCGACCTTAACCAGATCGTCGGTCCACCTCGTAGCGGGCCTACCCACTGAGCGTCGTGGAGATTAAAAACAGCGCTTTAGAAAGGGAAAGAAATAATCATCAAAACACCAACTTCTACATTTTTTTTTATTTAAAATTCTAAATTGTAACAATAACAGAACAAAATAATTCAATAAATTTGTCCTACTTATAACAATTTGCTTTGCAAAACAGAACCAAAAAAGATTTTCTGAAAGGGTACACAAAAATATGTCAAATGGAAAATATTATTGTTAATATCAAAAATTGTCATAGTGCGCCCCCTAGTATAATTTTAAAGCATTAGCACTCTAAATTTCAAATAAATTAGTTATTAAGAAATTATAATAAAAAGTCACAGTAGTAACTTCAATATTGCATTAACTACATCCATTGTAGGTTCATGAACCAAAACTATATCAAATTTGTTGAGGTAATTTGGCAGATTTCCCTCTATATTATGGCCAAGGAAGCCTACTTTGATGACAACGTCACAATGCTCCATGCCCTCAGCCATGCTGGCGTCCCCTATATTGTCGCCCATCAGTACGACATTACTTCGTTCCTTTACCATTTCATAATACTCTGTATTCTTAATTGCTGTTTCATTTTTATTCAGAGTATGGATTATTTCACCTTTAATGCCAACTATTTTATCTCCGCCTTCCATAGCCAAAAAATTCGACACCACCTACAAACAGTAATAGATTATGTAGTTCTTATAGAAACATTAGTGAACTAATATATAACAATCATACACAATCTCCTTTAAATGGTCACCCTATCAACTGTTGGTAAAGTATAAACTTATTTAGTTTAATTTGGTAAATTTAGATATCGGGCCTTTTTTACCTTTACATGCGGAAGTAATAAGTTAGCAGCTTTCAAGGCTGCCACCACAGAGTCTCCTAAGCCAGCAGAAAATACCAAGACAGGCACATGTTGTTCTTCACTCCAGCTTATTAAGTCTCGAACACCTTTCCTAAATGGACAATAACAATGTTTTCAATTAATATTAAACAATTTTTTTTTTATTATAAAGTAATACATTACACTAAAAAGAATATGAAAAATGCACCTGGAATCACTTTGAATTTAGCATATTTCATAATAATTAAGTTTTTAAGTCTTTCAGTTCTTGTTTGATTACAACAATTATTTGATCAGTTTGTAACTTCTGTGTTGATAATTTAACAAAAACTACCTGAAACACTCAACCATTCTTTGTCCAATGTCCTTGAGTTCTTGCCTTGGAAACGTCATACCTCTGCAACAGTAACGAAATATAGACAATGAGAATGCATTTCCATTGCATTATTTTTTGAAGTCCTATTTTGAACCAACTAATTTTTTATAAAGAAACTATTAGAAAAACTGTAAATAAATATTTTGTAGACACAGATACATTGATAGAAATGTTTTAAAGAACTATCTAAACACATATAATTTAAGTTCACTTTTACATACTTAAGTTGTGCATGAGCAGCTTTATACCAGTCCACCATATGCCTCGTTTTCTCCTCTAAACTCATGTGTGGGTCACTTTCAATAGGTTTGTAAATCGCAGAAAGTCTGTTATCTTCATCTTTATAATGCTGAGGAATTGAAGGGCATTCACGGAACATTCCTGCACAATAACACACAGATAAACCTAGTGTAAAACAATACTACTTACTTCACTGTTATACTTGAATAGGAAACAGTGCATTGAATTTGTAGATATCTAAAATCTTATCTTACCAAAACTTGTTAATACAGTTTTTCCGTTATCCATAGTATGCTTCGTCAACGTATGGTCAAAGTCAGTAACTATTTGTAACTTGTTATGGCCGTCTTGAATAATTTTATTAATTTTTTCGAGCAGATCTTTGTCATCTCTTATATAGATATTATCCTTCAACAGTTCAGGAATATCCTTAATGTTTGATATAGACTTCATTTCTAAAATACATAAATTAAATTATAGCATTCCTTATAAAGCATTCGTCTCTCAGATTTTCATAATTTTATTTGAAAAATTTCACTGCAGAACAAAAAAGCAGGAACAAATACCATTTCTTACCTTAACATAGGCACTTGTATATACTGTTCAGAATAATTGTTATTATAACAGACTAACTTCAATCCAATTTCTATCAAGCACAATAGTTTATTAAAAATTGAAATAAAAACTCGAAAATCTTTATATAGCAGTGGATAGCCAACAATAACTATTTCAATCAAAGTACCTACTACTGACAGTGACTGATACTGATGACATGACTGCCGTGACGTAGTGACGTTCATGACATATCATGACCAGTCTGGTAGGGATATGGTACCGAAACCAAAGTATCGATACTATAGTCATGAATACATTTGCAAGAAAGGTAATCGATACATTCAGTATAAAAAAAACACGTAGTCTTTAATCTAAGCCTGTATAACCTTTTCAGGCTAAGGCATTTTCGCGGTGGTATTTAGTCAGTACGAATCTGACATAACTCTCGGGCCGGCCCGAAGTATCCATGTAGATTCACCACCTCCCTCCTCCTAGTCCGGATGGATAACAAAAAAAAATAGTCTTAATTCATAATTTAACTACCTATGGGCGGTGTCGGCAACTAGACGATTTCAAGTAGGGGATTCGCGCCTGGAGGGTGACACCTGGCTCATTCCAGCCATCCTAGCTCTGCCAGGAACACTCCAAGTGCATTCACTTTGATGAGAACTTCCCGAAGACTGCCCTGCCAGCAACCCGAGACATTTCGTCCGGTAGTGGGTCATTCTTCACATTATATTAAGACGGATTACTGTTTTTTCCATTACCATGCATCATCTGCATAAAGGGCTGTCCGCTCAGAGTAAACAGGACTGGAGTAGCCTTTGCCTAACATTACCCCTCTGCCAAATGCACAAGCATCGGATGCCTGTGCGTTATATAAAACTAGTTGAGCCGCCATTTTAAAACCAAAATAATCAGAACGTCTTACCGTGCAGAGCTGCCACGAAAATGCTTGCCTGTGCTGTTTTCTACTGTAAAAAAAAAATCGAAAATATCTAGTATGCAAATAGATGGCGTCACCTTTCATTTGTAAGTATAATTTTTAGGATTTGATTATTATTTAATTCATAATTTCATGTTTTAGCAGACTACAATTTCAAATTTCGCGCTCAAAGTTCGTTTGATGACGTCACGGCCGCACTCCCCACGAGACTACCTAGGGTTGACCATTATCACATTTCAATTAATTAAGACAAAAATTAGAAAAAGTTTGTTGGTAATAAATAACTGTAATTTTGTATTAATTAATTACCAATTATAATTTCGTTTTAACAATGTACATTGCGTGTTTATTTTTAGTTTAGTATTAAGTACATACCTACACTTTTGCAGCTGCTTGAAGCCAATTCTTTGCCACACATCATGGAAATATAAAATAATAAATATAATAATAAATTAAAATAATAATCAAACTATTTGCCCTTTTATTCATGCTGGGCGGCGCTCATAAACATTAAGAGTACTAAAGCTGTATATACTTACAGTGTCCCTGACTTCATAAAAAAGGACGGTTAAAAGGGTACCATCGCCTAACCAGCACACCCGATCATTTCCGAGAAACCAAAATTTTTTTTCGAGCCACAGGACAAATTGTTTTTATTTTGTAATCAGCAACCCTTATTAATTTGTACAATATTTATTTGCACAATAGTGATGTCAACTTCATCGATATTGTGATTTTACGAGTGAGTAATGAATGAATGAATGCAAGTAACATACTTAAATTGAAAATATGTATTTTTAATTTAAATAATATGTCGCAGGGAAATTGTATAATTCCGCAGTTTACATTCGGCGTCATCAGTTTAAAAAACACATACCCTATTCTTAGTTCTTTTTCTTAACGATAATAAAACACAGCTTAGATAAATTACAGTTTGTTTCGGTAATTATTACCAGGTATTAATGATGATATAATTTTTTATATATTTTATGCATTTTCAATGCGATCTAATAAGATCGCATTGAAAATGCATGCAATAATTTATTTATCTAATAAGATAAATTATTATAATAGAAAATACTAGAAAAAATCGACTCGGGTCACAAGTGAATTCTCAGGCGGGAATCGAACCCGCAACCTTTGGAAATCCTTTGGAAGTCCAATGCTCTCCCAATTGAGCTACCGAGCCTTGTGAACAATCGTCAAAATTTTCTAGTACATTCCTGATTTTACGCTGTGGGCCAGCGTTGTTTCATCAATGAGAGGAACATCCTCTCGTATTCGAAAGAAACATTTTTACAAATGTTTGGTCAATCGATTAAGATTTTTCTATTATAATAATTTATCTAATAAGATCGCATTGAAAATGCATAAAATATATAAAAAATTATTAAACTAGAATGGCTGTTTCATCTTAATCGATTGATAGTCTTATACGATAATCGACCGTAACTAATCAGTAAAAAAGATTATTTTGCTATATCAAACATCAAAACGAACGGAACGAGCGACGACGTCGCAATGATCTCATTGCATTTTAGCTTGTATTTACATTACAGGTAAGTACAAATTCGCGTCAAATATTTCGAGGACCGGTTGTGCGACGAGGACTGCTTTGAAACGAAACGTAAAACGGTTCTATCGTCGCGGAACACAAAACTGTTTTTAAAACCAGTTCGTCTTTGGAACGACCACCACTAGTCCACAGTGAATTCTATATATATAATAACACCTATTGTAAATATCTTTTAAATGCAATAAACTATTAAGTTTCAATTTGTATTTTATGGATATAGCCTTCGAAACTGACTGTTGTAGCGTGTAATATCATCATTAATTTAATTTAATTTTTAATACATAATGTAGGAATACTAACGCAAAGTTAATACATTCATTCATTGATCGAAACTGATTTATCGATATCGATATTCTCGTGCTATGTCATGTCACTTCTCACACAATGACATTCGTGTGTTTGAATAGAACGTTAACACACTATTTTAAGCACGTGTGCGTGTATTTTAAATATGTTTGTCGTATTATGCATGTGTGCGTTTGTAAACACGCAAAGAGTTATTGTTCCTGTGTGCTGGCATTGAATGTAGTAGTAACCTCACCCCCCGCAAAAATGGCAGAAAAATATGTACGAGAAATTGACTAATGGCTACTCCAGTCCTGTTTACTCTGAGGCTGTCCGTGATAACTAGATTTAAAATGTACTTTTTAAAATTGTCATGACCTGTAATGGAACCTATTACCATGCGTAGTTCTGATCTGAAGAGACAATGGCATGGCATGGCAACTCTAGAGAGTCCCAGTGTTGCTGAAGCAAATTTAATGTGTTCACGGAGTCTGTTGGTAAACCCACTGAACGGAGATGACAAGGTCTGGGCTGATTAGAACGGTGTCAGAGCCCCTTCGTGCCCTGAGCCCTGACTAATCAGCACTGCACTGATCAGCTGCCTCATTACCTCGTGACCCACTATGACTTAGATACCTTATTATGTACGCATGCTGCATTTAAGTCTAGATGAGATTCATGAAACAGGCTTGAAGTAACTTAGTAGCTACGCAGAGCTTGTAGAACCGACTTGCCATCGGAGAAGATTCTGGTATTGCAATCCTTTACCTCCCGTGCATCTCTGAGGGCATCTTTATATGATTTGGAATGTCCCCAAATGATTTTATAATTAAACTGTACGTAGAAACCACAAATTAATAATTATTTGACTAATAAGAATTTAACTGGACATACGATACGATTT
Organism: Calamotropha paludella; assembly: GCA_927399485.1. Taxonomy (NCBI): domain Eukaryota; kingdom Metazoa; phylum Arthropoda; class Insecta; order Lepidoptera; family Crambidae; genus Calamotropha; species Calamotropha paludella. Next base: position 7,090,099 of record OV656808.1, on the reverse strand, counting down.
CAACGCGAACTAATAAGGAATCAATCAATTAAATAAATAGGGATGTTGACACATGTTAAAAATTCATGTAAAGTTATATTCTACACACTACAGACACTTTTTAAAAACCTAAAATAACATTTTTAGCACCTAATTATTCGTTTTAAATTATATTTAATTAATTTAAATTGCGTTATTTATAACCCATTATCACGTGACTGTGAACACCAATCAGAGCGCTATGACGTCACTGACCGGGAAACAAGCTTACTTATCTGTCATAACCAAGTTAAAAGTATCACCGGTGAACTGATTCTCTGTGTAATTTGTTCAAACAACGATAATATATCACTGTTTTTATCACAATGGAGACTGGATTCATCAAAGGAAGTAGTTATAACTTACCAAAGATTGATTCTTTGATGGTGGTAAGTTTCTATGCCAGTAACAAAGATTTTTGTGCAGCGGAACTTAGAAACGTGAAGATGTCTTTGTAAGTACCCATAATTTTACACTAATATACATTATTGTAAATGAAACAGACACCTATCTCATTATACATAAAAAAAATCATATTTAAAACTATTTAAATCGTCTTTAACAACGAAATAATAAGTTAGGTTAAGTACAAAGTTTTAGTAGAAAATTTACGTTCCTCTTTTGTATTTTCCAGATCTTCAAGGGAATCTTATGGGGATGATGCTGTAGGATATGTTCAGTTGAAAAGAGAAGCGAATAATTGTACAGTGAAGTGCCGCGTGTGCCCTGAACACAAAGTCCGTGCTAAACCATACACAGTCACTACCGTTGTGGATGAAAAAAATAGTGTTGTTATTAGTTTACAATGCCACGATTGTGCAGCTGCAGCGGGTGGCTGCAAACATGCAGTGGCTTTTTTAATGTGGCTGCATCGAAGAAGTGAAGAGCCGTCTTGTACTCAGGTAGAATGCTACTGGAAAAAATCTCAACTATCCAAGGTGGGAACAACATTGAAATTTATAACCACTACAGAATTAGCCAAAGGACATGCTTCAACCTCCTCAGATGCTAGTGTTTATGACAAATTTGTGGAACAGGCTTCAGCGCAAGGTATCAGAAACTGTGAATTATTGAGGTATGTGCAAAACATCACTAATGGGCCAGAAAGGCTCTCTATGTACCAGTTAGTTCAAAACTATAGAGAACAATGTAGTGAAGAATTTATTAAGCATATATCCTGTTTATTTACTATTGAGTTATTAACCTTTCGTATGCCGGAACGTGGATCCGCGTTATCCCGTTATACTGCCGAAACGCGGATCCACGCTAAAACGACTCCACGCGATTTTTTCCATTTTTCTATAATATTCACATGCAGACAAGGTTGCGAATCATAGAATAAAGTTCCTATTAAATCAAGTTATCGTCTCATTCAACCAAACCATTCATGTTCGTTCATAACTTGTGTCAAAAGTATTCGAAATGTTCAATCCTTTTCCTTGTTCCCTGGCGTAAGTCACTGTGCGTGTTTAAAAGGTTTTTATAAAGAAAAATAATAAGCTATTTTATTATGTATTACGTACACAATATATTCAAGAATCCAATGAAATTAAAAAAGTCAAATGAAAATATCGAACTTTTTATTATCCGTATTTTACCGCAGTACTAACAAATTTTGCCGTTTCATAAGAAATAATGGGTTATAACCGATATTCGACTGATGATATTCTAATAAATTATGCACTAACAAAAAGGTAGATTCATGGTGTTTTAAAAACAAAAATCAGATAAAAGTTACGTTTTCTAATCTAAGTGATAATTGATGTAAAAACTTCAAGTTGTGCAGTCGCGCTACATGCGATATTTTTCGGCATTTAGCGGTAGCGTCGCTGTGCCAGTCGCGGCATACGAAAGGTTAAAAAAGGTAGAAGAGAACACAAGAGAACAGACTGGCAGCAGCTTGTGGCACGAGTTAAGGTTTGGTAGAATAACTGCTTCCAAAGCTTATGAGGTTAAAAAACAAGTGATGGTGCCTTAGTATCCCTGATTATGGGTGGCAACATTCCTGATACTCCAGCAATGAAACATGGCAGGATTTTGGAATGTAAAGTACTACAAAGAGTACAAACCTTGCTACAAATACGCATAAAAAAATGTGGTCTTTTTATTAGCAAAGACTTTCCCATGATTGCTGGTTCACCTGATGGAATAGGTGAGCAATTTCTCATAGAAATAAAATGCCCCTTTAATGAGAACACTATAAAAAATTACATACAGAATGGGCGACCCTCAAACAAGTGTTATGACCAAATGCAAATCCAAATGTATGTTTGTGGATATAAAAAGTGCTACTTTTGTGTTGCAGATGTAAACTTTCAAAATAATAATAAAGTAAATATCATATTAGTAGAGTTTGATGAAGGATATGTAAATTATTTATTACAAAAATAATTTTGGAAAAGAAATATTTACCCATTATTGTATAAAACAACAGAGATATAGTGAGTAAAGTATAGTAAATAAAAATACTGATTATTTGTATTTTAGTTTTTTATTTCAAGTTTTATGTTTATTAAAATTAAATTAAAAAGTTACATAATTACTTATTAATTAATGAGTTTTGTAAATTTATTAAGCCACAAGCTATAACTATGACATCATCGAGTTTCCCTAAAAGATAATGATTTATGCAAGCATGGGGCTTCAAAAAAGAAAACTCCCTGATGCGTCTAATGACTCTCTCTATATGAATCCGCAGACTTGCAATTTTTTTTGTCTCTCTGACTTCCTCCTTAGTGAATTTAGTACCTGAAACTACACTGGGTGGCCTTGTTAGTCTACACCCAACCCCAAGTAATAGTGGTTCAATATGTTTAAAGCCTCTGTCAGCCATAACATGGGACCCACTAGGTAAACAGTTAAGGAAATCACAATTTTCTACAAGACATACATCACTAATTCTCCCTCCGTAACCCTTTGAAATGTAATTCACAAGTCCATTTGGTGTGCTGGAAATAAGGTATTTTATAGTGTTAGCCTTTTTATATTCAGACCAAGTAAGAGATTGATTTAAGGCTTTACTAGGTTTTTGAATTTCAATTTCCAGACAATCTATTATGCAAGTTATATTATAATATTTTTTTCTAAATGCTATGGGCAAACATCTTTTGATAGAAGACTTGTCTAAATTAACAATAAAAGGCCTCATAACTTCAGCAATTTTAGGGATATTTTCTGTAAATATTTTACATGCATATGATGTACTTATTTCAAACTCATCAGATAGTTCAGAAAACTTGCTGTCTAAACGAATTTTCTTCAAACACAACATTATTTGATGTTTAGGAATACCAGTATGCTCATGTATAATATTAATTAAAAAATAACAATCTTTTGGTAAACCAATATAGAATTGTGGTCTTTTTTTTATTTTATCTACAGTATGTTCTACCATACATTTTAATTCTGGTTTTGTTAACTCTGGTTCATTAAAATTACTTGTGTCCGAAGAAGTTTTTGACAAGAGAGCTACAGATGGAGCATACAATGATATATCACTGTCAGATTTATCATCAGTGACACTTGTAGGAAAGGGTTGTGGTTTTAAAATTGGCTTCAAATCCGAAATTTTGAATGGAGAAGTAGATACAGAGGTGCTAGAAAATTTTGTAGGAGAGGTTTGCTTTGTATGTGATTTAGTTTTAGTCTGAGTAGTTTTACTTCGATGTTTGGCTGTAATGTATATCTGGGCTGCTTTATCAATTTTTATTATTTGCTGTTGTTGTTCAGGGAGTGAATCTGAAAAAAAATTAAGTGCTTTTTAAGTACACTATTAATTTAGTTATTATTTATAAAGGTCACAACATAACCTAAGCCTGTTTGCTATAGGAAGATTGCATATAATAGACAACATATGTATGGATTAAAACATAAACTATGCCATTGACATAATATTAAATTAGGCCTGTGGTTTGGCTGACATGGTATGTCATACAAAAGTGCCCACATCCATCTCCAGGCTTGAAACAATGCACAGGTACTGAATATGATGAAAATTGGTTCAAGGCGTTTACAATGATACAGTGACCGAGAGATGGTGCTTACTTTTACATTTTTCCTATTTTTATGTATATCAATCAGGGATGTTGCGAATATTCGCATCCGCATCCGCATATGCGGAACTTCCGCATCGATTTGGACATCCGCATCTGCATCCGCATCTGCATCCGCATCCGCATAAATCGATGCGGAGCTGATGCGGATGCGGATGCGTCAAGAAAGAAAGAGGAGGGGCCAGCGAGTGGCACGTGTCGACCGAGTAAAAGATTGAAGATGATACGTGGGTACCACTGAAAATGTTTAGAACTGACCAGTTAGAAACATTGCTAATGAAAACTTTTTCGAATTTCAATTTTAAAACTCTTTGGTAATCTAATGTAGTGTATTGCATTCATTTGTCATTTGTTTTTGTGAGTTGGTGGCAAATCTAACACTTGTTACAAGTGAAAATTAACCTCAGAATAAAACACTTTTTTACGGATTTTTGCGCATATTTTATTTTATTTTATCATCAGCATCAGCATCAGCTTAGTCATCCTGTGATCACGGCTCCTGTAAAGGAGTCTCAACGTCAGGATTAAATATAAAATAAAATAAAATATGCGCAAAAATCCGTAAAAAAAGTGTTTTTTTCTGATGTGCAATGTGCGCGGAAGTGTAAGAACTAAAAAAAAAAAAGAAAATTAACCTAACGCGAGAAAACTTTAGTTCAATAATTTATTATGACTTTCGTTATGGGCTAACTCAATAACAAAGCTATGATAGGCTGCGAATAGCATTTTTTAATGAAGCCCCATCTCGTTCCACTATTTACAATTGGTTTAACGAGTTTAAGCGTGGACTTATCAATCTCAATGATGATCCGCGTGAAGGACGTCCTTTAACAGCGACTACTGAAGATAACATCAGTACTGTGCGACGCATGATAGAGGATGATAAGAGAGTGACCTATCAGCAGATACGGTCAAGCCTAGGCATTGGTATGAGTCAAGTTCAAAAAATATTACACGAACATTTAGGCGTCAAGAAGCTTTGTACCATATGGATTCCCCATACTTTAACCGACGGCCAGAAACACCTTCGCATGGACTGGTGTCGGCAAATGTTAGATAAGTTCAACGGCGGTGACTCAAATGCCGTATTTGACATCGTAACAGGTGATGAAAGCTGGATATATTGCTATGAACCCAAAACCAAAAGACAATCAGCTCAGTGGGTGTTTCCTTTCGAGGATCGGCCAACTAAGGTAAAGAAAGGTAGAAGTCAAGGAAAAAAGATGATTGCCTCATTCTTTTGTCGAAAGGGTCATTTCGCGACAGTTGTGTTAGAAGATGGAAGGACAGTTACTGCAGACTGGTATGTCAATCGCTGTTTGCCTGTTGTTTTAGAAAAAATTTGACAGCAGCGCCCTCAAAGCAGGATCCTCCTTCACCACGTCAATGCTTCAGCGCACTCCTCAGAACGGACTGTTGAATATTTGACTATGGCAGGTGTCGAGATAATGAGTCATCCACCATACAGTCCTGACCTGGCGCCCTGCGAATTTTATTTATTCCCAAGAACTAAACATAAAATTCGAGTTATTCGCTTTACGAGCCCTGAAGATGCGGTGAAAGCGTACGAAAATGCTAAAGAAGAGACCCCTAAGGATGAATGGGCCTACTGCTTTTCTCAGTGGTTCCCTCGAATGCGACGATGAGTAGAGAGGAACGGAGATTACTTCGAAAAACAATAAAAGTATTGGCAACTTCCTTCATTAAGCCGTTTTTATTTTTCTAAACATTTTCCGTGTTACCTAAGTATATTGAAGATTAACAGAAACACGAAAGACATCGTGGCTTCTCGAACAATATCTCTAAGTACCGAAAGAGCGAAGAAAATGAGAATGACAGATTTCATGGAAACAGAACGGAACGACTAGAGACCTCAGGTTACAGGACGTCAGTCCTGTTTAATTAGTAATCTTACCATGATGCTCGATTCATAAAGTGATGTTAAGGAGAGTCAGGAAACACCAGAAATTGTCAGCCCTGACACAAGGAGGGGTTACTTATTTTTCGTAATAAAAAAAAAAAGAGTCCGCTCAAATGTTGGAGTGTTAATTAAAGTGAGTTCAAACTGTTACCTTAAAAAGCACGCAAATTCTTATCAGTGCCACCAGCCAGTGTTCCAAGTGAACAGTTATTTAGTAGCGCAGGATAAATACACGAACCCTTGCGAAACAGACTGGAGTCCGAAAAGGCGGCCATTCTACTTTTCATTAAATATAATGCTCCAATATTTTAATTTCATTACTAAAACAATTAATCAATAATAGTAATTCACTCATTACTTTATTATTAAACTAGCTGACCCGGCCACACGTTGCCGTGGCTCAGTTATTATAATTTGTTTTTATTAAAATTCAGCAATAGCCCGATAGCGAGTTCTGAACCTGCGCAATAGGCAGCCTTTGTGATATTGTTTCATTGGTGGGAGAAGTGGAGGGAGGCGCCCGACGTGACGGCACAGTGGTGGCATGTTCGTGAGTTGCGGGCGGTACTGGACAGTACTTGGACATGGCAATATTACTTTTATTACTATTTTTTTTTTTTAATAAAAGTAGCCTAACTTACTTCCTTATTACATCAGCTACCTGCCAATAAAAGTCCCGTCAAAACCGGTCCAGCTATTTTAGAGTTTAGCCCGAACAAACAGACAGACAAAAAATTGTAAAACATGTTATTTTGGTGTAGTACCGGTTATTTCAATATTACAAATCGACACTCCAATTTTATTTATATGTATAGATAAAGAAAGGATAAATATTACTGCTTTTTACCCTACCAAACCAACACTTAAGTTTTTTGTACAGTTCCGCATCCGCTTCCGCGGATGTGAGCCTTCTAAAATCCGCATCCGCGGATGTGAAAAAAATTACATCCGCAACATCCCTAATATCAATGAGTACCAACCTTTATCTTGGTTTAGATCTTCAATGTTTAAATTTACACTTTGTTGAAATGCAGTTGCTCTCATCTCTTCTTCAAAATCGTTAATCAGTGCAAGTCTTTGCCTTTTTGCAGCGGCTGGGCGACAGACATCAGTAGAAGTACTGGCTCTTGTTGGTTGGCAAGCAAACTTTGTAGGTAAACAACCAGGTCTCATCCTTATTCGAGATACTACACCCATTGTAGTATATTCTACATAATTTTCCATGTCATTTGGAAGCTGAAATTCGATTTATATTAAGCAATTAGTTACTCAAGAGTGGCCCAGTTGACATACATCAACAAACAGACAACTAATAACTATTCAACACTTTATTTTTGCTACATAACCAAAAATATCTACAATGATTTTATATTGGTATTTGTAGTTTAATAGAACTTACATCAAAGTGATCTTCACAAAAATGACTGGTACTTGTTGGTGTCAGTGATGCTGGATGTCTTCTAGCAAGTGTTAACCACTTTCTCCTTATTTGTGCACTTTTTGGAACGTTGATGAAAAGTTTTTGTGGCGTACTGATCGACGTACTTTTGCACATCGGCACTGCACAGCATTTATAAAACGATGTATTCATTTTTACAACTTATTATTCGTAAGAACTCTGTCAAGAAAGATCATTTAAGTTTGACCAATATAAAAATACTCTTGAGTTTGACAGAACGCTAGGATTTGTTTATCGGTTAGTGACGTAGATTATAATCACGTGACTGTTTGGAGCGTTTTGGCGGGAATTTTGAAAATTAATTTTATTTACGTATTTTTTTAATGGAATACGTCATATTAATTATTTAAACTATTATTTTCGTATATATATAGGGCCATTCTATAAAATAAAAGCAATTCCAAAAATTAGTCAACATCCCTATTGAATGAAAGCGTACAAAATCTACAGCTGGACATACTTAAACTTATAATATTAGGCTTATTTTCTAGGTCTTAATCTGATTGATGCGACCTTTATCACCAACGCCAGGAAAACGCTAGGATATTCGTTTGGAGTAAATGAGAGTACTAGCGCACGTCAAAGTTAATGGTATCTGCGGGTATGACTAGCGTGTGTCCTAGGCTAGTAATTACTTGCACAATTTCAATAATTTCCATTTGACACGAGTCGTTGCAACCTTGCAACTATGATAAAATAGTTTACAAAAACGCCACAAAAATCGTTGCCTACGCTATTGCTGTGGCGCTTCAGTTTCTTTTGGATATATCCGTAATTACTTGCTTTAGCCATTCATCACTAGATTGACTAAGACTTTACTATTAAAGAAATTTTTTCGTAAGGTCACCCTAACTACAGACTTCTAGCACAGTAAAGAACAGTAAAATATCTTCATACAAACGTGCCGCTCTCGGTTTGAATGTGTGCGTGCGCGCCGCGCGCCGTGTCGGCACGCGATTTCACGCACACGCTAGCATAATATATGGGGGAATAAGGTGGCGGCAGTACGGGCTGTGCCGCGCGAATGTGAGCATGCGCGTACGTCACATGACCGCTCGTGATCGTCAACTCTCGCCGGCCACTTACCATAATAATAATTATTACGAGTATCATGACTTCAAAAAGGGGAAAATAATATTGTAGTGTTTTCGGGTGCCTCAATAACGATTTCGCAAACAAATATTCAATCATAATATGCTTTTTATTACATAAATTTAGATCAAGTGCTGCTTGTTCGAAAATATTAACTATAAGTAAAATGAGAACCCTGGGGATCAACGCAAGAGTAGGCTAATAACTCGGCGGGCGGCCTTAGATAAACTACTGTTCTGTATTTACTGTGCTTCTAGCCTCAGCGCTGCTGGCCTGCCGTCAGTCAAGCGGCGCATCAACATTTCCGAAATCCGAATAAGAAAAAAACAAACCGAATTAAGTAGGTATATTTCATACGATATTACACATGGGTACAGATTAAGTTGGTCTAGATCTGAGTCTAGATCCCATTAGAGGTCGTAGTTTCCATCATTCCTAATTAGATTATTAAACACCACACTCCAAACAACCGTTGTTAAGGTATAAACCATTATAGTTTTTTTTATATTCATTGACGAAATTTTTGTCTGTTGTACACACGGGTTGTACATTTGTTATTTGTACCCACGGAACAGAAAAAACTTCTGTTCCGTGTTTGTACCTTTTATTTATTTGTTTTGACATTATTTTGAAGTAGATAAGTTGTTTTATTATTCTCAACATCAAATTTCACAGGTAAGTGAACAAACTAGGGCAAAGTAGAGGATTGATAGTTTAAAAAAATAAATTCGTAAAGAATATCTTTTATTGAGAAATATTTAAAAATAGTTATGGTAATATGTTGCAGATGTGCTTAACATAACAGCGTTCGTTGCTTATTTTCAGCTATGGAACAAGGTGTTACAGTCACACTGTATTAACACAATAAAACAGTTCTAGCGAATATAGAAGCGATTTCGCTACACTGCACCGTCGTCAATCAATGATGATAATGTTATCAGATTGGGGACTTCCCGTCCCACTTTAATCTATATATATAATGAAAATACTTTTCTTTGTCACGCAATCACGTCAAAACTACTGAACCTATCGATATGGGACCATGACTAATCGTCATGACGATTAGTCATGGTCCCATATCGATAGGATAGATAGTTTTAGGCTACTTATTTTTTGGATTCGATGGACCCTTTGCCTTTATTTTTCGATTTACCTTTATTAACTTCTTCCCGAAATTATTTTATTAGGTGGGTTGCCAAACCATTGCCGTTGCCATAGGCTTCAATCATTATTTTTCTATATTTATTAATCTGTATATAATGAAAATGTTTTTCTTTGTCTGTCACGCAATCACGTCAAAACTACTGAACCCTATCGGTATAAGACCATGACCAATCGACGCGACGCGGGAAAATCTGTAATGTATGAGGCTACTTATTTTTTGGATTTGATGGACCATTTTCCTTTTTTCTATTTACTTTTATAAAGTTTTTCACGAACTTATTTTAATCGGTGGGTTGCTATGGTAACGGTATATGTTATGTATGTTAACGTAAAGAACTATTTCTTTGACGTCAAAATAAGAACGTGAAAGTTAAATAAGAAAACTGAAGATATCAGTCCAACACTTAAGCAAAGAAACTTATATGCTTCCTAAATTTAAGTAAAAAGAACTGAGATTTCACAAATTAATATAAAAAGAGATCTCTTATCTACAGTTATAATTATATGTTGACTATTATTGTGCAGTTGTGTGATTGACATTTAGTTGAGCAATGGGCAAATGGCAAGTTTACCATATGTGACCTGAATTTGTTGAAAATAACTAATTTACCTTCATACTACTCATTCTCGGGTTGGCTAACTGAAATTGCATTGTCTTCCATTAGTTGTAGGCAGATAATTATACCTAGGAAATTAAAAAATAACCAGTATTCAGTCAGTTTTTGTATGTGTTCATTCTAAAAAGATCATTAATAATTATTTTTGGTATGGTGACCAAGAAAAATAATAAAACAAAGTGCTTCTTTTTATGTATAATATAAATGTTGCTTTTTAAATAATTATTAAAGGTAAAATAAATTCTAATTATAAAGATAAATTATGATACTTCCATACAATACTTTTAACTTCATAACTATTGATAAATATTACTACAGGCACTGATTTATTACTTTAAATGTAAAATAAAAGTAATTTAATGATACATACACACAAGCACAATGAATATCTCACTACATACAACTACTTCCTTAACATGTTTTACTACTGATTCATTAGTATCAAACAACTATAATGAATGAGTATTGACTAATTCAAATACTTATTCAAACAAAAAAAAATGAGTTCGGCAAATTGTACTGGTTCATTAAAACTAACTTGATGATTCAATATTATCAGATCAGTCATACATAATGCATAGATAATTTATTAAAACTAGGTATAAATAGTTAAAGTATGTGTAGGTCTTATTTGTTCAGGGGATGTTTGCGTTTGAACTGTTTCAGAGGGACGTGCTTGTTGCTTGGCTTTTTTTCTGGCTGCATCACTCTCTGCGTAATACATTCCCAACCTCGTTTTGATTGCAGCCAATGCCGCTCCATTAATTTCATCATGGAATATATTAGTGTACCTCCACTGTTTTACCAAAGGTCCTCTCCTTTTTTCTGTTTTCACTTTAACTTCCTTATCTGGCTTAGCAATGACATCTGCAGTTTGGTCATAGCCACTGTTATCAATGGCTAACGGTTGCGGTTCCTGTTTTGTTTGTAGTACAATATAAGCAGGTTGTGCAGTCCTGGCAGGAAGAATTAGTCCCATAGTTTGACTTCCATTCTGTGTTTGATAAAAATTTGTTGGAGGATTAGTAGTCAGAGCAGTGGTTTGATACTGATTTTGAAAGTAATTCTCAGCTATGTTAACAAGGTGACCACTACCTGGATAGGCAATTGGGGTAAACGAAGGCTCTTGAGGGGGTGGTGGAGGTGGAGGCATTGGTTCATTAACCAATGGGACTTCAACATTTCTCTTAGATTTGGGCAGGGTTGCTGTAATATTATCTGGATCATATGCTTTAATGTAATCTTTCCACATCTTAGAAATGTTTATTTCTAAACCAGCTATCTTGTCTAGTCTTATGAAATCCTTTAAGCGGTGGGTGTGAACAATGGAATAAATGTGATTTTTAATTTGATCTACTACACCTGATGGTAAACGTACTTCTCCTGAACGACGATGACTGTTTTTACCTCGATTGTCACTAGGAAACATAACCCCATCATCCATTTTTTTACAGAGGACTCTCACCTTTCTTTCTGTGATGGCATGAATATTTTTAAAAGCGGTTTGGCATACTTGGGTCTCCCTTCCTTTGACTCTAACAAAATATTCAAAAGTACAGGTCCTGCGGCTGCTAGACTTTACTCTTTTTCTTTTAACATCCACTTGCCTCATTAAACCAAATAAGTATGCATTTTGTTCGTCGTGCGACTTCATAGAGTAAAATCCTTGAAATGTTTTCAATCTTATATCTTCAGGAACTTTTTGAAAACATCTTCGGCGACAGTTACAATCAGGGCCAGGCTGTTTAGGGGGTACCACTTTTCCATTTGCATTTATGTATTCTAGACCAGCTATTCTTAGACGTTTTTGTTTCTGTTTGTGCCATTCTGAAAAAAAACAGAACTTTTTTTAAAACCTAATCAATTATTAAAATTATTACTAAAATTCTTTAAATGCAAAATACGGACCATGAATGTAGAAATATAATACATTTTCCCTAATTATAGCAGTTAGCTAGTCAGTAATTAAGTAATCGGTGCAATCAAAATGTTTAGGAAAATCGGCCTAAGAAGCAAAAAAGTAGTAAGAGTCATCAATAAACTCAACACAATATGAGACTATCAGTCGTCTTACGGTAACTAGGTCTTAAGCTATGACTGATAGTTTATCCTAAAGGCGCTGACTAAACTTTTGAGGATTACCTTCTGGATTACGTGATCTTTTCTTTACAACTTTGCCGTTTTTAGTAAGTTTTACTTTTCTATCAATAGTTGAGACATCCGCCATTTTAATATCGAAGCTCAGCGCGACAACATACGCGTATCCCATTCATCGTAACCACCTTTGTGAACAACAATATTATAGTACATTGTTAAGACTAAGTTAATTTAGTAAATTTGTTATTATTCCATCTTATTTTTTATTTTTGTTTTTGATAAAACTTTATTTCTTTAATTAAATTCACTTTAGTTGATGTTTATGGCTGAAGGAAAAAACTTTGCTTGCCTCTACCTTTTTTCCTTGCACGGTTTATCCATTAGCCACGACGTAGTCAAAGCCAGTGTAACTATTATAGGAAAATTAATAATATGATTAGGATAAATAGGATTTCATACTAGGTTAATACTGTATATATGCTATAATTTAATATAGTTTACTATTAAAAAAATATATTAAACAGTTTCATGATTTGTAAAATATAGGAGAGAGGAGTGAGGTAAATTAAGGGCTGTCGTGAAAAGGACATTAAAAAATATAATATTATTATTTTTTACACTAAATAGTTTATGTTATTGATATTGCCTTAAGAGATTAGAAATCCAAGCGGACGTGCTCTAAGCGCATTTGAATAATGCTTGTTGTAGCGCGTTTGCTGAGATGAAATTTAAAAAAATTGCGTCAATCGGGATACTTTCATGAATATTTTTGTAAATTTTCCTATAATATGAATAGTTCTTTTTAAGTTATCCTCCCACACACTCCAGAGATAGTTTGGGAACATGAAGAAGGTCATAGACTAGGTCTTATATGGGACAATATTCCATACATGCATGCATGCATCTCATGCATATAGAATATTCTATCAACGTTATATGCTCAAAAATGATAACAAAGCCCTAAATTTTACAATTCAAGAGCGAATGTTTATAGTCTATTTAGTACTTATTAGGGAAGCGGGATTGAAAGAAGGACTGACACCCTACAATCACCTCTTATCGCGATTCAAGTTCAGCTGTTGAAGAGAGATGCCACTATAAATCGCGTATAGCGGTGTCTTATTTTTGACAATCAAACTTGCATCTCGCCATCATGACGCCACTAGATCATGGTAGGCCCTCAGGTTTACTGATTGCAAATTTTTTTTGGAAACAGAAAAGGTGGACTTGTTGAATTTTGCCAGTAAGACTGTAATGATGTTAAAATACCAAAGTATTCTCATGTAAAGACAAGAGTTTCAAGTGGACATGTTATTTTTGGGACTAGTTAAGATTGTCGACGGTAAACTCCTACCCAAATTTAACTAGAAGAAGATTCTTTACATGTTATATTACAAACTATGATTATTTTTATGCATAGCACAATATATGTAATGGCAATTTCGTGTTAATTTCAAATTGATATTGACGTATCGATTTTTTTCTGTCAAAATCGAAAGAAAAGAAGAGAAAAGGGATGTCCAGAGTGCAGGACAACGCTATGTAAATTTTTGAATCAAATACGTTTTAGAAGTGTTTACTCCACCTTTACCTATAACTCATTACACTTGAAAGTATTGATAGTATCACGAGAATAAGTTAGTATGTATTTAATAGTATCGAAACTATTGATAGTGGCATCGATGATATGTGTTAATTTGAGCTATTTGATAGCGTATTGATACTAGCGACAGGCAATCTATTTTCGGGCAACACTATGCTAGTCCACTTCCGTTTTGCGCTTCGTACATCCTTCAGAACAATAATAGCTTTAGTTATTGTTCTGAGGTACATCTTAATCTTTGACCAGGACTTTTTGCCGGGAGCGGGAAGCGTCCGGTTGGTGGTCTTGTTTCTCTTGTTGAAATTTGTGTTATGGTGGATATAAGTTCATAATAATGGTGGATTATTAACTACTAAGTGTTTGTAAACATACAAGAGTGTTGGCAAGTGTAACAAAGCAGCAAGTTGTCTTTTCCTTCTCTCTCAAGAAGTCCACGAGGAGGTTTCAGTAAAACCCCACACATTTACTGAAACCTAGCAAAAAATATATAAATATATAACTGATAATTACACTTACTTGACACTGGCTAAATGCACAAATCGTGCAAGCCATAAATAAAGAGAAAAAAATCTTCGACCAGAAAATATTATTCTCAATACAATATTAAATAAATATTAAAATAATAATTTTATGCATTCTTGGCTAAATACTATTAATCGGTTACTGAAAGTGAAGATCAATAATCTTTATTTCGTATTTTAAATCAAACAAGAACTCTTTTTTAGCGGGATTTTCGAATTATTGTTGGCCACACTGCTTGTTATGATGTCACTGCTTCGTCAAAATGCAATCAAGTTTTTTATGACTAAATTAATGACATTGGAAGTAGTCATTCTCTGGTGAATTTCGCCCAATTGTTAACTATTGCATTTTCCGCCTTGCACGTTTATGTATATAGCCCGCGGGAAATAATACATTCTCTGTGTTACCTATAAATATTGTGTTAAAAGTTTGTAAGTTTTGAACCTTTTTTTATTAACTTAATTACTTGATTTATGAGAGATGAGAACAGATTACTGTTATGTTTTTGTTGCAATTATTAAGATATATGTTACTCAGGTTCAAACGTAAAGTTTCTTGCAAGAGATCGCATGAGACAAACAGATTTTTTCTTATTACATTCCTTATCATAGTTTAGCCCTATTATTTTTTCTTAGGGAGGTGAAGCAAGTATTTCTACGCGCTGAATCTGACATCAGCTTATCTTCCAAGAGAATTCCAAGCAGTTCAATTAATGCTAATGTCATAATTTTTCAGATAAACATGACCTTTCAATCTCCAATGCCCAGCAGAGAGTATCTATGGGACATTTTTCGAAGGTAAGGATTAAGTTTATTACCTCTCGTCAAATATTTCTTAAAATAAAATTCAACTAAGTTTAGAAAAAATCTCCAGAACAGGTAATTATCATGTCAATAATGTCATGTCTATAATTAATAATAATTACCTGAGGAGATCAGGGCTCATATTTGCATTAGTTGACATTAAGTCGGGTGGTATTCCTAGTAAAAGAACTAATAAATAGGTATGTGTATACAATTACTTTAAAATTTGCAATAGACCAGGCTAGGGAATTCTTTTTATTGCAATTTTTTATTAGAAGAATCAGCCAGTGTTGTATGAAGGTGACTCACATTGTGGCAGAAGTTAAATTTAAAAATATTAATGTATACTTAAGTTACTAACTTCAATCATCTCACAAAATGAGTCACATCACTTGAATAAATTAATGATTTTATTTATTATTAATCATATTCAATATTTCATTGATAATTTTTGTAGATAAAGGGTGCATTCTAAAGATGTGACATTTACCAAACATTTAAGTTTTGAGGCCATTACTTTAAAGAGATACGATTTTTCAAAAAGAAATCTGTGTTTTAAATTTTTTTTTTCTAGAAAATTCAAAGAATGCAAGGAAGGCAAAAGAGTTTATGCTCACACACCCAACATTTCATTATGCTTAGTTATTTTATTTTGCACTTGAATAGAACTTAGTGTTTGTTATTTTATGTAATTGAAATTGTTAACATATCTTAATGCATATCTGTTTGTTGATGATAACAGTTCTGAGAAATGAAACATAATAGCCATTCCTATAAAATAATTTATTTTACACTAACTTCAGAGAACAAAGTGTTTCCAGTATTGTATTAGTTACAGTTAGGTGACTTAAACAAAATAAAGCACAGTAAATCTTTCAGCAAAGATTTAAGTTTCAATCACATTTTTCTTTAATTGACACATGAAAATTATTTGAAAAAATTTGTGCATGAGTGATAATTACATAGGTATGCTATATTTATGGATGTTATACAAGAATCTACTTTAGTGCAGTGGGAACCTTCTTCATCTTTAAGTAGTACAAAACCTCTTTTGGAAATTTTGCATTTGTTGCATTCAATTAAAAATATCTAAATTCTATATTGGCAGTAATAATAATGACTGATTTACTTACTTTTCAAACTGCTGTGTGAAGCTTTTGTCTCTACAAATGCTGCTGTATATAGTTTCCACAAAGTTTTTAGTTATTATCTAAAATATAATGCAGTTATCGTATCAGGTTGTTTTATAATATTATTCTTCTACTGAATTGCAACTCTTATATTAATTTAAATGATTGTTTTCGTTTTTTCCAGGGTGGATAAAGATCGTAGTGGCTATATTTCAGCAGATGAGTTGCAGCAAGCACTTTCAAATGGTACATGGAATCCTTTTAATCCTGAAACTGTGCGTCTTATGATAGGTATGTATACATATTATTAATCAGCTGTTTGTTGTAATACTTTATATTTATTATACTTTTCTCAATTTGAAATATAATGTAATTCTATGACTGTCTATGACTAATGCCTTTGACCATGTAAGCATTTTGATAAGTAACAATGATATATACAACAAATGTGGCTAAAACAACATGGTGAATTCACTTTTCTAATATTTGCTAATTTTGATGTCTTGAATAGAGCTTTTTTAAAATACTGTCAAGGCATATTCAATAATTAAGTTTTTAATTTATAACCTGTATTATTTATCCTGTACCTGACCAACTGATTGTAGTCACTTGAAACTTATTTAGCCAACAGGAAATGTTTCTTAAATAAAAAGACTGGCACAAAAAACTTTAAATGATGCCAGCATAACATCTTGTTACTGTTTTTCGATTCAAGTAACCAAAATCGCCTACTTACTTAACTTACCTACTAAATCTGAATACCCTGTTCTTTCTTACTCCTTAAGTACCTACTTTGCTTTGGTGTTAACTGTTCTTTAAGGCTGGAACCCACTCAGACCCACTAGACGAAAAAAAAATTGAAAGCAAAATTACACTGACGAGTTTTCAAAAAACTTTTTTTGTTTGTAACTAAAGCAAGGTCCCTGTTGGATCAAAGTTTCCAAAAGTGGAGAATGGAGTGCTTTCCCAAAACCCACAGAATTCATGCTCATTCAAAATATAAACCACAATATATGTATATTGAAATTTCACTAGAATTTTTTTTTACAGTTTATTGTTTTATAATTGAGTCATTTATTTTTTACAGGAATGTTTGACAAGCAAAATAGAGGTGTCATAAATTTTGAAGATTTCGGAGCACTTTGGAAATATGTTAGTGACTGGCAAAACTGTTTCAAATCATTTGATCGTGATAATTCTGGCAATATCGACCGCCAGGAGTTGAAAAATGCCCTAACTGCATTTGGCTATCGATTATCAGATGAAGTGGTCAATATCATGGTACAGAAATTTGACAGATTTGGTAATGGCACCATACTTTTTGATGATTTCATTCAATGCTGTGTTACACTTTATGTGAGTATTCTTGATATGATTACTTAAATCAACGATATCTTTCTTTGGTTATGCATCTTTAACACAGATAAAGATATAGAAATAGAGTAGTACTAACTGTAAACTTATGTTCAAATATGAAATAACATCATGTTATTAGAAATGGGCAATTTATACCCACCGATAAAAATAACTTGGTTAATTAATTGTCCTTCTTTACTGGGTAAAGCTTAAAAATGCTGATAAAGAAGGTAAGCAATGATGTTTACTTTAGCAGAAAACTTGCATTAAATATATATTGAAATACAAAAAATAGGCCTTTTGTTCATTTTCCACTAAATTTAAAATTGCTTCCTTAACTTCATTAGTTAATAAAATATATTAGGTGTTTTGAATAAGATTGACTTTTAATTTTTACTTGGTATAAAATAAAGAAAAAGGTGGGATATAAGTGTTTTCTTACCATATTTTGGTTTTTACCATCTCTATAGGTAATAATTAAGTTCATTCATTATCCACATATCCACTAGACACCTAACATTTGATTTATTGCATAAGATGAAATTTGTGAAGGCATTATAGTGGGGGCATTGTAGTGAAAGATGAATTCCGACAAATGTTTTAGTTTATATATGTTCAATATATATATATATATATTTAATTACTTACTGGTGTAAGGTAATGGCAAACTGGAGGTTTTATGTTTATTTTACATTTTATTTTGCTGTTGAAAACTGCGAAATGGTCGACACTGATTGATCGGATTGTGTAGTAGCTTTTATCTAATCTATTACTCAGATATGTTGACGGACACCGCTTTTTTGTTGTCTAGTCGGTGTACCTATGGTGTATATGTGAAGACAAAGTTTCAGCAGCTTCTTCACTAAAGCAATAAATGAATTCTTGTAGAATTAATATCACTAAAATGTACATGGTTTTACCAAATTAAACTGGATGGAGAGAGCGAATAATTAGGAATGAAATGGCCTGTCTTGTCAACTGCTTATACTTATAATTGTTACTTTAATTTTTTCAGACTCTTACATCGGCGTTTCGTCAGTATGACACAGATCAAGACGGTGTAATCACAATTCATTATGAACAGTTCCTGAAAATGGTGTTCGGATTAAAGGTATAAGATCCTGAAGAAATAAAAAATCAATTTTGTATGCATCAATATTGCTAATTTGGGTAATCTTGGAGAATCTAAAAAATATTTTCAAGTCATTTTATATAAAAAAAAATATTTTAAGTAAACTAGTAATACGGTTTTATCTTAAATAATTAGGAACACATTTCATTTGCACAAAATTATTACAAAACTTAACATTGCATGTTTAATGCTTTCAAGCGTTTTTGAGTGAAAGGGCTGATAAAAATAAGGATGTGGCTTTTAATATTTGTTATTGTGATTTAGACACAGTTAACAACATAGTTAATGAGATTTATAATATTATTTTTTAATTGTGTCAATCAATCACTTTTGAGTTAAGGTACTTATTAGTATTTTAGTTTTATACACTTTTTGTATAGTAACAGGTCAAAAATAGTTACAATAAAGTCTGTAATAAAATATTTGTTAGTATTATAATAACTCTTGAGAGCATGGTAATATATTTGAAATATAAGTAGGTTTAAATTGTAGTTTCCGTAAAATATTGTTTTAATTACATGCATGAGTTTAGTTGTAACCGGGGTTATTTTCAAAGTTTTATGTTAAATGTAAAAGATCTAATTCATTTACTTAGTCATAGTTCTTTCATATAATTCATTCAAATAGTTTATTTAAAACGTATTTATAACCACTACTGGTAATCCATATGTTGATATCATAAGTAAAATTCAGATTTTTGCAAATTGAAATTTGATTCGAACATCCTGGTTCTTTTGAGATTATTTCATATGATATTGTGTGTATTATAAAAATGCAATATATATGAAATTAATCTTTAACAAGGATAAGTAGGTACTTAATAATTATTATAGATATTAGTAATCTATTGAAATTTCTTTAATCAGGCAGACTTCATTTTTTTTGCAATACCTCAAATCGTCGTTGCGACTTTAAGACCTCCTATGTGTAAAATTAATATTTACGAGATAATCTATAAAAAGTGTCTACTGAAAAAAATGTGAAGAAACTAACTACAAATTTTTGTTGGAGTTAGTTCAGTAGACACTTTTTATCGATTATCTCGTAAATATTAATTTTACACATAGGAGGTCTTAAAGTCGCAACGACGAAATACACTTATTTTAAAAGCGAGGACTGTTTTTTATGCATGTAGATTCAGTTTTACTTTTAATACACTGAACTGGTGATTTCGGTTTTTATTGGTACGCGAAATATTATAGGCTTATGCTTTGAACTATGCACCTTGTCTTAAGAAAGAGGACTTTACGTTTCGTTCACCCTGTAGTTTTGGACAGAGATTGGGAATGGATTTATTAGCATGTTTTTGTAATGCATTTTTTGTGGTATTGTGTAGTGAAGTATCCCTAATTTTAAAATAAAGCATTCATGATATATGTAATACGGAATACGGAATACGGTGTACGGAATAGATCTGTCGAAATTAACTAATGTTTCTCTCTTCCGTCCAGTGCTGGCCGTAACCGTCGCCGTCATGGGTAAGGTTTCACTCAAATGTAGGTAATTTAAAAATAGGTATGAATAGATGGACTAGTGTTTCCTCATAACTACGATATACGACGAAATTTAAGAAAGAACCAGCTCAATTATGCCAGTGTATACCTACATCATAAATCCAGCCTGAACAGTGTCCGCATTCTGTAGGAATCAGAACATTGGAATGAACGTTGACGTTATCCGATAATTTAATAAATTTGTTAGTACCTATCTCTTCAACTGAGACACTTATGGAATGAACGAAATCTACTGAGACTGCGTGCAGTCCCAGGAGTACGTCAAAGCTACTATTACCTGGGAAATCAAATAACTTTCCGATTATTTTGACTTTCAGTTCGTTAATATAATATGTAGAAACAAAACATACTTGAACATTATGTCATGACTATTTTATAGACTCTTGAACGAAATGTAGTGTTTTTGTTGTTAATTTAATAAGTCAAGAAGTATTATTGTTTGTGAAGTGTTGTAAGTAACGTGGCTTCTGAACTTTTTTTCTTCCTTACGACTACATTGAATAATTATGTATTTACCTCCTCTGAAGAAAATTCTGGCTACAACCGTTGTATGCATCCAGCAATGGTTTGCTTAAAGCAACGCACGCTAGTAAAATTAATCTATAATTAAAAAGAAAAAGAACTTTATTGGCTGTATAAAAAAAGTTGAGTCCTAAGTGAACACGTAACTATATTTTATTTTCATCTTGTACAGACGGCATTAGATATTACAAACATATATTTTGAATCATTGTTCGTTGTACCTATAGCTATAATTACATGTACTATTTTATACAAAACAAAGGCCCTTGTATTAATTAAGTGTCTAATATCCATGCATATGTATGTAATACTGGATTGTACAACAAATTTAATTTCCTTGATGTGTGCCTATAAACATATGATGGTTATGACATAGATAAATAATAGGATGTTCTGTAAAAAAGCAAATTTAGATTTTTTAAATATACTAGATAACGAAGAAAGTACTGAATTGATTAAGGAAGTACAAAGAGACCACTACATTGAGCAAATTTATTTATTTACAAAATAGGTAACAAAAACTGATTTTAATTTAAAGTTGCTAAACTTGTTGTGTATATCCTTTGTTAATGCAAAACCGTATATCCTCTACTGCGGAAGTAGTTTTACGCACAATAAAATACAATTATCAAAAACAGGAATCTAGAATTATAAGAGCTTTGTATGATAATATGTAACTTTAAACATATACATATTTAATTATTCGCCTATATTGGTTTTAATAATTATATATATCAGAAAAATGGCGTTTTGCATCTGATTGAAGGAGCAATAACACCTAAATGTTACTATTTATGATATTATATTTAAGTCAACAATATTAGTATTCAATGCTACCATACAAATAGCATCACTGCTTTCTAGAGTTTAAAGCAATGTCCAATCTCACCTTATATTGTGTATTTAGATCATTACTATTATTTTAATTAATATATTTAAGTAATTTTACAGTTCTTATTTTCATAAGTTTATTTTTAAAAACTTTGTACATTTTTTATTTATTTACTGCATTTATAGCTTACCCTTAAATGGTTTGTTATTTTGGGATAACGTGGCGACATCATCAAATTGACGAAGGATGCTATCCGGTTATCTAAATAATGGAATGTGATATTTAAGATATTTTTTTTATTATATGTAATCTAGATCTAATTCAAATCTTTGATGTGGCCACGTCGTCCTGTGAGATTAAAAATGAATGACATCTATTCTGAGTAGGACTATATTAACAAAAAAATATATAGAATATTTTAACACTAGAATAGAGGAATGTTACATGTAATATATATATATATATCTCTTACATTCACACCAATTAGCCTAGCCCAAAGTAAGCACTGTAAGGCTTGTGTTATGGATACTAGGTTAACGGATAGACATACATATATAATACATAGATATGTAATATTCATAGAAATATATAAACATGTAAGCGAATTACTTTGAAACTCAGTCGCTCATTTTGCCAAATTTTTCTAGTTCACTATTTGTACACTGTCGCTCAACTTAAACTTAATTTTTTAATGACTTTACCATCGATTTAATGTATCATAGATTCTCGAGAGTTAAATGCAAGCGCAGAACTCTTCTGCTAGAGGGCCTTTATTCCTTTATTGACGTTGACGTTTGCTTAAGGCGGTTAACCCACTGCACCGCGCCCCGTCGCGTAGCGCGTGGCCGCAGATTTTACCATTGTATGCAAGAATCTCAATTATTATAGAAAATACGCCTATGACAACACACTGCCGACGCAGATTCTGCGCGGGAGCGCGGGGCGTGCCGTGGGGTATAATGCGTGGGGTCGTCTTGCATTGTTACTCCGCGCGGAGAGGCAGATTACACCGCTAAGATAGGCAGATCTGCGCCTCCGTCCCCGCGCGCGTTTTATGTCGCATCGCGCACCGCGGCGGGACGCATCTCTAGTGGGTGAACCGCCTAAAAAGATGCGTTTTTCAATCAACATATTTTGCACATCACCGATCATCTTGTATAGAATAATGTAGATAATGCACGATCCAATGTGTCGGATAATGTGGAGTCTCCAAGAAGTACAATAGATAGGAAAATAAATAAGTGGGTTAAATAAAAAAAAATACATGTATAGCTTTCTTAAATATTTCTCTAAAAAGGAGCTTATAGAAAGTGCTTGTCATATCAATATACGATTAAAAGGGTTAAAGGCGGATTGTAGGTACTAAATGAGTACCTATGTAATTTAAGTATCATATAATTAAAGTTTATTTGATTGAGGTTTCGAATCTTTGGTTCATCCTTCTACTAAAGGCTCCACCTGTAAATAATGTGGATGACCACATTAGTATTCGCACTACAAAATATTTCAGTGGCGTAAATAACGTCCACTGTTAAAAGATAAGGCACGTGGTACCCACCAGAAGAACGTTCCAAGGGGCAGCGCAGCTCTCTGACAGGGGCGGCAAAATTGGTAAACTGCCCCGGGCGGCAAAATTGGTAAACTGCTCCGGGCGGCAATTGATCTATTTGCGCCACTGAAATATTTATTTCGAAATGTCCAGCAAAAGGTTTAATAAGCGCAATCTACAGTTCATCAAATTGCTAAAAATGAAAAATTTTCACAATTTTCAACTTATGGGGCTAAGAAAGTTCTTTATGAAGTAGACAATTTTGAAAGTTTGTGGTAGCTCAATGTATCGGACATCCGAATTAGTGGTTTTATTAATTTACCGAAACATTTACAAGTATAACCTTCAAGTGCCAATTGTGCGTGCAATATAATCTTTTCATTAACGAAATCTTCCTTTCTGTGTTTAATACAGTAAGTAGAGAAAGGAAGATTTGTTATTAAGTTATACACTTTTGATGCGGTATCATAATTCACCATGTACCGTAAAGCAATTTGGCCTACTTCATAGTTACAAGTGATGTAATCACGTGGAACGATGGATATATTATTATGTCTTTATCTTATTTGTGTTTTGGTACACAATAATAATACCTATCTGTACTCTTTCTGCGTCATTAGGGGAAGGGAAGCAAATTGAATCAAATGAAAATCCCTATTGTTATGATGTCAGGTCCATGTCCGCCACTTACACGAAATTTTAAATTTATTAATCATTATAATTCGAGCCTATTTACAAATAGATCTTGACAAAGCCATATTTGCTGTTCTGGAGGGCCTAATTATTTTCGAGTGAAAATTGTAAATAAAAATCGCTAATTGCGAATTAGGTTATTCAGTTCTTCTATATTTTACCATCTAAAAAATGTTAATTATTTTTATCTCTATTTTACGGCCCCTCTCTTGTGGAGGCCCCAGGGCAGTAGCCCCGCCTGCCTTTCCCTGGATCTGGGCCTGGACTTTGATCATCTTAACCTCGGATTAATTTTGTCCTTTCCCCATATTTGATTGTGTGGCCAAATATAAACTTTATGACGGTTTTTATTTTTTTTTACAATACGTCCATCGATTATTCGATAGCCGATTGGTGTGGTTGATGTCCCGACTATGCACCAAAGGGCGAGTTCGATCACTGTACTGTAGTACTGATTTATGTGATGAGCGTTGGCAATTGTCGTGGGTATTTGTACTCTCATTTATATATTATTAGTATCTCTAGCAGTAGCTTTGTTCAGTTTGGAACTAAAAATTGGTGTAAGTTATCCGAAATTTAATTTAACTTTTAAGTGTTTATTTAATATAAGATTTAACACATTGTGGGCCTTATTTTTATATAGTTAATGCTGATTTTTATACATAATTTTTGGCTAAATAAATTCCTTTAAGTATGAAAACAGTGTCAAGTTACTGACTACCCGAGAAATAATTTGGCGTCTCAATGTAAAGGATATTAGTATAGGTCATGTTACTGGCACCGTTTAAACATTTAGCGTCTGTTTATTGTGACTTTATATGTAAGCCAGAATCGGATAAAATAGCAAGGCTGCAAAGTTGAGATTTGGCCACGAGTTACCTGTATTAAAATAAAGTTTCAAAGGTACAAGACGCTAAATACTTTGCTGCCGAGCGAACCACAGAATTTTTCACCTCACTGCAAGGAAAAATTTTAAGTGCAAGAAAACCAGCTTAAATAAAATGGTAAATTGGATTATTTAAATTAAAAATTAAAAGTAAAATTGCAACAATTAGTAATGTTGAATATATTTTTTTAAAATTTGGTTTCTGTTCAGTGATTTGACTAAGAATACCGTAATCATTTTGTCAGTTCTTTTTCGGGTGCGGTCCGAAATCCAATCTTATGTTATGAAATTTCACCCACCATACATTTAAAATTCTTGTAGTTAATAGCATACTCTAAATATTATTTATTTTTGTAGTTTTTATAATTTAAGGAACTAAAACAATTTAATAAAACAAAAACAGAGAATTATAGTATTAATTAAAATAAGAATAAACTCTAACTTATAATGACGACTCGGAACGTACAATGTGTTTTTTCTTTAAATAGAAAGGTTCTTATTTTAAAACACTTTTCCACGCTAACGGATAAAACGCAATTTTCCACGCAGAAATTGAATGATAAACCAAACCTTTCCGAGTGTGTGAGGTGAAAATAATATTACGCCCTGTTCACTATATTAGAAATTTATCTACGGTCTTGCTTGCAGCCTAGTTGAGGCTAGCTTTTAATTTCGGTTCATTCTCTCGCCTTATAGACACAGGAAATCTGCCCCGAAAATTTTTCATTTGTATGAAAACTGCAAAGTGAAAACCCTAGACGTAGACGCACTTTTGTTTTTGATAATACATTCCATTATGGTCAATCACAGTACACCATCTCGATCTAAGTTTGTCACTATGCAGTTTTTCATAAAAGAAACCATTTTTTTTCAGTTTATTGAAGGTTGAGATTGCTTATAATTTTTCGGGATTGTATAAAGTTCCCTGTAATCAACCGGGCTACTCGTTTAATTTAGGTCCTCGATAAGTTATATCATTATACTATTTATAGTGCGATTCTTATCGTAACCAGAGATGACGCATTCGACCGATGATAATTGTGTTTAATATGGTTTAGCATTAGCGTCGAAATTATTTTTATCTAACTATAGTCAACATCTCAGCAACCTACCCAAAAATTACAATGAGCTCATCATATAAAAAGTTCCACATAAAAACTGACATTTTGTGGTAGATTCGTGAACTGTGGTTGTCCTTACTTCAAAGTGAACTGCAGCTATCTCTTATGCCAACATACTATTATATATTGTATAAAGTTTATTTTTTTTACTCTGAGCTTAGGTGTTTTTTAAATGTATATCAACTTGTTATTTGTAATATGTAAGTCTTATTGTCTTATGGCCGTTTATAAATTTATAACATGTAATTGTTTTTTAATTTTATTTCCCTATTGATACATCCTTAAATATCTAAAGAACCAATCAGTCAATAAATCAGAATGAAGGGAATACCATCCCTCTTCCATAAGTACTGATACATTTCTACATGGTTGGATCTTTTACAATTCATATAGCACGATAAGTTTTGTCTGGGGGCTTGAAAAATTAACCCTAAGGAGCTTTAGCATTAAATAAGCACTGACGTGTATTATTTTAAATGTAAGGCAATAAAAAAACCATTTGTGGAATTCTGATATTTTTAATATAACTATACCTATTATCAGCCTTCATGAAAAAATATTTTTGCACGATAAGCCATAAGAAAATGGCTGATATAGTATTATTATAATAACAATCATAATAATGATAAATCTATGTACATTTTTAGTAGCTTGACTACGTATTACTCCCGGGTATTCTCTGTTCCCGGTATTCAACTCCTTTTAGTTCCGGTATTGTTAACGATATTCTTGGGGCCTTCG
Organism: Calamotropha paludella; assembly: GCA_927399485.1. Classification (NCBI taxonomy): domain Eukaryota; kingdom Metazoa; phylum Arthropoda; class Insecta; order Lepidoptera; family Crambidae; genus Calamotropha; species Calamotropha paludella. The sequence continues at coordinate 7,063,275 of OV656808.1, read as the reverse complement.
TGACAATATAATGGCTTCCATAACTTTTATATTGTATTCCCGTTATTTTGGATTCCTTTACTTTATAATTGGTTTCGGTGATGGACATATGATTTTTAGCACATCTTTTATTTATCTCTTAGATCTACCTAACTTCTACAATGCTATGTTTTAGCCTCGCTGGTGGTCTGCCCACAGTCTCCCTCTAGAGTCTTTTAACCTAAGATAACCCGTATATATTTTTGCTTCGCATGTGGTTATTATTTTTTGGCCATCTTAAAACCAAAAGACGCTGACCTTAGAGTTCCATTGCTCTTTAAATTCTAATACTTTTCAAGCAGTAAGTAATGTTCAAATTAAGTACCGAGCTTTTTCGGTAAGTATAACGTCTACAGACGCTATCTTGCACAGTACTATATCGATAGGCCATTGTCTTTGGTATCAGGAATATCGTAAGTACCGGTGCAGCTATCCCTAGCTGCTTTGTTTAGTCTTGATCTTCCAAGCTCCTATCGAGTACTTCAACCAGATGAGTCCAAGATCGCAACCCATTTGGATCCAAGAGAGAACAGGCGTCACTTTCGAACCTTCTATTTCGGTCCATCTGACTGGAATCTCTATTATTGGAATGTTCAGTGTTTGTGCTATATACAATAGTTCTACGTCAAACGCCCTGGGAACAATAAAAGCAACAATAAACTTTGCAAGCAACAAGAAATCAAATGGATCACTAATACAAAGTGCGTGTGCTTACCATCTGTTCACATGGAGACTTTTAAAACAAGATTGTGCAGATTTTCGTGTAAACAGTTTAAAACCACATTGCGTATCTTTGATGCCTTTGACAGTGAATAGCCATACCAGAAAATGAAATCCAAACATTAATATGTTCCTGTTAAAAAAAGGTCAAAATGAAATACAATACATGAAAATAATTGATAAAGCTAAAGTTTTTAGAAAATTCTCCAGTTTACAAGTGTAAATACCTACAGCATTAATATGCGCTCATGTTTGGCAGGAGGATCACATGTGATATTTTTTTACTGGTTGATACATTCAGGGCCAATATTACATGTGTGTGGTTAAAGGACTTGTCACAATTAATGCATTCTACTTGCTGCTGTTTCATCTTAATCGAAGAACCAAACATTTCTAAAAATGGTTCTTTCAAATACGAGTGGATGTTCCTCTCATTGATGAAACAAAGCTGGCCTACAGCATAAAATCAAAAAGGTACTAGAAAACTTCGATGAGCGTTCACAAGGCTCGGTAGCTCAATTGGGAGAGCATTGGACCGGATTTCCAAAGGTTGCGGGTTCGATTCCCGCCTGAGAATTCACTTGTGACCTTAGTCGATTTTTTCTAGTATTTTTCTATTATAATAATTTATTCTGCAATAAAGTTTCCCAGACGTTAGACTGCAGACAATATGCAGTGTGACAAGTTCTTGAGCGCCAGGCTTATGTGAGCTGCGTTAAAGCACATCAAACAATTAAAATAAATACGCGAAAGCAGTACAGTCTACAGGTTATATTTCAGATTTGTTATATCTAAAGGTAAAGAAATAATACCTGTTTTTAACAACTTGTCAGTCCACGGCAGCATTTGCTACCGATAGCCAACATCCCTCGTCAGTCCCTGCTAGTAATTGCTACCATATTCAAATATCCGCGTGGCCTGCTGGTTTTTATTAATTACGATTAATTTTTGAGTTACAGAGTTTGGATCTCCAAATATATTGTGTTGGATTCTTTATTTAATCAGCTTTACGTTAGTATTTTTTGTTTGGTCCTAGTTTCATTATTTAGTGAGAAAGTAACATTTTTATCTAAGAGTCCGACATTTTTTTTCACAATTCGCGCAGCATTGGGACTGTTGAGAGGGGTAGGGCGCGCGATAGCGGACTTACAAGTGGTTAGTAATTCTATCATAAGGAGGCACTATTTCTTTACCTTTTTAATATATTGAGATTATAATGTTGGATAGAACACATGATAATAAAGTATACAGGGTTTTAAGTTAAAAATTCTTAAATAACTGCAAATAATCGTGACTTTTTACAAGGAAGGTACATGATATCAAAATACCTAAAAATACTTCTTTTAGCTAGTGATTCCTTTTCCAAATGTGCTCTAGATCCAATGGCAATTGCATGACAGTTTCCCATTTCATTTGCTTCTTTATAGAGATCATATTTCAAAAATTTTTCTAAGGCTGCCTCTAGTTTTTGCAAATCTTCAAACTTTGAAGCACCATCAGCATCAGCAAATAAAATTAAAGATCCTCTACAGCTCTGGACGCCCTGTCGAAAAAAATGATTATTATAATATTGGTAACTAGTGTGAAATCCATTTATTTTTCAAGCTGTATCATAATCATAATTCATCGCTCACTAGCTGATAGTTATTTCAGTAATGGCACTAAACGACATAAGTCAGTTAGTAGTTAGTTGTGGGCCTTTATATTGCAAATCAGTATCCTGGCTCTCATGTGGCTCCATTGACTCTTGCCTGTGGTCACAACTCAATTCTCATTGGAACAACTGTCTATACAATATTTTTTGACCTATATTTAACAAAACTACCATGACATTGTTTATGTTGGATACAAAATATTCACAAAGAAATTGATTTCTTATGCAACTTTCTTCGCTTATTATTAAATACCTACAGCATTTATGTTTCTTTTATTTTTCTTTAAAGGGTTTATGTCAAAAATATTGATATACTGATCATGGGCACTTAAGTAACCTTTAAGACATATTTTGTAAATGTATATTATTTTGATTTAAAAGATTATTTACTTCAGTCTATTCTGTCAGCATATCAACTTTATTTAGAACAAGAAATTGCTAATTACTCTTTATTAGTAGCAAATTAAATTGAGTACAGATACAAGGAGTTACTTTCTGCAAAGTAAGTTACCAGTCGGACAGCTCCACCCTTCCCTCTATTTTTAATAAGCTCTAAACATCTGACTTTGTTACTCCCGAACTTCTCCACATAGCTTTCAACTACTTTCACAGTTTTGTCTTTGCTTCCATCACTCACTACTATTATCTCATATTTATATGTTGGATGTTGTTTCGATCTGTTTTCAAGGAAATCCAAAGCTTCATCCAACATTGCAGGCACTGAAATAAAATAAACATACAAAAATAAAAACATATTTATTAATATGTTTGTTGTTGTTTTATGACCGTTTGGTGCACTTTGCACCGGCGGCCTTGGGTTTAAGTCCTGGTAGAGGCAGATGCATGTGAGACAAATATGAGCATGTAAACATGATTCATACATGTGTGTGTGTGTGTGTGCGCCATATATGTAAGTTTTTCCATTACCCTTGTATCAATAATACAAGCCTTAACCTTTCGTATGCCGGAACGTGGATCCGCGTTATCCCGTTATACTGCCGAAACGCGGATCCACGCTAAAACGACTCCACGCGATTTTTTCCATTTTTCTATAATATTCACATGCAGACAAGGTTGCGAATCATAGAATAAAGTTCCTATTAAATCAAGTTATCGTCTCATTCAACCAAACCATTCATGTTCGTTCATAACTTGTGTCAAAAGTATTCGAAATGTTCAATCCTTTTCCTTGTTCCCTGGCGTAAGTCACTGTGCGTGTTTAAAAGGTTTTTATAAAGAAAAATAATAAGCTATTTTATTATGTATTACGTACACAATATATTCAAGAATCCAATGAAATTAAAAAAGTCAAATGAAAATATCGAACTTTTTATTATCCGTATTTTACCGCAGTACTAACAAATTTTGCCGTTTCATAAGAAATAATGGGTTATAACCGATATTCGACTGATGATATTCTAATAAATTATGCACTAACAAAAAGGTAGATTCATGGTGTTTTAAAAACAAAAATCAGATAAAAGTTACGTTTTCTAATCTAAGTGATAATTGATGTAAAAACTTCAAGTTGTGCAGTCGCGCTACATGCGATATTTTTCGGCATTTAGCGGTAGCGTCGCTGTGCCAGTCGCGGCATACGAAAGGTTAATGTACTTGTGGCTAGGTTAATTGGTGTGAATGTATGAAACAAAAAAAAAATCAATCATATGTTTATCGATTGGAAACTTGGGTGAGGAATTCATAACTTATGCAATCTTTTAAAGAGAAATTTTTAAATATTCTACTGTTACTTAGAAAAATATACCAAAACTAGAAATAGCTGCTAATTATCACATCATTTAACATATTCAGTGGCAACTCTTAGTGCCAAAGTGACAACTAAGGAATAACGATTTACACACCTGAGCCTAAATATAAGGATAGTCAATGGTATTGAGTTTTGAAAGAGACAAGTAGAACTTACGAAATTGAGTCCACGATACATACTGTGGTGCATCATCTTATTGGGCTGTAGTAAATTATTTTTGCATATGCACTATTGTATGAAAAAAAATTATATGAAAGCAATTTCACTCACAAACAACTCACTGTGAACCTATTTAATAGTTTGACTACTTATGACAATGAAAGCACTTGATAGTTATATGGTTGGTAATAAAACTACTTACATCTCTCTTCTTCATTGTATGCTGGCACTACAATACTCAAATTAAGACTTTGAGGATCATCAATGCTTGGAAACTTTATTTTGGCTTTAGTTTTGATATCTTTGTAAGTTTTTTCTTCTTCATAATGTTCTATAATTGGGTATGGACTGGTTATTATATAAATAATTAACGATATCTGTGAAAAGTTTAAAATATTGATGAGAAGCACTTCATGGTGTCATAATCCAGGACCTTTGGTTTCCTTGGAATATGTAGATTTTAAAAGGGCAGGAACGATCATTGATTCTCTATTTTCTTAAAAATCTGTGAGAAATACTGTGAGCCTTATCATAAAAATACCGTTAATGCCTCATTACATTTACTTAAAGACAATATTCATATTTAATTTTATCTAAGCCGCTGACGTGTGATCACGAATTTGTTTTCAGTTAAATAAATATAATATGTTAATTTACTTACTAATAGAAGTAACATTATCCCTAGAACAAATGCCTGAATAATCATATAACCAAGTAATGAAAGTATGTCCATTTTATTAAGTTTTTCAAAATTTATATTAAAACTAGTTGCTAAAGTGTAACACGATTGTTGTGACAGTGACAGTATTTCTAGTCTAATTTAGTACTCTGTTCTTTAGTCTTCTAATCTGTGAAATGTGACAATGACATGCTGCCCGGCTGCCCGTGGATGGCGATTCTTTTCTAAAGATAATTTTTTAAACAGGTTCGTTCGTAACATTTGCCGACTTATTAGCAGGTTTCTTACCATATTTAATTCTTACCCTTCCGCGCAAATTACACATTTGTTAGGATTAAATATAAAATAAATTATGCGCAAAATCGGAAAAAAAGTGCTTTATTCAAAAGGTTTCTTACCGTTCTGCTACAAAATAACGGCGGGCGGTAGACAAATGTATTGTAAAGTGTAAGTGCTAAAAACGAGTGATGGCATTTCGCTGTAGCTTTTGAAATCGTGCTACGACTTAACCTTCGAACTTTTGAATTTGTTTGTCTTAATACAAGCGCAAACAAACTGCTCTGTGGAATATAAAGGCGCTGTGGACATCGCGTTTATAAAACGTACTGTGCAACGGCCTTAGTAAGTTTTAGGATTTGTTTAACCAAAGAGCTGTAATGCGTATTTAGTTTTAACGCTTCCGCGGACATTTAAATAAAACAACTTTTTATTGGATACTGGCGCATACATTATATTTAATCCTGACATTTACATTGGAGTCTTGATCACAGAATAACTAAGGTAGCGGCTCCTATAAAGGAATCAAAACGTCAGAATTAAATATAAACTCCAGTTAAAAGGTTGTTTTATTTAAAAGAGCTTTAACTTAACATTATTTTATATGGGGCATTGTTATTTAAGCTATTTGAAAAATACATATTTTTACGACCCTTATCTACAAAATGAAATAGTTATGGAATCAAATACATCTTATATTTATACTTATTAAACCCCACTCAAGTAATTTATCTTAAAGATTTTATAAAATTTTATAAATCATTATGTATTATGTGGTAGTAGGTTGGTACAATCTTATCTTCGCAAAACATCTGTTTATAAAAAGTTATAAACAGATATAAAACCTTTATTCCATCGACTAAGTTCGTAGGAGTAGGTCATATGCGCATACGCTGATTAAAGCGAGTTTAACATGTTTACGATTCGTAAATTACTGATGACACCGGTGTCCCCGTTAGTTCCGCTCTTAGTGATAGATAACCCTCTCGGCAAATGGCCACAACAAGGCACTTCATTCGTCCGCAGCCCTCCGTGAGGCATGTTGCTGTGTGCGATACTGGCGAGCGTATTCGCACTGTGCGTTGCGCGGGAATCGAGCCCGCCCAATATCGTGCTCATCATTGCTGATGACTTGGTTAGTAAAATGTCAGTGATTGAATCATAATTTATTATATTTACTGTTTTGGATTTTACCGATTGTGTAAACATGTGGAGATACCCTGTAATTGTAATTTATTTTTGTAAAGGTGTGTAGGTAAGTAAATATTTTCCAGTGTAAGTGAACAACGATTTTTAATTTGAGGCATATTTTGTATAAAAAAATCTTTATAACAGGTACGTACTTTAAGGCTTTTTAATTTTGATACTTTTCATAATTATTCCCATTATGGAAGTTCATACATACAGAACGGAACTGATAATAGCACGTTACCCTACCAAAAACTGACTCTAATTTTTTCAATTGATGTTGTACTCATTAAATATAAGTCAGTTTTAAAGTTGAAAATTAGGTAAATATGTAAAAAAGTTTTTTCTTTCGGTAAGCTGAGGTGCTGTTGCTGTGTGAGTAGGTACCTATATTTTAATAAACAATTACCTACTAAGAAAATATTTGGCTTTATAAAAGTAAAGATGAAAACTAGCAAAACACAAGTTTCTCGGTAATGATTGATTCACTGTACATACCTACAAAGCGACCGATAAAAACAGATTTTAGGTAGTAGGAACTGATATATGTCTAGTGCACCCTGTGGTACCTATAATCTATTAAGGTACCTATAACTTCTAACATTCATTCCAAAAAACTTATTCTCCATATCTTAATCTTCAACAGATAGGCCTATTAGTTTAACGTAGTATTTATTTACTCTTTGCTACTAGATTTAATATTTCTAATATTGCTACTAGATATAATTAACATAACAATTTCACGACTTATAAACTGATATATGAAAACAAAGTGCCTATATTTTATGTCTTCGGCAGTCAGCCCCTAGACTATGCGAAAAAAAAAAATTGTTCAAGAAAGTTTCGAAAGTTTTCGAAACTTTCTTGAACAATAAGAACCATACTTTTCTAAGCCTAAACTCTTCTTCAATTTATAACTTATAACTTAAAAATAATATGGTTGGACTAAATACATTTCTGGTTATATGACATTATTCACGAATTTACTCTGGGTTCACGAATAATTAGACATTAAAATGTGAAAACTTTTTAGATAGGTACTTACAATACGTAAGTTTATAAAGCATTGTTAGTTTTTTTGTTTCCAGGAGAGATGCTAATGAAAAGAATCTCATGCAAACCAAAAATGAGATGATATAGAATGAGATAGCTTGTGTAGGTTTAAATATTGGAGGGTGCTTTTATAAAAACGAATTAAAAGAGAGTCACCGCGATTATTAGTATATTATTTGAACAACTTATATATATATTTGATGACCGTTTGGTGCAACGGTAGCGATCCTGCCTTTCGCACCGACGGTCCTGGGTTCGAATCCCGGAAGGGGCAGATGTTTGTATGATGAGTACGAGCATTTGTACCTGAGTCATGGGCGTTTGTATTTCTATGAATATTACATATACATGTATATGTATCATATATGTATATTTATCCGGTATTCTAGTATCCATAACACAAGCCTAGGGTTGCCATCCGTCCGGGTTTCCCCGGATTTGTCCTAGTTTGGAGGGCATCCGGGGAGCGTCCGGGAAAGGTTTCATTTGTAGACCGGGTTTTAAAAAAAAAAAAAAAAAAATTTAGGCCGCCCGCGAGACACGCACTATGCTCGCACACCACGATCAACGGACGAACCAAGTAAATTCACCGTTCCCCCACCCCTCCCGTCACGGTTGCAAAAAAATATTTTTCTTAAATATCGTAGTTTAATTTTTACAGGAAGTGTGACACTGCTCTTCTGAATGCTCTGTCTATCTGTTTTTGTAACCTTTTTACATGAACAGGTAAGTTTTTAAGCTACTTTATCTCCAAAAATATAATAATATTAAGTCAAGATGCAGTATCATTTTGCTTCTTGAAAGTTTAATTTTTATTTGCTAAGAATTTTCTATTCTTTCTACAGATTTTCAAATATGCTATCTTACTAACAAAGTCGTGGGTGGCTAGTAATTGTTATAGTTCTAATTTTACCCCTTTGTTTCGAAATTCTCTATTGACTATATTTTTAGGTAGGTACTTATTTTATTCTTTTTAGATTAGACACCAAAATGCCTAAGCGTAAATGCCTATTTAACAGTGATTTGGAAAGTAAGTTCCCGATGTTTAAAAAAGGAAGATATGACTGGGAAGCGTTTTGTGTCGTTTGTTCTACGAGAGTTTTAATCGCAAACAAAGGCGTTACAGACCAAAATGAGCATTTAAGTACGTTGAAACACAAAACAAACTTAAAAAATTAATCAAGTACTTCGAATATACAAAAAGCATACTTAACAAAAAGTTAAGATGACCGAATTTAGGAAAATTTTGTGCCGCTGAACGTTCAGAGTATTATACATAAAGAAGATGAAAACAGGAAACAAGAGTTTAAAAAATGCACACATGACTTCTTCAATGAAATTTAAAGATATATTGAAGAATGGATGAAACCTTCAAAACAATTTGAGAAATTTGATTGGATGATTTTGCCAAAAATTAATAACAACACAGAGTGGACTCTTATTGAAGACACTGTCCTCTATTTAAAAGATAAAAACATAGACATTGACGACGCAAAATTAATTGACGAGTCGGTGAATTTAAAGGCTTTTTGCCAAAACTTAACTGAACAAGATAAGCTTTTAAATTCCAATCAACTTTGGGCACAATTTTTTGAAACGCCAAATGCGAATTTATATTCGGAATTGCTGAAAATTGCGCAATATTTTTTTTGCATTCCGTCGCGTAATGCCAACGTGGAGAGGGTATTCTCATTAATTACACAACAATGGACTAAAGAATGAAATTTACTAAGCGTAGAAACAATTTCTTCAATAATTAAAATTAAAAACAATTTCCAAGAATACAGCTGCACTGATTTTTATAAATAACTTTTAAAACTATAGAAGGATATAGGGAAGATATTCTAAAAGCTATTGGAAAAAAATAATACAAAAAAACAGAGAAGTAAAAAGGCAAGAGGCTGAGGAAAACGCTTTAATAGCTAGATAGTCAAATCGTGTACCTAATTATGAGTGCAATAATTGCTTTTTATTTTTGTAATAAAAGTTATGATTGTTTTCATTGAGTAAAAACTATTTAAAATATGGTTGTTGTTCAAAACTTTGAGTTGATGAAAATGAGTATAGGATTGATTTTTTTTTTTTAAATTTTAATAATGTAACTTACATTGCTGTAGGTCTAAACTATAAAAACGTTCTGTTTTGTTGTTTAATATTTAAGAAGAGTGAATTTAGTTTATATTCTGCTAAAATAGGTATATTTTGTTATATACCTATTTTAGGTATATAACAAAATATACCTAAAAAAGTTGCTTTGCAGTTGAACTTTTTATCAGACTGCTGATAAAAAGTAAAGCAGATAATAATTATAGAACTATAGCTAAAAGAGTTACCTCAAAAATTGGAAGAATGAATACTAGAGTGGTCTAAGTAGGTACTTTTAAGATTTTAATTCATTAAATATATGTTTTTGTTATATATTTTAATAAGGTTTTGTATTCTTATTTCAAGAATTAAAAAAGCTGATTTATATAAACAAATTGTAATATGATTCTGTTTTGTTAAAATAATGAATGAATAAAAAAGGTGATTTATGACATTTTCAACTGTTTTTTATTACATTGAATATGTTTAAAAGATCTTTTTGACATGTCCGGCTTTTGGACTCTAAAATCCGGGGTTTTCACGCGTCTTGTCCTGTTTTCCAAATTTTATAGATGGCAACCCTACACAAGCCTTATGGTGCTTACTTTGGGCTAGGTTAATTGGTGTGAGTGTAAGAAATATTTATTTATTATATTTAGAAGCACTGAATAAGCAACAACAGGACTTTATGACGGCTTTTTGGTTTCATAACGGAGTGTTTTTGGGAAGATTTATAGTAACGGCATAATTATTCTGATCAGGATCCAATATATTAATGTGATATTTTTATTGTTTAAAACTATAAATAAATATTATTGTGTGATGTCATTTGTTATTAAACAAGTTACACCCTTAATTGTTAGGGTTAGTGCTATCTATTCTGACGGACACCACACGGCACACAGCTAACTTCTTATATTAATAATCGTCCTTATTTTCCATAAAAAAGACAAGTGTGTAGTATACACACTTAAGTTTTAAAAGATGACATATTTAATTTGTTCTAATGGACCATAATATTCTTATTGAAGGTAAACGATACAAAAAAGATCACTTTTCAAAGTAGTGCATTTGTGGACTTTAAGTAACAAGACTTAATTGGAATTAACTTTGAAGATTTGCGTAATGAGGCGAAAGAGAAGTTAGCAGCTGATATTAAGACCTCTATTCATAGGGTTGGGACGATGTTGGTTTTCACGGATCAAATGAGTTTCCGACGCCAAATATTGACGCGATGGCGTACGCGGGCTTGGTGCTACAGCACCACTACGTAGCGCCCATTTGTACTCCTTCGCGAGCTGCTCTCATGACTGGCAAATACCCTATACACACTGGTGAGTGTCAACAATTTATTTTGTATAAAGGAGGGAGTGAATAAGGCGGGATTTCGGCCCCTTTCATTTTTGACCTAAAAATTAAAAAAAAAATTTTTTATCTAGTATATGGACTAACAAATCGATTCCTCCCCAAACGGAACCACTTGCTGCTTCTTTTGTGAGGGGGTTGGGTGTTGTTCCGTTTGGGGTGGAATCCATTTGTTAGTCCATATAGTAGATAAAAATTTTTTTTTGGAATTTTTAAGTAAAAAATGAAAGGGGCCGATAACCCGCCTTATTGACCCTCCTCCTTTATGAAATCCCCTTATACTCTTAGAGCCTCTGCACTTCATGTTCTTTGCCGTCGACGCGCGCTAGTATCGATACAAACGCTATATTCACGCGCGTCAAACGCAGCTTGAATATGAATTTATGTAGGAGTTCAAAGTTCTACCTTTAAATACCTGCATAAATTCAGTCTCGTGCTTGAATTGGCATTGAATGTTGTGTCGATACAAACGCGTTACTCATGCAAAAAATTGCTCTATAGAATAAATAGAAACGCGCGTCTGAAGCGCGTTCCTAAAACGCGCCCGCGTCGACAGGGCGTTAATAAAACGCAATGCCCAAAGGCCCTTAGTAGGATTGCGGTATCTCTTTATCTATAACAATAATAAAAGTTAAAAACTTTCATAGTCACTAACATTAGTATTATTTAAAACGGGACTTTTGCAATTTTGACTGAATGGCTTCTTGGGCTTTTTATGATACTACGGAATCTTTGATTAAATAAGTGTACTACCTATAACGTTAAGTTTAAATCAAATTATCACACACACACATCACACACAGAAAGATACACACACGATACACACAAATGCTCACACATATTTACATATCTTCTAATATTGTCTACTTATATAATTTATATAGTAAGCACGTCAGTTTATTTATAATCATGTTGCTTGTCCTTAATGAGCTGAGCGCTAACAGTATCTGACTTTTACAGTTATTAACGCAAAAAAATGTTTATTGACCATGTCTTGATTGTAAATAAATAAATAAATTTTATTTTTATTTTTGAGGCTCCGATATATCGGGGCAGTTGCATGAGCTATGGTATCAGAAAAATGGCACGGATGGCGTATGAAACTACCCCAAAATATCGAAGTCTCTAAAATAAAATCATAGTAAATAACACAAACAGTAAAAGTGTTTTCAACCTAAGTGCCCAACAATAAGAACAATAATAGGCTAATGATGCGGGACTTGTTCAGCAATATAACTTGTGGCTTAAAAAACAAATTCCCCTTTTTGAATATACGACTGCTAACGTTTTATTTGCCGTGGTATTAGGACAATCGGGGGACCTAGCTTAATGTTGTGTGTGTTTACTACGTGACCAACTATGACTGTCATACTTGTCAAGTATCAATTTGTTAACATAGATACTCACTTGACTATCGTTACTTAAAAGGTATGCAACATGGCGTGATTTATGGAGCGGAACCTCGTGGTTTACCGTTATCAGAGAAAATTCTACCCCAATACTTGAAAGAGCTCGGTTACAGTACCCACTTGGTCGGAAAGTGGCATCTCGGCAGCTATAAGAAGGAATACTTGCCACGGCATCGTGGGTAAGTACCTACCTAATCACGACGATGTACCTATTCCAACGATTTAATAATAATTATTGATTAGTGTAATGCTCGTACATGGATCAGATATCTAATTATATCACTTCACGAACCAATTAGTGTAAATACTTATTTACCTATGTAATTTAGTTTTCTAAATATCAACTTAATCTAATAGGCACTTAACTACCCATTGTAATAGATTGAAACTAAAGTTATGTCCTTATATATCATCAAAAACCACAGATATAGTTCCCGGCATGTAAGTAGAACATGATTTTGAAATCACGTGACATGCGCAGTAGTGAATAATGTACCTAACCTTGCTACTGCGCATGTCACGTGATTTCAAAATCATGTTCAACTTACATGCCGGGGATTATACGCGGTATTTGTTGCCGGAGCCACAGTAAAGAACAGTAAAATATCTTCATACAAACGTGCCGCTCTCGGTTTGAATGTGTGCGTGCGCGCCGCGCGCCGTGTCGGCACGCGATTTCACGCACACGCTAGCATAATATATGGGGGAATAAGGTGGCGGCAGTACGGGCTGTGCCGCGCGATGTGAGCATGCGCGTACGTCACATGACCGCTCGTGATCGTCAACTCTCGCCGGCCACTTACCATAATATTAATTATTACGAGTATCATGACTTCAACAAGGGGAAAATAATATTGTAGTGTTTTCGGGTGCCTCAATAACGATTTCGCAAACAAATATTCAATCATAATGTGCTTTTTATTACATGTATAAATTTAGATCAAGTGCTGCTTGTTCGAAAATATTAACTATAAGTAAAATGAGAACCCTGGGGATCAACGCAAGAGTAGGCTAATAACTCGGCGGGCGGCCTTAGATAAACTACTGTTCTGTATTTACTGTGCCGGAGCGGACCAGGATGCGCATCGACAATTTTATGACTAGAGAATTGGTGATAGTGATAATGGTTGTTTTCGAAATGTTATACTATTTTATTTTTACAGGTTTGATACTCATACAGGATTTGTCACTGGCAAAATTGATATGTATGATCACACTAACGCTGAACAGGGCATGTGGGGATTCGACTTCAGGCGAGGTTACAATCTTATAGCCTTTTTTTTCTATTTAGACTACTATATTTTAGTATCATCTCAGATATATATTTTTTTCAGATTCTGAAATTGTTGCACATGATTTATTCGGGAAGTATGCCACTGACATTTACACTGAAGAAGCAGTAAAGGTATTTTTTACTACGGTTAATTCATTCGTTACATACAAAGACATACATACCTACATGTTTTGCCTCGGTCCAAAAACATTTTCGTTTACCGTATAACCTAACAAATTACTCTGCGGTCCTAATTTATATTCAGCAGGTATTACAGGCAAAAGGAAAAAACTACACATGGTAGCAAATTTTACTTTGTAACTGATATGAAAACAAGATCAGCTTTTTAATCTTTTCCTTTTCACCGTTCCAAATTATTGGAGTTTTCATTAACTTATCTGTCATTAGGTAAAAAAATGGAAATAATTGTAGATTCCTTTTTCGATTTCCTGTTTTTATTGACTCATTTAAAAATATATGGAAATTATATTACTAATTTTTTTTGTTATATTTTTACTTGTTTAATTATTAGATTCGAACCCAGGACCGTCGCCGCGTCGGTGCGAAAGGCAAGATCGCTACCGTTGCTCCAAACGGTCGTCAAACACTATTATTATTTTATCATTTAGCAGAATCTTTATTTGCTTTTTCTAAGCCAGTGAAACAATACCTTTGCCTAATAATGAGTATTCTGACTGATTCTAATTCATGGCTCTTACAAAAAAAAAAAAATCTTCTTCACAGGCAAAATATATTCTGCCTATTGATTCAATAATTAGCCTAGTCCAAAGTAAGCACAATAAGGCTTGTGTTATGAATACTAAGGTAACGGATAGACCTACATATATGGTACATAAATATGTAATATTCATAGAAATATATATATACCCATGATTTAGCTATAAATGCTCGTATTCATCACACAAACATTTGCCCCTTTCCTGGACTCGACCGCAGAACCGCTAATATATACTATACACGAAATACAATGATAAAAACAAAAAAATCAAGTTACTTTATTGTACTATATTTTTAAATGAATCAATAAAAACAGGATAGAAAAAACAATTAATATTTGTATTTTAGTATGTAAGCAGAAAACGGCCGGAATTACGATAAACGACGCCAAAGTAATTGCCCAACCTAAGTACGATTGTGCTTATAAAGGATAACATCTTTTTACATTGAAACAACATTTAAATGTAACAATCCACTATTTATATGCTTTAATTATCGTTAATTACGTAATGGAGGAGACAACTCATTTTGTCTTTTTCCACCTATTATAGATAAGAGATCATTGAAATAACATAGCGATGACCCCAACCAAAAAGTCGGTAAAGTGCTATTATTGACTTTTTACTGTTTTGACGAATTCGGAATTTGCAGAGTGGAATACATATAAGTAATATTTTTCATAATGATACAACATATAGATACATTTATTGTTGAGAAATAAATTTACAAAATTCAGCCAGCAAAATTACTGTAATGCATTCTTAGAAAAAAACATGTTTTGTTTTGGTAACACGCGTTTACCGGATTGTTGTCGTAATAAATGTCATTATGATTTTGATAAACCCTAATACGACCTAATGTTTTCTCTTGCGAAGTATCATGCAAATAAGAAATATTAAAAGTATCTCGACCGCCAATACTTAGATAATACTTACTTATAAAAAAGCTCGATTTCTTTACCTATTAACCTCGGAGCTCAAAGGCGAGTGACGACACGGTGAAACCAGCGTGCAAACCAAACGACCGTCCATGGAGGTCGACTTGATTTGATTACTATTTTTTTTTTCATTTCGACAGGTAATTTTATTCGTAGTTAGCATAAAATATTAGCATGCTCATTAGCATAGTACAGTCAATAGCACATTAAGGTATACAAAACTATCAGATCCCTCTATTCTATTTTCAACTTTAAATCTGAAATTTAGAGTCCAATACTAAATTTTAAAATTTACAGATTATGGGTGGTTGTCGTGCTATTATGTAAAAAATCTACGAAAAACAAACGAATTTAATACTTATGACATCAATACTTTGTTGGTAAACAAAGGTGTGACATGTAGGTAATATCTTAATAGCTATAGCTATTCAATTTATTCGTTTAAGTATAGCGTTAAAAAATAGTAGGTTTTTATAGTTTCTTGTCTTAACTGTTTTTAAACACCCTCTTACTTACAATTATTACAGTTAATAAAAAAACATAACAGTTCGGTACCGTTATTTCTTATGGTGGCGCATTCAGCTGTACATACCGGAAATCCTTACGAGCCTATACGTGCGCCTGAGGATGTTATTGCCAAGTTCTCACATATAAAGGATAGGCAGCGTCAGAAATTTGCAGGTGAGTAGATGAGGAGTAGCCTTTGTAAACGTACCTACATAATTACATAACATTTATTAATCTTACAATTTTCGATACTTTTCCAGGTGTAATGTGGAAGCTAGACGAGTCCGTCGGCAAGGTGATAGAGGCATTACAAAACAACGGTCTTCTACAAAACTCCATTATTTTATTTACGACTGACAATGGAGGAGCTGCTGCAGGCTTTAACAGTAACGCCGCTTCTAACTTTCCACTAAGAGGAGTAAGCAAAAAAAGAAAACTCACTACGTGTTTGTGATTCGATCACACATCTTCTAATTTACAAGTGTTTTTTCAGACAGATAACTTAGGAAATTTCTATGTGGTGTGTTATTATGCTTCTTTGCAACCAGTTTTATTCCAGGTAAAGAACACTCTATGGGAAGGCGGAGTAAGGGGTGTGTCAGCTCTATTTAGTCCAAACCTAGTTAAAAAGTCGCGCGTGGCTGCACAAAGGCTACATATCTCTGATTGGTTGCCAACATTGTATAGTGCTGCTGGTGGGGATGCCAGGTAAAATATTTAACAAAATGCGAAATTTCGTAATAGTCCCTCAAATATCCAAAACAAATCAAAATCGACGACCCGTTGACAGCATTTATCTAACATAGATACTTGGGTTGCTTTTGTAAATATTCACTCCCTAGTTTCAGAATATTTGCGAAACCCTTCAGTTTTGTTATCAAAATTGAGACAGTGAATATAGAAAAGGACAATTGTATTGAACAAATTCTCTTTAGAAGGAATTTAATCCCGCATCGTCTGGCAAGTCGGGCCAGACGCCGTAATCGCAAAGCTATAGCGGCTCTTTCTTCAAATCTTGTTTAAGAGCAGACGAATTATACATTACTTTTACAGTTTAATGGGTATTCTGTTCTAAAAACCTGGTATAAATATGTATATGAATAAAATTATTTTCATATTTTTGTTTTCAGTATTAATGTGTGTGTACTGTTTATCTATAGAATATAAAAAAAACTATATATTAAGAAATAAGGCATTAGACCTCGATAACTTAGCGACTTCACATTTTACGCTAAAAGCAAAAATATTTAAATAATTAAATCCAGATAGTAAGTGATAGTGATGATACTATTTTTAGTATATTAGAAAACATCGATGGTATCAACCAATGGGAAACTTTATCAAAGGATTCCAAGTCGGAGAGATTATCAGTTGTTCATAACATAGATGATAAATGGGGAATAGCAGCGATTACCATGAATCAATGGAAATTAATTACTGGTATGTATCTACCATACATAACATAATAAACACTTTCAACTATCAATAGAGCTTCAGTTATATAAATAATTTTACCGAAGGTACAAACTATCAAGGTAAATGGGATGGATGGTACAATTTAAACAATCGAGACGGGGAATACCCAATTGAGTTAATTTCTCAATCTCACGCGGGACAAGCTATAAAGAAGCTCGGATTGATGCCTGAAATAGATAAAATCTTAGAAATGAGGTATGCTATAGACAAAACAAATACCGTAATACATCTCTTGTAGCTATAATATTTTACTAATTCTATTTCAGGAATGCCGCTACATTGAAATGTGACAACAATACTGTTCCAATAATTTGCAAACCTTTAGAAGCTCCATGTTTATTTAATATTGAAGAGGACCCTTGTGAACTTAGAAATCTTGCAGATCAGTAAGTTGACTTTGTTATTTCTATAATAGTCATCCGCTTATAGCTAAAAGTTTAACAGTCGACAGTAAAATAAGAGATGAATCTACTGCCTCAAGTATCAAGTTGTTTACATTAAGTCAGATTATTCAATTTTAGCGTTAATCTAAGTAAACCCAATTTACAATAGTTATCAAAAGAAAGCCTATTCAATGAATATGATGGAAAAAGTATTTCAGTCTCGACAAATTAAAGGCTAGATATGTTGGTTGTTCTGAAATTTCCTATATGTGGAGTTAATTATTTTGTATTGTATTTATTGTACCTACCTTTATAGCTCAGAAACTTTTCCTGTTTCAGGGAGCCAGAAATTTTACAGAAAATTCTTAATGAACTGACCGAAGTTAACAAAACAGCGGTGTTACCAAATAATAAGCCAATTGATCGTCGCGGAGACCCGAAATATTGGGGACGTGTTTTCTTTAATTTTGGTGATTTTGAATTAAGCAATCCTAGTGACATAGTCTTATAATTTAATTGTGCGGAGGAATTCAGAAATGTATGCTAATTTTCACAAACTTTACATTAATAAACGCATGTACAGTTCTATTACCTTCACACTATTTTTATGGATATAAAAAAGTTTAGTTAATATTTTGCAATAAAGAAAACCCACATATTTTAATTAAAGTTTAATTCTTGCATTCAGTTATGGAAGTAAATTAAAGGTAATTGCAAATGTAACTTAAAAACTTACTTAACGAATCAAAATTTATTGGCTCGCCTTAAAGAACTTTAGCTTAGTCTTGGTCTAGATTTTATCTCCTCCTTGGTCTTAGATCTTTTATTTCTAACTCCAGGCCTTAGACTAGGCATGTCTTCCACAATTTCTTTATTTATCTTCCTCTTAGTAGTTTTCTTCTTAACTAAATTTGTAATGATCTTAATATGACCTGGCGGCAAATCTTCATCTAATTGTTTATTGGATAGTAACGCATCCCTATATTGCTTTAAAGTTGGATCGTCAATCTCAGATTTACGCTGATCACCGCAAGTTTCTATAATTCTACCAAGGTTGGAAGCGTTTTGCAAAGATACTTTTTCTAGTGGACCAAGTACTTCCCCGACTGGGTCCTGTTGACTCTCCTGCGAGGCGAAATATTCGGCGAACAATCGATCTGCTAAGTTCTCATCTTGAGACGTTTGAAAAAATCTTTTCATGGCTGTTTTGAGGTTGTCGATTGATATCTTCTGTGCTTTAGTTAGCCTAGAAATTGTAGAAAGATTATTATTTGGCTATTTTGCAGTAATATAAATACCAGGTTATTTTATAAACACTATCCAAATTTTTTCTAGGCATTAGATATCATTCAAACACATCATTTTTGAAAAAAAGGTAGGTGACATTTTCACAAAATAATATTTTATCCGAGTGAATTACTCCAACAACTCCAAAAGGTCAAACACGGCCTAAATGTTTTAGAATGAAACAGCGGGATTGGGTTCTCGGGGTGTTCATGCCGAGGTATATTTCTACCGTCATAAGAAAGAAGGGAATTAGTAAATTAAAAAAAATGAGTTGTATACACATTTTTTGTAGAATATCAGCAACAAAATAAACAGAGATAAAAGGGAACACTGAGGTATCATTTGTACTGTCGTACTGAAAAAAAGCACATCTGAATAATATTATGTTAAAAGTTCACACATGTGTAGATATGGCATTATTCGTTCATTTATTTAATAAGCGGGCATTAAATTTTATATGCATATGTACCAAATGTGACTTTTCAATGTGTATTTTCATAATTTTACACAAAATGTTAGAATTAAAAGACACATCTGGCTATTTATGCTTTTTTAACTAAAATGATAATGTTTACTGTAATTTTTCTATGTTACGTTGAAAGAGTAAATGTTGATTATTAAATAAAAGAAAATAAAATCGTTTAGAAATCTTATAGCAGACAAAAATGTAATTAAAACAACATTTCATTTCCGACAGCCAAACATAAATTTAAGGACAATGATTATGTCTTCGAGATGGGCTCGAAACGGAACAATTGGGCAGGGTGCTATGAAAGACTGCAAAAACCTTAGAGAGTACCCTAGCCAAGAAAAGTGCAAAAACTATAACATAGTGAAAATGCTACTAAAGCCTTAGCATGACGTATTTAGAAGGGAAGCACTAAAAGAAATGTATTTTATTTCTTGAATTATGATAGTTCTTTTCGATAACCCCTAATTGTTGTCTGTCTGTCTGTAAGTTGTAGTGATGGCACTACAAAAAATACTTTCTAGTGCGCTTCAGGTCTTTATCTGCCCGCTTCTTTCCTTGGTTTATTTATCATTTCGTGTTTGGCAGATCCATGGTCAAAACGAACGTAATTAAATTGGGTTCAAGGTCATTCTAACAGTACAAAAAAGAACTGTTTTTTTTTTTTTTAATTTATTTAAAGCAACAAACAGTCATTTAAAAATATAGAAATATAGTAAATGTGAGTACAATTAAAGACCTTATAGTGCCTATAACTAAACGTTTTCGGAAAGTTGTAGCGCTTTAACCTTCCCTAGTGTTGGAGGGTCCAAAAATACCTGCCACGCACTGGCGGAAAGTTCGTTGGGGGCGCATGAAAGTTTCTGATTTATTTGCCACAGTTAAGGTGATAACCGTATTGTTTAAAATGTCAACCGCGCACGACGCTGTGTGAATGCAGTAAGCTCATGAGCTTGGCGGCGTTGGCGTCCCATGTAACTTAAATTCTATACGTTTACTCACTGATGGTTGGTGCCCTGACGTACGACACGCCGTGTGAGTGCAGTAAGCGCATGAGCTTGGCGGCGTTGGCGTCCCATGTAACTTTACTTCAATACGTCTACTCACTCATCGTCGGTGCCCTGGCGCACGATGCCGTATGTGTGCAATAAGCGCATGAGCTTGGCGGCGTGGGCGTTCGACATGTCAAGCGCAGCGCTCAGATCGGGCGTACACATTGACCCCTCGCGAGCGCACAGACACAACGCGCGCCTGAGGATACATAGGCTCTGCGACCAAATACATCATTGTCTCAACATTTGATATACCAAAATTCATCTTTGATGTAGCTGTCCGAAAGGACAAATGAATAATAGAACAAATTGATGAATCACTCAGGTAAGATATTTCGAGGTCATCTATATGTTTGTGTTACCTTTCTCTGGTAAGGGTTAAGCAAGACGAGTGCGTGGTCGGTAGGTATCCTGCTTTGGTCTTCTTCATAGCAGTGCGTGCAGCAGTGCTGTGTAATCCGAGCTGCGTTCTCAGCTATGAGGCCGAAACACTCGGCATGCTGATAAGTGTTGCAGTATCTATGCAAGGAAAGCAAGCTTAGTGCACGTGGGTTATTAGATTGGTATCCTATTTCGACAGGTGCCTTTCGTTAGTATTATCACAACTTATGCAAAATATCTACGGATAGGCAACCGGAAGTTCATTCCTTTGAACAATTCAAGCTTTGGAATGCACAAGCCTTGGTCACGGTTGAAACTCATCTCTCTCTCAAATCATCAAGTTTTCAAATAGCTCCGTAAAATAAAAGACTAATTTTGATAAGGCATGGGTATACATGCTTAAAATGTACCTAAACTCAATTTCCTAATCTTTAGCGATGGGCGTTTTGGCTATTTTTTGGAAACCGTTACGTAACGGTTTTGAAGTTTCCATAACGTTATTAAAAACCGTTTTCAGTTTTGGTTATCACTACCGCGGTTGTCGAGATGGTTTGGATCCTGCAAAACGAATGAAAACTAAAACGCTGTTAGCTACCGTAACGCAAGTTTTTGTTTTAGTTTTGCGTAATTATGGTTATGACGATATCCCTTCGTGCTTTTACTAGGCTTAGCAGTAGTTTGTTAAAACTTTAAAATGTGAATTAGTAATTTTTAATGTAAAGTGAATAAATGGGAACTTAAAAGTTTTTCTGGTGCATTTAAAAATCGTGGCGGCCGGCGCGGTGCAGCGCGTGGTTTTCAGTTTTGGTTGCATTGCGTTGGTTATGAGAAAAACGGTATTGTGTTTTGCGGTAACGTAACGTTTCGGTATGAAATTCAAAACGGTTTTTAGTTACGTTTTGGTATAACGTTCTCATGCCTACTAATCTTTAATAGGCACACGACGGTCAACCATGTATTAGACAAAGTATTAGAAATACAACAAATTTTTTTTTTTTCAGTTTAATACTTATCAACTGACCAAATCGAATCGCATGCAGGATGAAGACGGCACTATAGACATAGAGGGCATGATTCCAAAATACCAATGACCTGTTTTCTTTTTATACCTAGTAGGTACATGTTACACTTTGCCTTTTTATAATAAAGGGCAAGTTAATTATCATATGCCTTACATTCACACCAATTAGCCTAGCCCAAAGTAAGCACTGTAAGGCTTGTGTTATGAATACTAGGGTAACGACATACATTGCTGAGATTCATCAACCAAACATCTGCCTTTTCGAGACTCGAACCCAGGACTATCGGTGCGAAAGGCAGGATAGCGTTGCATCATACAGTCATATATGGTCGCCTAACTTCGTATGAACTAAAATGAGTTGAAAAGTTAAAATGTGCTTGGAATTAGTGGAAATAAAAGAGCGTTTCAACTCAAATGTGCCCATCACACATATTGTTTTGTACATCAACTCGATTAACACCGTCGTTGACGCGTGTCTACGTCATACGTCGTGTCTGTGTCACGCGTCTACGACGTTGTTAATTTAGTGGGTTGTGTTATGTTATAATGTTGGTTTAATGCTCTAAGGTTATAGCCCATTTTCCTTTATGGTGCGTCCGTCTAGTAAGAAACCTTGCGTGAGGTCATTAATAGGCTGGTCACGATGGTGTGAATACTCACTGGCAGATGAGCAACGAACCCACGCCCCCCTCGTAGTCGCTTCTTTTGTTGCATGGACAACGCAGTGTAACCTCTCTGCTTTCCGACACGCATTTCTCCACCGACACTATACAAACAGATCTTGCTTTTTATCGGTATTTTACATAGAAAAAATCCGTCTCTTGTGATTGGTAAAACCACGTCCACCTAGTAAACTAGATCACACGCCGCCATGGAGAATTTTAGCAATATTATCTATCCACTTTCTTTGTTTTGTCAAAGTGTTGGGTACTTTGTTTTCTGTATAAAATATTTTGCCATTTTAAAATATTAAAATAATTTAATACTAAGATAACTTAGGAACATCAAGTTTTATAATATAATTACAATATAATTTTTCTCGCTCAGACAAAAGGTTATATAAGTTTAAGTTATTGAAGTTTGAAATTTAAGAATAATTTTGAATCAAGTTCGAAATACCATAAATACCACGATGCAAAATCAAACAAAAAAAAATACCAGTTTTCTAACTGGTTTTCCCTACTGTCTACTAGCCAAGTCGTCTACAAGAAGTTCATGTTTTGAATAGCAAGTCGTTTTCGAGAAAGGTAGGTAAAGTAGGTAGGCCAGATATTAAGGCCTTTTTTTTTATTTCACTTCAAATAAAATCGAAATTCAATTCGACACCTCCCCGTGTTTCTTACTGAAAAAAAAATGACATATAGACAGACAGGCAAATGGCCTACGAGTTGATCTAAATCAGTTCCTTGTTTATTGGTATGGAACCTTAAAAACCCCATTTTAGTAGGCAGTTGAAAGAGTTTTAAGACGGGTCCTAGGGGACGGGCGCAACAGGAAAGTGGATAAACGAAATAAGCGGATGGCGCGCGTTATTAACACGTTACGCCGCGGTAACGGCATATAAAGTAAAGGTGGAATTCATATTATGACAGTACGGATATCGCCGTTTTCACGAAAATTAATCTAAAAATTACTACGGCAACAACCGTCGATTTTACATTAGAGTGTCATAGAGAGCAGTCTTACTGTCATTCGGTAAAGGAGGCTTGTGTTCCTAGTGTCAAAAACACGTGTACACTAAAATACTGTGAAAAACAGTACGGGTATAGGTGTACGAAACATTTGTATGAAGATTGTTAGTGTCATAGTGGACTGGAGTACCGCGTCGTAACGTGTTAAGAATGGTACTGAAAGGAATACCTACCTACGGGAAGTACACACCACCATCATGCGTATTATGTCTGTTTTATAACACTTTTTGTTATGATTCCTAACAATCAGATTAATATTATCTTAAGTATTCGAAATATACAAATAAGTTAGTGATATTTTATTTACTAATAAATATGTAGTATTTAAATAAGGAGACGCACATAAAACACAATATGTCAGTTAGTAGCTTACTTAAAACTTGAGGGCTAACTATATTTTTTTAAATATGCAATGCGTTACTATTGCGTTAGAGTTAAGATTTTAATTAAGATTTTAATTTTATAGTATTAAGGTCTATCGAAAAAATATTAACTCAAATACTACAGTAACGTTTGCACATTTAAGAACTTGCGCTCAGGCCTCTAAAATAATTTTGTGAACGTTATTTTTAGAAAAAAAATATTTTAGAACGGCAAGTTATTTACCATAATAATTATCCTCTGAATGAAAAAAAATTATACCTATGGCGCAAAACGGCGGGTAATCCGAACAAGCACCAACATTGTTGCGTTGTTGCTAGTGATGAAAGAAACTCATTCCTTTAAGTCTTTAAAATAAGACCAGCCTCTATTTACACGACTTAGTTCCAAAGTTAAGACTGTAGCTGTTAGTTTTAAGTTATATGACTCAGTTAGTAAACTTATCAGACTAGCAGAATGAACCGACTTAAAGGACTGCAGTATTTTACAAAAGTGCTGGCGTTCGAGTAAAAAATTTAGGTTACAGTGAAATTTTATTTTATTATATTGAGTGAAATTATGTATATATGGATAATCAACGATTATCCATAAACAATTTATAAAAAAAATGAAATGTATCTGATTTAAATTTTGTTCTATTTTAGGTTATTAATTATTATGATTATAAGCAAAGTTATAAAAATAATCAACACAATGAAAAAAAACAATATGGCTACAGAAAAGACATCCAAGACGATAGACAGACACATTGACGCTCTGATGCTCTTATTACTTAATCTGCAACGTTTTCTTGAGATCAGGCAGTAGTAGGTAAGCAAAGTACTACTCAGTTGCAATAACACACGCCTTACGATTCCCCAAGCGATAAGTCGCCAGTCTAAGTCTTTTAAGCTGTTTAAGAAACTGCTGAGCGTTTTACGTTAAAAGACTTCGACTAATATGGCTAGTTTTATGACTAAAGGTTGGGGACTAAAAGACTGAGTCAGTCGTGAGGCGTCAAAAATAAGGCGAGTCTTTATTAAAAGCCTTAAAAGAGACTGAGTGTCTCTCATCACTGGTTGTTGCTAATTATATTCTAATACATCAGTTTTGTTTTTTGTAATAGCAAGCCCACTGGCCATATGTACGTAAATACGCCACATGGCGACGCACTGCAATGTTTCAGTTTTATTGCAAGTATATGAAAAAAAGTTTCATCTTTACCATTAAAATCTGGTTCCAACTCAGATATCTTTGGTGGATTCTGCGAAGGCTGAAATAAATAAAATTCTTAAAACATTTTAAAATTATCCAGATCTTACTAATAGAAAGAGGTCTGCAAAGATGTACTTAAAAATTACTTTGAATATTATAAACTGGAACGACAAGGACGACTCCATTACATAAGGCGGTTAACACACTGCACCGCGCCCCGTCGCGTAGCGCGTGGCCGCAGATTTTATTATTGTATGCAAGAATCTCAATTAATATAGAAAACACGCCTATGACAACACACTGCCGACGCGAGAACGCGCGCGCGGGGCGTGAAGAAGTAGGGTCAACTTGTATTGAAAATCTGCGCGGAGAAGCAGATTACACCGCTAAGATAGGCAGATCTGCGCCTCCGCGCGGGGGCGCGTTTTCTGTCGCTACGCGCAGCGCGGCGGGACGCATCTCTAGTGTGTGAACCGCCTAAGTTTTGTTTTTCAAAACAATACTGACAACATTTTTGAACAATACTTACGGTTGAAAGAAAATACTACCTCTATTTTTATAATATCTATCGAAAAGTAGGTAGTTAAACTCTCTACGGTATTCGTGAGACGAAGGTATCTGTTGTATCGCTGAAGGCAAATTATAAAAAGAAATATTATGCAGTTTGACTAAATCTTATTTACTGACCTTTGTCAAAACGCTGCTAACGTGCTCCAAACTATTCTGTTCTCACCACAGATGGTATTTTAATATATATATTAATAGCAACTACCCTCAATTTAATTTTCTTTGCTGACTAGTTAGATCAAGGTGAACTCACAGTGACCTCATGGTTGATTAACATGTTGACTGCGATATAGATTCAGACCGTTAAATGCTAGAGTACAGTGTCACCACAGAATCACCTCGATAATGTACAAATACAGGTGGTCCTGACTCACTGCATACTTCTTGCATTTTAAGTTGAACTCATAATGTTACCATGGGTAGTAGAGCGGCCAGCGCGCAGCCTAACTTGATAGCTACACCCATCATTCGCTCCATTATGAGAAACTTGCCATCCGTTAACTTCTTTGCTCCTAAAATAAACTCACTATGTTTTTCATAGGTGGTAGAATGTGTCCACACAGTAGTTCAGCTTGATGGCGCCACCCGAGGTCTGCTCCAGGTTGTCCTTGCGTATGGGTCGGTGACCTTCAGGCTGGCGCAGGTGTTTACCGGGCATGGTTGCTTCGGTAAGTACCTGTGCCGGATTCGGAGGGAGCCGACCCCGTCGTGCCATCACTGCGGCGCTGCGGAGGACACTGCCCAGCACACCCTCGAGGTGTGTGCGGCGTGGTCTCCTCAGCGCGGCAGTCTTGTCGCGGCGATAGGGAGCGACCTCTCGCTCGCCGCCGTGGCGCGAGCCATGACGACGAGCGAGAGGTCCTGGGAGGCGGTGGCCTCCTTCTGCGAGGACGTACTCTTGCAGAAGGAGGCCGCCGAGAGGCGGAGGGAGGAGGACCTCAACTCCTTCCTAATAAGGCGCAGGCGTCGGGGGGGCAGGTGGCGGCGTTACGCCACCCGCATCCCTATCTAGGGTGGGACCGTTCCCCCTTCCCTAGTCGACGCCATGGTGGAAGGGGCACCCAAGGAGGGTGTCCACCCCCCACGCGAAAACGCGCGAATGGGGGGAGAGGGTCTCTTCCCACCCTTCCCCGCTGGGAAGAGTTGGGTCAAGAGGCCAGTAGCGCGGGCGCTCGCGGGGGTCGCGAGCGGAGCGCTTGAGGAGGACCCTCGGGAACAGCATCCCCCGAGGGTAGGACCCTCACTCGGAAACTACGGGTGATAACGGAGTTTTCTCCTTTATCGCCCGGCGTGGCCGAGGGGGGGTCCGATGGGATGGCGACCGCGGAAGCCTTCCGGGAACTTTTGTTTCCGGGGGACTTCCGCGGACGCACATCCCGATGAGGTGGGGGGGGGGGAAGGCCGTTAGCACACCTCGGCCGCCTCCGGCCTGCACGGGGCGGGGCAACCGCGCCGCCTGCGGTGGCGCCCGGGAACCTGTCCTTGAGACTTGTTCTTGGGTGATCATCGCGGGCGCGGAAGTCTCGTCCCGTGTGGGTCGGGGTCGGTCGGGGGGTGTGGTTTATTCCTTCCCTCACCGAAAGGGGGCCAGCGGCTGTCAGGACGGGAGACCGGCAGTCGCATTGCACTTGGCCCTCAGGCGTGCGGGGTGTTCAGGGCGTCACGGTTCACCCCGTTGCTCCGTCCCTCACGGAGCATAGGAGAGGTCCGCCCACGAGCGCGGACCCACACTGGAGCGGGTTGCGGTCGATTCCGGCCAAGGGCCCCGCGACCCGCTCCAATGTGTATTGGGACGCCGCAGTTTTTAGTGGGTAGGCCTCCAAGCCTTTACCGGGCACTAGGCCGGGTAGAGGCATGGAGGAGAGCCCCACATATCCACCGTGTTCTCCCGACACGGTGTGAATGCGTAAGGCATTTTCTGCGAAAACAAAAAAAAAAAAAAAAAAAAGGTTGTCCTTGCGTAGGCCAACTTTTTGGATGCTAAAATAAACTCACAATGGCTTCGTAGCTGGCAGCCATGCCTTCTTTGACGTAGAAGCTGGCGGCAAGCTGATGAAAGGGCGTCTTTACGCAGCCCAACTCGTGGGTTTTAGCTGCAGTTAGCTCCAGGTGGTCTTCGTCCTCTACTGAAGCAATATACCCGGGCGCTTGGTATCCTTCCGGAGCGTCTATTTACATAAATCATAAAGTGAATGCTACTTCAATTTGTGATTCTTCAGTTGGTCTAGGTGCCAAAACTATTGATATTAATTGTTTAAAAAAAATGATCTAGTTAGGTTTATGGCCACTTGTCAGACTTGGAATATAAATAATAATATAAGGCAGTACAATGTTTAAAGCACGATTTTGTTATTAGTGGATAATATGTCAAAATCAAAAAATAATTAAGTATTCATAATCAAAACTCAATTATTTTTATTTACAAAAGCTACTTAGAATAAACTAGAACATCTTTTATCTATCTACAAATTCTTTTTAAAATTAGTGTTGTAAGTTATCTCTAACTATAAAACGATTAACATAATGGTGATAAAGTAAGTAATAGTGGAGTTTTTAAATAGTGGAGGGATGTTTGATATAAGAACATATGAAATTCTACTCAAAGGCAACTTCTTTTTTTTGAAATGAGTATATCCGACGATTTTTTTTAAATACGTTAGCTACTCCGGGGGAACTAAACAATGCTAATCGCACCTTGCACATTTTGTTTTTTCAGTACTTGAAATACTTTTCCTTCAAGTACGATTTCATTTCCACCTTGAACCACTTGCCCTTTTTGGCAGCCATAAGCCGCGGACTAGATGCTGTGTGAGACTTGTTGCAAAAATGGGTGTCGATAAAATCATATATTTATCTTCAGGTGTAAACTTGATTTTAAAAACTATTAAGCGTTCTTAAGTTCGTGAGAGCAGTAAACTAAAGTTTTCATGTTCAATGCTAATATAAAATTCCAATTTCTCTTATGGACTCGTCCGCTAGCCCGTAAAGTGGAAGAGTTATAAGAATTTGTTGTAAGATTGTAGAAACAATACCTACTAAGCAATTTACTCTATCTTACCATCATTATAATACAGCCGCAAGCTGACTTCAAAGTTGTCAAGCGGCTTGATCTGGCGCTGCTTAAAGATGGTGAAGTAATTCTGGAAAAGCTGCTTGGTTTCCTCCCGGACTTTATCAAACGTAAACTTGGTGGTCTTCTCTGTGCTATCCCGTGACTTGTAGCTGACGCTTACACTCGCCCCCTCAGTATTATAAGAGTATTCGAACAAGTGATACTCCACCAGATTATCTGCCTTACATTCACCCTCGTAAAAGCATAGTGCTAATTGGTCCAGCTACAAAACCCAAAATTCTTTATTAAAATATATTAAACGAGGATTAAATAAGGAAATGATTTTGTACATAAATTTTGTCATTTAAAGTTATGAATTTTACATATATTCAAACAGGCGCCTCTGCAATTATATATTTCGATTAATAAAAGTATTATATAAAAGTATAAATCGTCATATTATGTAGCAAAATGATGCCAGCACGTAAATTACATTTTAGATATAATTTCACATTAAATATCGATACGAATCGAAAATACATTCAACTGAATAAATAATTTAAGATTTTGCATAGACAACGTAGTTCATAAACCAAATAATAAAATATATAAAAGCTAAGCTAAGGTTTTAATTCTATAAATAAAAAAAAGTAATTAAACTAGGCGATGCAGTCACTAAGCATAAAGCTTCGCTAGCGCCATATATTGGAACGGAGCGTAAGCTAAAAAAAATTCAATAATGTTTAGTAAATTTTAAAATTCCATAAAAATGAAACTTTCAAAAGCACGCCCTTTCTGTTTCAATGGGAAATCTCATATAACCAATACTTTGTGGTCATAACATTTTTATTTTTGTGAATTGCAATATTCGGGCTCCGTCTGGTCCTAAATGTGTTGATTCGATTCCACACAAAAATTATTAAAATCGGTTAAGAACTCGGGAAGTTATGGCGTAACAGACATTGCGTCATTGAAGCTGATCCATGGGAGCTTCGCTCACTCCGCTCCAATAAGTCGATTAACAACACTTGTTTGTCAATCAAATGTTAATAATTCAAAATAATTATCAGCTATTAAGCTGATGTGTTTTGATTGCAATTTCGATTTCTTTAACTATGACCTGGCTGGCTTTACTGACGACATGGACTTTTTTTTATAGACTCAGTGGTTATTATCAACGACGACTTTAGCTTTGTTTCATGGACTTTGTGCTCACTATTAACGACGACTGGCTGTTGAATCAAGGGTCTCTGTTACATGACAGTACTTTTGTATTTTGGTTGGGCTAGATATGAGTCGAATATATTACCTCTTGCACCGTTTTTATATGATACTAGCTGATACGCGTGGCTACGCGTTGCTGTGGCACAGTAATTTTAAAGAATTTTTTAAAATAAAAGTAGCCTAAGTTACTCCTTATTACATCAGCTACCTACCAATAAAAGTCCCGTCGAAATCGATCAAGCCATTTCAGAGATTAGCCGGAACAAACAGACAGACAAAAATTGTTAAAAATATTATTTTGGTATATGTACCGTATATATATATCCATATGCATGTAGTAAAAACGGTTATTTCAATATTACCAACAGACACTCCAATTTTATTTATATGTATAGATGTTGGTCATACATATATGATTATGAAGAAAATATAGATACTTAATATATAAAAAGTTTTTTTATATATACCCCTATGACTATAATTATATAAAATATAATGACAACATGTTTCTCGTTATATTTTACACACCACCTCGAACATAGAACCTAGGGAAATTCTTAATTTGCCTCACAGTAGGACATATTTCCTACATAAAAATGTTATGTTTCTACTCTTTCTGAAACAATAGCGTCTTTTTTAATATTTCATTTAAATATCTGATTCACTTAAGATTTTAAAACATTCAATTATTATTCTATCTTTTGCTGTCCATCCTGGGCTCAAGATACTATGGACCGTGGGCATTCCTCTTTTGTATCTTTATCTCGATTGTGGACGCCTCCATTGTAGAGGCCCCTGGGCAGTAGCCCCGCCTGCCCTCCCCCAAATCACAATACAGTAATGCAGCTTCTTAAAAAAAATGATATAACGTACTTACATATTTCTTATCAAATGCTTCAAAAGATTTCGTAAGTGCCGAACTTAAAAAATTTGCAACTTCATCTCTACCTTTCTTTTTTAAAATTTTAAGCTTCATGCCAAAAAATTGTTCCGTACAGTAACTGTCCTCGGGAAAGACATCCTTCAAATAAGTAATAGAGCTGACGGCTATTACCGTAACTTGTTTCATAAAAGTGGCGGAGCTCGTATAATTCTTCGTTATCAGTTTGGGAAATATTTTGGTCGATTCAGTAAGGGCCTAGAAAATAAAAAAGAGCACGCTGTCATTAGGTTAAAATAACTTTAAAAATAGAAATATTATGTGTTGTTTTTATAAGAACGTATTTTTGTGTCCTGTCTTGTAGTTGTTACTGAAATCTGTATCATGTTTTTTGTTAAATAATAATATTAAATTAAGATTTGAAAGAAAACAGCTCACCTGTGATTGATGTATAACAGGGGCAGTCATTCTGTCGATTTAATTTGACATAAAGTGCAAAACTTTGTTGAAATTTTACCGCGATACCAATACTTAAACCAATACCTACCGAATTCTGTTCCCGCCACAATTTTTATCGTTGTTTTTTTTTAAG
The DNA here is from genome assembly GCA_927399485.1 of Calamotropha paludella. Classification (NCBI taxonomy): domain Eukaryota; kingdom Metazoa; phylum Arthropoda; class Insecta; order Lepidoptera; family Crambidae; genus Calamotropha; species Calamotropha paludella. Next base: position 7,031,796 of record OV656808.1, on the reverse strand, counting down.
TTTTCCTAAAAGGCCAGGCAAAGGGTACAAAGCCCATACAGCCTAGTCTTTAATTAATTTTTCTTCATTAGATGATAAGAGCCAATCTCTGAGGTATAGGTGATCAATTAATAATTAATGAACAGGACAATTTCCCTTTCCTTAGCCTTCAGTAAAGGTGTGGGGTTTTCTGAAACCTCCCCGTGGACTTCTTGAGAGAGCAGGAAAAGACAACTTCCGCTGCTTAGTTTCACTTGTCAACACTCTTGCACGTTCACAAACACTTAGTGATTAATAATCCACAAATATGAACAACAGCACAAATTTTATTATTTTGGTAGCTTTTCCTTTATTAAGAGGCAAAGAGTAAAACAGTATTTTTTGAAGTGGAAACTTGTGCGGCATTGTGCACTTTTTGGTATAGATAAAAAATAATAAACTCGCTTCAGGATATAGTTCCCGGCATTTAAGTTGAACATGATTTTGAAATCACGTGACATGCGCAGTAGTGAATAATGTACCTAAACTTGCTACTGCGCATGTCACGTGATTTCAAAATCATGTTCAACTTAAATGCCGGGGATTATACTTGATCTGATCGAAAATTCGTAAGACAGAGGGAGACTAGACCGCCGGTGCAACGTAATATATATATATATATTTGATTTTTTTTTTCTGAATTCACAACTGCTTTGTACCTTGAGTTTAATAATTATTGATAGACGCACTTGTTCGCTTCGAGTGTTTTCTGTTGTAAAAAAAAATAACAATATACCAGATGTTATATCTTTTTATTTGTATATTGTTATTATATTAAACCTACTTTGAAAACTTGGAACGATTGTGACTAACTATGAACTCAAACTGTCACTAAGGTTCAGTTTTTCAAATATCGAGCACCTTTTTATCATTATACTTCAGACTGACAGTTTTGTTAGGAATCATTTTTAAACATATAAAACAACTTAATATTATTTGTTTACTTAAAAATCGAAATGTTGCGTCCTGAAGGTGATATAGTTTCAAATGAAACAGCTAAAGAAGTAAAAGAAGTTGATCGTAAGAAGAATAAAAATCCAGGCAAAGAAACTGATAGCTTAGAATTAACATCATACAAAAATCCAAAAACTTGGAAAAAATCTATTACTAATTTTTTTCGTCAACAACTACGATCAACAAAATCGAACGACGTAAGATTTTAAAATTATTAGTAATCCTGGATATAATTTATTACATTATCCTTATATTCATATTAATTATTACAGGGAGATCGTCCAACAGATAGTAAAGAAAGTTTTGAAAATAAGGATATAAATCCTGAACAAAAATGGCAATCCCTGGGTAAAGTGTTTAGACGTCAAAGCTTTGTCGAACATTGGAACAGAGGTGGAACTAATCAACAAGGAGAATGTTCATCTCAATCTAAAAGACTAGCAGTGAGAAAAGTCTTGTCAAATTATTTTGGAAAGTCGCAAAAGTCTGTGTCCGATATTGACAGTGATTGTTTAAATCGTAATCAAATAAATTAATGGATTGAATCAATAAACGCGCTTAACTATATTTGTTTTTATTGAAGTAAACGGTTACACCTTAAGGTGTCCCGGCTAAGCTCCACATTTTGTAATAGGCTATTAGTTTGAGTGGTCCGTAAGGAACAATAGGTGGACATAGTCCTCAAGGATGGTGTAGTGTAGGGGAGGTTGGTAGTATAGAGGATATGGTTTTAACTCAATAAAAGAGGATTTCGCATAATCATCAAATTTAACAAAAAGGTTAATTAGTTGAATATTGTTTAATTTGCTTTCGTGAAAACTGAAGCTTTAGCTGAACTTACGGACCTCAAACCATCCACCTAAGGGTCCCAACAATGCTAAGTGTACATTGTTCATGGAAATCAGCCGTGTTGTGGCTTATAAAACAAAACAATACGAAGCTGATAGCTGATAGAAAGCTCTAACGCATGAAACCCTCGGCGGGAGTATCTACTTGGCAGAATCGACGCGTCGATGACAGCCATACACTGCGTTCAGTTCTGCGCTGACGCTGAAAATAATGGGTGTGTCAGGCGACTTCGTCACTACGTGTCGTTGCATTAGTTATATTCTTTGACGGACTTTTTAAGAGGACGAGTGACTTGTACGATACAAGTCACTCGTCCCCTCAAGTATGAAAAGTAGAGATATACAGCGTTATTTTATAAACACCGTCCAAATTTTTTCTAGGCGTAAGATATCATTCAAACACTTCATTTATGAAAAAAAATACGCAAGTAAAATTTCCGCAAAAAAATATTGTCCGAGCTAATTGTTACAACAGCTGGTTACTGGTAAAATATACCTACAGTTAAGCGACTGCCCGTAGCGCCCTACCGAGCTGCGCGCGCATGTTGCGCGCGGAGTTGCGCAATGAAGTCAGTCACCCGGGGACCTCCCGCGACGTATAACCTTGCATTATGTATTTATTAAGTCGCATTAATACCTTAGCCTACCCAACAAAATGTGTTCACATTTGCAATTGAAATCAAGGGCGAAATTTAACGACGGGTTTATGTGAAGGAGGCTCAAAGCCTCGAGAACTTATAAATAAAAAGAATCCGTGCATTTGAAGTGAAAAACAAGTAATAAAATTGAAGACAATATTCATAAACGTGCAAGACTGTTTAGAAAGAAACCGCCTACACCTTGAACTAAAGTGTTTGTTTTCAAACTTCATGTAAGTGTATTTTGTTTGGATTTTTAATTAATTATTGGGTTGGAGTAAAGCAGCGCGTGTGCAGGGCGGCTAAGACTTGTGAAATTTTTCACAAAAATATAAAACTCTATTAATTATACATTTCTTTATCCTATCGTGTAAAATAAACAAACATAACAGCTTTTTACTCGGCGAATGAGTAATAATAGGTTTTGGCACTTATTATTTTTATGAAAATATGAAATGTGTTAAGCTTGAATTTATTAATGCTGTAGCATAAAATTGATTTTTTTTTCTTCCAAGTCTGAGCGGTAATAGTGTTTAATACATAGGTACGATAATTTTAAGCTAAAAAACATAAAATTTGTAATCTTTTAATTTATTAATGCTGTTGGATAAAGTGGTTAAAAATAAATGCATTTTACTCGTGTTATTTTTGTATCCAGATTCAATTATGAATACTTTTCAAATATTGGAATGTCGTATCGCTGAATTTATTGCTTTGCTTTACCCATTTTCAAATTGCCTATGCGATCCCTGTGTTTTTTTAGGCTCTGTGGTTAAAAAACACCCTTTGCTTTACTCTAAACAATAATTGTATTTTTTTAAGTGCGACTAAATGTAAAATGTATGGTTTACTTTTATGTGCAATTTTTTTTATTAAAAGTGTTATCGATTTTTAATATTATAATCAAAGAACAAAACAACTCATATCATCTTCAATCTGACGTTCCTAATCTTTTTTCGTTCAAATTTGCAACTTATGAAAATCATTGTAATGTATCAATAAAATATTGGTTGTGTATATCTGCTACAACACCGTGCGTAGCGTGATTGTGATAGCAATTGGTAGTTATCCTCGGATAACCTTGTATAGCCTTAATAACTTAATATTTTGGTACTGGGTGATATTAAAAGGAAAAGAACTTGTTTCGTTACTTTCTTCAAAGAATATAATATATAAAGGACATGGACTAAAAGTGGTACTATATAGTAGTTTTAGTATTTTATTTTTTAAATATCTCCCGTTTTTTTATTATTAATATTTGAATATTGACACAATATAATAGAAAAAATCATTAAAGTTCTATTAAATTACTCAAAGGTAACTTGTAAAATGTTTATTTATATAATGTTAATTTAATTTAGCTACAGAATTAAATAATAATATGTAATGTAAATAAATTCAAACACGCGACACTTTATATTTGATAAGTCATTGACTTAATTGCTCGCCACCCTGAATTATTATATTTAGTCTGTGACATTGTCAATGTGACACTGACATGACATTAGGGATGATGATCTGATTTCGAAGAATTGATATTTCCGTTCAAAGAAATCGATTTTTCATTAATATGTAATAATCGATGTTTCAGCCTAGAAAATCGACATTCGATTTCTTCTGTTCGGTTAAAAACCATAAAATTATTAACACGCCCACAGGCAAGGAAACAAGACTTGGCGTGACAAATTCTATGTACTTGAATTTACACGAGTGACATTTAATTTTTAACTGCTGGCTGTACGGTTACGGATTGTATACTTCTTCCGTTGTGTCCGTTTATTTATCACCAGTTTCAATTTACCTGAGATGGAAAACAAAATATGTATAGCAAAAGAATTATAGTTTAATGTTTAAAGAAAAACGTATTTCTGTAACATAATGTTCATACTCGTGTTTGAGGGAATTGATTTAACTTGGGATATGACTTTCGTGAAAAATCTATTTATTTATAAATAATAAACTATTTCTACTTAGCAAAATCGATAAGGGAAATATGTTTTTTTATGAATTAATCGACTTTCCACAAGAAAATATTTTTTTGCACCTAAGTAATTTAACGAAAAATTACATTCAAAATCTACTGTAAAAGTAGAAAACTATTGCTTCAGTTATGCGGAGGTACAGGAAACATAGAAACAAAACAACGAGAGAATTAACAAAAACGCAAAAAGTTCTAAAAAGTATTTATTAGGTAAAGTAAGTAGAATGCTTAGTGGTTTATTTCGATTCGGTGGTTACTTATTAGCAGAATTGGACCTCTGATGCCTACACCACTAAATGAAACACTTTTTAACATAATTTATGATGCAAAATAAAAAATATCTATTGGTTTGGATATAAAATAAACGAAATCGATTTTTAGAATCGATTGAAGGTAATTGAAATTTTGATTTTAAATATAATCGATTATTACAATAATCAATAACTTTTTCACATACCTTGAGTGGCAGCCGATAGGGGTGGGACAAGTGTTAAATAGTGTTAATTCAATTCGTCTATGTTGCCAGAATTTAATAATTTCAATTATTAATTACAACAAAACGGGAGATATTTAAAATGTATTTTTTTACCAGATTGTCTACAGTAATTTAACCTATGTGCTGCCAAAATTTCGAAGCTGATTAATTCTCAGTACCACCTCCCATACAATTTTAGACCGTGTCCTTTGGATGGTGTTTATATAATGGCCCTACATAGTAGTGACATTGTGAAGTTAACTACAAGTCTTGAGTAATAATTAAATTGTATAAAAATTGTATTATATTATTCACGGCAATATTTTATAAATGATTTCTGTGCATTGTCTAGTTAATATAGTTGGCTAGTGATTTTGCTACTTTTATGTACTTATATATTTTATAACAACGGGAAGACATGCCAATCAGAAAATCAACAAATATTATATTCGAAAACATAGAATTTTCGAATATGATATTTTTGATTTTGGATGTGGTTTAAAATTTTATTGAATTTAAATTGTTTGTTCTTAAACAACATTTTCTAATTTTATTACATATATTGAGAAGTTTTTTCGGAAGTACGATGATCTTAGTGGCCGGTTAAGGGTCAAATTTCTAATTAATTGCTGTCATTGGTAATACAAAGGTAATTAGTTAAATTAGATTAGGTTAATGAAAAGGAAAGAACAGGGCTGGGCATATTGGGATAATGGGGCCCCTATGACTTTGACAGAACACTATTTGTTAGAATAGACAAAACTAGTAGATAAACAAGATTCTAGATTGACTTTCATTGAATGTCACATTAAATGAACAGATAATATTTAATTTGAATGACTCGAATCACGCTGATAAGTGCACCGATGATTTTTCATTAAAACTTACGTACTTATTATAGTAATAAATTGCATTTTTCTACATTTAAATTAACTAAGCATGTTAAAATCGGAAAGCCAAATTCTTGGGCGAGAGTAGATTAGCTTCGCGCATACACAAATTTATAAACAGGTTGGTATTGTATTCAGTAATTTAGGAGTCTGCTAATTAAAACCAGAGGCCTTACCATGATCTCTTTTCGCGGTGCAAGTTTGACTGCCTTCTTGGACGAAAAAGTTGCTGATGGAAAGATAAACTAATCGACTAAAATGCAGCTTAGACGAACTGAAACAAGCACCACCTTGTTGGAATACCTTTGTCTTTAATTTTTTTATCAATGCCAATTTCAAATAAAGTAATGCCGAGCCTTTTTATACGCAAGAAAAAGGAAATGCTCTAAATTATTGGTAGACTTATAGGTAGATGACGTTTTAGTGACATCGACTGTGATGAGTTTATATAAGAACTAAAATGTAAGTTTAAGATAACAACAAATCCAGCGTTATACTTTCATAGGTTAGAAATAGAAAAGCGAGAAAATGGTTCTGTAACAATAACTCACAAAGCGTATAGACAAATAACAAAAAACTGGTATGTCCAATTGTAAGCCTGTTGCAACACTTGCTTTAAAAAAAAAGGACGAGATAGAAAACAAAAGATTGCACTAGTAATTTTCTCTATCGACAAGCAGTTGGTGCGTTGGGTTAACTGGGTAGTAGGTAACTATAAGGCCAGACATTGTATTATGTGGTTAGTGTTACATGACGCACTTTGGGAATTCCATCGCCATCTCCTAAGAGTTGAACGATTTGAGATATATCGTTTTAAACTTTCATGGTCACTAACATTATAGTAACATAAGTTATTTACGGGATTGTAAGTGTTTTGTGTCGAGAACAGTTTCGAGTGAATAGTGGAAATGTAAACAGTGATACGGGTATCAAACGCAATAAAAGACTTCGTCGGAGGGTAGACCGATATGTCCGCCAATAACAGCCTACCCGCAATTACTTCAATTGCTCCGTGATCATGGCGTTTGCAACAGTGCCGAAATATCGAAAACTCGCTAAAAACGAGGTACATGGTTGTTCAGGTCAACTTTAGTATAAATGTAACTTTATATAAATAAATAAAAGTTAGTATATAAATAGGGGTTTTCTAGATAAATAAATGAGTACTTTAAACTTAATTGTAATTTTAAACTAAAGTTGTTATTCCTAGTTATAGTTTTAAAAGTTGTCAATAAATGGCGTTGTCATTGTTTATACATTTCCTACATGGCGGTGTTGAGGACGTTTTTGCATTGTACTAGACTTAATTGGAATTTTATTCAATATAGATCAATAGACCAGCTAGTTCAGAATACCGTTTTTGATTTTTTGTTATTACCCAACCCTTCTAGTATTCTCACATCAATACTATCAGGTATTTAATATCAGGTATTTAACAATGTTAACAATCCCGTAAATAACTTTACTATGATTTTGAGATATAAATACCAATAAGCGTAGATTTATGTTTACTGAGGGTAACTCATCTGAGTGCTATAATAACGCTAAATATGGTTATAAGGAATAGGATTTTAGACAGGTTTTTGAAATTAACTTGATCTGTTCGTTATTTGATTGAGGTTATTTGATGTTTATGATATCACCTTCTTGTAAACAAATCACGCGTTGCTGTGTTACAAATTAATCTTCACCTATATCCTTAGTTGGAACTAATCCAGCAAAATGCGTTACGTAGTTTCGATGTTCCTCGCAGTCAAACATTGTGACAGTGCACAGCATGCATTAGTGCTTAACATTCGTGTAGGTGTATTTGGCGTCAATTGGTTCGTGAGACCGACGCGGGTATAGGCGCAACTTTTGGTGTAAGTATAAAATTACTACATTATGGCTTGTTCACTTTCAAAGATGGCCCATGGTGATGGTATAGCCTGATGAACATAGCAGGTATAACACCTACGTAATATAGTTGCAAAACAACCACAGCAAGAAACTCTTTTTTTATCAATTAAAGAAGAATTGGACTAGGCTGTATGGGATTTGTACCCTTTGATTTCCCGTAGGGAAAAACTTAGCGAAAACAAAAAAAAGTGACATTTCCGTACAGACAAGACATTTAAGAACGGAGTTAATTTTACAAATTTATTTCACAAAAGTCGTCTGATTTTATTGGTTTATGTTCTTTTATCCTACTATTAATACTATATAGTTTATTTCTTGTTGTTACCTATTACTCTAAGTGCTTTGAAATATTGTTCTTGTGTATACGCCCTTGAAAAACTGTTTCAAAAAAATCTAAAGTCAGCATAGCAACAGCACTCTGATACGTATAATTTCTAAGTTACGGATTTTTGGAAACTATTATCTCTAAGGGTGCCTTTAAGAGGTAAGTCTAAGCTTCTCAAATTGAACTAGTTTTAGGTTTAACTAAAATATACTGAAAACTTTAGTGTCTTTGTGTGTTTGTATTACCTATATATAACTATACCCCGCTACACTGCACAAAATTCTAAATGGATATTTTTTACTGTAAACTTCTATTTATTCTATTTATTTTGAATAATTTATTTTTTATATTTAATGTTTTAGATATTCAGTACTTAATTTTATTTTGTTTAAATATTTTCAACTTTTTTTTAGCAACAGACAGTCTCTTAACTTACTTTGTCTGACATGAGAGGCTTATGAATACATTGATGTATGTAAAATATTATTATTAGGTAAGTGGAAATTCCTCCAGAATTGGTTCAATGTTTTAAAAATATTTTTTTCTCAACTATTTTAAGTTTGTAGCGCTCAAATTAACTCCAAGCTCTAATACTATATTTTATGTTTATAATAATTACAAATTTATCCACTTATCAGTCCGCTACCATGCGCCCCACCCCTCAACAGCCCAATGCTGGGCGATTTGTGAAAAAAAAATTTATACTCTTAGATTGAAATGCCATTTTTTCGCTAAATGATGAAGCTAGGATTAAACAAAAAATCGTTACTATTGTAAAGCTGATTAAATAAAGAATCCACCATAGAATATTTGTATCTCTGTAAGTCAAAAATCAATTGTAATTAAAAAAAAGAATAACAGTCCACAAGGAAATTTAAATATGGTAGCAATTGCTACCAGGATAACTGCGACAAAGAGTGTTAGCTATCTGTAACAATTGCTACTGTGGACTGACATGTGGTTGTATTAATTACAAATAAATAATAATTAATAATAAAATGGTAAATAAAACACTTGTGGGTAGATGTGAATCATTATTAAAGTTCTACCAAAACATAAGTGCTTTAGTCATACTCAACAAAGTGGATGTGATGTCCTTTATTTGGTGAAACAAGAGATTATAGGAAAAACAAATAACCAACCTGCGAGGATGTAATAGAAAATAATGAGTGGAAAAGAAATTTAATAAACAGTTACAAAAATACAAAGAAAGAATGAACTGTTCAAGAAGTTGCCTTCTTGAAAGTTAGAAAAAAATGAAGAAGAAGGCATCATGACTTGTTTCACATATGGGAATGCTACAAATACTCAAAGCCTACTATGATATATATGATATTTCACTTTTAAAATACTTAAAAAATGGCAAAGAGTTTTTTTGCCCCTAGTTAAGTTCTGTTTCATATTTCCTTCAAAAGTGAATCCTGAGCCATAAGATCCTGTCTTGGCCCGGGGCCAATTGGCTTGATTGGGACCAAGATCCAACCTAATCACTAATAAAAGATAATAGTCTTCGATGACTTTCATCACTAGAGTGACCCACACTCTTTTGTAGTAATACAATATTGAAAAATATTATGATGCTATACAATTTCATGAAAAAAAAAATGTTTCTAGTAAATAGTGGAATTAAGATACTACGTTGTATAATGTATTTAATTGGTAAGACAATATTTGGGCATTGAAATAATGATAGAAACTTGAGTGGTCTTCTTTGAAGTCCTTGTTTTTCTGATAGATTGCTGAGATTACTTAATAGAGCTCTAATATCAAACATATTAAAGAGCTTATAATGTGATAATGCTGAGGTCATCCTGTCTTATGAAATATGTAATTAATTTAATATTATTAAGATTGTATGTATACACTACAATTGCAGTAATTGTTATTTAATGCAATCCAATCTTATTACATACAACAATTATTAAATTAAGCCTGTCAGGTGAAAGATAACATTTAGTTTGTATATTCCATCAAACCTTATGAAGAAAATGCAACATTTGCATAAAGTTAACACAAGATTTATATAGTTTAAAATTAAATGTAAAGTAATATTTTCCCATTATTATGAAGATAATGGGATTATATTAAATAAAACAAAACTTGGAAAGGATTTTTTTTAATTTTTGTACTGAAATCATTTTAAAACTGTAATTATTGAACATTCCCACAGTATTTCATTCTATAACTTATTACTTGACTTTCATGTTATAATTTTTCTTTTTCCTATGTTTAAATAAAAGAGTTATCTAATTACCAAAAGCACAACATACTACAGCAACAAATCGTAGACAAACAAATGGAAATGCTTGATCCACAGGAATTTTCGTTAGCATTTGTTGTTATTTAGATGTCTAAAGTAACTAGTTTTTTACCAGATGCTTATAAACATAAATGATGTGCCTATATTCTGGTCCTTAGTTGGTAACTATTAATGAAGGACAAAGGAAGATGAATTTAACGTTTTGTTACTTTTTGATCCATAAATATGTTTAGTTATATAGTTTTTGCAACATAGTGCCAATGTTTACAGCGAACAGCAATGTTGCTGGTGATTATAAGTGGTGTTCCTTAGTTGATGGGTTGTAGCTGAAACATGCTAAATTTTGTTCACTCATTTGAATTTTGGTTAAATTTAAATGAGTGAACAAGATTTAATGAGACAAAACTTTATTCAAGTTTGTAGTATGGTTTTACTACGTAGTATATAATAAAATCAACCCAATGTTTATATGAGATAAAAATTATATATAACAAAAACTTTTTCATTTCTTTTCAGATACATTAGAATGTGTGTTGTTTTGAAGGACAAAGGAAGAAGAGCATTTTAACCAAGTAGATAAGGTATTGTAGTAAGTGGTGCTTTTTTTATTTATTGTAAGATGATTACTCGAAGATGGTTCCATCCATCACTGAATGGTCTGGACGCCGAAAAACTTTTGATGGAGTGCGGACGCGACGGATTTTTCTTAGCGAGACCCAGCATGAGTAATAAAGGGGATTTTACTTTATCTGTACGACGCGGAAATGAGGTAACGCACATAAAAATTCAGAATAATGGAGAATTTCTCGATCTCTACGGTGGTGAAAAATTTGCTACTCTCTCTGAACTCGTCCAGTTCTACATGGACAACCAAGGTCAGTTACGTGAAAAAAACGGAAATATAATCAGGTTAAAAACGCCTCTCAACTGTGCTGATCCTACGACAGAACGGTGGTATCACGGTCAACTAACTGCTAAAGAAGCTGAAAGAATGATGTTAGAGAACGGTAAGAACGGCTCATTTCTTGTTCGTGAATCCCAGCGACAACCTGGAGACTTTGTGTTGTCAGTGAGAACACGGGATCGTGTAACGCACGTCATAATCCGTCGTCAGGACAACAAGTATGACGTTGGTGGAGGACAGCAGTTCCCCGATCTTGTCAGCCTCATAGAACACTATCGAAACTACCCTATGGTAGAGACCACGGGAGATGTTTTGAGACTCATTCAGCCGTTTAATGCAACTCGTATTCAAGTTCGACACTTCCATACGCGTGTAAAGCAATTGCAAAAAGAAAATGAGGGTCCCATTGAGAGTATGGCATACAAACAAGGTTTTTGGGAGGAATTTGAAACATTACAAATGATGGAAAACTTGCAATTATTCGATAGAATGGAAGGGTCGAAACCTGAAAACATTAGGAAAAACAGATATAAAAACATTATACCATTTGATCATACGCGTGTTATATTAAGAGACATACCTGTCGATGCTCCGGCAGGTTCTGACTACATTAATGCCAATTATATTCGATGCGATATCACAGATTTCATGTTCGATCATGATTCCAATGGAAGTAATGAAAATGGTTCCGTGCATGCAAGAGATGGGACATCACGAGGTAAAGATAAATCTTCTCCGACCCATGCAACTGTCATAGTTACCGAAGAGCCTGTTTACGAAGGAAAAGAAGATAAAATAAGTAATGGTGTTCAAAAACTGTCTCCTACGTACGAACCGAGTGTGCTTCGTTCAAATCCTAATTATGTAAATACGACGATCCCAAAATCCGTTGTAGAAGCTGAACCTACTGTAGCTGATAATGTCTACAACAAGATTTATATTGCTACACAAGGTTGTCTCTCTACTACGGTGTATCAATTTTGGTCCATGATATGGCAAGAGGACGTGCGCATCATTATTATGACTACTAAAGAAATAGAACGCGGTAAAGTAAAATGTGAAAGATATTGGCCTGAATTAAACAAAACCGAAGTCATGACCAAGTACACAATAACTAATGAGTCTGAATCTTCTACGCAGGATTATACTTTGCGTCGTTTTCAGGTTGTTAAGAAAGACGAATATAACACTAAGAGGACAATCTATCACTTCCACTTCACCGCATGGCCTGACCACGGCGTACCTTCAGAGCCTGGTCGCGTACTCAATATCTTGTTAGACGTTAATTATAGATTGCAGCAAATAATGACGAGTGAAGATCCTCCGGCGCAAGCCGTAGTGTGCGTCCATTGCTCCGCCGGAATAGGACGCACTGGAACTTTCATTGTTATAGACATGATATTGGACCAAATACGAAAGGAAGGTTTCGATTGCGAGATAGACATACACCGTACAGTGCAGATGGTCAGGGACCAGCGATCAGGTATGGTGCAGAACGAGGCACAGTACAAATTTATCTACATGGCCGTGTTAGAATTCATTGAAACTGTAAAGCAACGAATCGGATTGGGTCCAGAGCCCACCCAAGACTCCCCGCGAGTCAGAACTCACCCTGTCCCGTTTTTATGAGTAATGCTAAAAGGTTTAAGGAGTTTTTATCAAAAACTTTACCTAATGGACACTTTGTAAAGTGTTTTAACCCTAACTTCAGTGGAAAAAACTGAGTGATGACATTATTATGAATACAAAACTTTTGTGACTTGGTAAAACGGAACAAAATATTTGAAATAACTAATAAAGCTGTAAGGTTTACGTAAAGTAGGTACTTATATTCGAGATACTAAATATTATAATGTTACACATTTAATTGAAGAGCTGTATTACAAAAATTGTCTTGTATTTTGTTTTTTAAAGATTGTTCTTTTTTACAAAATTATAATTAAGTTAAGATAATTTACACATAAAGAATCAACCTCAAAATGCGTGAAGACGCGTTTCTGTCTAACCATAAGCTATAAAAGCATTTCGTATTTTACTGTACTAAATATGTTGGCATTGAATCATACTTTTTATAGTAATGTGACTGATGAACGTAATGTGAATGATTTTATAAAAATACACAATAACCTACCTGAAACTGCCGATTTTTTTTAATTTTAGTTTTAAACATAGAGTTAAATATTAATTGGGAAAATTAGACAGATTGGGGTAAGTTATTGTTCCTGTACGATAAACTTGCTAGTGCATGCTTCAGTTTTGTAATACGGCTCTCAAAGGCGAGGCCAGAATATTTTAAGGTTTAAAGACATTATATTACTTAGGTCGGCAGTTCTGGATTCGTCGTTTAACTTTAAATTTCTAATAACGAGTTTAAATATGCAAAATACATCTCCCGATCTAATATAACTACCTAGCGATGAACTGTTTTTAAATTTGGTGTTCGAAATTCTAACGGCATGAAACACCGATAGTTCTTTATTCGTCACAATTTTTTTTAATTGATCCTACAGTTACAATTATGTCTATGGAAACTGTTGTTTTACACGTGGGAAAAATTATTATAACTCTCTAATCGCTTCGACCTCGCAGGTCGGTACCGTAGCCATTGTCTAGGAAAATATTCTTAGGAGCTCCGATATTATTCTTATATCATTTGATATTATCAATAGATCTGCTTACACAGATTTTCAGAAGATATGTGCTTTTTCATTCTCCAGGAATCCACTTCTAGGCACATGGTCACTGGTTACCACGCCTCATGACAATTCGTAGGCGACATTCTAAAACACTTATCTCAATGTTTTAAATTCCGAGAGAAACCTGTTCTAAGAGCTTACATAAAGTCTCTATTCCTAGTTATAATTTAATTAAAAAGAACATTCCCTGACGTGTAAAGGCTACTCACGTGATATTGGCGGAATTGTGGAGTCTCAAAACAAGCCACTAACCAAAAGAAGAAGATGAAATTCCGAGAGTTGTGTCATGTAGTGATGTGACTAATTAGATTAACAAGTTGGAAAAACTTCTATTTAGTATTCATAAGAACAAGATAAAACTTTCTCAAATTCGCCAAAGAAGTCCCCCCCTTCTCTAATAGCTATGACTAGAAACTAAACGTGCTGCGTGGATAAGTCTGACAACTAGATAACTGACGTCCGATTGTCTTGCCGAATACCCCCGAATGATGCTTTTGACGGTTTTGCTTCATTTGTTGCATTCAATGAGCCTGGGTACAACAGCGTTCCTATAAAAGCTGACTATCACACCAACAGTTCACGAAAAATATAGGTAACACACAGGTTAGATTTCCTATAGGAATTAGGAAATGTAAAAGGATTCCACTACAGTCTCTAACTGTCACTATACTTGTGTACTCACGATATTTGATTTCTAGTGTTAGTGGTAATCGTCTGTAAACGTCTTTCACATTTGTGCGTGCCTTAGCTGCACCGGTTTTTAAATCGATTCAGTAGATATTTAATTTACTTCTATTCGATTCTACATTCAAGCGTAGAGTTCAATAATAGCGTTACCTACTGTGTTATAAATTTGACCTATATTTTTTCTTGGATCAAAGTTCCCATAAACAACGCAGCGCAAGCGCAATAATTATTATAGCCACAAAACCGTATTAAAGGGCGTTTCCAAAATATGCAAGACCTTTTATTCTACAGTAATGTAAAGATCTTTTTACCGATATATTATATTGAATAATCTATTATTATTTCTGTTTTATATTTGTTATCTATAAAAAATAGTTTTAATAAAAATCAATGGTTTTAGCCACGTAACAATTTAATATATTTACTTATAATTGTTTTGAAGATGCAAAAACAATTTATTATGAAACTAATTGTTTTTTTTCTACTTAGGAGTTGTTTGTACTATATGAAATGTTTTATCGCTGTATATTATGTAATAGATTGTAAAAATTATTGAGGCACTAAGTAGGACTCCCATTGGCAGTGACTCAAAAATACTTAATATTATTATATTTTTCCAAAAAGTTATTTATTCAAATAATTAGTGTTAATAAATTGAAATGAATTATAATCGTTGTTAAGTGGGAAGTAATTGTTAATAAGTATTTGAAACTATATAATTTAAATATAACATAGCGACCTGATAATGTTTCAAATTGTTGCTTTAAAATTTGTACTACATGAGGTCAGGAGATTGACTTCAGTGTGATCTCGACTTGGATTTCGTTAAACGAAGTGATGATTAATTCATTACTCGGGCTTCGTAAGTATTCCACCTTTTGTATAGCTGAATGTAGTGACGTAATTTAATACTGAGCAGCTAATGTAAACCAAAACATTCCCTGTTACGTAGACGCTGCTGCAAAAGGGATGTGCCGGGCGATGCGTGTCGCTTGTTGCGTGCATAAGGTCAATTCAAAGCGTAGTCATTATTCACCGTTTTTTTCTACTAAACATAATAACCGATATAGAAAAGTGTTGCTGCGCTATCGATGGTTTGAATGTCGATAGCGGCTGGCATTTCGATTATACTGTCGAAATACTATCGGTAATAAATTCATAGTGAGACGTAACAATCAATACTATTGAAAATTATCAAAATATTGATAAGATAAAACAGTTAGTAGTATCAATATTATGATTTAGAAATTTGATAATATCAAAAGTATTAAACTCTGTCAATACTATTATCATGTTCGAAGCTGACGATAGGGGAGTCACTATTGAATATTATCGATAGTCAACAAGCGGCCGACAACACTGATACAGACGTTATGATCGCAAATCATTGTGCTAAATAATCTTAACTGATAAGTTTAGCTGTATTTCTACATTTATTGTATAGTTTCCTTATAACACATTTTTATTTGTTTGTCTATTACCTTCTTTATTATTATTGTGTATTCATAGTTGTGGAAATAACGTATTTTATAGTCTTTAGACTATTTTTATTTAATGGTTAAGAAAATATAATTTGTTTTAACTTTTTATCTTGTCATAATGTAAATTCGAGGTGCTTTTATGTAAAAGTATGTATGTCCATGTTATACTATTATGGGCAAATGGTGCGATATTTTTTATGATTTTTGTTTGTAAGAGGAATATTATATGTACAGTTTATAGAATGTTTTCTCAGTGATTGCTAGTCATGGCAATTCACATACCGGATATTATTTTAACAAGTCCGCAGTAGATCTATCTATGGAGAATTCGTTGTTTTCGTATATACATTCATCGTTAAATCTGATTTACGTGATACGTCGGAAATTGTACCAATGATTGCACAAGAAAAAACAATAAATTGTAAAATAAATAGTGTTTAATCTGATTCTCCAGTACAGAGATATTTTGAGCGAGCACGAATACTTGTTTGCTGATACTCCATGGATGGGCGATTCGAACATAATTATAATAAAACTTTATGCTTGAGTAGGGTATTTAAAAGTGAAGTAAATAAGTATATTGTATGATTTGGTACATATTTGTAATAATAAACATAGTTTTATGTACCATATTTTAAAGAACTCGACATTTTATTTATAAAATAATGACAATACACATTAGGTACCTACCTATTATCAGCCTGAGGAATTGTTTAGTAGGTTCGAACGTCGGTACAAGGAAGTTCAAGCAGTGTATTTGTAATTAAATCATTAATTATAAATAGTATCCTATTTGTATATAGTATGGAAATGTATGTCAGAATATGCACAGACGATTACAGGACTACATATCCCCTTTGTTATATTTATTACAACGAATTGTTTTTGACAATATAAGAGAAAAAAATGAATAAAAGGGATGACTTGTCACTGGTCTCATCTGTTCATAGATTTTTTAAAGTCATTATTAGAGGCACTGCCTCTCGTATTTATATAAATACTTAATGGGCCACTAAACCCATCCATAAACATGTCACAACTCCGGCATTTAGAGTTCAATCGGGGATACTCATGATAATTTTGCTAATGACTATTTGAACCAGTATGTAAATATTAAGATCTTATCAAATACAGTATTTATTGAAAATTGAAAAAGACGAATGCAAATGTAACACACCAAACAGTGTTATATTAAGTATGATAGCAGTCATATCAATTAGAAATTACCTAAACTGATTTAAACCTAAAAAATACTGAAAAATTTCGTAAACTACATACCCTTATTTACCCACTTTACTAGCACCGAGTGGCACAGTGCTAACTGTAGTAATTTATGTAGAAATTTTACTTTTTTTGTTGTAGTTTTTCGTCAAATGATATGGGCATGGGCCGCACACCCAAAAGTATAAAACACTCAAATTTCTTTTCAGTATTCACTGAATATCACGCCGGATGGGTAGGTTATGCCATGCGATAGCCTTAAATGTCAATAATCGAAGTAGGTAACTTCTAAGTAAACCGTTAAAATTATCACTGTTTGAACAACCTTCAAATATGTTGTTGGCATTTTATTTACACCTATTCGAATTTGCAAAAGCTGAGCTTTATGTAATTGCATGAGTATAAGTAGAGAGGAAAAATATGTTATCTACTTGCTAAAGATATATGTTGTGTTATTATATTATAATACTGAATAAAATGTGATACCTATTTAATATATGGGTTATTTATCGGTGCCGCAATTCAAATCCTTTATTGTTTTTGTAAATGTTACTTATTATTTACTCTATGGGCGACGCGACGACAACACTTAAGCACAAATTCACTGACGCACTATGTAGAGCAGTACTGCAACTAGTATTGTTACTTTAAAAGAACCGACCTGCTACGCGGGCACTGCCGTTTAAAAAAACCAGTGAGAAAATGAAAATTACATTATTTTATTACTTACACCACTTTTTATCTATTATGCCATACTAATTTACCGGGTCATTTGCTCTTACTCACTTGCAGTAGTATCGATAGTATTAACGCACGATAACGATTACACTATCGAAATTATCGATATCTACTTTTATACATAGTATATCGACGGCGAAGTGCCAATACCTCCGATCTTACATTTTTCGAGAAATTGACTTTTTTTATGTTTTTGACATTAAGGTCTATTTTTGCGTGTTTTTGTGAAACAACATTTATATTTTTAACGAAAACTCGACAAAATCAAACGTGGAAATAGCTTCTAACTAAATTAGCGTATATGATTTATGGCAATATTTATCTGCTTACAACATGACTGCATCGGCTCAACATAACTTTCTCTTCGTTCTCTTTCTTTCCTATCCCTCTATTACTCTATCTGTCTACCCTTTTTTTCTCCACCCGTTTTCGCGTTCGGGCGAGAAGTATCTATAGCTTAAACCCCAGATGTGACTACGACCACTAAAATCAATTATACGAACTAATCAACAAGTCATACGAACTATAAACAAGATCTTAAAAAAAAACACGACTACACCTGAAGGCAGATTATCTCCGACTGACTTTTCTGTGGCTTCCGCGCCACGCTCGTGTTGTGTGAGAACCATGGAGGTTAGAGAGAGGGAGAACGATCGCTACGTGCTAAAGCATTAGCCCGCCTGTCCCTTGTCCCTGAAAATTTGTAGAATTTATAGTTCATTTTTCAGCCACCAGCCGCGCTGCCGTCGCATTATTTAACTACATTTTAAAAATATCGATATGTAATGTTTGCTTACAATGAAACAACAAAAAAAAGAGTTTCGGATTGATGCAATAAATTTTCATTATATAATAGGCCTCACTTCCTATTGTTCAAACACCTTATCAAGAATATCCCATAATTACCCACCACGCAGGCGCAGCGGGGATTTTTAGATGCTAACGTAGCACGTAGTAGTACAACATAATTTACTTATGGTTATGTGAGTAGAGTAGTAGTGCGAAAATTTTAACATGGTTAGTACTACCTAAAAAAGTTTTCAAATCGATCTGGAAGCGAAACTTAATCTGCATGACATTCAACCTTAGTGTGGCAAAGTATTTTGACAAATCAGTGTTTGTTTTACGCGCGCTTTTAAAATTTCAAAATTTATCTTTAAATTCAGGGACTCTCAAGTGCATTTAGTTTTAGTGTTTTGCCTCGGTCTACTTGAAATATGTAGGGTAGATGCAATGATGCTAGATTAGTGCGTGCGAAGACACAATCTTAGCGCGCACCCCCTATCCTCGCGCCCTAGGCTGCAGCCTAGTTAGCCTAAGGGTTAATCAGGGCCTGTATATTTGCTGAAATGGGCTCGTCTCAGCTGGTGCGCACAGCTCAAGACTACAGCGCTGATTTCAGATGCATGATGATTGGCGGACACGCTCTACCGTCAAACAAATAAGCCTTTTCCCCTGGTTCGTCGAATTTTGTCCAATAATTAAATATTTTCACTAGTTTGACATAAGAACTTCATCGAATTAATGAGAATGAAGCAAAATGTTGCAATTTTTTGTTACAGTATAGACTAAAAAACACCCACAACGACTCTAAAGAAAATTTGGGATCACACAGATAAAAATACAACAAACCAGGTTTGTTAGATAAAGTATATTAGTACTGAACATATCACAAAAACTAAAGGTACTTAAATCAAAATATGAAATACCCTGAGTGAGGACCTCTTCCCAGTTATATTTATTATTTTACTTCAAAGCTTAAAATGTATTTAACAGTAAAACATATGCAGAATAAGTATCAATATTTTTATAAATATTGATACTTATTCTGCATATGTTTTACTGTTGATACTGTTGCTGTTGTTATCAACAGCAATATTACCAAAAGGCATATGTGATCTCTTTGTTTGAGAAGTTGAGATGCACTTGCATATATACAAAGACAAAAAACAATTTCCAGGTGGTAGCCACTACCTACATCAATAACTAATGCTCGAGGTTATTAAGCAAAACTCAGAAACTTGATAAACATTTTAACTGATGTAGGTAAGTCCTAAAACCAGTTATTTGTTTAGGTTTTAACTACCATTATTATGACCAGTGAATTGCCTTACCGGTTACATGTTATAGTGCTGTGGTTACTTAAAAAATTAATTGTCATTGACAAGGTACAGTTTTCATTCTACACTACCATATACATGTTTGCTTTTCACTACCTACACTTGCGGCTTATATCAGCAAGTGACAATGACACTTAATGTTTTAGTATATCCAGCTAACTGTGAGAAAGAGTATAATAAAAATTTACATTCTCCATATTACCAGTGACAAAAACTATAATGGTTTTGTTGAAAACTATTTCTTAGTGATTATTGATGAACAAAATCAAAACAGTTCCATGAACAATATTTACTGCTACTCCAAAACCAGTTTCAAAGCCTGATAAAAAATAATGTATCACATATTTAAGACGTAATTATTCCAGTAAATAGTACTCTTTTGAACAATTCAATAAGTTTGAGTAACAAGAAATACATATCAGATTTTGTATGAAATAAGATGATAGTCAATGACAATTTTAGAAATAACTTGACATAGTACAGTATTCTACAAGACAAACTTTCAAAGAAATCCACCCAATAATTAGTCACATGTTTATTAGCTAATGTCTATAATCAATTGCCATTAGCAAAATGATCACACTGAACCAATTTATTGCAAATACTTTCCTTGGTGTTTGACTTGCAGAGCAATTTAAAGACCCACTTTTCAAAAATGCTTTCTAAATCAGTTACATAAGAATCAGTTTGTTTGTAATAATAAATACTTTTAACTTTACTGGTGACATTAATCATCATTATTCACTTGAATTTCTTCAATGCCATCAGTTTCAGTGACCAAAGCTCTCTCAAGGATAACACGGCCTTCTTTGTATCTGAAATAATAATGTTAATGTATTTTAATACAGTAAAAAAGCAAAGTTAATCTAATAAGAAATTATCACTCAAATCTTATTTCAAAAGTCCCTATGTTTACCGTTGATTTTCTTCAGTTGCAAATTCATAGATCCATCCAAGCTTTGTAGCGCAGTTTTTACAAGAGACGTCGCGTACCATATGTCGACCCGTCAACATTACGCGATCTTGTACCTCGGAATAGATCAGGTTCACCACTTTGTGAAACAAAAATGCACGACCTGACAACAAATACCTTTTGAAATTGTAACCAGTCTGTTATAAGATATAAATTGATAAATTATGTAAAATTAACTAACATTATGCCACTAAACAACAAAGGATAGCTATTTACCTGTAGCTCCAGTAAATCTTGTACTAATTAGCTCGGATCGGTTTGTCAAATTAACATCACAAGCTGCGCAGGAAAATAAGCGAGTGCCACCAATGTGATCCAAAAATATTTTGCCCATTTTACTATTTTATAATTTCTTAGCTTTGTTTTCAAAACAACTGTATGATGAATGAATAATTTGACAACAGCAGCCAGTCAGTTGGCACAGTTTTTTTTTCTAATTTTTTTTTCGTTGTTTACCCATAAGGTTAGGCAAATGGTACAATTCCATACCGCCTCGTCTAGTTATTTACTTTCTTCATTAGATGATGATGAGAGTCGATCTATGAATGAGGTTTTACTGAAACCTCCCCGTGGAGTTCTTTGGAGAGCAGGAAAAGCCAATTTCCGCCGCTTTTTTTCACTTGCCAACACACGCATGTTCACAAACACTTAGTGATTACTCATCTACTACTACTTTACACTTTACCATCACAAAATCACCAAAGAGACTAAAGATGCTTCCGCTTTTTTACTATTAAATTTTCCCATAAGGAAAGTTAAATCCCATACAGCCTAGCCCTCATTAATTTATTAGATGATGATGTAAGCATTTATTTTGTTTATATATGTCCGCGCCTATCACACATTTATTTGTATTATTTTTGCCGGATAAAAGATGAGTTTATTTATTTAAAAATTGTGATAGAAAATAGTGCGTAATAATCCTGAATCCTAAATCAATTTGTGTGCGTAAAACGTATGAGAGTGATAGGAACTGAAACGAAACAGCAGAAAATGTCAGGTTTCATAATAATAATGAAGAAAAAAAATTAAACATGTGGCTGTGTACCCTTTGCCTTCATTTCGCGGCATGTAACTCTAGCGTTGAACAAAACGTGGAGGGGATAGCTGCGCATGGGTATACACTACAAATTAGTAGTTTAATTATGTACTTAATTAATAATAGCAAAATAATGTTAATTACATTATTTTAATGAAATGTCAAATAGTAAGTCAAGCGGTGAAAAAAATGTGGAGGTTAGCTGTTATTTGGGTATAAGTCGCGACAAGTAACTTGAGTTTATTGTTTACTAGCGACCCGCCCCGGCTTCGCACGGATGCAATGCTCTACTATATTATGCATGTATTATACATATAAACCTTCCTCTGGAATTACTCTATCTATTAAAAAAAACCGCATCAAAATCCGTTGTGTAGTTTTAGAGATTTAAGCATACATAGGGATATAGGGACAGAGAAAGCGACTTTGTTTTATATTATGTAGTGATGGGTATAAACAATAAACTTGTGCAGCAATGGGTCCCCGTATCAAGTCGGAAAATTATATATTATCTATATAATGCTGTTCCTTTAACTCGTTTAGGTACGATACTTTTTAAATCATTGGAATCGGTCCATTGGTTGCGAAGATATTACACATTTTGTACAAGCCGACCGCGGGGCGGCCGAATAACTTATGTGACGTCACGATTACCTTTCCGCTCGCGCGCGCACTCTCCGCAATTCATTTATTAAGATTCCCTCGATATGCGCGGGTGATGTTGTGGTTTTGCAGTTTTTAAGTAAAAATATGCCGGATTATAAGTACTGTTTAATACCGAAATGTACTAATACTTCAATTAGTACACCTGAAACTGTTTTTCAATGTGCCAAAGGACTCAAAAGTACGCAAAAAATGGTGTACTGTCATGAAGAGGGATGACAAAATTCCGCTTTCGTGCCAAGCTTTAAGATTTTGTTGCGAGGATCATTTTGATGTAAATACCTCCCTACCAACCATTACCTTGTATACAACACAACAATTGTATACCAACTTTTATCATCATTACTCGTGTGGTAAACAAGTGGGTAGGTAACTTAGTTACAACTTGTTTACGAATGTTAAAAAAAATACAGGGTTGTATTATGTATATTTTAATGAGTAAATTAATGATAAAAAGTGTAAGTAGTGAAGTTTCTAATAACCCTTCCACGAGTAAAAACCAGGCTCTTTCTAAGGTCTAACTACAATAAAATTGAAGTTCCCCGGAACATAGGGGAATATTCCCGCCTTAAGGAATAAATATATATCTATCTATACATGTAATTAAACTGTAGCCAAAGTGAATTCTGTACATTGAATATTTTTTTGAATAATCGCGTTAGGAGGGCTCCATACACGCAATAGAAACCAAAAGCATTGTCATTGAATTTCTTGTCTGTCTGTCTGTTGTACGCTTTCCATGTGAAAACAGTTAGACGTATTTAAATAAAACTTTTTGCATTCGAGTGTCCTTCTGCCTCTTAAACATAATTTTGTACAATAATCACGCCTTGACCCCAAGGGACTAGGAAGACCACAAGTGAAGTTTGTATGGAGAAGTAAGTTTTGTTGCTGCTATCACCACGAAACTTGCTGTAAATATAGTAGGTACTAAGATTATAATAAATAAACCGGATTTAAGAAAGTAGTACCTACCTAGAAACAATACTAGGACTTAACCAAGCGATTTCGTTTATTCATAGCTTAAAATTACGTGTCCAAAGAACGTAGGTACATTCCTGTAAAATGAAGTATTTAACTCTAATTTTATTTATTGTATACATAATATTTTTTGAACAGTAAAGTTTCTACATACTCATCTACATAACAATGTTAAAATAACGGCGTAGGTAGTTACAACAACAAACACAACTGCCCTGGCTGACTAACCTAAACCTTTTAGGTATTTTATAGGCTAGTCCAAGTACGTGTACCTACCTACTTATTATCCTGCTGTTCTGATTAGGTTGATAATGAGATTTGCCTACCTCTGAGTTTCCAACCACGAATTTCAGAGCTTGTCTAGTTTAAATGATTACTAAGATAATCAAATACCATGAAGGTATCCACTTAAGGTAGATTATCGGATTGCGCTTGCTCAAAACCGATATCTAACTTATTTCACTTATTTGTTACATTATAATAACAACCTTCTAATATTAAACAAATAAAATCAGTTATTAATCGATTGGGTACTCAGAGTAAACAGGACTGGAGTAGCCTTTGCCTAACATTACCCCTCTGCCAAATGCACAAGCGTCGGAATCCTGTGCGTTATATAAAACTAGTTGAGCCGCCATTTTAAAACCACAATAATCAGAACGTCTTACCGTGCAGAGCTCCCACGAAAATGCCTGCCTGTGCTGTTTTCTACTGTAAAAAAAATTCGAAAATATCTAGTATGCAAAAAGATGGTGTCACCTTTCATTTGTAAGCATAATTTTTAGGTTTTGATTATTATTTAATTCATAATTTCATGTTTTAGCAGACTACAATTTCAAATTTCGCGCTCAAAGTTCGTTTGATGACGTCACGGCTGCACTCCCCACGAGACTACCTAGGGTTGACCATTATCGCATTTCAATTAATTAAGACAAAAATTAGAAAAAGTTTGTTGGTAATAAATAACTGTAATTTTGTATTAATTAATTACCAATTATAATTTCGTTTTAACAATGTACGTTGCGTGTTTATTTTTAGTTTAGTATTAAGTACATACCTACACTTTTGCGGCTGCTTGAAGCCTATTCTTTGCCACACAACATGGAAATATAAAATAATAAATAAAATAATTAATTAAAATAATAATCAAACTATTTGTCCTTTTATTCATGCTGGGCGGCGCTCATAAACATTAAGAGTACTAATGCTGTATATACTTCCAGTGTCCCTGACTTCATAAAAAAGACACGGTTAAAAGGGTACCATCGTCTAACCAGCACACCCGATCATTTCCGAGAAACCAAAATTTTTTTTCGAGCCACAGGACAAATTGTTTTTATTTTGTAATCAGCAACCCTTATTAATTTGTACAATATTAATTTGCACAATAGTGATGTCAACTTCATCGATATTGTGATTTTACGAGTGAGTAATGAATGAATGAATGCAAGTATCATACTTAAATTGGAAATATGTATTTTTAATTTAAATCTGTATGTCGCAGGGAAATTGTATAATTCCGCAGTTTACATTCGGCGTCATCAGTTTAAAAAACACATACCCTTTTCTTAGTTCTTTTTCTTAACGATAATAAAACACAGCTTAGATAAATTACAGTTTGTTTCAGTAATTATTACCAGGTATTAATGATGATTTCAAATAAGAATAAGGTATGTGATTTTGAACTGATGACGCCGTATGTAAAGTGTGGAATTATACTATTTACCTGCGATATTATACATACGAGAATAAAACTGTAAAGATATAGAATAAAACAGGTCAAGTCCACCTTAAACCAAATGGCTAGTAATGAGAGTAGAGGAAAGCGAAATCACTAATTTTTGAACATTTTGTCTGTCTGTATGTATGTTTGAGCACGCATCACCCAAAAACTACGCGACGGATTTTGATGACATTTTAGTATGGTAATAGCTAAATGTCATCGTCAACATTTAAGTTAAGTTTTTTATTAATATTGTAGCATTTATAGCTCCTTTTAAAAACCGGCTTGTCCAACTGCAATACTTCAAGATACTAGGAGTAAGGTATGTGGTACCAAAAGTCATTTGTACATAAATGAAAGCTATTGGACGATAGTATTGCAGTATTAAAATTAGAAATGATCGGTATGTGTAGTTCAGGCAAATATACTCTGCCCCTAGGCGGTATACTAATTGTTGGTATTTATACTTTAAGCTTTGATATGCCCGGAAACATCTAATTTTTCATATTCAGTTTTCCTAAAGAATACAGCATACGAAAAAAATGGATTCATGCTTGTAATAGGTAATAGGGCATCTTGGGCATCTTCAAGAACAAGTACTATATGTTCCATACATATTGAGCCGTCTCAGTTTCAAAAATTATCTAACAATAGAAGAAGATTAGTTGCCCATGCTGTGCCAACGTTATCCTTGAATGATCCTCTTAGTTTATTATATAACTAGTTATGCTTCAAATAGATATTAACATGTAATATTATAACAGTTTTAGTTTATTACATTTAAATGTATTAATTTTAGGTTAAAAAATAAGTTGAAAAGGAAATACCTGCAAAAAGTGATGTAAGCAAATCGCAAAAAAATACAAATAATCAATCGGTCAAAGTAAAAATCTGAGAAATATAACTATATTCACCGTTCCTCCTTTCCATTATGGGTATACGCAAAAGGGTCCACAGTGAATTCTATATATATAATAACACCTATTGTAAATATCTTTTAAATGCAATAAACTATCAAGTTTCAATTTGTATTTGTAGGAATACTAACGCAAAGTTAATAAATTCATTCATTGAACGAAACTGATTTATCGATATCGATATTCTCGTGCTATGTCATGTCACTTCTCACACAATGACATTCGTGTGTTTGAATAGAACGTTAACACACTATTTTAAGCACGTGTGCGTGTATTTTAAATATGTTTGTCGTATTATGCATGTGTGCGTTTGTAAACACGCAAAGAGTTTTTGTTCCTGTGTGCTGGCATTGAATGTACTAGTAACCTCACCCCCCGCAAAAAATGGCAGAAAAATATGTACGAGATATTGACTAATGGCTACTCCAGTCCTGTTTACTCTGAGATTGGGTATAAACTGGTGACGTTACGCTCCCTGTTGGACGAATATCGCAAACAGAATAAAACCGCGCAGTGGTTCGGCGGCATGCGCTGGGTCATTGTGACGTCATCGCATGCGTTCGCGCGGTCTGTGAACCTCGTTCGGTATTTTGCTCATAACTTAGTCAATTTTGGTCGTAGAACAAAAATTTTTGCACTTTATGTTTTAGTTTCTCAATGTCTATAGAACTGCATTCATAACATAAAACGTGACTGGTCCCCATTGGATAATGAGCCTTAACTTGTTTCTGCGCATGTCACGTGATTTTAAAACCAGGTTCAACTTATAT
The DNA here is from genome assembly GCA_927399485.1 of Calamotropha paludella. Taxonomy (NCBI): domain Eukaryota; kingdom Metazoa; phylum Arthropoda; class Insecta; order Lepidoptera; family Crambidae; genus Calamotropha; species Calamotropha paludella. The sequence goes on along the minus strand of OV656808.1, from coordinate 7,004,595 downwards.
GCCGGGAACTATACTGTAATGCCAAGCACGCAAATATTACTTTAATAAATATTAGTTAGTTAATGTTCAAGTGTGCCAGAGTTTTGTTGTCTAATTTTATTTTCTCAACAATAGGTAGGTTGGTATGTAATATAATAACATAAAATCAGACAATTATTGTGCTTGTAAAGGACTGGAGTCTACAGTAAATTAACTAACAAAAAAATCAACAAAACAAATTTGACAAAAAAACAACAATAATTAACAATAACAACAAAACAATTTAGAACGCGACTAGAAGTGCGCGGGGCGTCGTATCAGTACGGGGTGGGGTACCGAGGAAAATAGGATCGGACCAATCGGAGCAACGCACGCCCACCCTTCCCTGTATCCCCCAAGAGATCTTATTTTTTACTTCTGCGCAATAACGGTCAGCGCTAGTTTCGTGCCGCGATTTATAAAATAGCGATGATATTGCTTTCATGAAATTAAAAACTTCTTGTTTGCTCCTGTTTTACAAGCAATATTGCTATTCCAGAAGAGCCTGCGTTTCCGTATTATCATTATATGTATAGTCTGATTACATTGCAGATTTCGACCTGATATCGTATTAAAACGAATTTTCACTTTTTATCCTAGATCTAAATAATATGACTAAAAAGAAAGTCGTCACGTCATGACGGGTTAAATGAAGTGTAAATTTTAAATTATCTTTTCATATTAGAGAATATTATAGAATAACATATTAAGTGTAGTCATACATAACACTTATGTTTTGGTCACATACTCTTATGGCCTGGCTACATATGCGGGCGAATATTCGTGTGGCGTTGGCGCGCAAAAAACATCGTGTACGGGCTTACGCGATGTTCTTGTCTACATTAGCGGGCGAATATTCGTGACGCGATACATCGTGCCGGGTTGTGTAGTGGTGTGCTGGACGGCTGAGAGGTAATTGTCGATAAATTATTATTTAGGTATTACTACTAGTACGAGTATAATTTGCAAAATATTAAAAAAAGAGAAGAAAGAGGAGATGGTTTATGACTACTATTCATAGAAACCGAACGATGTAAGCATACTGCACCATAATATAATGATAAAACCTATTTTCTTAATAATGTTCATATTTGGACTATTTATGCATGAAGAATTTAATTAAGGTTGATGAAGCAAGAGATATGTAAGAATAGGAGCCGTTGGAAAGAACTGATCTCTGCTAAACGAATGCAGATGAATATATGTATATCCGTTATTATATTGTTATATATAATAATTTGACTTTATTTTTCTTATTTTCAGAACAGGAATGGAAAGTAAGTTATCTGAGCTAAACGCCGAGTCTGGCATCGAATTCCCTCGATTTTTACGTATGTCGACGTCTGACTTTGACGTCCGACATCACAAGGAATCGACCTTGTGACCGCTATCACAAGGAATCATTCGATAGCGATCAATGCTCCACATCGAAGTCCTCTATAACTTTAACATAAGAGCAAGAAAGTAGATTTTAAATCGTTAAATGTATTTTTCGATAAAAAATGTTTATTAATTATTGTTTCTTCCATTTTAACTCCCATTTTTTTAAAAACAATGTGTTTTTTACTGTTCAAACTAATACTTTTATTTTATTTTAACCTGTTTAAAAAATGGATAAATATCTTATGTATCGATACAAACGATTATTTTGGACATCTCTAATCCCTTTGATGCGCACTACTTTACCGACCTTGCCTCGAAGCGCGCCACTTTACCGACAGTGCAGCGAATACATCGTCTGCGCCCGAATACTTCGCGCTAGAACGATCCACCCGGCCACACTTAAAGCGGTAACACGAATATTCGCCGTAGCCCGCTAATGTAGCCGCAGCATTAATCAGTCATCGATACAAACAACAGCACACCAGCCTGTTACAAAAATTGAGCTCTATTCCTTGAAGTTAAAGTTGAATATCGATCAAAGAAATTTGACAGTTTTGGGTAGGTTGATATTTTAATTAACTGTGCTATATTTCATGAAATAACTTCATACTATAAAGTACTCTACAAAAAGTTACATATGTTTTCTAAGTACCATAATATATAATAAAATCGCTTATAATTATGTTATAGGGTAAAACTTTTTAAATAGATTTTATCTATCTTGAACCAATGTTTAACAGTTACCATAGCAACAGCGAAGCTTTCAAATTTGAAGTATGATTTCTCAAAAAAAGTAAACACACTCATGTCTGTTACTTTAATTCACAAAATTAGATTATATTATTTTGCTACCTAGTGATATGGAAGCAATAAAAGAAGAAGCCATTCATCACACTGCATTAAAATTAGCAGAGGAAATAAAAAACCTATCAATATATAAATCATTTTATAGTGATGTACAGGCAAGTGGCTTTTGGGCGGTTGGTATTATTTTTTTATTATATAATATAACAACGACTATCTTCTATAAACAGAAATTAGTTTCATCACCTAATGTAAGAAAGGAAGATTTCAAACAAACTTTACAGCAAGCTATGAAAGAAAAGGGCTTAGACACCAAACTTAGGAACACTGTTTTTCACTGGGTGCGAACACAAAGTAAACAAAACGTAAGTTTAATATTAAATATTTGACATACTTACATTTTAGATTTCATAAGTATTAGATAACAAGAAAATAACTGAGTACTAATTTCAGAAATTAGATCCTTTAACATCTCTAATAAAAGCAAGTGCACAGTGGGAGAAGAGAATTCACAAATCATTAAATTCTATGTGTTCTGATCTAGAAACATCATTAGCCAAAATAAGGTCGCAAAGCGAACAAGAAGAATTAACAGAAAAATGGAATGAGCTCAGTACATACACTTTAGGTAAAAGGTGCAACTCATGTTACCATTTCTTCTTATTAGTTACTATTAAAAATCGAACAATTCCATTACAGATTTATCGAAATATAGACCAGTTTATGCACCGAAAGATTTTTTAGAAGTCTTGTTGACTTTATCTGGTTACGTTCCATATTCAAGAGAGTAAGTATCTTTAACAAATAAACAATTCAGTATGTCAATAAACCTTATTATTATTATTATTAATAATAAATTAATAATAATTAAATAGCTAACAAATAAGTTATCAAAACGTTCTTTCAGAGACGAACCTAAATGGGAATTCGCGCATTTACCACTACAAGTAAAAACTTTAGATCAGCTAGTAAGTATTAGAAAAAGGAATAAAAAAAAGGTTTGCAGGTAGTAAGTACATACCCACTTTCGAAAAAAAATGGTTTAGTAAAGTATATACCTACCTACTTATTGGTCATCAGAGCCGAATAAAACACTCATACTGGATATAACATTAGATGTTAATATTTCATTTACGTAAAATTGATAGCATTATTGATCTAGTGGTCAAATCTTGCATTACTCAGTAGTAACTAATTATCTATAAAGCTTTGTCCTCAGTAAGCTTATATATGTATATAGCTTTGCCTAAGCCTAGACTGGAAATTTGGAAGATATTTTTAAAGAAGCTTGAAAACAAAGAAAGGATTTTGCAAAACTGTAACCCCAAGGGGTGAATCAGCTAGTGAACTGTTGTACGGAAATCCTTATATTCAAAGGAAATATTCAAGTTAATTAACGAAAATGTACATAGGTATCAGCGTTTTAGAAAATTCAACCCGTAAGAAAACTCCATTTTCAAGTTAGCAGCGTAATATATTAACGTACGTTTATTGCATCGTTTCTGGCAATAAGAGCAGTATTAGCAGGAAAAGCGGGTAAATAGGAGGACATTTTTTGTAAGTAGAACATCAATTCGATACCAAAGTTCCTACGGACAAATAAACGAATTGGACCCTGTGATACTGCTCAATGAGTAACAGGTATTTCTGTTTTTGACGAAAATATATAGCAGATTTGCTATATGTTCGGACTGAATTTAATACCGTTACGTTAGTAGGTTAATCTAAACAAGGGTTGCCATCTCTAAAATTTGGAAAACAGGACAAGACGCGTGAAAACCCCGGATTTTAGAGTCCGAAAGCCGGACATGTCAACAAGATCTTTTAAACATATTCAATGTAATAAAAAACAGTTGAAAATGTCATAAATCACCTTTTATATTCATTCATTATTTTACCAAATCAGAATCATATTACAATTTGTTACAAATTGTTTATATAAATCAGCTTTTTTAATTCTTGAAATAAAAAAACAAAACCTTATTAAAATATATAACAAAAACATATATTTAATGAATTATAATCTTAAAAGTACCAACTTAGACCATTCTAGTATTCAGTCTTCCAATTTTTGTCCGTGGTCACCCAATTTATTAGGTGATAGTCAAGATTGGAACGCTAATGCAATGTTTCAATCACTATTGTCACCTCAAAATAAGATAAAACAAAATGTTATGCATAAGGAGATTAAAAAAGATGTAACATGTCAGGCATCTTTTCATCTCTGCTTACCCCTTTGCAGAAAAGCGTGAGGATATATGTATGTATTTTTATTCTAAATACGTTTCAGAATAGTATGTAACTTTACCGTATTTATTTAAAATATATATGTATTTATTTAGCATCGAAAGGTTTTTTAACCCTGGAAAACGCCCTTAAGCGTCTTTCGCACCTGGGAAGAAATATGCAATTTTACAAAAAAATTAATTTCCGGAAACGGCGCACAATACCTTGTTTTATTTATGAAAAATGTGCTTAAAGTGCAAGCGCAGTTTTTTGTGGCTTATTTTGGCCAAGATATAAGCATTAATTAAAAAACGCCGATTGGCGTTTTCCGCACCTGAATCTAACATCAAAATAACGCCAATGGGCGTCTGCAGCAACGAATAGGTTAACTGGAACGACGCAATATCTACATTCGTTAAACCGTCGCTGCGTAGTGCGAGACTCGGGTCGCGAATTCGAACGAACGAACGGCGACCGTGGCAACCGTGACGGGAGGGGTGGGGGAACGGTGAATATACTTGGTTCGTCGGTTGATCGTGGTGTGCGAGCATAGTGCGTGTCTCGCGTTCAGCCCAATTTTTTTTATTTATTTATTTTTCAAAACCCGGTCTACAAATGAAACCTTCCCCGGACGCTCCCCGGATGCCCTCTAAACTAGGACAAATCCGGGGAAACCCGGACGGATGGCAACCCTAATCTAAACGAGATTGTAATTATAAATCATATATTGATCAAATTTTGTTAAAGTCAGCTACAGACTAGTCTGCAAAAGAATTTATAAATTGCTTTTGGTATTTTTTTAGCGTTCCGTATTCCTAGAGTGGTCAAGCGGCGAACCCTTGCTTGGAGTAAACTCAAACATGCCGAGTACTGTACCTGGGTTCACGACGTTAGAGGCCGAGCGTATTGGGTTGGGAGAGCGCGTGGCGGCTCTTGGTTACGCGCCTGTCATACAAGAATACTTAAAAAAGGGCAGTCCACAGTGTCTGCGCGCAAAGCTCTGGTCACAGGTGTTAGGTGCCGATATCACCACACAGGTTAGAAAATTGAATTAATTTTGACACCTTTCACAAGTTTGAATGTTTTTTACTTAATACGAAAATGACGGCTGATCTAATGAAATTTGGACACAGTTTATAATCTGAACATGAGATACTTTTTATCTAAAAATTTAAGTGTTCCTAGGCGAAGAGCGGATAAGAATTTTTGTGACATACCGAAACCCGGGCGGAAGTTAGTTAGAAATATTCGACTAAGGAAATTTCATATTCATGGAAAGATTACGCACGATCAAATTTTTTTATTACGCAGTCACTTGTGAGATGTTTATGCGAGTTCATTCTAAATTCTATATTTTAGTGGACATAAGTTACTTATTATACCTCTCTACTATATTTATGCCTCACCTCCGGAACCAATGTATTAGATTTAGATATTAGTGTTTACAACGTTAGACATAAACTGTCCTTATCAGTTTTAAAAACTAAAAACAGTCTACAAACAGTAACTGTCTCATACAAGTTTTTCTAACATGTATTAAAAAAAAGTAATAGACCCCATCCATCAAACATACTCTACTCAATAAATATAACACATCTTGATAATATTAGCTATGAAAAATTAAAGATCATTATTATGTGTTTGTAAAAATAGCATTTACAGGACTCATAAGATCAATATCTTTTAGCAATAATTAAAAAAGTTCTTGGTGAGGCTTATATAAGTCTTGCGGTGCACCTATCTCCACTACGGGAGTGTTCCAGGGTTTTACATTGGGCCCATTAGTATTTCTTATTTACATTAATGACCTACTCCATGTTAAAAATGTTGTGTGAGGCAGTTTATACTATTATATATACAATATTTTTGTTGCAGCAACTGACTTACTTTAACCACTTGAAGAAAAGTGTTTTAGATGTTGATCTCATGATAGATAAATTAATATTTAAAGATGTACAACTTACTGCTTCCAACGATGACCAATACTTTGTATTTGAGGACCTTCTCTATCAGGTAATGAAAAAATTCATATGATCTGCGTTACATAATAATAATGATGATGATGAAATTCGAATAACACATACACACATCAATTCGTTCCAAATCAATAATAATTTATATATTTTCTCATTACAAAAATAGAAGTTAAATAAGCAATATTATATCAATACACATCTATAATTGTGGCAGACTCGTGACCGACTGAACGTGACTAGATTTTACTAAAGAAAATACTTCAGAAAATAATAATTATTAACATAATTATTATGTTTAATTATGTTAAACATAACTAAAATGCCGCACATGTTGGGGTGGTGTAGTAAACACTAGCTTTACTACACCACACCAACATGTGCGGCAGTTGTCGATTAATGATCGGTTCAAGGCAAAATAATACATGAAAGCGTATTAATGATTCACTCAACTAAATACATAGTCTTTAAAAAAAGGAAAAAAGGTTGTAAGCTGTCTTAAAAAGAGCTTGGAGTGAAGTGTGGTCTGAAACTAAAAGTTTAATTCACGATGATATAGTGAGCCCTACAGGCAGGCGGATGCTGTTGAAACACCACTAAAGTAATAAGATACAAGCTATGAACGTTACAACTTATATAACTTAAAAGTTTACTGCAAATTGCAGGTTGTTACAAGGCGTTTATAAACATCACAGATAGATCCACAATACTGCCCTGTGGGACCCCGTAATGTATTAAACATCTCTGACCCCATTGCCACAATGTGTCGAAATCCTACTTTAAAACTTATAGTAAATTTGAAAGAATACGTTCTTTTTATTCTACATTACAGGAAATTACTCTATGGTGTACATACAACTTTGAACTCTTTTTTTGGTACTCGGGTGATTAATTTCATATAACATGTCAATAACCTTTGAACATGACAAAACGTAATTTTGGAAATACTTGACTTGTATACTTTTCAAGTGAAGCATTTATGCCTGTAGTTAATAATAGAAAAATATTTACTAAATTTTAAATTTTCACGTTGACTTACAGGTGATGTTGTGTTTTTCCCGGGATTGCGAAGTGATGCAACAACTTAAAGGTAGCATCGGGAATCCGTTAACAGTCACTATTAAAGGCAAACAGACTTCAGCGGAGAGCGTCACCGTTTTCCCACCAAGTGGCATCATACCCTTCCACGGATTTACAATGTACGGTAAGAGAGAAATAATATCTAAAATGAAACTGCATAATGACAGATTATATCACGAAGACATATATAAACGAAGTGGAGTCCTCACCACTTCGTTTTAGTAGTTAATCTATTTTTGTACTATTTGCACTTACCATACATTTTTTAATTCATATAATTCGGGAGGCACTTATTTTGCATCGGCAAAGATTATCCGCGCGCCTCTAGCGGCGAAATTTTGAAGTTGTCTAAGAACGACACTTTGCTTTAAAGTTGAGGTTAAGTTTAGACATAATCAGATGGATCAAGATTACATTCAGAAACCTGTTGCTAATAAAAGCAGAAATACGAAATGTTGCGTTCCTCAATGTATTACTTACGGAGATTTGGGAATAAGTTTTCATTCAAAATGACAAAATTATGAAGATAAAATGCGAGACTGCTTTAAGAATAGGCAAGCCGATTTCACCAGCAATGAGCGTTTGTTTATCATTTTTAAGCTTCAAACTATTTTCCGACGTGCGCAGTATCAGTACTTGTACATGACTATGTTATTATTTTTTTCCCTACAGAAATCACCATTCCACTCCGTAATAATTCTTCTCCAGAACGCATTGGTTTTGTGTATCCTGCAGACGCTTTAATTACATCTACTATTAAAAACATAATTATTATCTTGTCCAGCATAAAACCACATAAATCTGATTTATATTTAATAAATTGTCCTGTGACGTAAATTGTATCGAAAACTGTCAAAGTGTCGTTCTTAGACAGCTTCACAATTTTGACGCTTGAGGCGCTAGTTAGAATCTTTGCATCGCCAATAAGGGCTCACGTTGGTCCCTACTGCATTTGTAGTCGTTAGCAAACATCAATCAGAGGTGACGACGAGCCCACGATGTCACCCATTCTGCATACTAGTCTTTATCCATACGGAAGGATTAAGCTGATGTGAGGTCGATGATGACGACAACAAAACTCTGTTGTAAATCCCTTTTTACTACAGTACCTATCTAAAGCGGAGTTTACACGGGTGATTAAAGCCGCACGATTTCTGCCGCACGGCAAAAATCGACCGTCTAAATGGCAATCGACTAGGTCGCAAGAGACTAAAGCCGCAAGGTCCAAAGTTGGGAGGCATCCGACTTTGGCCGCACGGCGACCGGCCGCATGCGGCTGGTGAATAAAATCGACCGTGTAAAGCGATTATAATTGAATAACTATTTTAATTCCGGCACGAAAACCTATTCTTCTCAACATCTTCGAAGGAAATGACCGAGCCGCGTGCGATTTTATTCACCTGTGTAAATGGGCTAGCGATGCGGCTTGATGAGGCGATTTGTTAAGCGACTAGCCGCACGACGAAAATCGACGTGTAAATCCCGCATAAGCAAGCAATATTTTTCAGCCACTCCATTTTGCTACTTGTACGATGATCCTGCGCAACTGTATTATACATTTCGAGCGTTTTATATCCGATACTGGCATAGACTTCATTATATATCAACACATCCACAGGTATGCTCAGTTTAAAATAATGTGATCCAAAAATTTATTATTAAAATTATCTATCAATGAGGACTCACGCAGTATTTTTTGCAGGGTATTGTTTCGTTATGTCTTTTATACGAAAGATTACTTGAGGCAAATGAGCCCCTATTATGGATACACTTTAGAAATATAAATATAAATCCGTAAGTACTAATAATTTTCTTTAGTTCATATTACCCGTACAACTTTAAGGACTTTGGTGAGCTCCAGTCCGCGACATAATATTTATACATGCGAACTGTTAAAAGAAATTACGAGGAAATGTCAATCGAATAATATAAATGTGATGTTTATCACTTCATCTATAATTTTGTGGAATTCACTCGGCATCGTGAAATAATTTTACTGTGTGATAGTGCACAATCGTGCCGTGGTTAGCGCTGCCTGACAAATATTAGGAATTTGTGTTAACATACATTTTTTATTTTTTAAATTAAGTGCAAAACGTTAGACGTTAACCATTGTTACTGTATGTGATCTTCCTATTACAGCATCAGAGTAGTGTTCAAATGGTTAATGCGAGCATTCAGCGGGCATCTCCCTCCGGACCAACTGTTGCTACTATGGGACGCTATTCTAGGATACGACTGCCTGGAAATCCTACCGCTACTCGCCCTCTCCATACTCAGCTTCAGAAAGGAAAACATATTTCAAGTTAATACACTACAAAATGTAGACGCTGTCCTAGCAGACCTCTCCACGATCTCAGTTATTCCTCTATTACAGCTAGCTTTAATGAAGACATAGATTATGTCTTGCGCAGACGGGGAGGTAGGTAGACATTGAACACTGTATGTACTCTCAGTTAATTGATGAGATGGTGAATGTTAAAAGGCACAAATATAAATTGGACGCGACCAACAAATATCACCTTAAATTCTTATGCATTATTTTGCTCTTTTGATTATTCCATCAGTGGCTGACCTATTAATACGTCTATGTCCGAATTGTTGTGAACTGTCAATTCGCGGTCGCCGGTTATAACTTTGTCGCGTACGATTCTTTATTTGTAACTTAAATCAAGCTCTGAAACGTTATTTCGTTGTAATTGTTGTATTGTTACGGACATAAGATTTTTTTCTTAAAATATGTCATTAAAAATATTAAATGCGAATATTTCCGATGAGCTCACTTTTGCTTACAGTGAAATATGAAACAAATAAAAAAAACTCATACCATCATTTATTACCTGTAGAGATGCTTTTATAAACCTAACTAAGATCAAATAGCCATAAAAATGGATAAATAGTATTTACATAGATTAGAAAAAGCAGCATATTTTCCATACATTCTAAATTAATTTCTACTGTTTAAGAAACATGACCAATGAAATTCGGATTATTTTAAAATATTAAGACTGGAGTCTTGACTATACTACGAAGAGCTTAGTACTATAACCAGTTTGTTTATTTTATCATCTACGACGTGTGTGCGCAAGCCATAACCGTTATTGTTATACACATTGTTTTTGTAAAGTGTTTTTATAGCATTTTCTTTGTAGAGTTGTATTTTTTCTATTAACAAAAAAAATAAAGTACAAGGATGTTATATATTTATTTAATTCTCTTACAAATCACGCACCAATTACCTTCCTCGTAGAAGCTCTGTTCAACCTCTAAAGGTACTTGCCCGCAAAGCTCATCTAGTTCGCCTTCTTCGAAGACATGGTAAAAACGCAAAAGTGTTTCTTCTGGTCTATCCGTTAAGGTTTTATTTTGTTTAACTTTTCTTAGTTTCCATGGCACCAATACGTCGTTGTGTTGAAACTGCGTTCTGTTCTCGTGCACTGGAAGACTAACTCCACTAGCAGTAACGTAGTGTTCGTCTAACGAACTTTGTGTTTTGTTTTTGGATAGATAGTTCGATTTGGTTTGGTCTTTCGCCCAGACAGTAATTAGCGCCTTTCCACCGGGGCGAAGTAGCCGAGATATCGTCTGAATAGCTTGTAACCTTCTCGCCTAAAATTTAAATTGTACTCTTTAGTAAAATTAGTAACTTAGTAAGGTATCCTAGAGTAAAGAAATGATCATTAAATGAAGGGATTATGACAAAAAAAAATCAACTTGTTTCAAATCTCTTGAGACAAATTGATTTTTTTTTTGTAATTAACTCTGTTATTTTAATATAAAAATACTAGAAAAAATCGATTCGGCTCTCAAGTGAATTCTCAGGCGGGGATCGAACCCGCAACCTTTGGAAGTCCGGTCTAATGCTCTCCCGATTGAGCTACGAGCGATGAATTTCTTAAGTAGTTCTGTAATTTTATTTTAAAAGTCAATTAGCGATAATGTGAAATATTCTACACAAAGGTCATTTGTCCAACGTGCTCGAAAACTCAATTAACATTTAGATAACTTTTTCGAGATTAATCAAAATTGCTGTACAAACTCAATACAAGTGCACAGCGGCCGGCAATGTAATAATCAAAACTCATGCGCGTCAAAAAAATAAAACCGAAACACGGCAACCAAAGAGATCTCTTAACTTATTAAACTATTCAAATTTATAACTTATTAAACTATTCAATTTTCTAACTAGTTATAGAAAAAGCTGTATAATCTTAACAAATACTTGAAAAAAAAATTAGACGGGTTTGTCTCCATTGTTTAAGCAACTACTTAGAAAACGAGTCTTGCCGAACTCAAGTCGATCTTTTTTTGCAAATATTTCTTTAGATAACAGACTTTGCAAGTAACATGTTATAATAACAAAAAAAAATAATAAGCTGTGTAAAATAAAAAAAGGAGCGCCTTGTCGGCCCGCGTTATGAGAATGCCATCCAATATCGAGACACTAGTTAACTATTTTTGACGACTGTTTGATGCAACGGTAGCGGTCTTACCTTTACCGAGTCCCGGAAAGGGCAAATATTTGTGTGATGAATACGAGCATTTGTACCAGAGTCATGGGTATTGTATATATTTTTATAAATATTACATATTTATGTATCATCTATGTATATCCGTTACCCTAGGAGCCATAACACAAGCCTTACAGTGCTTACTTTGGGCATGGGGTACCATTTCATACAAAAGATTTTTAATTCTAAAAAACCGCAATATATGTCACTACCATTAACATTTGTAAATTATATCATTTCACATGTTTAGAAATAAGACGAATTAAGTAAAAATATTGAGATTAAAATAAAGACTAGCATATTTTATATATACAACTTCACATCAACCTTAATTCGACTCCTAAATTTGAAGATAAGAAACACCGTAAATTGAGAATACGAAAGTAAAGGCTACATGTGACTACTTTTCAGCTATGAGGCTTACGAAGTGTTTTGCAATTGTAACGCTAGATGGCGGGTTTTATGGAAACAAAATAATTTACACCTTAAGGTTTTTGCATAAATCGATTATTTATACCCTAATAAAGGCAAGAGTTCAATTTCCAAATCACTTTTTTCAGTAAAAAACTATATGAAGTAGTAAAGTTTTTAAAATTTGCGCATATAAAAAAATAATAATTTAATTTCTTCAAACGACTTCCATCTCTCTTCTATCCAAAAAGGTTCCATATCTGTCCATGAGATATTTGCCACTTGATAATGAATTATTGAAGGCATAATGTCGCAATTTTATTTTATTCATAAGTGTCCTACTTTCTGAGTAATACGTATTTTTTTAAATTTTTATTTTATTTTTTTTCTCCAAAAATCGGCAAAAGTGGAACCTGGATTTAGTATAGAAAGGTTCTATTAACCAAATCCCACTTTTGCGGTTTTAAGAAGTTATGATAGAATTTACATAAAGGTCAACTTTCATGATCTGGGGTTGTCACAAAGATCAACTATGTTTCATTTTTTGTTTGTTAATTGATACCGTCAATGAATTGAATAAATTAACAACACTTATAGACGAATACAATATACTTACATATACTACCTACCTAATGTAGATGTGGTAATGTAGGAATACTTTATGTATGTTCGACCACATCTTTAATTTTGTACCTTACACGCCAAATGGTCGAAAAAATAAACTATGTTGATTGAAATAATTTAACACATATACGCACATCCTATACTTTAAACGAGCAATTCTTGCATGTACCTATATAAATATGTTGGTATGTAATTGGTTTCTTGGAAACGGGTCTAACGATTGTGATGAAATTTTAGATTTAGAAATTCATTCACATTTAAAATCGATCTAGGTAAATCTCATCACCTGCCGGCACCTTTTTAGTGTACCACGTCTACTTTAACTTGACGCCAGAATTTATTTCAGGACTCAGTCGCCTTGTAATGAGGGATAGGCTGGGTATCCTCTCCTATTAAGATCTGCCCTTATTTGTTTACATGTCACTTAACTGTCTATCTATTATCATATTAAGAGCTTCTTTAGGCGTATAAGGTTGTGGCTTTGCCGCTTTAGAAGTAGGGTTATTGTGCCTTTCTACATCGCTCGAAAAAATACTAGTGGCGAAGGCTTTAATAATTTTACCAGTGGCTGAGATGGGCCCGGTGAGGTATAGTCTTTGGCTATGGCTCTCAGTAGGTTGGGTAAGCCCCTGCTGAGGCAATACGGTGCCATGGGTCTGTGACCCCGCGAAAAAGTAACTTCTCATACAAATCAATCTAATCAGTTGATCGCATCTTTAAGAAAAATTGCATTCGATCAGAAAATAAAAGCATAGTACAAAGTCGTGGGCATAAATCGGTTAACAGGTATGTACCTATTTTTGTAACAAAAAACCTTAGAAGCAAGCAGGCATGAACTTGTGTCTAATTGGGTCTCCGAAACACACAAAACAAACAATTAACAGTTAACACCCAGACCCGAAAACGAAAATCGATGTTCTCGTTCAAAAATAATACACATATTAATATTTTAAAAATTTTCGTCGAGATCAAGTTCAGTGACAACCCTAGCATAAAAATTTTAAAATGAATATCTTCTAATCGCCGCAATAGTGGGACGTGGCTCATTTATGTATATTTCTATTTAAGTTGTAGGTTCCACTTTTTCGTTTTTAGGGAGAGAAAATAATAAATACGAAATAAAAAAAATGCTGATTCCCAAATCCCAAACCAATGGATTTTTAAGCTAAAGAAACGCGTTTATATGCGTGTGATTATGTCCGATTCACTCATCACTACATAGTATAAAACAAAGTCGCTTTATCTGTCCCTATATCCCTTTGTATGCTTAAATCTTTAAAACAACGCAACGGATTTTGATGCGGTTTTTTTTAATATATAGAGTAATTCAAGAGGAAGGTTTATATGTATAATACATGCATAATATAGTAGAGCATTGCATCCGTGCGAAGCCGGGGCGGGTCGCTAGTATTTATTAAAATATATATTCTTTTATCTACTCTCACATCGTAAAATTCAAAATATTAAACTCAAAACGAGTTTATATTGACGAACTTTACAAATAGTATATCGTAATGAAATTAAAAAAAAATAATACAACACTATTTGTCTAACAAAATAATGTTATAATAATATATTGTTTTAAACTTTCATGGTCACTAACATTATAGTAATATAAGTTATTTGCGGGATTGCTACCATGTACCTTGTTATTGAGTTTCCGATATTTCGGCACTGTTGCAAGTGCCATGATCACGGAGCGACTGAAGTAATTGCGGGTAGGCTGTTATTGGCAGAAATATCGGTCTACCCTCCGACGAAGTCTCTTATTGCGTTCGTTACCCGTACCACTGTTCACATTCTCACTATTCACTTGGGATTGTTCTCGACACACAATACTTACAGTATCGGATCGCGACAAGACACATTTTTGATTTTTTCGGTTTTTACACATACGAATACTATAAGATCGATTGCAGCTGTGGCAGTTCGTACATTGGCCAAACAAAACGAACAGTAGCATGCCGAATAAGGGAACACATAAAAGCAATCAAGAACAACGATAAGCAGAAATCGGCCATCGCGGAACATTTGATTGATTCTGGTCCTAACCACTGGATTGATAACCCACAGATTATTTCGACAGAACGCCACTACATACCAAGATTGGTCAGGGAAGCGATTGAAATAACAAAACATGAAAATTTCAATCGTGAGGACGGGTTTAAATTGTCGAATGTCTGGAATCCAGTGGTTCGTATGTGTAAAAACCGAAAAAATCAAAAATGTGTCGTGTCGCGATCCGATACTGTAAGTGTTGTGTGTCGAGAACAATCCCAAGTGAATAGTGAGAATGTGAACAGTGGTACGGGTAACGAACGCAATAAGAGACTTCGTCGGAGGGTAGACCGATATTTCTGCCAATAACAGCCTACCCGCAATTACTTCAGTCGCTCCGTGATCATGGCACTTGCAACAGTGCCGAAATATCGGAAACTCAATAACAAGGTACATGGTAGCAATCCCGCAAATAACTTATATTACTATAATGTTATAATAATTTTTTTTTCATTACGTTTTGATTACAGACCATTGATATAATATAGCACTGTTTTAATTTTTTTCATTTTTTATCTGTGGCTGAGCATGCTTTGGCGCATGCGCGGTGATATCGGAAATTTTGGCGCCATAATACGTTTTCTTGCAATTCTTTGTTGTGTTTCGCTGGATAATTATTATTGTTTATTAAAATATCTGATACTGAAAGTGAAGAAAATTTAACGCAGCCCGACATTTTAGAGACTGCGGCAGCAGTCACTCTTAATCTACTAACAGTAAAGTCATTGTAATATACAAAATGTTAACACTTACAATAACCAATAAATAAACTGTATCAATCTCTATCTTTTATTTGATATATTCAATGTATGAGATTAGATAAAGTATTGTATGAAACTGCACATAACTAGGTTTTACACCCCTCATTATGTACCAATTTCATAAACTACTATTCTATTCACTTTCTATTCATTTTATAAAAAATATTTTAGATTTCATAGGTCAAAGGTCACGATAAGTTCATGATTTTTTTTCTCAAAAAGTATTGGAGTTAGACTTCTGGGAATTGAACTCATGCTTTTTTAGGGTATAAATAATATATTTATGTAAAAACCTCAATTTGTATTGTGTAAATTTTTTTGGTTCCATAAAACACTGTGCTATGTTAGACCAATCGGAAGTACATTAGTAGGCCCAATCATGAAATCCTGAAACCCTTTAAGATGGTCGACATTTTATCGACGAATAAAATAACTCTCAGTCACTGAAAAGTAGGTACGTACATGTGATAGTGACAAATGTTTTGTCCGTCAATAAAATGCAACCATACCTATTACGGCCACGGGTGTTTTCAGTAACAACTGCACCAGTTACTATTTAAAATACCTAAATCTCGATAGGTGTGCCTCTAATATTTTATTTCCCTCAATTTCTCCAGGATCACGTCACCTGGCCCTGACCTGATAACAAAGGAATAAACTAGAAAGTTTTTTTTTTAGTTTCATTTGAAACAAAAAAACAATTTTCCAAATAGGTATAATACGCGACACGTTCGTAAACCTGAGCCAAACATGAGTAAAAAATACATAGTTGGAATAGCTAAGAATGTGGTTTCCTAAAATCGTTCGCAATGTTCCGTCAATACAGTAAAAGTTCCCCATTCACGGTTTCCTTATCCGAGAGAGAAAAAATTGCAACACAGTTCCTGTATTCGCGGCTAAAAATTTCATTATTCGAGGATGAAAACAGTAAATAGAAAGAGATTCAGTCTTTTATTAAAGTAGCGGCATTATTTCAGTTCTGGTATATGCCCAGGCGGCTTTCATGAAAGATTTGACCAAGTGGACTAATGTCAATTAAAACAAACCTTACCGACACAATACAAAAGCAAGTAAAAAAAAGAATATTACCCCTCGTGGTAATAGAGTAGTTCTACGTTCGTAGTACATCGACGAGGATCGAACTACTCATAGGTCCGCTTGGTAAGGAATACCTACATTAAATTTAAAAAGTCTAAGTGAAGGTTTATACGCAAATTAACTTTGTGATCATGAAAGCTGATCGATCTATGGAAAGGAGCCTTACTCTTAAAAGGTAAATTTATAATGCTACAGCTCAAATTGATTTTATTTTTATAAATATTCGTTTTATTTTGTAACTTGTAACGCATCCCCTATGATTCCATACTAATTACCATTCCATATTCACAGTTTCTATATTCGCGGCATATTTTTGGAACGTTAAACCCCGCGACCGTGAATAAAGATATTTTAATGTAGGTACTGTTACTAACATACGAAACTTCGATTGATTACGCATCCACCAACGTCTGTGAGTAGGCTATAACGAAGCGCCATCTAACAACAACAAGCGATAACCGTATTCTTAGTGTCTCACTAGATGGCAATACGTATCGTGTTATTTGTGTTCTCACTAGTGTCATCTATCGTAAAATAGAAGGAAAGCAATATAGCCAGTTGAATAACCAGTTTTAGGGTGTAACCATTTTCTTGTACTAAGTGGTGTCTCTGTATATTATCTACTTTGTGCTTTGGGCTAGGCTAATTGATGTGAATTTACGAAATATTATTCTTATTTTTGATAGGCACTGTACTTACCGCACTGCTAAAATGGTGTATGACAGCGATGCATATGACTGCGTCGGCGCACCCGTCGGCGAACGCCGCGTACAGCAAGTCCAGCCGCACGCAGTCCGCTAGGCACTCGCCCCCGCCCCGCACGTACTCGCTGCACTCGCGTAGCAGAGCGTTGCTTCGCTCGCACGCTAACTAATCGCATTGAAAACCAAAAACATTCAGCCAACAGAAGCCATCATCGTAACTCTATTATATTCATTGTTGCCAGTAGCCAATGGTCAAAATGAGACAGCTCATCTTATATAACATCATCTTATACATAAAACCACTCTCAAACTGTGAGTGAACCTCACTAAATTTAACTTGTAGCGAAGAGAATGCCAAATAAAACGGAATTTACGGCGGTGCTGACCAGGCAGACACTTTACTTGGACTTTTATTGAATTGAACACAAGAACGCGCAGGTCTGCAACAGCAGCAGTCTGTTCTGTGATAAAATTTCTGAAGGTAATATCACGACAAGTTTACCATTTAAAATGAAAATTGACGAAGGTATCTAGGCAGATTATATAAGTGGTAATAATCTAGTATTTTCCCCTTAATAATTAAATATATATTCCTACAATTATTTGTAACTATGGGAGCGTTCAAGTATTACGTAACGCAATTTTTGAAGATTTTTGACCCTCCCTCCCCCCCTTGTAACGCGCCGTAACGTTTCACTGTACCCCTTAAATGTTACGTAACACTCAAGTGACCATTTTTACCGAAAAGTACAAGAAAGTCGCTAAAATATCCTTGTTATAGTTTTAATCAACTTTGCGGTAGTAATACTAAATAAAACAAAAAAATTTAACCCGCAATACATGCGTAGGTATTTTGTTTATTTTTTTAAGAAATTTTTGACTTTATACTCAATTGTTTTTCTCCTTCGTTCTCCTATTTTAGCTTTTTTTACTAATAAACTCTTTAAAAAAAACATTTATTCTAGCCTTTCGCAATGCAATTATAAACTGAAACCTGACTGAAATTAAACATTTTAGTGAAAATAAAATCGTATTCTTAACAAAATTAAAAAAAATCGTATTATTAACAAAATTAAAATCGTTTTCTTAACAAAACAAAAAAGCAACTATTAACCAAGTAAGTAGGTCTATAGAAAAAAAATAGGTTTCTTGAATGTCTTTTTAAAAAATCTGATATTTATTTAAATATTTTTCAAATATGTAATAAACTAACGGCATTCGTTAAAATCGATAATTTCTATTATTTTTTTCGAAATATTTTTTTTTCGGTAAAAAATTATGTATAAACGTAAGTAAATTTCAAAACAAACTGAGCGCCTTCCCATTTGTTGTGACGTCCGATGACATGAAGCCATGCGTTTGCTGGCAACATATATCATTACAATGTATGGCGTGTCATGTCATGTGACGTCATTCAAAGAGCGTGAATTTTTTTAAAGTATTTTTCTATTAAAAATGACTTGATTTAACGATTTATACTGTAAAAAAATCATGCAAGAAACCTATTCGATTGAAATTACTGCTGCTCTATCCACGGGTTTGCTAGTCACTCAGATTCTTTCATCACTCGCTTTAGTAAGAACATTTATTCTCTGTTGCAGTAGGCCAAATTTCTTCATAAGATTTTCTTGAGTCGGTTTACTTGGAACATTTTTAGTGATGTCCAAAACAATCAAAGTCGTGTTTAGTTCCGTACACGGGGTCTCCGCAGTTTCCTCATCAGTATTCTCACTCATCAGTGTTCATCGTGGGTATCGCCCATCTTTCATTTGACGGCAGTGCTTTCTCGTCCAGCGAATCCGACAATAGATTCCATAAGAGATGAATAATTGGATGAAGCTACAACATCCGAATCCTATAAACCAAGTGAAAATAAATTAAGAATATGTATTTTTGAGACATGCGATAAAAAGGACATAATATACACATACAAGCAGATGCACCTGGTTTTGTTGAAGAGTACGTGAAGTCGAGGGGGCATTGGGCCTTAGTATTGCTGGCGTACTTGATGTTTTCATTGGTAGCTATACTTATCACCAGTTCTGTTATGAAAAATCTAGGTTGTATAATTACATATTACTAGGCGATGCAGTCGCTGAGCATAAAGCTACGCTGGCACCATATATTGGAGCGGAGCGTAATACCCAAAAAAATTAAAAATTAAATGTTTCGATGAGAATTTTCGTGAATTTAAAAATTCGGGCACCGTCACAATCTTATCCTAAACCTCTTGCTTCAATTTCACACAAAAAATATTAAAATCGGTTCAGAACTCTGGAAGTTATGGCATAACAGACATTGCGCCATTGAAGCTATGTCATTATTACATTTTAGCAGTAAACTTACCTGTGTAAAATAACTAAGCATTGTTGCTTTCTTCTTCGTGGCCTTCACCTTCAACTCTCGAATAACATCATTTATATGTTCTATCAACTTTTCTTTAGTTTTTCTTAAGGCGTTTTCCAAATTTCGGCGGCATTTTTTGACACAGTTGCGCTGGTAAGTCAACATGAGAGCCTTTATAGGCCAAGAACAGCTGATGATACAAATCTCCTTCTTTTGAGGACATTACAGTATGAACACTATGAACTCACTTTAATAACACCGACTACAGCAATGTGCTTCTGGATAAAAACTAACGAATACTGACGACGAAAACAACATTAAATGACGTACAATACAATCGAGGGATTCCCCGTAAAACATAAACGAAAAGGGTTGCCAACTTGCGAGAACAAAATAAAAATGACGACAAGAAGAATTCAATCAAGAGATTCCCCGTAAAATGTGAACGAAAAGGGTTGTCCAATTGGGATTTTTAATTCCCTAATTTTTAAATGTTACATAACGTTTTCTAAGAAAGACCCCCTCCCGCCCCTGTAACGCATCGTAACGTTTTACGAGACCCCCCCCCCCTCCCCCCAAATTGCGTTACGTAATACTTGAACGCCCCCTATTACACAACTTTATTAACTTTAAACATGTATTAAAAAAAAAATAAACAACAAGATAAATTATTATAACAAATAAAACATAACAAAAACACAAAAAATATTAATCTAATAATACTAACTTGCAAGACGTCGTCCCTCTTCAGTATGTTCTTGCCGTTTCCGCAGCCGAGGTCGAACACGATGGAGCCCGAGGGTACGTCTCGCATAAATTGCACCACGCGCGGCCACGGCTTATGCCGTGTCGTACTGAAGTGGCTCGCAATTTGTTCATAAACCTACAAAATATGTCTCATTAAATAGTACGTATCGAGAACGCGATACAGTGTCTAATCCGATTGCTATCTGAACTATTTAAGCACGGATAGCACGTGGCACAGAATAGATTTGAGCCAAGTTCTTTCCTCTTTGCAAGTATGAGAGCGCTCCCAGTTGACAGCCAAACAGCTTTCTGTGGTTAATCTTGTCAAATTGTCATGAAAGCAGATTATAAAGTACTTGATTTAAAAATCTAACAATCCCACGTTTTTCAGGCCACCCGGCGGGGCCAAGCGAGGGGCCACTCAAAACGTGGGGACGCATCTTTACAAATACTCTCAACATCTATGCATATCATACATCTCATTACATCTCCATAAGTAACATGCGCCCCCACTTTTTGAGTGGCCCCTCGCTTGGCCCTACCGGGCCTATTTTATTCTTTTTTGGTCACTAAAAAACGTGGGATTTTTAGATTTTTAAATCTAGTATTATTATTTTATTCTTTTTAATTATTAATTCAACGAAGTAACCATGTGTTACGCAACAATCGGATAAGCCCCATACAAAAGTGAAAGTTGCCGAAAGTTGACCTGAAAGTGCACCTAGCAAGTTGAAAGTTGTTTAAGCGTGCATTGTCATCGGGTTCTGAGCTACCCTGAAAGTTTCAACTCGCTAGGTGGTCGGCAAGTGCCTCAAAATTGAGATACAAGATTTCAACCGGACAGACAAGACGACAGTCAAGCAAACAGACAAGAAAGCGACCTAAGAAAAACATGGGAAAAAATAACTACCTATTATGCGCTGGTTCGACACTGATAATTAGGCATGGTCAATGCCTAATATACATTTTAATTGACATACCCGATAACGCAAAATCTATTTAAAAGCATGTGTGCGAGCTGCCCGCGCATGCAATGTGCTTCTCTCTATAATATATCACGGCGTTCAAGGTGGCCTCCACTACTATATCGTATATTTCCAGCTTAACCTTGCCAAGGGGATGAGGAAATGGACTACATTGAGTGAGACGTTTCGAGTATAACGTGCTTTCATGTTTATTGTATGTATAAGCAAGCGCGGATTAAGATAAATAAATTTTTAGGCATGTAGGCACTCATGCTACATTTAAAATGTCACAGAAATGCCGTTCAATGGCGTAGAAATGCGGTGACATTTTATATGTAGCTTAATAGCTGAACGAATATTCAGTCTCTGTAAAATGATGCTTCTGTACTAATAGATATTCTATGACTATATTACTTTACAACCAATTTGGCCGAGCGAGAGTGACCAATCTTCAGAGCCAAATGGCCCCAGGTTAGAATCCCGGCAGGAAAAGTGTGATAAATACAAGCAAGCTTACTTAGCTAATTGGTATTAATTGTAAGAAATATTATTATTACAAAAACAATAATGACTAGACTGTATGAGCTATATCCACTTTGCTTTCCATAAGGGGAAGACAATAATCAACAATGCGTGTAGGTTAATACATTACTTATTTTATATTAACAATTACTATAACCGGTATATGGAAATCTCCACCATTTAATTTTGTTATAGAGAAATTCCATAAGTACCTCGTGGACGTGTAATTCTTCCAAGTTGGATGCTACATCATCTTGAATATTGTCAGGATTAGTTCCAACACTGTCACACATGGTCTTGTATTCACATTCACAAGGCCCACTCCTGGTCCAACGGAATGTCAAAGATATTCTTGTTTGCCTCTCCACTGTGTCACTAGTGATCACTTTAACATGTTTTCCACTATTTATATATTCTAACGTTCTATTTTCTATAACAGGATCCCATGTTCTTGATTGGATACCGTGTCGCCAATCATATCTGAAAATGTATTTTCAAAATTCATTTTTTGCTGGCGAGTTTAGTCTTATCTTGTACAGACGGCTCGAAAACCAAAAAGGAACCGA
Organism: Calamotropha paludella; assembly: GCA_927399485.1. Classification (NCBI taxonomy): domain Eukaryota; kingdom Metazoa; phylum Arthropoda; class Insecta; order Lepidoptera; family Crambidae; genus Calamotropha; species Calamotropha paludella. The sequence goes on along the minus strand of OV656808.1, from coordinate 6,981,798 downwards.
AACCGGTGTCTCTTCAAGTGACTTTAACATGAAGATAACTTCTACCGTCGGTTAATTAACCGATTCGTTGCGGATGGCACGTCTGGCTTGCCATCACTTTCTTTTGCGTGTGGCGCTAGCCGCTGGAGCCGTGACATTTTTAAATCGATGATAACTCTTTCAAATTACATTTTAGGGCAATCTACCCAGAATATAACTATCTTCATTTTTCACGTAAATCAAGCTCATAACCTTCGTTTCTGGTAATTGTATGTAGCAACGAATCGGTTAAATACCATCTTTCAAGCAGGATGTATCACCAAAGCGGCGCAGGCGGTTGCAGCTAGAGATGTCAGGAACTGTGATACAAAGAATACAAAGAAAAAATTTAAAGTTAATAATTATTTGTGTGGGTAACGAGTGCTTACCTTGCTTCTCCTTGCATCACCATCATTGATCTAGCTTTCACTGTAACTGGCACATGAATCTTGCCGTAACGCCTCCAATCCATTACAACAGAAGAACCCATAGACAATGATAAAATGGTGTCACCAAATGGACTGTGTTTATCCACATGATTTGGTATACCTAAAAAGAACTTATATTTATAAGATCACAAAGGACAATGAATGAATACCAAATTATCTTGATGCTATAACGTATGTTTTTCTGTTACAGAATTTATTAATAGTAATTCCTAAAAAATTAATGTCGTCCGTTTCTTCTATGCTGTTATGTCCACGTAACTATATCCAACTTCAAACGATAAATAACCTCAAAAAGTTTTGAGAAAATGATAGTTAACCAATGTGGTCACCGACATTTGACACCAAATGCAGAAGCGGTACAAGCAGAAGAACCGTGTCAAATAGTTAGGCCAAACTATAAACCGTATAACTTGATGTTTTGTCCGAGTTTTTAAAAAACTGCTACTATTTGTATGGGGTGTACGTATGTACGCCGGTTTTGTCTGACAGTAATGAAGTACTATGGCCACTTTACCATTTTACTGCTACCATATGCCTCAAATGGCTGACAAATTCATTGATATTATAATGATACGTTCTTTCTAATTTAAGTATATAGTTTTTTTTATATAAAAATCTGTTTTATTTTTGACATTAATTATTATTGAGAATATAATCAATGTAAGTGTTTGTAGGTGCCTGAAACTTAATAATAAGTGTAAATTATTTATAATCATATATTTTGATTAGATATTATTTATAATTATAATGACAAGCTGAGTCAAAAACCCATTTCAATAATTAAACTAACTGGCAAACAGGTAAGCCAATTTTAGCCAATCAGCCAAGTGATAGCACTTTGATCTGCGACTATGCTCATGGACATTGTGTTCAGACGACAGTGCATTAAGCCTGATACGCTAGTGAATATGAGTTTCAATAACTCATATTCCACTACCTAAATTGTTCTGCAATGTGATTGGATACTTGAATCTTTGAAAACAATTAATTGCAATCATTAATACTTCTGACACTTCTGGGGTCAATGACTGAATCATTCACAATAGACAAAGGACTATTGATTCAACTGTGGTTTAGAAGCCCTGCTATATTGTTTTTCAAATGTCTAACATTTGCAAAGCAACAAAGCGCTAAATCAGGCTTTATTTTTTTCCCAATAATATTTATGATTATATAATTCATTTCATTTTAATAAATATGGAATTACATACCTTGACCTGGGGTATATTTATTAACAGTCAGCTGATCGGGATTCCCCAAATCAAATCCATGCTCGCTCAACCTTTCCCAAAGTATATCACACTCTTTAGGAATCTTGTCTGAAAGTGGTGAACTTAGATCTACATCATTACTCCCATATCGGAACTCATAACCATAGTGCTTCACCTGTCGATTCTTCAAACTGGGTGTGCAATTTTCAGTACAATCAAAAAGCTTGATGAATTGTTGTTCCTCTATCGGAGTAACAAAATCTTCTATTATATGGAGGCCTCTGGGGTTTTGATGAGGGCAAATAATTTCTGTATTTGGCACTAAAACAGTAATTCATTTTAATAATGTGCATGCTATAAGAGTATGTTGTTAATTGTATAAGAACAAGTCAGAAAATTAGTCTTTATTTTCATAAAAATATGCAGGAGAAATTTTTTCTTCTTAGAAAAGTGCAAGATTGATACTATTATTGTGATATAAAATTTACAGGCATTGGTTTGGTATCACCCGAAAGCAATAAAACCAAATACCAGTAGTACCTTACTGAAAAATATGGTTCCTGGCAGAACACCAAAAATTTGGATAATTGTAACCAAACTACTGGTATACTATTAATACTTTGCATCATATTTATCATTTAAGCAATAGTAATTATTAATCAAACTAGTCTAGATCACCTTTCCCTTGCTGGGGTAATAGCGGGAATGAAGCTATTAATTATAACAATTCATGTTAGAAATAGTAAAGATTCCATTTATAAGTAAAATCTTATAACCTTCTTAGAACCCATACTCACAAAGCAACACATGTTAGCAACAGCCTCATTTAGATACTTAAAATATAAATAAAATATTAAAAAAAGGTCTTACCATTTTGTACAAAACTCATATAAATAGGCACATTTTCAGTGATTTTTGATTTACCATTATGGACATCATAAAACATTGAGGAACTTTCTGTTGAACTAAACACTAAGAAAGAATATGTTTCTCCTTTCACTGCTATTAATTTTGGAGTTTCTATTTTTTTGGGTGTACTTGATAGTAACTTCATAATACATTTTTTATCTAGTCTTGTAGCTTGCCCTGCATTACATATTATAATATTCTGAAATAAAATTGTGTTTTTGCTGACTGACTTAAAATAATGTTAAATAGTTAAAATTAAATGATCATAACTTCAAATGATTCATACTGTTTTATAGTACATTTGTTTAGGAATTAAAAAAAAAACAATTATAAAAAACTTACAGGTCCTCTAACATCTGTACAGATTATTCCTTTGTTAATAAGCCGCGCTGCGAACCGTTTTATTTTACGTTCTGTCTTATTGCAATCCATCTCATAGCTCCGTCTGAAGTCCGATATAAAATAATGTAGGGTAGGTTTAATTTAGCGCAGCCCGTCTTTACTTGTGAAGAAATCTGAAATGAAATCGTGTTGTTGTCAAATTAAAGTCTGCTATGTGCAATAAGCACCTAGTTCTCTAAGAACTTGTTATTTAATATACATACAGTTAGGTTAGAAAATAAAAATATGTTGAATTAAGAAGTCAACAAAGAAAGCACAGCAGCAAAATGTAATAATACCCACAGGTAATAAGATAATACCCATAGGTAATAAGATAACATACCCTTTCTAGATATCAGCTTATTTATTTAAAATGTAATTATTACATATTTTTTATCTTTACTCTGCTAATCTACTTATGGTGAAATGTTTACGTTTTCTGAACAAGTTTTAATTCTTGTTTTGTGGTTAGTTTTTTGGATAGTTTTTCCCATGACGAAAGGCAACGAGTACAAAGCCCATACAGCTTTGTCTTACGTAACTTTTTTTTTAATACGATGAAAATTAATTACTATGAGTGCCGATTTAGGGTTGATGATTGAATAATTCTACTTTCTATTTCGGTTTTAGTAAAGGATTGAGAATTTACGGAAACCTCCTTGGACTTCTTGTGAAAGCTTAAAAACACACCCTCAACTGTTTTGTTTAGTTTGCCAACACTCGTCCATGTTTACGAACACTTAATAGTTAATTACTACACACAAATATCCGTCAATAATAGGCTAGATGACAAACATTTTTTTTTTTATTTAATAGAAGCTCATTTCTCTAATAAACAGACAGAAAAAAATCGGTTTTCGAATAACTTAAAAAACAAGCAAGATATAAGGTATTGAATATTTTGCTCCATCTCTCTCTAGCAAAACGGAAATTTACATGGAGTTTATATGGAAGTACTAAACAGTGACGTCACTGTTGATGTCGGATCTCTCTGTCTAATCGCTTCCAAATGAACAACTTAAAATGCTTGTATCTAATGTATTTCTAAGCCGATTTTAATTCTGATTTCACAGGATTGTATCTTTTTCTACGGTATTTTAATATATTATGACGAGACGTGAAAATTAAAATTCAGTCATCATCCCAACTGTCGCTTTCCGCTCTCGCCAAGTTTATAATACTTTAGATTGATTAATCATTCTAGCTGACTTTATTCGAACAGGTATATCGAAGTGTTAAGGTGCCTGTACCAAAACGCCACTATGTCGGTCCGAGTACAGAGCCAGAGCTCTAATCCTATCCAACTACAACGAGGAGTGAGACAGGGAGACGTTATCTCTCCGAAACTGTTCACTGCTGCGTTGGAGGATATGTTCAAGCTTCTGGACTGGAATGGACTTGGCATCAACATCAACGGCGAGTACCTGACGCATCTTCGGTTTGCCGATGATGTGGTCCTAATGGCTGAGACCTTGGAAGACCTGAACACCATGCTCGAAGATCTCAGTAACGCATCCCAACGAGTGGGTCTTAAGATGAACATGGACAAGACGAAAATTATGTCCAACGCCCATGTTACACCCGCTCCAGTAAATGCTGGGAACGTTACACTCGAAGTTGTTGACCACTATGTTTACCTAGGTCATACAATACAGTTAGGTAAGTCCAACTTCGAGAAAGAGATCTCTCGTCGAATCCAACTCGGGTGGGCAGCGTTCGGGAAGCTGCGATACATTTTCGCGTCCAAAATACCTCAGTGCCTTAAGACGAAAGTCTTTAACCAGTGTGTGTTGCCAGTGATGACTTATGGCAGTGCAACGTGATCGTTCACTATGGGTCTTGTAAGTAGGCTCAAGGTCGCCCAGCGGGCAATGGAGAGAGCTATGCTTGGTGTTTCCCTACGCGATCGAATTAGAAATGAGGAGATCCGTAGGAGAACAAAAACCGCCGACATAACTCAAAGAATTGCGAAGCTGAAATGGCAATGGTCAGGACACATAGCAAGAAGAACCGATGGCCGTTGGGGCGGAATGGTTCTCGAAGTGCAACCGCGTGCCGGACGACGCTCAGTGGGTAGGCCCGCTACGAGGTGGACCGACGATCTGGTTAAGGTCGCGGTAAAACGCTGGATGCGGGCAGCGCAGGACCGATCGTTGTGGAGATCCTTGGGGGAGGCCTATGTCCAGCAGTGGGCGTCGTACGGCTGATATGATGATGATGATGACTTTATTCAGAATTTCGTAAATTAAAGAGAAATTATACTAAAGTTCAGTAGTGTACTTTTACTCTCTAAGTAAAGATGAAAAACTGTTTCTTTTTTTTAATTAAGTAAAAATGACTTAAATATGGAGTGTGATCCCTCTAGTTGTTATCACAGCTTATCGTTTGTATTTGTCTGGGCAGGCTAGCGACTACACCCATTCCCATTCCATGGTAATAATTTGTGATAGCTCTTTGATAGTCTGCAAAGCCGGCAGCACTGATCTCACGCAGTACTTCAGAACGTCCCAGACATGCTCTATGGGATTGAAGTCGAGACTACGCAATAGCCAATTTAAATGATGAATTCGAAGCTCTAGCACGTGATTTCACATTGCCAGATCTGCCGGCGCAAGTGTTGTCATCCATGAAATTTGAGACATTCACCAACAGTGTCTAATGCCGATTGTGTATCAGACGTTAGAACCTCTATTATGTATCGGTGTTTTACAACATAACATAACTAAGCAAGCAAAACTTGGAGAGAATATAATATCGGCAGTTCATTGAACATTATAAATAAACGCGACAAATAATAGGACAAGTATAACAAAGAAAAGTATACAAACAAGCGGTCTTATTGCCAAACAGCATACTCTTACCGCTTAAAAAAATAAATAAAGATAAAAGAAGAATAAATATGTTTTGTTGTTAGCTTATAGTGGATATAAAATAATTAGATAATAGAAAAAATCAAGATACAATAGCGTCAAAAAAGATTAGAGTGAAGGAAATGACTTCTAACTATATTGCGAAAGGATCCAAGATTTTAGGCATTTTGTTTTTGTGTCATTAATGTTTTCTGTTGTGTAACCTTTATTAAACTATTCATAGACTTGACGTCGACTTTACTTTTTTCAAAAATAGGACACAATCGATAAAAAATTCAATTACTATTACGCTGCGTCAACACTACACTAGTCCAATTGTTGCCAGCCAGCAGCTGATGAGAAATGAAGTTTGTAATCGTCCCTTTATAAGCAAACTCATCACTATGTCGTGAATGAATACACCTCCTACTCTTAAAGCATATGTTTTCTGTCATTTTTATAATACAGATTACAAGGGTACATAAATCCTGCGATATATTGTTCTATGCGTGAGGGGTTTGTTTGTGGTTTAATGCTCTAAGTTTGTAGCAGAGTTTTTACTACACATAAACACAAACATATTCTTTCAGAGGACTAAACCATGCAAGGAGTAAGTTCCAACTTCTAGAAGTTCGGCTTACTTTTCTGTATATTTATTTTAATAGACAACGATCTATTTACAGGAATTATCAAAAGGACAACGAAAGAGACACACTATTTGTATGGCTTCCGATTTCTTTTATCCAAACACTGGTGGAGTAGAAGAACATATCTTTAATTTGTCACAATGTTTAATCAAAAGGGGTCACAAAGTAGTTGTTATAACACATTCATATGGAAAAAGAGTAGGAGTAAGATATTTGACAGCGGGTCTCAAAGTTTACTATTTGCCAATAACTGTTATGTATGCACAGTGTATTCTACCTACAATGATATGTAATATAGCATTAATTAGATATATTCTTATACGCGAGTGTGTCCAGATTGTTCATGCTCATTCAGCATTCAGTGTCATGGGGCATGAAATCTGTATTATAGGCAAATTGATGGGTCTTAAGTCAGTGTTCACTGACCACAGCCTCTTTGGTTTTGCTGATACGTCTGCTGTACTTACAAATAAATATCTACAAATGTGTTTATGTGAAATTGATCACTGTATTTGTGTGTCACATACTGGAAAAGAGAACACTGTGTTAAGAGCTAAAGTAAGAGCTCACAAAGTATCTGTCATACCAAATGCGGTTGATGCTCATAGTTTTACACCAGATCCCAGTCAAAGAGACCCAGATGTGATCACAATAGTTATTGTTTCAAGATTAGTGTACAGAAAAGGTGTAGATTTAATGGCTGCTGTCATTGCAGATATGTGCCCTAGATATCCTAATTTAAAATTTTTAATTGGAGGAGACGGACCTAAAATGTGGCTCTTGCAAGAAGTCAGAGAGAAAGGATTCCAGCATTGTGTCTCACTGCTGGGTAGTCTGCAACATAGTCAAGTCAGAGATGTATTAGTCAAAGGAGACATTTTCTTGAACACCTCTTTGACTGAAGCATATTGCATGGCTATAGTTGAGGCTGCATCTTGTGGTTTGAAAGTAGTTTCCACTAAAGTTGGTGGCATACCAGAAGTATTACCAGAAAATATGATATACTTGACTGACCCTAATGTTAACAGTTTGGTAGAAGGCATTGAGTTAGCCATGAAAGATTTAAAAGATGGCAATATTTTATGCCCCTATGAATGCAATAGAATGGTTAGAAAAATGTATAACTGGATAGATATATCAAGAAGAACTGAATTAGTTTATGACAAAATAACCCTAAATAAAAACAAATTATTAGGCCAACAACTCAAAAGTTATTTAAGTAGTGGTGTGTGGCCATTCCTGCTGGTAATTAGTTTGATGTATTTGTTATTACAATTAGCAGAGAAAATATACAAAAGAAAACATATAGATACAGCAAAAGATTTAAAATTATGAAAACATTTCCATTTGCTTAAAGATTTATTATGGAATGATCTTAAAATAAAAATAGTAATCATGACAACTAGTCATGTGTAGTGTAATTTGAATAGATATTTAACATTTTATAAAATAATATTTTTTTAATTAAATAATAGTCTAATAAGAGATGTTTACATTCCTGCATTCTTAATTAACTATTCAACTATTGAATGGTTCACAATGTTTATTATTATTACACAATTAATAACATTTGCCATTATTTTCCAACCATGTTTGGTGAGATTTTCTGCGACTGATATTAATGTAGCCATTGTTGTATGGATCTTGACTAAGCCCTGTAACAAAATAAACAATTAGATATTGGCACTTTTTCATTAGCAACATAAGATATAATAATATTTTAAATGTTAATATTTAAAGTGGTTTCATTTATTGGTAATCCTTTAAACATGCAGGATCTTGTTTCTATATAACGACATTGATAAAAATAGACGGCGGCGATTATTGAAATACTTATAAAAAATCTACAACTGCCTTTACATTTCTATCGTAATTGAATATTCTGTATAACATAGCAAGTTTGCATGCTTTAAAACTGTATATCAGTCTAATAATTCCCTCTTAAATTATAATCCTTTAATATAATCAAAATTGGTACTCTAACATGGGACAAAGCATGTTCGAAACTATTGTGTCAGAGTAGTAATTTAAAATTTGTTTAACATAGCAAGTCTGCATTCTTTTAAACTATAATTGACAATAATTTTACAAGTTTGAGCTTTTTTCGACTCTGGGATAACTATTCTTGTTTGGAAATACATTAAAATAAAGTGTCATCAAAAATTGGCAAAATAAAAAAGAGAATTACACTTTGGTAGTGCGGGGTGGGTGTTTCGGGCGTACGCCAGACTGCTTTAGCTGCAAAACGATTGAACGCAGGCGTGCCACATCACGGCCGCGTCTCGGTCCGAAGTCACATAATTCAGCGACCCTGGCCCATTCGTTGCCCTCCTCGACGTTGCTTTCTGATCCACGAGCTAACGCTCTCTCTGCGTTCCTAAGCAGTAAAGTTGATGGTGTAGGAAACTGTGTCCACCATTACATTAAAAGCATTAAATTGATAACATTTAAAATTTCTAACAACCTGTTTTTGTTTTAATTTCTTTTCATGTACCTAATAATATCCTTGCAAAAATACTGATTAATTAATTTTTACTATATATTTAAATAAATCCATTAGCACAGTTGAGAATAAATAAATATTTGATAACAAAACCTATTTAAAAAAAGTGTACATGAATATAATATAAAAGAAGTTTTTTTCTTAAAATTTAATATGAATTAAATTACCCAGTTTAAAATAACCATGATTGATTTTAATCGATAGTGATGTGTGATGAGTATCGTAAGTGTATACTACACTCATAGGTATGTTTTTTTAAATTTGATAGATGAATATGGGTATTAATTATTTATGAAAGATCTTAAAGAAATCAGAATCAGATCAAATGGCCTTCACCTAGAAAAACTAATGAACAGTAATATTCATGGTTATTGCAACAATGAATACTTATTTTTGTTAGTTAAACATGAAAAATATCTATTTTATTGCGATACTCACTTAGCAGATTCCCTGAGAGCATAGAAAAGAAAGGGAGAAATATTAGTGCACAGACAAGAAAAACTACATTTTAACATAACAGAACTCAATTTGCAAAAGGTAATTTGCATCTAAAAAGTGTGTTGAAAGGCATCAAGATTGCAGTTCTCTAATCCTAACAGACAAAACATTTCAAGTTACAAATAGCATAAAAGAGGTGAAGTTTGAAAACAAGTAGCCTTTAATAAGTAGTGAGGTAGTTTGAATCCTGCTTTATTTAAGCCTTATTCACAGTTCTAAACTAACAATTTGTTCTATGCAGTATGATCAAGTAGATGTGTATAACTAAAATTTGTGAAGTTGTAATTCATGAGCTATATTTCATTTCCAATTGTAACTTTTAGAAAGAGACGCCATTAGAAAAACCACACAAAATAACACCCACAAATCGCAATAAATGACCAACATGCATTTCCATTACCTCACTAACAATAAAAACATAGCTATCCACTATGTTCATTTTCTTTTGCAAAGAAGTTAAAAGTTTTGTTAAGAAGAATGGGAGTTAATTTATTATTCAGATTGAAAGTAAAAAAAATATGTAATGAATGCATTTCAGTCATAATAAGGTTAAATGTTAAATTCACATGAAGTGTACCAAAATAAAGCAGATTCATATAGTCTCAACTAAAACTACATACTTTTCATGTCCGTATGGATTGAGGAGCCACGCCAGATTTTAAAGAGCAGCTCACCCCCTCATTTAGCAGCAACTCGTTAATAACGAGTTCTAGGTGGCTCCTCAATTCTGATGTTTAGATTGAGGAGCCACCTTTGCGTTGATATAACTTGTGATACATTTTGCTGCTAAATCCAGAATTTGTGCTGCAAAATCGGCTACTTTGCTGCTAAATGAGGGGGTGAGCTGCTCTTTAAAATCTGGCGTGGCTCCTCAATCCATACGGACATTACTTTTTCCATCAAAACCATTCTTTGAAAGGTCATAACTGGGAAATGGTAGATATTACTTAGTAAAGGAGTTATTTAGAAATTGTTATTTAAGAACATATCTAGCTTGAATATTGAAGCTTTTTCAAAAACCCACAAAAATCTATGTGCATTGCTTGTCATACATTAAATACAACTTTTCAATAATACATAAAAGAAGAAATTGTCACTTATTGATTTTTTAGGTTTAATATACAAACATGTTATTATGCTGTTATTTAACTACTTATGTGTTATCCCAAATTGTCTGGTATACACATGAATAAAAGGAATATGTGAAAATGTTGTCTTTTTCATAATTTTATATTTATATTATTATAATGAAATCCTTATCTTAGCTACCAATATTATGACTGTTTGGTGCAATGGTAGCGATCTTGTCTTTCGCACTGATGGTCCTCGGTTCGAGTCCCGGTAGGGGCAGATGTTTGTATAATGAATATGAGCATTTGTACACAAGTCATGGGTATTTATATATATTTCTATGAATATTTCTTATATATGTATGTTTATCCGTTACCCTAGTATCCATAACACAGCCTAACAGTGCTTACTTTGGGCTAGGCTAATTAGTTTAATGCAAGATGTGAGTATATTGAGTACATATGCACTAACCTATAATTATTAAAAAGCTTATGAAGCTATATTTGTCATTGTTCTCTCTTTAGTTCTTCTTGCGCTTCTAAAGTATAATTCTAGGATTAGTGTGAATTGCTTTATAAGTATAATTGTAGATTAAAATATTGTATTGCCTATAAGAAGGCTGACTACCATATTACTTGACAGAATTTTGCTGGGCTCAAGAAAACTTTTGAGAAACATTATGCTTAGCATGCTGGTCTAGTGACCAGCATGCAAATTACATACAAAAACTGTGTGAGTGGGAAAAGGCTTCCTTTTTCTGCTAAAGGACCAAAGTTTCATTTAGTTGTGATTTTTATGATACAAGACGTAAACAAGAAAAAAAGTGTAATAAATAACACAAAAAAACTAAGTACCGGTTTGCAGCTTTAGTCTTTGCTATTTGTTCTTCGTGAGTTTTGTACCAGTCTTCTAGCTCTTTTTTAGCAACACGCAGCATTTCTTCTTTTTTCTTTTCTTCTTCAGCATCTTTATAACAAATTAAAAATATAATCACATGTTGTTTAGTAATAATTGTAGGTATAAAAACAATATGATACTATGAACATAAATACATATAAGCAAATATAAAACCTTTTTCTTCTAATCTTTTCTTCTGCTCTTCCCTCCAAATTTTTATCTTTTCTGGCTCCTCTCGCTCTTGTTTAAATACTGTAGTTGGCGTCGGGTCATCGTCTAACATGCCATTAGCCTCAAAAGCTGCAGCACTGGGCACCTCTACAAATTGAACTCTCGTGTTAACAACTATAAACGATGAATAGTTTTTGTAATTTTGTGTTTACTATTATTCAAGAAATAAGTGTGAAATTTTTCTTGAAAATGCAAAACAACGGGAATTGACTACTTATAAGCCAGTAGGTAATATTATAATTAAGTTTTTCACATACCAACAAAATCATCAAATCCATTAGAATTTGACGAGAGCACGGGGGGCGGAGCACTAGTTTCTAAGTCATCTTCTAGACCGGCTAATTGGTTCTGTTCGCGAGCCAAAAACTCAGCAGCTGGGTCTACCTCAGGCTGAACATCTGATTGGACAAAATTATCGCCAAAATCATCCATTTCGGTATTATTTTAGAAAAGAAACCAAAGGAAAGGCAGTGACTCGCAAGACGTCGATTGGTATGAAAACAAAGACAATATAAAGAGTAGAGTAGTGACAGTATTGTATGTAGTCCAACCATAGAGTACTTTCTGTAGACTTGTCGAAAAAGTATTGATACATTGACATTTTTTGATTAACGTATCGATAATTACAAGCGAAACATAATTATAAATAAATAATAATCGTGTTCCCATTAGAGAAGGTTTGAGTATTTTTTTGTCCTGATTAGATCACGATGAATTATAATGAGAGTTGAACATCATCAATAATACCGTTTTCTAATTTTCAGTAAAGAGTTTTAGGTGTGGGATAAATCTCCTGTGTTTCACGAGAAAGTAGTTACTAAAAAACTAAAACTAGGCTATATATACTGGTGTTCTTTTTGCCTTATCTTATGGGAAACCGAAAAAAGTAATAATAAAGGGAAGGACTTGATCGCGAGAGCGAGAAGCATCTCTTTGGTATTTTTGTTTTTCTTGTTAAAAATTAAGTTGTAGTTCATATTGGTGCGTAAAATTGGTGGTTTATTAATTACTAAGTTTCGGTGAACATGCAAGTGTTGGCAAGTGAAACAAAGCAGCGGAAGTTTTCTTTTACTGTTCTCTCAAAAAATTCACGGGGAGGTTTCACCGTTAATATATCATTCATTGATAATCTATCATCTGACTCTATCATTCATAGATCAACTTTCATCATCTAATGATGAAAAATTATAACAAAAGACTAGGCTGTATGGGTTTGGTACCCTTAAGCATGGAATAACAACAAAAAAAGTAATATAAATATAACCCTTTTCCTATCATAGTTTTTGTATAAATCTTCCAAAGATTACAAATGGTATAGGTTATTCCATTTAGTTTCTTTGATAACAAAGGAAAGAAATTTTTCAGATACACGGTTTGTTAGTAAATAACCGAAGTGATTATATTAACTAAATTTGTTCAATCAAAACGAAAAATGAATGTTTATGTCGGGTACCGAATACTTAGGCCCGTTTTGTTTAGTAACCTTAAACGGTATGCTTCCACGACTAGCCCTGAAGTACTAGAACAAAATGACCAAGTTTATATAGATGATAGCGATGAAACCTTAGCAAGGGAAGCTGAAATTAAAAAGAAAAGAAATATCTCTAGGCTATCACAAGCTCATCTTAACATTATAAATAATCGTCAACCGTACGAAACAGTAAAGCATTTAAGTCATTTGACTGTAAAATACAACAGAAAAATGTACGGAAAATATGGCAGTCAAAGCGGTGTCAATCCTAGTAAGTGGAATTGTTAACGCATAAATTTAGATTATCGTGACTATAGGTATTAATATTTGTTGTTATTTTCCCTAATTACATTTTAAGGTCTGTGTTGGCCAACAAAGCAAGAAATTCAAGACAGGCTCGAGTATGAGTCAGTAGCTTTCCCATACAGCATTAAAGAAGCTATGAATGCAGCAGCACAGAAAAAACTAGAAGCACAACAGAAAATAGAGAAGCGAGAAAATGAAGTAGCAGCTAAATTTGCTAAGCTAGCTCAATGGAAGAAAGAACTCAATGACAAAATAGCTAAGAAAGTTGCTGATGCAGAATCAGCTAAGGTGATTATTTGTTTTATTATAATTCATTTTAAAAATATCAAAACAAGCATACTTTTTATACTTAATTCATTATAGTGTACATCACAACCATCAGTAACACATTTAGCCATTCTAGCAAATGCCTCATTGCATTGGAGTAAAACTTAATTAATTTTTACCCTTCCAGCCTAGGATGTCAAATCAGAAACATCAAGTCACTATAATGGGTGGCAGGAAGAACTATACTTATAAATATTAATGTTATGGTTTATTTATTAACTTTCATGGTGAAAAATTACTTAATAATATTGTTTAAAATTTACAGATAAAAAAAGAAAGATTGGTTGAAGAAGTTAGAAGACATTTTGGCTTTACACTGGACCCCCGTGATGAAAGATTTCAAGATATGCTTGCTAAACGAGAGAAGGAACAGAAAAAGCTTGAGAAACAAGCTAGGAAAGATGCCAAGGAAAAAATTATGATTGCTAAGTTACAGCAAAAGAATGTAGAAATCAGTGAAACTCCCAAGAAAACTGACATGTAATACTTTAGAACCCAAGGATTAGTAGGTAACATGTTAATAGTTTTTTAAATAAATATTCACTTTTATTTGCTTTGATGATTTTAAGAATGGATCTCAAATCAACAATCTGACAAATTGCCAATTTTGAAATTATATATCTTTATTACTATAACAGTTGAGGATTTTGCAGATTTCATACTGCTTTGTGGAGTAGGATATCAGTTAAAAATAATGACTACCTAGTATTTATGCATAACAATAAATTCTTGATAAATCACTCCATCATCAAAAATTACCATTTTTTATTTGTTATGGGTAGATTTTTATATCTTAAGCAATTTTAATGGGGAAAGTTGTCTCAAGCATCTTATTATCCTTCATAACTCATACAAGGAATGCAGAATGCATAGAGATGATCAAAATAGGTGTATAGAGATGATCAAATAGGTTTGGGCCATAAAAGGTCATTGTATTTTGTTTTAATGATATCAATGCTATATTGTGTAAGTTACCATCATTACAAGTATCCAATATATTTTAATGCACTATGTAACAGGGTGTTCATGCAATGACATCGCAACCCTAGAGCTCATATGGTAACTTTAGGTTAATTCTCCCATAGAATGGCTAGTTTTCTAACTGCTTAGCTAGTCATTATTTTGTAATTACAAATGCATAACAGATATACCGTTGCAAGAGGCATCAAAGGCTTTTGGAAATGCATACATAAGTTCCTAATACACTATAAGAGTACACAAGAAACATTGGATTTTTTGGATGGTGCTATTACTATAATAGATATCATCAGACCTAGTCCAGATAATTATTTTCGATTAATATTAATTTCAGCGCAGTCGCATGCGCCACGCAAAAAGTTTTTTGCGGGTGGATGTTATGGGCAGATATATCGTTCTACCCTTCATCTCAGTCCTTTATGAAAATCGATTAAAAACCGCCTGAAAAATAAACAAATTATTATAATAGAAAAAATTTACTCAGCCCACAAGTGAATTCTCAGGCGGGGAAAAACGAACACGCAATCTTTGGAAGTCCGGACCATTTGAGTTACCGAGGCTTGTGGACACTCGTCAAAATTTTTTTCTAGTACTTTTCTGATTTTACGCTGAAGGCCAGCGTTGTTTTATCAATGATAGGAGCATCCTCTCGTATTCGAAAGAAACATTTTTACAATTTTTGGGCAATCGATTGCCGATTTGCCGTGCCGACCCGACCACGCTACACAATACAAAAGTACGATACGAAAAACAGAAAAACGTGTAATTTTATTAAAGTACCTATTAACATTGCAAATAAATGTTATAAAAATTAAATTAAATTCATTTATTTCGGACCGGAATCCGGTTATAATATAATCTTAAATAATGGGAAACCTTCATTATAATATGTGCCTACATTTTATATAACTTAATAAAACTACGTTCGCGACAAACACCCTAAACTGAAACGTGCTCGATCCTAGACTAGACCCGCAGGTCGAAAATGGAATCTGCATTTGTTGCGGTTCTTAGATCAAGCAAGATCCACACGACCACGAAAATAAAAAGAAACTAACTAAAACACACTTGATCATTTAATCGGATCATTGCGAATCGACCCCGCTCGTCATGGCTCGTGATCGACCCGGTTCGCGAGTCATGATCGATCGACACAGGTCTAATTGACACCAAACTGATCGTGTAACACACACTGATTAATACTGATGTTTAGGTACACTATCTACATGTTACCTGTGTATATAGATATGCACAGCGTAAAATAGGTGTCGAATGTATCACAGATAGGTAGCCGAATGAGTTATTAAGTTTTAATTTGTTGGGTTGAAATAATTATAATCATTATAATTAGTTATAGACATGAGTTTTTTCACTGTTCCCAAAACTGATCTAAAAAAAAACTTCAAAAATTATCCAAAACAATTTTAATCTTCATCATAAAGGATATAAAAAAATCACGAGCTGTCCTCGTCATCGGAGGAGCAGAGCGCGTCCCGCGGGTTTATTGGTGGTGGCGATCGCAGCCGCTGCGTATGCGCCGGCGAGTAGACCAACGTGTCTGAGGAGTCGCTCACGCTGCTGCACCCGCTTCCCGCCTCGTTTCCATTCTGTCAAAGTAGCAAAGATATTATATTAGAACCATCAGTCCACACGCCTAGACCGCACGCGTTCTTTAAAAGTCACCTTAGGAAGAAAACTCAACCCACCCAAATCAGAATTCGAAGGAGTTACGATTTATGATCTTTTATAAAAAAAACATTCATGGCGTAGATAAGAGTTGGCCGCACCCAGCTCAGCGCTAAACACTAACAGAAAAGTACCAATCTGCTCAGCAAAGAGTATAAGATGCTTCTTCATTCGTAGGATTGCTATCTATCTATGTGATATTGCCTATGGGCTGTTGTTAAAAACGTTCTCTAGCAGCTTACTTGAAAAATCAATATTTTCAAATGCAGAATAATAGATAAAAAATTATGTAAGTACTTTATTTTGGCAACCGTTTGAAATAATGGTAGAGCCAGAAGTTGTAATAACTGATTCAACTTTAAAATTTAGATGGGAGTAACAAATATCGGTATACCTAATAATATATAAATTGAATGCCGAGAAGAATCTTATCATTAGTATGTTAATCTTAATAAAGACTAAGAAGACGATTTAATTTGCTGTCATTTACTTTAAGATTAAAAATTAATTACCAAACTGTAATCGCATTTGTTCCTCCTCTTTTTGGTCTTCGCTGATATTATATCGTCTACTAAATTGTTGTGATCCTCACAGTGTGAATTTCTAGTATCTCCCATTTGCCGCTCAAACATTTCTGGTTTCTGAAGAAGAGAATAAAATATTATTTAAATATATTGTCCACTTTCAATATTGTTTTAAATGTTATAAATATAATTACCACTTCTGCATTATCTCTACTCCGTTCTACGCGATGTTTATCTCCAAGCATATGTGCTGACTTAGTAGGTTTATTCATTTTTACATTATTCGTCATTTTCACGTGCGTACTCTGCGCTTTTTTCGGTATAATGCTGATTCGCAGCTCATTTGACTCATACTCTTGCATCTCTGTTACCTCTGTCATTTCGTTGGTAACGTCCTGCCGCTTGTCTTTTTCGATGTCATGTACACATTTACTGTAATTGATACAATTAAATTTTCTCTTAAACTGTTCAAGAGACTCATGCACAAAAATCTGTTAAATTTCATTTAATGGGCTAGAAGAAATTCATTTACCTATAATTTCTTTATTAGCTATTAGAGCTAAAACACTTACCCATAACATTGATTGTTTTTGATGAATGCATAAATATCTTTGAATGCTTGCTGTATGTAAGACAGTGTGTTCTGATCTATCGGCACCGAACTCGTTGACCCTGAACTGCTGGATAAATCACATGATCTGGAACTCACCTGAACAGATTGCTCTGAACCTGGTGACAAAAAAGCGTTATAACTTTTTAATATTTAGAATAGAATAGAAAGCATTTATTCAGCACAAAATATTACATTAGCATTACATTATAAATAAACAATTATTTTATATGCCGAAACGGTCACATCTCAGCACATGTCACCGCCTGAGCAGAGACGCTGATTTTCAGATGCAACCTTGTGATGGTGTTAGATGTCGTAGTATAAACATAGATTTTTTTATACATATATTTATATTTACTGTACAAGTGCACGAAAACGAAATACGATATCTACTTATACAATAGTTGACAGACTAGCAGCTAAAGCTTACAGTCATTTTTAATAACCTGTCCATATAGTGAACGATTAGTATACTATAGTTTTGTTTGCGTAGATATTTCTTTTAAAAATAAATAAAGGTTAGCTAGCAGTTAATAGGCTAGACAACTTTGTTATAGTTAGACTTTTGGAAAATAGGTATAGGCAAGTACCAGAGGAATTTGCTCCATTTGCCCACAACCTTAACTGATGTTGTTTGAGTTGCTTCATCTGATCAACAAGCTGGAGGTTTAATTCTTCCAATTGCTGTCTATGTGATATTTCCTCTTGAAGTTGTTCTTCCAAAACTTCAGAATAATCCCTGAAATTTTCAATAATTATTATTGCATTGATATTTTAAAATACCTTCTTGACTTAAAATCATAATATCGACGTACTTTTCTTTTTTAATCACTATAGCTTTATTCGTATATTTTGTTGGTACACCTTTGCCCATGGATGGGATTCGGTCTTTAATTATTCCGTTCCTGTAATTAATTGAATTGAATTTTATATGCACAACCAGTCTCAATGGTAATCTATTACGTCCTGATATTTTCTTTGATACTCACTTGGAACTGACTGATTTTACCGATTTACCATCACTTGAGCAACCGCTGAGGTTTCCAAGCCACGAATACTGAAATCAAATCGGTTTGGTTTATTTACCTTACCTTCGAGCAATTTGCAGCACTTTGTTCAACTACGAGCTTATTATATTTGCTTTAAATCGTAATGCGGCAAAATTTACCGTTTATAAACAATAATTAAAAAGTTGATTCATTTGTATAAAAATTGTTAAACTTGCACTAGTACAGATACGACATACGACACAGATACAGTATGATGCTAAGTGCGTTAAATTGGTCTAACTAGTATTTTGGCCAATTCCCTTATTGTGTTTATGTCGCAGTTTGACACTCGCTGAATATAATTACTCGCCTTTATGGATTGGGTCTACCCCATCCTCCAGTCAATCTTATTCATCCCGTGTCTCATAGATTAGCTATAGATTAGCTTCCTGATCAACGTGGAATCTATGTAACAAACAAATAGATAACATGTACTAACCACGTGTTCTCCGACTCCTCTCTCATTTTCTCTCAAAGCACCACGGATTTTGGAAAGAGAATCATTGCTAATATCTATGTTATGCCTCACATCTAATACCACCAGTGTCGTGTTGGAATTCATCATCAGCAATGCAGCTGAAGCACTTTGTTCTGTCAGTCCGCAGTTTTGCAAGTCCACAGCTGTAGAAAACAGATAACATTTAAGTCTGGAAATATGATAGAACCATCTTTCATTTACTAGATATGTCTCTAAGCTCTACCAACCTTTTATCCACAAATCATCTGCCAATACATCGTACAATTTTGCAGCTCCTTGATCTCCAAGTTGTGGATTCCCGCACAACGTAATCCGTCTTAGTCCCGCCATTGTATCCAATTCGGGTAAGCGATATCGTAACGTGTGGATCCAATTCTCGCTGTACCGATGAATCTTTTGATACTGTAAATCCAAAAGCAGAATTCATAAAGTACGGAAACATCCTCAAAGAAATTTAATCAATATTTGCTGTAAAAGTAAATATAGGCGGTACTACGAACATATTCACAATAGAGTCAATAGTTGACTCTCATAGGGTATCTAAGCAGGTATGACGTCCAAAGTAGTTATGAGCAGGTCTGGGAAACCGGTTTCGGTTATGTGACCTCAAATAAATAATGTTAATGAGTGAGATGAAATTTAACTGGTGAATAATGTGACAAGTCTTGTAATATTAGTATGGTTAATTCCAAAATAAACTTTTGTTTTTTGTAAATTAAGAGTTTAATAGCTCGACGAAGCTCTTTGAACGAGAGTAGTCTAAGGCAGCAGGTTTTTATTGTGATGGAGGAAATAAAAAGTACGGCACGCGATTTTCACGTGCGACCAGGACTCAAGAGTCAAGTTGTTTAAGAAATTGCGGTTTATCTTCGGACTCTGGAATACGCAGTTTAACACCAGCAGGACCGAAAATCTTGAGTTGTAGCATGTGGAAGTCGACAGAGTTTTATCAGCTCCAACAAAGTTGCTGTCAATATATTCGGCTATTTCTACTGTAGAAAAACAAAGTATCGCTATCGGTCAACCAACTTTGACCGCATCAGCAAAGCAAGACCACTACCTCGCCTAGATATTGGACATATATAATGCCCTATTAGTGACAATTAACATCCAAAAATCAAGATTAGTGCTCTAGTACTATTAGCGATATTCACGAGTGGTGCGCCAATATTTGGCAAGTATACTTCTTAAAGAGGTAATACCTACATTATGATTAATGTTTTCGTGTAAAAAAACACAAATTTTGTCAAAGGTATAGCTCTACATTTTGATTTCGGTGTGGGGTTTCTCTTTTTGAGCGACTTATCAAAATGCATAAGTAGGTATTTTATACCTAACTAGATGGCGCTGTAGCGCGTTGAAACACGCTATCGCATTGTTTTTGCGGGAGTACGTAAGGGCAAGTTTAGTATTGCATTGTTAGGAATTAGGATAGCGAGACAATATGATAACAAATAACAAACTCACACACAAAGTATTGTCATAATATACCTTTATTATGATGGTTTACCTTAACTAAGTCTGCTATGTGCCCTGCACCTAAAACAGTAAGTTCGCATCCCGAGAGATCGAGAGTAAGAATGTTAGGCAGACACCGCACTGCCTTGCACACAGCCAAGCAACCAGCATCACCAATCAAGGCGCGTTGTAGATACAGATGTTGCAAAGAACTATTTGAAAGTAGAGCCTGAAAATCAACATCTTCAATAAGTTATTTAGTAGAAAATTGCATTGCTCTTTTCGAAAATGGATATTTCTGGAAAAAGGAATTTTAGACGGTAAAGTTCCTTAGTCAGCCAAATTAAACTGGGCCAAAAATTCACGTTTTTATTTGCTGGCCTAACCTTACTTAACCAAATAAGTTTAATTGTATAGTATTTCGTTAGTATTGTCACTAAAAAGGAATTGGTAAATTAAGGTGGAAACCGTGATCCGCAATTAAAAACTCGAAATTTTGTATGTGTTTATAGCGAAACACCACCTAACCAATTTACTATTTTTCTGTAACTACATTATAATTACGGTTGTACTTTTTTATGTGTTTCATTGGTATTTCTTGAGGATAATCTCTATAAATATTCAGTTCAGTTATCAGTACATCTATAAATGTTAAATATATGGATTCTTTTGTAGGAATACCCTAAGAATAAGGTCTGATAAACTGAAGTTGTTGTAATTAACGCACACAATATGTAAAAAAAATTGATAATTTCAATAGGTAAGAAATTAATACTCGTCAATACTAATTCTTATACCCACTAATACAGGGTTTTTCAGTAGTATTAGCGTAATTTATATCACCTCACACAATGGGTTTAAGTATGGTATCCTGACAGGCAGACCCTCCAGGTGCAGCGATGCTAGTAGGGTGGTATTCGAGAGAAGCTGCGACACAGCCTCCACTAGGTTGGTTAACATGAAGTTGGTCAGGATCACCGCTCGCTTGTTCACGGTCTTCGCCAATCTCTCGCAGTCTATCTGCTCCAGTACTAAAATCGACCAGTTTTATTACAACCGTGTGTGATGAAGACAGAGATATTTATAAATGAAATCACTGACTTTTAGGTACTAAATTAATTTTTGAATTGATAATACCCATCGAAGTTTAATTTTTAACCGTTAATGGCATCTCAGAAGCCATAAAAAGCATTATGTTTATTTTTGTAAAAAGAGGGAAACCGATGAGCGCCCCAAAATTATATAAAGTAAAAAAACCTTCCTACATGCGGAACAAGGGTTTAGTTAAGTGACTAAAAACTGGATATGGAGTTTATGTTACTACCGTGTCTAACGGATCGTGAAAGGCCGATTATCACAAACATACACTTATAGTAGAATATAATTTTAAAAATATTATTTGTAAACCAATCCATCGTGCGAAAATTCTCACTCACCCACCCTCATTTACTCATTTACGAATAGTTTTAATTTCCTTGACTCAATTAAGCTATTTATCATGAACCGATATCATATTATACAACAAGATTTTAGATCTTAGAACTATCAAGAGCTCCATATTGCCATACGAACAATCGATTTGTACAGTGGTAACAGCGACTATTGCTTTAAATTATGAGAACAAATTTATTTGTTCTCCTCAACCTAACTAGGCAGTTTATACAAATTCAAAATATGTTTGTAAGAGACTGGTGGCGGAACTAAATGAAAAACTAGTATCTCAGTGCACCACGACTGTCCCCCCTTGATGAAGGAATCTGGGAAACGATGATGTGCTATACAAACTAAGTTATTATTGCATGAAAGCTTTATACATAAAATTATAAATAATACTACTAGGTCCTGAGAAGTAAAAGTGTGTATGTTTGTGTGTGAAATGTATATCACTTGATCTTGAAAGTTGTAACGGTCCAGTCACAATTTATTTCAGCTGGTAAATGTTAACGTGCAACAAATTTGAAAAAACTTTATTTCACAATTAGTGTATCCTTCAAAAGTCCTTACTGGGCATAGACTTCCGTATGGATGGACAAAACGTATCTAGTAAGCATGAGCCATAAACCACCACGCGCGTTCAATTCGGATTGGTGAGTTCACGCTTTCGGATGTAGCTGGATCCATTAGCTCACTGCATCATCCGAAGTACAGGAGCTCGAAAAAACGCCCTAAAGAATGTTGTTAACCTTCTTTAATCGCAGACCGCTTCAGTGAACTAAAAATACCTAGAGACAAATTATGTTCAATATGTGACTCGCTTCCTTTATTGCGTTATTTATTAAACATTTGTCCTCTGGTGGTAACATAAGCTGTACGCAGCTTTCTGTGTTTTATAAATGCTCTATTCTTCAATTTAATAGTCCTAAACCATTTTATTCACTCTGATAATGCATTCGTCCATTCATTTTAATATGTTGCGCGTTTACTAACTGCTTTTGTAATTTTTACTTGGCCATCGAACATGCTTATGAAGCTGTAATCTTATAAATTATTGTAAGCACTAACAGTAACTAAAGTAAGGAACAGCCACTTGCTATAATACTAATAAAGTCGTAATTAAAATGTGCACTAATACCGATGGTCAAACATAGACTCTTGAGGGTCGTGGTTATCGTGATTGCAATCGACATCACCACTTAAATTGTGCGCGAATCACATCAAAGAATTGAAAATTATTCCCACGTATTAATTTATAATACTTTATGATCACTATAACATTGTTAAGGTACCAGATCTATGCATTTTCACCTGCGGGAAACTGGGTGAAACGAAATTGGCTAAATTGATAAAATACTACATAAACTTGTCACTGTATATAAGAGATAAAAATAAATATAGTTGTAACAATAATAATATTTAATTGCAGATAAAATGTATTCCATAGTGTTAGTAACGATTGTCCTTAATAACTATACATATAAGGAGATTAAAAAAAAAACAATGAGTGTACACATGCAGCGTTCTGTATACGCGCAGGTATACTTTGCATGCAGGCGCAGCCAATTGTCCAGATAAGAGTCCCATCGATCAATCACTGCCTTCAAGACGCTGTTAGGACTACCTGTTACGTGATCTGCCTAGCAACGCCTCACAGCATTTCATTTCAAATATCAACATGCGCCTAAAATTATTTATTTTTATAAGCTTTCTAGGTTTAATTTCGGACTGAATTGAAAGCACTGGAATTGGATCAAAAATCCTACCTTACCGTAGGAGACGAGAAGCAGTGATTAAATTTACTTAGGATAATATATTTATAAATACCTGTTTTAACTTGTTGCCGGCACTTAATTGAAACGGAATGCAAACTGAGATCGCAGCTAAGCGCGTTAAGAATAGGCGGCCAGTCCGCATATTTTATTCTATCCACACAGAAATCGAGCACTCTGCCATTTCCAGACGGAATGACGTTATTGAGTGGCGTCAAGTTCTGCAGCTTACAGCATTTTAGGTAACACTGGTGGAATATACGGCTGCTCTTCGGTTCGACTCCTTTACCAACCATTTCGATTAAAAAAATATGTACACCATCAAAAATTTGCCCAATCTTAAGCTCCTTGGGCGCAAGTTCACTTTTTTGTCAAAAAAAATGTTTTTGTAATAAATAATTGATTTGGTGGAATAATAGCTCAAAAAGTGACAGCAAGTATTTAAAAATAGAATCTCAATGTCCAATAAACCTATGAAATTTATGGATTTTTGACTTGACATCATTAAAATATGATGTGCCAGGTGCACTGAAACACAAGTAGGTTTGTTTTATTGCGTTCTGTAGAATGTAGTATATTTATGTACTTATAGATTTTTATTCTGTGTCTCAATTATTATATCACTAGCTTTCCGCCCGCGGCTTCGCCCGCGTGGAATTCGGTTATATTGCGGTATAAAGCACAACTATAAGAAAACTTCTCATTCCCACGGAAAAATCTAAGAAGCGCGATGTAACGCTGGATACAATTAGTTGTTAAACCAAAACTGAATGGTACACTATATTATATGTTTTCCCTTGTGGAGCAAAAACATGCAGATTTTGGGCACTGGAAACCCGGGAACGCGCTACATAGAGCTGACCATGCGAAAAACAATGTTTTTCCAAGTGTACTCCAGCAACCCTTAGAGTTTGGCCTTGTGCTTTATTAATGGTCATTGCAAATGAAACCCTTATAGGAAATTGTAGTCTTTTAAATTGAAATGGGAGGTCTGTTGGAATAATCGGAATCCGAGGAATGAGTCATTTAGTGAATCATTTAGCTTCAAAATTTACATGTTCATATTCGTTTGCAACATATAAGTAGATGTAAAAAAACAGTTTAGACGATAAAACAAATTGTACGTCATCCCTCGGGAATTCCTCATTTTCGGGGATTCATTATCGTATCATTTAGCTTCTAAATTTACATGTTTATATTCGTTTGCAATATTTTACCTTGTTTTAAACGACACACAGCGCCATCTACAATCCATCCATCAAGCAAACAATATTTTTGTTTTTTCCTCGGGAATATCAATTTTTCCAGGATAAAAAGTACCCTATTATTTAATCCGGACTTTTATCTTTACGTCTGCAAAATTTCAAAGCAATCGGTTCAGTAGTTACGGCGTGAAAGCGGAACAAACAAACAAACAAACTCACTTTCCGATTTATAATATTAGTAAGGATATATGATGAGTCTAAAAGAGTCCATACATTATTCAGGCTAACTATAAAACAATTTTTTATCCCGAACGTAGTTGCTATAAAATAGAAAATCCGATAACCGATATTTGTGAAACTACTGCCTCTTTTGTCATGTAGAATATCTTTCTTTAATTATAAGGGTTTACGCCTTAAAGCGTCCGGGATTCGGAGAGATTTTTTGTGTCAGTGGTGGTGGTAGTGAGGTTCTAACTCTGGCATGTCGAGACACCAGAGTCGGTATATTTTCAGATAATGTCAACAGCTGGACGAGCTGGAAGGGTTGAATAAAACAACAAGATTTCAATCAGATATTATATTTATAAGTTAAAAATATGTAGGTATTTGTGACAATCTCATAGGCCTGTTATATGTATAAAAAAGTTTTAGGTAGGTACCTAGTTAGCCTACACCAAGTTGTTGTTACATGTTTAGAAAAAAAAGTTTAGGAAAGCAGGCACTGAAAGTAAATTGTTAAGTATAACTGAAAGTCAAATTAGTTCTTTACATAACCATAATACTTAATTAAATATTTTTGCTCAACACTCGGTGCCAGACAAAGAAAACTGTCTCTGAGTAATTTATCATTTCATAACAAAAATATTTTTTGATCCATGTAGAATTATAGGTAACTTTGATAGGTAACAAAATAACACAACGGATTCGGTTGTAAAAACTTAAGCTAAAATGCCTTTCTATTGGCAACTAAATGTTGAAAAGTTTGGATTTCATAACATAGTAAAAGTTAAGAAGGCCTCAACTAAGGTTTCAATTAAGTATCTTTTGATTTTAATGACTTTGACTATAATAAATTGCAAATTACTTGATTAAGTTAAATAATCACTAAACACACGGAAATAAAATTATTATAAGTGATGAAAGAATCTTGACAAGTTAGTTAAATTTTCATCTTAAAGGTTTATTCGAATAAAGTATTTTAGTAGCAATATTTAATCAAATAATTTAGTTTTTGCTGTCACTCAACAGCGTGTACATAAATACACTAGTACCGTTAAATTTTGTCATTGCATTGGAAAAAAGGCACAAAAAATTATTTACACATCTAATTAGCCATATGAATTTGCAATTTGTTATGATTTTTCATATTTTGTAATCCAGTGGTAAGTGCCGACTATTGATTGCATTTTCACAAGTTGCATATAATAAAGGTTTTAATAAGCACATATTTATCTTCATATAATTTATTATTTTAATATATTTAAAGGCACAAAGTTGAATAAAAAAGTACAAATATTCATTCAAAATAGGTTACTTAAAGTACATCTTCCTATCTAATGGATTCATGATAATATTGTGATATTACTTTATTGATACAAAAACAAATTACACTTTTAATATAAAGTATTGAATTTGTCCTTTGATAAGTAAGGACAACATGATGAAATAAACTTACAGAAATAACAATAGTTAAACATCAGTTAAAAATGCACTTCACTGATGACATGAATCATGATCATATACTCGAAACTGTTCCTATTGATTCACCATAGTTTTATTTTAAGTTAATGCTACAATTTAAATCATTCTTTATTACATAAACTATAAAATTCAAGTTGTCTCAGCAAAAATCCGTACAGCACAACTGTAACTTGTGCAGTTGTACTAATCTAAGCTTTGTAAAATAGCATGAGTTGTAGGTACGTGTAATAAAACACTTTATTGGATGTGTTATATTTATTAAGAGAAAAGTTATTAAATCAAAATAATCGAGTTTTATGTCCTTTTAGTTTCCTTTGTGACGTGTGAGAAATCGAAAACCATAGTAATTCAATTAATAAATTAAGCCTTAAAAACTTAGATTACTATCACCAGACGAGCTGTACGGATTGACCTCATGAAAGAAAAGGAGAGAGAGTATGAGCCAAGAATCTAGCAGAAAATAGTTTTTCTCTCTTAATATCATGACTATTTCTAAGAATTAATTAAATAATTCCTAATCCTTTTAGCAGTATAAAACGACGATATAATATGTGCATTATTTAACTTATATTCCTATTAATTTATTAACTTTATTTTAGGGTAACATTAGATAACAATTAGGTACACTTGCCATAAAACTGTCAACAATAGCAGAATTACAACTGTCATGAAAATGATTTTGAAATTTTACTAGATATTATGTACAAGTAACATGTTTTTATTTTTACATTCGAAAAGTAAATATATCTTTGGTGTTCTAACTAATATTCATTAGGTATCATTTTTTTAGTCTTAAATTTTCTAGTTTAAGCATGCATATCTGGACTGGCACATTTCGGCAATATTAAGGCACATAATAAGCATTTCACAAATGTACAAACGAAATCAGGTTTTTTTTTGAAACAACTAATGAAAGAATCCCCAAGTCGCACATCCGCAAACCTTATCATTTAATTGCATTGATAAAGTATTAGGTACTTATAACAAAATATAATTACTGTACGCAACTTACATGCGCGTTGTAGGTATCATATAACAGCGACTTAAATCATATACAAAGATAACTAAAAAAAAATGAACACTGCGTTGTGTAATCACCGCAAATTTGATACTTATATACTAACATAATAATTACATTCACGTTCACATTTTTTTTTTTTTTTTTTTTTAATAAGGATAATACATCACATTTGCAGAGCTACTGGTGTTGGCAAAATATATAATTGGAAGGATTATTACTGAAATAATGTTACCATTACTTAGAGATCACATTTTAAGTCTATAACACTAAATTGGGTTTGAGTAGCACAAGGAGCGAGATTTATGCCAAAAGTTAGTTTGCAAGACAGGTAGGTTTGTAGGTACTCGACTTGTTGTACATCAAAGTCGATTGACTGACATTTCTTTGTGCGAAGACATTTTTTGTGAGATAGTAAAAGGAAGACGGTTTTAAGCCTAGTTTGCATAAAAATATTTTTGGTGAATTTGAAAAGCGTCACGTTTGAGAGATATTTTTGATGAGTTGCATAAGTATTATCAAAAAGCTAGTTTCATAAAAATGAATATTGAGAACAAAGTAAATAAAAACAATCAGTTGGAAGCATTATTATTAATATAGTAACAAAGTCTGCAATATTTGGGTAGGTATGGTATACCATCCACCCTATGCCCCCCTTCCCCTTATTTGTTAAATGACTTTTACAATATTGTTCCCCAAAGGTTACGCATTTTATTTATCCCTCAGGATCACCAATTGCAGTGGTCAATAATCTTTCTCAACATTGAAACGTGTCAAAAATAACTTTAGACACACGATGTGCCAAAAACGTTTCAATCTCCTTACTTAAAATGAACATGGAATACAATTTATATACAAAAATCGATAAATACCCAAATTAAATCCGGAAAACTTCTTTTATACCCTAAACTTGATAACCTGAAGCAATCCAATCCCTTAATAGAATAGGGTATTGACAGGTTTTACAAAAAAATTCTCAAATAATTCGTTATAGCATAAAATATTCTCCATTTGATTAAATCTTTGTTAATTTCCCTTTTCTCTATACAATTCACCAGCAAAAATGAAATGGACAAAAACCCGCCAAAACGCTAAAGACCCTTTACGCATGTTACTTGATTTCATGACGTCACCAGCCTGTAAACAAGCAGGTGACGTCACGCCGTCATTTTGCCCATTCCGTGTATTTTCAAACACGTGGTCGAACATGAAATTTTTATTATTTAATCATGATTTCTTATCAGAATCATATATTTTTTTAATTATATGTTGGCTAGAATGGTTTAAATATGTATACTATTAAGTTAACAATAGTTTGATTAAAATTTTCATTGTAGTGAAATACCCTATTTGCCACAGGCACTGACTGAATTCGGCACCGCATATGGCATAGCGTACGAGTGTATAGATCAGTCGGCCAATATGGTGTGGTGGGGTTGATCGGCCTCCGGTTGCGCATCGCAGTCGGACGCGGACGAAGGCGACGCGCGTCCGGTCCACTCGCTCTCCGGATCAGAAAACATGTTGCGCTCCCCTAACTCAGAGTCTTCGACCTCGTTGAAGTCTATTTCCTCTGAAAGTGTCCGTGATACGATTTAAAATATGTCTATAAAAAACAACCACACCTCGAAGGCTTAACTTATATATTAGATATAGATTACTAAGTGTAATCTAAATCTTATAGAAATACGACACTGTGAATGAAAAAAAATACAGTGTCTATGATAGTCATTAGCTTTGTATAGTTTGTAGAAAAATTTGATAATTTGAAATGATGAATGAATATGAGAAAAAAAAACATTTTATGAGTGCTTGGAAAAATAAGTAGCTATCATCTACTAACAAACAGGAATTAATTTTTATATGTTATAGAACACGAATCATAAAAGAATAAGTGTATATACTATTTTATATGTATATAACTATCTAATAACTAAATAATATTAGCTATATATACATAAAAATCAAATCACACATTTATGGGACCAGTATTTTCGTGATATAAGCCAAAAAAATCTCAAATAATTCTTTATAGCATAAAATATTCTCCATTTGATTAAATCTTTGTTAATTTCCCTTTTCTCTATACAAAGCAGCAAGAAAAAGAAAATATTCAGTCAAGCTTAATTCTGCTTAAAGATAAAAATAGGCATGATGACGTTGCAGATGTTGATGTCATACACTATCTATTGCTTGTAACAGTTAACGAATGTAGCAGTAGACTACAATATTAATATATAATATGGGTAACATAAGATCATTATTTGCATGATTGGGTGAGGCATGGTATGTTATGCTTCTCTTTTTTTATATAAAGATGACGATTAGACATTTAACCCTTTCCGTGCCAGCTACGAAAATAGTATTTAAACACTTAACATGTATTTTTATTCCTAATGCCAAACTCTAAAAAACCGATCTTACTTGTAGTGCCAAGAAATATTTTTTTGTAAAGGATGCCCAAAAAAATCCACGAGCATACTCGTAGTCGGCACCATGTTACAGTAACGCACTACGAGTATTCTCGTAGCTAGCACGGAAAGGGTTAATATTTCTCACGCCACGACACATAATTTGTTTCTTGTCAAACGTCCTCGTAAAAACATACAAAAGTCGCACTAACCATCACCGGCGATGAGATCAGCGCCCCAGTCGTCGAACTCGAGCTGCTTGTTGAGGTCGCGTTCCGTGGGTGACTGCACGGCCTCCGTGTCCGCGTCCGTCACATCGTATATCTCCGTCATTTTAATCTGGATATACAAAATAATTATTATAATTTCACTAAAATAACAACTCATTTTGATCTCACACAGCTATTAATTAAGTAGTCGTTATTATCAACCCATTCATGTCCTTACTGCCCAGACCTTACCCTTACGTTTCCCTTAAACCTATATAATCAATTGCGGCCCAGTGCGGAATAGGTAGTGAGTGCTAACGACTGCTAACAGTTGAAATCAAAGGCTTGATCATTTTTGTACATTTATTTAATGACCAGCCTTTGTAAAACTTCTTCAACATCCGTCACAAATGTTATCCAATATTTGTCAGAGTTTTAAGTATTTACCTGTGATTTATAGTGAATAAAATAAATAAAAATTAGACAACCTCACATACATTGCTCTGGGCCCAAGTTAAATAGTTAACCGATTCGTTGCTACATAGAATCACCAGAAACGAAGGCTGAATTGATTTACGTGAAAAATGAAGATACAGTCGACTCTCGTTAACTCAAACCTGCGATAATTCGAACCTCTCTATAATTCAAAGTTATCACGAGTTCCCTACAGACTCTCTTTATATTTCGAACTAAATCAATACATTTTTATGCACTTGGTAATTCAAACGAAAAAATCATTGCTATATAACAAAACGACGCGTTAATTCGAACTCATAGGCGTCCAACACTCGATAATTCAAAGTTGCAGAGAGAAAGAGGCGGAAAGATTGTAAGTACATTTTGCGAAAAGTTCAAACTTGTATCAACGTACACGAGCCTTTGATTTTGTTATGATTAGTTTGACTATTTGATACACACTTCTTACGAATGGGTTTGTTTTATCATTCAGTTACTGTTACTCTTTCGTTGGTATACAAATTAACAGTCTGAGCAGCAGCAATGTGCTTTGAAGCAAACCAATATAACAGAGTTCTTTCGAAAGATTAATTAATTCACATTATGAATACATGTATGTACACGAATGTACCTCTAAACTTTTGACATTGTTATAGAATAGCAGTAAATAAATAATAATTGATCAACACTTAAGAATTCGAAGTTTTATTCATTTTTTCTTACAAATTTCGAACCATTTGATATTTCAAACACTCGATAATTCGTAATATTTTAAGAGTCCCTCGGGTTTCGAATTAACGAGAGTCGACTGTAGTTTTATTCTGGGTAGATTTCCCTAAAACTTAATTAGAAGTTATCATCGATTTAAAAATGACACGGCTTCAGTGGCCAGCACCACACGTAAAAGAAAGTGATGGCATGTCAGACGTGCCATCAGCAACGAATCGGTTTAAAGCACTCGTGTTAGGGAATTCAGAAACAACGACGGTACCATAACACCCAGACCCAAGCCAATATAGAAAAATTAGTTTGCTACATTGGCACGAGACCTCTTAGTGTTGTTACAATGAAAAACGGTGTGCGAGCCACTCCACACGAATAGCTTTAAGATGAAAGTCCGTCAATAAATGATTTCATCTTTTTTATTTTAAAATCATAGGCCGAAACGGTGCAACTATTACGCCATCTAGCTCATCATTTTTTATTACTTACACATCGATAATTTAATGTTTGATCCTTTTTAATAATATAAAAATAGTATTAGCAAAAGTATAAATTTTAACTGGAATTTTAAGTTATACAAAGCATTTTATTATACAAATAGAAATAGTCGTTTATATAACGAGTTACAGTTATAGTTTAAGTAGAGAAAAAGGAGGATCATCCAATAGTATTGCGCAATAAACAAAATAAGAATAATAATAAATAGGTTCCAAAAACATACCTACTAATTAAGACAACGTTCAACATTTTAAGATGTAAATGTCAATTAAAGCGATACCGACTAATTAATATCTAGGGTTCCGACCTTTGTCTTATTATGTACATAAACAAAGCAGTGTATGACCAAATGAATTACAAATATTTTGCACAAAGGACCCGCTATCGCGGTCTCATATCAGCTGCATTTACCGGAACAAACATCTGTGCATGACGTCACGCACAGGACTAAGTTCAATCAGCAAAATAACTGTTTGAAAGAAACAAAGGAATTTATCGATAATAAGTAAATGAGGGTTCTCTGGTAACGGTATATCATTATTCTATAAACCCATTAATAGAGACCTCTGCGGCGTAGTTGGCACGTTAAGCAACTTTCGCGATGGATTTTTATTGAATAGGTGACTAAAAATTATTATTTATAATTTTAGCTTCGTTGTATTATGAAACGCACAAAGGGTCATAAGGACCCAGAAATCTGCATTGGGCTCGCATTGTTATTTGGTACTATATATTAATCTGCTGATGACAAATATAATTTTTTACAGGTCTTCAGTCCGAAAAACTTCATCAAGTTTTTTCCAGGAAAACCGGACACGTTTAATTAAGAATTATTTAATAATTAAATTAAAATGATTGATTTTTTAATGCAGTACTTTACAGTAAAACTAATAGAGAATCAAGGGTCCTTGAGTATCATAATGGAATAATCAGTTATTATATTAAATTTTTCCTTTTGATAAAACGCATTTACTTATTCCTACACGCGGTAGTAAATGCAATAATTCCTTGCTATCAGTAGAATATAAAGATTAAATAAAAAATCAAAAACAGGACAAGTGCTTAATAATACTTCAGCAATATAATTGAACTTTTTTCACATATTTTTATATTAACTGCTCAATTTTCACTACTAAATAGCACCTTGTCTCAGATGTCAAATGAGAGTCGCATCCGCAACCTCTCGATATCCGGGCGGTTGCTTTACCAATTGAGCTTAACGGATTTGTTCGATTTTTTCAGATTCTTAAGTTGAATATCAGTGTCCTGCATTGATGTATTTTTAATTGACAATTTTTGTAGTTTATTCCTTAAGAATTGATGTTCACATAAGGCGTCCGGTATGAAAATTATATGAAGAGTTAAATTAAGTGTTCGATTGACAGCGTTACGTTTTATGTGCGCAACCTATCGTGGGCACCTTTCACTTTTATTGACTTTTATCTTGAAGTTTTGTTTTTTTTTTTGTGCTTGCCTCATGGAGTAAACTCTAGTCGGGAGTCGGAGCTGACACGCGCTTTTGTTTCAAATTGTCTTCTAGGTAATAAACAAACTTTGGGTTAAATACATAACCTCGGATAATAGTAATAATGGATTCGCCCTTTTAGCCTGACTTACACGGAGGCCTTTAGTAATAAACAATAATCTTATTTTTTACAAGCGATTAACTTAGATTTTGCTACACACCCATCAAGGGTAAAACGTAATTGTGTATGTACCTACTTATAATATCAATATAATGTTGAGATTTGAACAAACAAAAATCTTGTTTGAAAAGACACTATGTTAAAAGTTCTATATTCTCGAAGTATAGTTTTTTATTTTATTTACTTACAAACAGATTTCGAAATAATTGCCAGTATCTTCTGTTTGTTATTAATCTTGAAAAAATGTCAAGTCAAACAAAAATTGATAACCCCTGTGAGCACTCGACTTGTGCCCTACAATCGCGAGCTGACGTCACGGTGGCGCGACGCGCGACTCGCGACCCAGGCACCATTACAATGTGATAACAAGGGTAGAGTATGGTTTAAACTTTGAAACATTTCACTCGATCTTGAGCTTTTTTGTATCTTTTCCTAAGTGATACCATGACGTTAAAGAAAAAATAATAATTCGTACGCCAATTTAAAATCACAACTGATTAAAATCTCAATGATCTCTCTAATCGACGTGACGTCCCCAGTATGGATGGGTATTTTTATTTGTTAGATGTTTCTAAGTAATATGACCCTTGATAAAGCGTGTAAAACTATTTACTTTATAACGCGTTGTAGATTTGTTGTGATCCTTCAGTTTTCTTTATCACCAAACGATATTTGTAAAAATCAACACTTCATTCGAATATTGATCTATTTCGATCAATTCAATTATCTTTTGTTTCATTTCATTATTCCACATCTCTAGTAATTTTATATCCCATGCTATCTGAAAAACATCATATTATTAGTAGTACGAGCACTACGAATAATATGTATTGTAACTCTTTTATTTAATATAAATAATAGTAAGTTTCTTTTTATTTACTTATTATTATATGTATTTATAAGGTTTAGGATCTTGATTCAGAATGGTTCCATAAACAACTTTGTTTTTTCCTAATTGAATTGACCATCTCTAAATATAGTGGAAAGCACGAAGTGAGAAATAATGACGGAATTTGCCCATTGAAACACATCGATTTCAATTTTGCGGTCACAGTGGTAGGCGAGGAGCGCGTCATTGTGCGTTATATACGTGACGTCACTAGTATTACTTGACGAGTATTTTATTGTATCTTAAGCGGAACTGATTTGCTAATGTGCTCTTACCTTGTTGTCGCTGTCGAGGTAGTAGTAGGCGAGTAGCGCGTCGTTGTGTGACGTCACATTGAGGATGTGCTCGAAGGTGTCGTTTTCATCGCCCAGCGGGGCGCGCACGTCGCTATATGTGATACGGAACTCGCTCGCACGCCTGTAGCAATTGAATAATCAATTAGTACTTAATTTTTAAAATGCATCACTCACTATTGCGGATTATATGTTGAGTGAATATATACATTATTAGGGATAGTTATTTTAGTAACTTTCTGGTGCTTGCACTAATGGTTTTGTGTTTTGAAAATGTAAGTATAAAATGCAATTAAAAAAGTCACAAACTATACTTATAAATACTATTTGAATTATTTAAACATTGTGAAAAATAAACTGAACTTAGAATAATCTGGAGGTCAGTAACCATAATTCTAACAATCATTAATCGAAGTAAAGTCAGCGACGTATTGCGCACACCGATAATCCGCAAGCGGGTCAGCGCTACATAGGGGACGAAAGGCTCGTATGATTGTAGGCAAAAATCTGCATTGGCCTCAACATCCAACGCGACCAGTTTTTAAATCGATTTAAGATGCAGATAAAACAATCATAATCTATTTCTTAATAATAATCTTACAGTTTACTTTCGCAAGGTGATAGAATGAGAAAATGTTATAAACAGCTTTTCTTACGCTTTTACGTAATAGAAAGTGATGTGTGGAACTATTGAAGCGAGTCTAAGAATTCTTACACTGATAGAAAACTACGGTGTTATTGAGTGATATAAGTTAATATTTATGTAAATGATAATAAATTGGTGAAACCACTCTGCATTGTTTGCGATGCGTTATGATTGGCCCATTCTTGCTGTGTCCCAGAAGGCATAAATAGGTCAAAGATGGCGCAAGCGGAAATCTAACTTTATCATAAAAGATAATACTACAAAATATTTACTCACGTGCGTATTAAAAAGTCAATAAAAAAATAAACACGTAAATCATGTCAGGCTTAAAAGGCATGTTAGGCTTGTGTTAATCTCGGCAACGCTTACTACGCTTTCTAAGAAATAAAATACCCCCCAAGGCTGTAGATAACAATATTTTACAATATTATCTAACATCAACGAAAACATCACCTAATAACATATATTATCACACGCGCAGGACAAAATGCGTATTCATTATGCGTATATATAGAGTGAGCAAATGCCTGACTAAACGTCAGCATGCCAATGCCTTATCTAGCATGCACGACTCATAATACATATAATTTATGCGCAAATGTTTAATGTTATTCCAATTTTATCTTCGTTAGTTAATCGCCTAAGCATAAATTGGAACTTTCGCTAATATTAGCTTGGGATATTTACATCATTATCGATAATAAGGTAGATTGTTAGAAAATTGCACATTACAACGTTGCTAATTAATGCACGCCGTCCGTCGTGCAAGTGCATGCTACTATGAGTAAATCACCCAAAGGTTACATGGCAAAGAAACATGTGGCTGTTAATAGGTATTCTGAACCTATACTTGACTTCGTATTAATTATCTTCACTTATATGAACCGAACGATAAGGACAACAGCAAATAAAAACAAATTCTATGCGAGTTAACCTAGAATAGTTACTAACATGTCTTTTTTAAAAGAATGTAAAATAAAATAAAAAAAACATTTTTAAATATAGCTTATGAACATATAACAGTTTTAAGATATTTACTATAGACTTATTTGATGGATTCAAATGTAAGGCACAATGGAGTGTATCGAGTATAAAGCTAATGAAAACTACGTAGTGGAATTTGTGATAGTTATGTGTACGATTTTTGTGAAACGGTATTTTTTACAGTTGCATTGTGTTAATAATTTTATGCCTTCATTTGTTATTATATGTTAGACATCAAGTTCGATGCATATAGAAACGTTACGCAGGTGATAAAATCTTACTTGAAGTTTAAATAATTAACTTAAAATTTTGCTTTGATAGGTTCAACGTGTTTTTTTCTCAGGCAGGTGTAGTCAAAACTCTAATCAAATTCACCATTTCTCAACAGCCGATCGTTCAAACACACTGTAACTTTGTATTTATTTATATAAGAAAACTATCCTATTCTACCAGTTTTAGTTTTTGATTCTACCATAAGATATACAATAAATTGATAAATGTCGTGGAATATGAAACTGACAGCAAGGAACCTAAGAAAATTCCTTCTACTAGCATTACTCGTAATAATACAATTTCAGTTGTAAATAATTCATCTGTATACATATCACGAAAGTAATGTTTCGACTTATCCATGGAACAGAAATTGATGTGATCATGACGCAAAAACTAGTTTTTTAGCTGAATGAGACCTTATCTCATTAAATTAAATAAACAAAATCGACTTATCCATAGAACAGAGTTTGATGTGATCATGACGCAGAACTATTTTTTTTAGCTAAATGAGACCTTATCTCATTAAATTAAATAAAAAAATCGACCTATCCATAGAACAGAGTTCGATGTGATCATGACGCAGAACTAGTTTTTTAGGTAAATGAGACCTTAGCTCATTAAATTAAATAAAAAAAATCGGCTTATCCATAGAACAGCGTTTGATGTGATCATGACGCAGAACTAATTTTTTTAGCTAAATGAGACCTTATCTCATTAAATTAAATAAAAAATCGACCTATCCATAGAACTGAGTTCGATGTGATCATGACGCAGAACTAGTTTTTCAGCTAAATAAGACCTTATCTCATTAAATTAAATAAAAAAATCGACTTATCCATAGAACAGAGTTCGATGTGATCATGACGCAGAACTAGTTTTGCAAGCTAAATGAGACCTTATCTCATTAAATTAAATAAAAAAATCGACTTATCCATAGAACAGAGTTCGATGTGATCATGTCGCAGAACAGAGGTCTCATTCAGCTAAAAAACTAGTTTTTGCGTCATGATCACATCGAACTCTGTTCTATGGATAAGTCGGTTTGCTAACGAAATGTTATCGCTATTAATAAAATCTAAAACGCATATTCGTTGTTTATTGTATATTTAAGATCTCTCTTATCAAAATCCATTAAGGCTAGGGCCATTGTTCAATTGTATGTTGATTATCCCCGTGTGGGAAAGAAGACATTTGGCATTTACAATTAAATAAAGTAATCAACTTATCAACAACAATAGTTACTGTTAATGTTGTAATCATAGTTACGATTACAATATTTAGTACCGCAACGCAATGATTCATAATCAAATAATTACATTAGAAATTTAGAATACTCCAGAAGACTTACACTAATCACTAATATTACGTAAGCAAAGCAAATCAGAAACCTTGAAACTGGATAATTGGAAGTTTAGGCATTTCTGGTCTTGATTTTTTTTCTACATCCAGTTTCAATTAAAATGCAACTGAAATAGAACCTTATAGTCTATTTAATATGGTTTTTATTATATTTTACTTTGACTTTGTAAATTCAAGAGCTCAATTTTATCATGTAATCTGTCACGTCGGTTATCCCAACCTTTCTTGACAACAAATATAATTTCAACATCAAATTTTTTATATTTGGCTTATACCTAACGACTACTTGGTATATTCTTTTTGTGACCACCTTAGCCCAAATTGAGAAAATTTAACAACTGAACTCATAACGCGTTATATGAATAAATTGTTTTAAAATTTTGGTTGTTCTATTTATATTCGTTGTAGAGATACCACAACTTCATGCCTCGTAAAACTTGCTTGAAGAGGAGGTTACATTGACTTGGTGAGACCATTCCTCGTGCATCTCACAACAACAAACTTCTCGAAGTAGGGCAATATACGGTTTACTATACAGATATTTACTAGACAACAGAGTTTTATTACTCGATGGTGAGAGAATGAGTAGTTAAATTTGTACTTTTCGTTGGACACTGTAACCTAAGAAGTTGCCTTCAGCAGCACAATTCAAATGGATCTATCCTCTGTTTTCTTTCTAACTCGAGTTATCTCTACTTTGTTATAAATAGACCACTTTCATAATTCATCCCAAACTACACAATCAGAGGCACACTGAAGACCAAATGTTGATAATTTTCGGTTCCTTCCTTACCTAGAAATTACCTTAAATACCAAGAAGCATCTTCTTGACATGTTTGAGTCAAAGTTCAGCAACCGTTATTCTATGGAGAGTCACTAATGGCACTCATTCAAATCTATTAGCTATTTTCTGATAAACATATCAAAAGGGAGTTTTTATGGTCTTGTTTTGGGTTACTGTGACTGTGTCTTTTAACTGGTTAGAGACCAAAAACTTTAACTTTAAAATACTTTAGATCTCAGGGCCAATCATGTTTAGGCCGAAGTGGACGCTTCGTCCACCATGACACTTCATTTCGTTCGTTAAGAAGGTCTGCAATCTCATAGGTGATTGTGTTTCACGCTGATTGAACTCATCCCGCTTATTCCATTAGTTCAGCCCTTCATTTATGCGAATTTTATAAAAAGGGATTCCCTTAATGCCATTTTTTTTTCAAGTAATAATATTATTGAATAAATATCGGGTGCCTGTAGGAATATTTTCTCTCGCCCCATAAATAAAGCCTTTTTTTGACATTAATTATTTTATAATAATTTAGTAGATACAATAATATATTTACGGCTTTATTTACTAAATGGCTGAGGGCTGAGTAATGATTTTTGGCTACCTACACACCGCCGCGCGCTGTCTTATGTTAGTCAACGACATTAGACGATAACGATGAATGTCGCTCGTGTAATAATCATGTTACCAATTGCGATTACGTCCCTTCTACGTTTGCTTTGATAATTATGTTAAAATTAATTTGATAAGAGGTTTTTCTTTTTATTATTTTAACAATATTATTTGGGCCGAGGCAAGTATTTGGCAATTACGAAGGAATCAGATGATCAGTTATTTTGTTTCATTTTTTAATACATGTTCATTACATTTAAGTCTTATACTTCCGCGGACATTATAAATTTAAATAAAACAACTAATTTTAATAATTTATATTGAGTCCTGATACTGCGACTCCTTTACAGGAGCTTTTTCAGTAACTGAAAAAACTTAAGTAACACAGAAGCCCATATTTTAACACTTAACCTACCGATACTTCATGTATTTCCTATTCTAACCAAAGCGGATCAAATGACCCGTCTTTAAAATGTTACATATATTACTATGTCTAGCAATAAATATATCAGTTAAGCAATTTGGTACATGAATAAAACATTTTTTTTAAATAACGATTCAAAATAGTTTATATATTAAATTAAAAAAAAATAAAAATAATACAAGACAATAATTAAGTTTTAATTAAGTTTAAATGGGTCATTTGACCCGCCATGGTATGTTTAGTGTAAAGAGCTTTTCTCCATATTTATCAATATTTTATTTGCTTTACGGTGTTACGATTTTATTATTATACACTCGTATGTTTTTATTGCTAGTTACAAAATAAGATCTTGGATGTAACATGATTATTGCATTGATAGTTCGATATATTCATTTACAATGCGTGTAAGACTGGTGAAAGTCGATCGTCTTGTTGAGCGACAAGCATCCACTTAGCTTTCTCTACATTCATCTACATAAAAAGGGCGCATAAAAAAGATAAAGTTTATGCAAATAATTTTTAGTTGGGAATTGAATAATAAGATAACTTTTTATAAATATAAAAAATATGTTGAAAAGGTTTTACTTATTGCAAGCATGTATACTTATATATATATTTAGTGTATCTGTAATTGACTGCAAGTTTGTTTTTATTGAATTGTTATCTTCAGTATTTGTTCTTGTGACTTTATCGCGTTAGTATCTACCTATGAATGGACTTTCTACCTTAATAACCATGCAGTCATGCGTAGGTTAAAAACATTAATCACTAAAGTCGTAAGATCACGGATATGCAACAAAATGACTGATAAAGACTGGATTAAATTATAATATAGGTAATAAAAATTATCGATTAATTTTATTTAACAGGTGTTTTGTTCATGTTAACTAATGAATATGAAAAAGACATTTAGAAAAATAATATTTTTATCTCTTTGAGACTAACAGATATTAAAATAATATGAAATTTTATATTAAGATGATTTAAATTTACACAACGAAACTTTATTATAACTATTTGCCTAATTTGATTTAGTTGCTAGCTTACCATAGTTAAAAGCGAGCGAAGCATGTCATCCAGGTACTTAATAATTATCAAAAAAGACTGAATGGAGATAATAAATAATTATAAAGATAATTGACTTCCTATACATCTTTCTATAATTACAGTATCAGTAATTGAAATGGTAACTAAAGAACATTATAAAAAAAAAAATCATCCATATTTTTATGCCCGTAAAACTAAAAAAGTAGAAGTAGAATTACCTTAATATTATTTTACCCAATGTTACATAATTATTTTATATACGTTTTCAGAAGTTCCTATGGGAACAGTCCCAGTAATATATGAAAAACTTCTAATTTTATAAAAATTCAAAATTTGACATTCTACTACGCAACATGAATCTCTGTGGTTGACTGGCTCGCATACGGGTTTTCACGGTCAAACAACTCTGAGGTCCCAGCTTCGATCCCCGGCCGGGGAATGTAGATGTAGAAAACGAACTTTTCTATATTGGATCACGTCTGGATGTTGTGGTGATCTATTTAAATTGGGTTCAGAGAAATGTATGTATATTGTATAATATTTGTATATTTATTCTATTGATTGTCAGCATAATCATCACACATATCGATAATGATCGGTTTTATTATGCAATAGACTTTATTGAGCGATCATAAATTAAACGGTATCTCGTTCTTGAGGTCAATTTGTACAATTGCTCACGTTGTTTAGTCCCGTGAACTCAACATGTGTTAAGATATACACTATTGTACGGTGACTGTCATATCTTATTGTTTTGCAAAATATATGTAATATTATAAAACAAATAAAGTTGAGTTGGCGGAGGTTTACGCTCAACAATGAGCGTCGTAAAGCTGATTTAATTATGATGAATTAATAATTAATCTTTCTTAATTTGTCGCATATTACAAAATAACAGTGTAT
Organism: Calamotropha paludella; assembly: GCA_927399485.1. Taxonomy (NCBI): domain Eukaryota; kingdom Metazoa; phylum Arthropoda; class Insecta; order Lepidoptera; family Crambidae; genus Calamotropha; species Calamotropha paludella. The sequence goes on along the minus strand of OV656808.1, from coordinate 6,939,957 downwards.
GTGAAAAGTAATTATCATAGGTTTAGCCATTTGGGAAAATGTTAGTATACAAGATCAGACCCCTCATTCCCACTGGGCACTCTGGGCAAATGCCCCCCTAGTTCTTGCCAGATAACTAAACTAATACCGACATTTATTACTAAAAAACTTATTTAATTAGACAAAATTGAACCTCAATTAGGGACTATATTATCGATTTGCTTAGTAGCTTTTGCATGTGCGAAGCCACTCTACTCTCGTCCAAAATAAGGCTATCGAATGCTTAGATAATTTTAAATGTGTGGAAATCGTCCCATTTATATTAAAGATTTGTCTATTCATCTATTGACTGTCAATAAAAAAAATCTAAACCTTGTTGTTCTACTTTCATTGTCTATTCTAGAAATAAAGAGTGTACTGCCAAAGTCATAAGGGCCCCATTATTCCTATATGCCCAGGGCCTCCAATAGATTAAAGACGGCCCTGCACAAGATATAAGGGGATATTCCTATAAGTTTGCGAAACTATCTGATACTTATATATAATTAATGTTATTATTGTAAATAAGTACACTGGACTAATTGCTAAAAACTAGGTAGTTCAAGAACAGCATAAATAATATTTTCTGTTTGGTCTACATTCTTTTTTCACTGCCGATTGTTATTGAAAAACATCCTGAGATCAAGGTTTATTGGCATCATAACAAACCAAGCCAAGGTTGGTCTGCATATTTGTTGTGAAATTTGCCATAACTATTACTATACGTTAGGTATACATATTATAAGATAAAACAGATTTCGCATAAACATAAAATATTATGGCAAAATATTTTTTTATTATGCAAACTGAACTAATCCCAAACCAAACACTTTTACTATTTTGGTTAGTTTTCTACTATTGTTACATTTCTTACAAATTTGGTATCAAATTATACTATTTTTTTTACGCACAAATAATATTAGTAATACATAACAGAATTTGCATTAATTACTTATTTCATAGAAGTATTACTTTCATAACAGTTGTGCCTAACACATTATGTCAAAAATATGACTTACAAATTATGCAAAAGAGACTAATCCCAAACCAAACTTGTTCTTTATTACTATAGTTATTTTCCAAATATTCTTTCTTTTCCTACGGAACTTGGTATAAAAATCAAAGCTTTAAACCAAAAAAAAATATAAACGAATTAATGTTTTTGTATGAAGAATAGATTGTGAAGTAGTGAGTTTTATTTAAACGATGACTTAGTCAGCCAGTAATCGCCCCTTCAGATACTTGTCAGTGTAATAATTTTCCATAAAATTTATCTGCGATTACCTTTTACTAGCTATAATCCTGCAAAAAAAGATTGACCCACCTTCTATCTAGCTGGTAACCATCATTGCCATCCCTCTTCGAGTCCATGGTAAGCTTGTAATATATCTTGGCAGCGGCCTCCGATCGGTCGTGGGCCGAGTACATAAATCCGTGTAACTGCTGCAAAAGAGTCCAACTCAGCCGCCATAAGGACTTGCTCATCTTCGGTGTGCACGATACAAATCTGGAAAAAATTCAAAGTTGATAAATACTCCTTTTAATATTTACTATTTTGAAACATTATTGAAAGCATTTATTATATTTATGTTATTGAAGCATCTACCTGCTATATCTTAATATCTGAAGATATCTTTATAAAAAAAATCAACTTTATCTCAGGTTAGAAGTAGGGCGGGCGAGTCTGAATTTATTCTAAGAAAAAAATACTTAGATATTGAAAAATGGCAAATGCTATAATAACGTTAAATAATATAATCACATATCAGCTTTTTCTTACTCGATTGTTTAATATTTGTAAAAGAATAAGATTCAATATAGTATGTAATTGTTTAGTTAGAACATTAGAGATGGTGCTCGTATTCAGCTTTAGAAACACTTAGGGCCGATTTTTCAATCCTCAGATAAACAGTCAGATAAGGTTTATTCGATAGATAGCAAAATAATGGATTGTTCAATAGTCAGATAGGTTTTATCCGACGAATAACTCTCTTATTCAAGGAATAAATTTATCTGGCCCTCAAACGGCCAGATACTTGTTTATTCTATAGATAAACAGTAACTTTGAGGTTAGTTTTCATGTGATTTTTGGTATTAGCTGGTGAAATGGATATTTTCGATACATTTGACGATATTGCAATCGAGGAAGAAGTCATAATAAACGAGTATATAAATCAAAATGAAAGGAAAGAACGGATTGTAAGAACAAGAGTCGAAAACTTTAACAAATGGGATTCAACAGAATTCCATCGTCGATTCAGACTTACCAAAGAATCGGTACAATATTTGCTTTTCCTTGTAAAAGATAAACTCGAGAACAAAACACAAAGGTAAGTTTTTATATGCTAACATGCATATGATACCTATAAATTGGATTTGTTAATGTACCTAAATCCCACCTAAATTTTGTTTCAGAAACCAGTGTATCTCACCTATGTTACAACTGCTTATCACACTAAGATTTTTTGCCACTGGGAGCTTTTACATCACTCTTGGTGATTTTGGAGGCATACATAGTTCTACTACATGCCGTATTATAAAAAAATGTGTTGATGCCATTGCATCTTTGAGGTCAACTTTTATCAAGTTACCACAAACTGTTGAGGAACAAAGAAAAGTTCAAGAAGAATTTTATAAAATAGCCAGATTCCCTCGAGTGATATCAGCTTTAGATTGCACTCATATAAGAATTCAATCACCTGGTGGAAACACAGCTGAGGAATATAGAAATAGAAAAGGTTTTTTTTCATTCAATGTGCAGGCAATGTGTTCTGCAGATTTAATTTTCCAAAATATAGTTGCACGTTGGCCGGGTTCCACCCATGATAGCACAATATTTAATAATTCATCAGCTAAATTCCACTTTGCACAAGGGGACTTTCAAAATGGAATTATACTTGGAGATAGTGGTTATGAGCTAAACAATTACCTACTTACTCCTTTTCAAGAACCTAATTCACAAGCTCAAAGTCTTTATAATGAGTCACAAATCCGGACAAGGAATGTTATAGAGAGATGTTTTGGTGTGTGGAAAAGGCGTTTCCCAGTTTTAAGCATAGGTTTGAGATGCAAACTATCACTCGCCCAAGATATCATCGTAGCCTGTGCTGTTTTACACAATTTGGCAAGAATGAAAAATGAAGATGAGCCACCCAATGATCCAGAGTTACAAATACCTCCTCAACCAATATTCGCACCCACCATTGCCGATTCCACTAGTGATTATAGACATTTGACAAGGGACATAATACTACAATATTTTCATAATCTAACTTTGGAATGAGTCAAAAACTAAAAAGATGAAAGAGAAGAATAATTTTGTCAGTACTATTCTAAATATATATCAATAAATTTTTTAAAATTTATAATGTTTTTTGTTTAATATTCTTACTATACACAGGAGAAACTACTATTTGTAGACAAAAACTTGTATGCATACTACTAGATGACATCCAGTACTAGAAATTTTTATTCTATATAGCTTCTATATTAGAGAATGTACAATCAATGATATTGTATGACTTGACATGTAGTTTTGTGCTATAGTTTTTGCTTTGAGTGTATTATCACTTTATGATTCAAATAAAGAAAGTAATATTTTTTACCATAGGAAGAACACACAGGTACATGTGTACAACAAAACCAGTAAAAATGATCATGAATATTTATTATACTTGCATATTTTTATATAACAAATCATTTGTAACAACAGGTGCAGAATTTAACTTTTGCATAAGTATAGTATGTATCTCTTGTTTCCTCTTCTCATCATTCATAAGAGATTGAATTTTCAACAGATGTTCTTGTTCTTGATGTTCTTGCTCCTTTCTAGCAGTCGCTATTTGCAGTTGAACAAGTTCCAAACGAGCAGAACTTAATTGGTCCAATTTGGATGTAACACTTGCTCTGTCTGGTTTCAATATGCTTGAAACTTTAGTTTTTAAAGCTTTTGGGTGCCATTTGTCCCATTTGTTCTCTAAAAATATATAAAAACAATGTAAAAAATTAGTAAGTAAATAAATATATCTGTTCTTCAAGAAAAAGGGAAGTGTTTCTTTCTCATAAATTATATTTTAACATCCCACAGAAGTAAACAAGCAGACATAAATTTATGTTTGTATTTTTAAAATAAACTTCAATATTATAATTATAGATGAAATACCTTTATGCGATTCATTGTCATCCTTATTCAGATCAAAAAGAAATGAGTCGTTCATATCTGAAACAATCAATAAAGTTATGAAAGTAAATATTTAATATATTGATTAGCTTATACACAATAACACATGCAATACCTACCATGTATACTAATATTTATATCTTGAGTTGTGTCTTCTAGAATGGTATGTTTTGTAGGTTCATTCATATGAATGGGCGTCATTTCTGGGTCTACTACAACTATGTCATTGATTTGAACTGAAAATGAAAAAAACAAAAATTAGCGTTGTATAGTTTATTATATGCTTCAAAAACAGAAAACAAAATGTAGTATGTACATACCACTACTACCACTTGCAATTGTATCACTGTCATGTCGTGATTCGAGCCCTTGAATATTTGAGCATATGCTCATCACTTTTTCTTCCACACCAGTAAATTCAGGAGCATTGGATGGACCTCCTCCTGTTTTATACATCTCCTGCCTTTGGTTTGAGGATTTCTTTTTAGTAGCTTTTTTGAGTCCTTCATACTTTAACTTTAACGTCTTCCAAGTTCGCTCTATTGTTGAAAGCCCACACGAGTTGAAAGACGTTTCAATTTTCTTCCATGCAAACTCTTTGTCTTTGTTTATAACAGCATCCGTCTTTTTATTTTCTATTATATGTTTGTATCTTTCGACCAAACTCACAAGTAATTCCACCTCAGCATTAGTAAAATTAGCAGATCGCTCTCTCTTTTTGTTTTCCATGACAGAAAAATAAGTATTATATAGAAATGAGCGAAAATAAAATAGTCCAAAACACCACGGCACAAGCACAACACAACACAGCCAAACAAAGCAATCTCAGGACGCGCGCGTCTGTTTGACACATGTTTGACACAAGACAATGACAGCAATCAAAGAAATAGTCTGCCCTGCTCTAACGTTTGTCTACTTTGTATATTTGTTTCACCATCGTGAAGTTGGTGTTTTTACAGATGAGTTAATCGGTCAGTTAGTTATTCTCAGAATAAAAATTGATTGAAAAACTGACAATCACTTATCAGTGGAATAAAGAGTCTAATAACTTTATTCCTCTGGTAGTTATTCGGACTTTTATCCAGCGATTGAAAAATCGGCCCTTAGAAAAATTTAACGGGTCTGTCTAGGTCTCGGAGGCTCAACTGGGAGGAGCACTCGCCCAGTAACGAGACGATGAGGGTTCGGGTCCCGCCAGATTCCTAAGACATTTTGATATTTAGTCTAGTAAAAAAAATCTTAACTTAATCAATGCAATGCTGCGTTGTCTGTTATTTTTTGAAAACTATAAAAAAAAATTAACTACGAGAATTAGATACACTTTGTTAGTTAAAGTCACGTTACCACGTGTTGAATATCTAAACTACATAAATTAAAATTTCGGTAGCCAAAACTTTACTTTTTCACAAACGAAAACGATAATATGGGCGGGTTAAGAGTGGTATAACAGAGTGGTATAATGTAGTGGCGTTTTATAGGAATCTGCGTCCTTACAGAGAATAAACCCTTACCCACAGCTAAAATGTGAACCCAAGTTATTATAACCAAATCTTGCACACAATTACCCTTCACAAGATGGGTACACAAGATTAGTTAAAATTATATAAATAGCAATGACATCACAGAAAGATATAAAGCTATACGTTTGTTCGTGAAGTATTTTCAAACAAACAACAATGTTATTAGCGATGCAGACGCAGATCAACTTACAAAATGGACACAAACAAAAGTCAACGCAACCGAAGAAAATTATATTATCGTGTAGAAAGATGAGATCATTATTTCAACTTATTTGCATTTTTACAACAAATCCGCCTGACACTTGAGCTTGACTCAGACGGAATTTTTCTTGTATTCATAAAGATAATAAGTCTGATAAAGTATTTGTATCTAATACATCAATGTGACGAACTAATATTGGGTAACTAAGTCAGTTTTACTAAATGAAGGAGGTAGTATAATTTCATTTTAGACTATTAATATGCCGTAAAAAGAAATCAGTTAGCATCGTTTCCTTATTGGCCAGTTTATAAAGTTACCAGTATCGTATGGGAAAACTTATTTATATTCCCCGCCCATCTTTTCGCCCATTGTAACACTATTTTAAGTTTTGTTTTGTTATTTCCTCTATGTGATGTTATTAGAGTGTTTTGTATTATAATTAAAATTATATTGAGTTATTTACATAATGTACACACAGTATTTGCAATTTGAAGATGGAATGTTATGCAAATAATATTTATTTAAAGGCAGTTGTAAATACTTAGCAGCGACATACTGCTTTATTCTTAAGCAGCGAGTACTTTATCGTAAATACCTAGGCATTTGAGTTTCATTTGAACAAATAAACAGGAAGAAGGATACCAATAGAAAACTACTGATATTGCTATCACAACGTGCCAGTTAACGGCTTAATATTATAAGGAAATATAATGTCGATTAACACAAAATTACTTCGAAAAGTAATAAAAGTTTGTACTGATTTTATCAGTGCATTTTATCTCAACTAAACAAAAAGTTACGGGCACTGCAGTCAAGAGGAAGCAACATAAAAATGAAAAAGAAACTACATAAATAAAAGTTATAAACTAATTAAATTGACCGCCTATTATTCTACTATTACTATTTTAATAGAAAAATAGTGGTAAAAATCGACTCGGCTCACAAGTGAATTCTCAGGTAGGAATTCACTTGCGAGCAGAGTCAATTTTTTCCACTATTTTTCTATTTTAAATAATTTATCTTATAAGATAGCATTGAAAAAATGCAAAAAATATATAAAATTGTATAGTCCAAAATATATCACTTTCAATTCAAACAGCCAGTTAATTGTCACCCCTTTTATTAAAATTAATGCGTCTGCTATGGAACATATATAAATACATACATTATTTATATGAAGTAGGTATTCATTTCATTACCGCTTTCTTGGCTGTAGCAGGAATTTTGCAAAGTCGAATATATCTCTACCCTAAACGAAATACAACCATTTAAGTGTCACTTATATCATTGTCACCACGTTAAATGGCGTTGAATGAAAGATGATGGAAACAGGATTAATTGGTTTCAACCTTTTTATACAACTAAACATTATTACCCGGTGAAAACTATTTTTTTTCTTCATTTATGGCTTGCAAAATTTATGCATTTAGCAAGTGTCAAGTAAGTATAATCTTTCTTCTATGTTCTTGAGTAATTCCTAGCATGGGGCTTTACTGAAACCTCCTCGTGGCCTTCTTGAGAGAGCGCGAAAGGACACCTTCCAACCTGTTTTTTTTTCACTTGCCTACACTCATGGATATTCAGAAACACTCAGTGGTTAATAACCCACCATTATAACACACTAATATCAACAAAAACACAAAATTTAACAAGAAAACCAAAACCATTAAAGTGACGCTTCGCGCTCCCGCCAAAAAGTCCAACTATTTTATTTATACAGAGAAAAGTGAAAGTATAATATACTGAATATAATACCTAAAAACATTATCTTGTTTTGAATGATACCAACGTCACTAACCTTATCTCATGTCATTCATTATTTTCCAAAAAAATTGATAAGAAGGCGATAACCAAAATACGTCTTGTGAGACGCTAGACCTCAACGAGGTCGAGGTAAATATTTTGATTTTATATTATAGTGGTGCTTAAAACAAAAGATATGACACACATATTTTATATTGAGTTGCGTCAAAACCTTGACCTAATAAATAAAACAATGTATGTGATATAATGTCCACTGGGTGATAGGGAAGTGGTCGGTGGTGATAAAAAATTTACTCAATCGTATTGCAATATAAAACAATCAAATCTATTAGTGGATATTACATTATGCAAACAAGATTTCGTGCTTTCGTGATTTGCTCAAAGTCATAGAGGCCCCATTATCCTAGTATCCCCAGGGCCTCCAATAAATTAGAGACGGCCCTGACTTTACCAACAGGCAGGTATGTTTTTAAAAAACTACTACCGACTGCCTCTGCCACCAAAATAAATTAATAAAATTAACACCATAAAAATTTACACATTTTCATTTAGCCCATCACCAAACCAAAAAAGACGAAACTATAACACACAATCACAAAAGATGTTCAGTATATAACTGACCTAGTCATGAGGTTGTTGTGGCGTTTACACCTCTTTTTAAGCACGAACACATTCCCAACCACTTTGTATTGCAGCGCATGTGTCTCTACTTTATCACCAACGTAACTAAAAAGCGTTATATTCCATTGTAATTTGCGAAAGGACTAGGTTTACACATTCTAAACCTAGAATTTAATAGAATACTTTATTTTTTTTTGAAATTTCAATGTTAATATGGATGTTAATTACCAAACAAAAACAAATCAAATTTTATTCTACATAATTAAAAACGAAAATGATTTTAAATCAGTATTAAAAGATGAGTGACATATTTGACTCGGTTGTTGTGAACAACAGTGCCGCAGTATGAGCGTCAGTGGATTATCACAATTTTTAAAACGAGATTCATGTCAGTCTCCGTAGTGAATCTCATGTGAAATAAATATTTTTGGTGGTAGGTACCTCCTATCGAGCATATTTCCATTCTCGGTGCTCGATGGTACCTTTTTTTTTTTTTTTTTGTTATCTGGCTTTTTCCGTTTCTCACAGAAATTTCGCCAGATGGTACCTTTACACGTAAGCAGGAACGATTTGTTGTTTGGAGTGTCTCATTAAAATATTGAGGGTATATGATGAACGTTATTCGATTCAGAGATCGTTAATCTAATGTTTTGTTTTCAAATGGTAATTTTAGTTGGTCATATAGCTAAAGCAGAAAAGTAAATACGTACAATCGCTCGAAACGAACGCACTTACACACACGCACGCCTTAACAAGACCCCTTACCCTACGTCGCAGTACTGTGTCGAAACAAGTGGTCACGTTTGTTTTTTCTTTGTTGCTATTCATTAGAATTATGATATTCATGTTATAAATTTTTACTATACGCTTTAAAGTTTAATATTAAAACATTCTGAACGTGTCATAGCATTTCTTACGATGTTAATTTCTTTTATTCTTCAATTTTATTTGTTTAGTTGTTTCAGATCCCAAATAGTAGAAGTAAAACGTCAATGGACAAGTGTAAAAACGAATAACACCGCGGAGAATACCAGCAGAGCAGATGTATATATATTTATTTACTAATATGTTTTTGGCACGCGCGGCGCGTTATATCCATCTACAGCCGTAGCCCTCTCTCCGCCACCGCGCCGCCAGCGTTTTCTCCCTCCACCGCTGCCGCCTCTTGCCAAGCAATGTATCGTCTGCCCCATCCACGCGGCGGTAACGCTTTATCGTGATATAAAAAATCTAATAGCCCCCGTCTATTTAGAAGTTTCACTTCAATAAATATTTTAATAAAAATATTTTTTTCTTTTAAGAGTGCCACCCCTAACGTTCTAATGGGACGTAAGTGTTTATTTCACCAATAGGCTTAGTTTCGGTACTGTTTTAGCTATATATTTACTAAGGTAAGGTGGTGACAGCCCCTTTCTCAGTCATCGGTATACTACAATGGCGCGATTCACGGGTTTTTGTACATTACATATGTAAAATCGTTTAGCAGAAACCATTTTCTTATGCAAGTTCAAAACTATATAATTATATCAGCTTTAGTGTTATAGGAAACCTGACCTCTCAAAACCTCTTAGAAGTGCATTGTACTTTACCCTAAATTTAGGATAACCGGTTAATGTATAAAGTATTAATGCCAAGTATACTAATTATAAAAAAGTTTTATTTTAATTACTTGGAAAGAAGCGTTTTGTTTCATTAAATAAGCTTTGTACCAACTAAAAATAAAACATAATGACAAATTTTCATTTTATTGATTAAGTAAAAAATACGAAATGTTTTTTTTAGTTTTAATTTATACATATTTATATTTAAATAAAATATTTTTCTTTGCTATACATTTAAAATCACTGTGGCGATTACCCCACTCTGTCTGATATTGCAAAATTGACCTGTTATTGGTTATTGCATAGACACACTTCAATGGAGTAATATTTAAATATTTTTAATAATTCTAAAAATAATCAACGTTGATAAAATTATTTTTAAAGCTTTATTAGTCCTTTAAAAGTCGCCAGTACTTGAATGAAGCTTATTCATTTTAATTATTTTGACTAGTAAATACCTAGTAACCTTTAATAAATAAAAAAAATATGGTTTTTTTTTTTTTTTTTTGCCTGTAAAGTCGGTTTTACGGGCGAAGATTTTACGTGACAACGTCTTTTTCTCGGTAGAATATTTATTGATATGAATATAATTAAATTGCACAATGCGCGCGGCAGACCGATCATAGTTGAGTGGGAGAGAGACGCAAGGCATTCGGCGGGCCTCTCTCTCGTTCGGTGACTCATCGTAACGTTACCGAGCGTTACACTTTTTCATAAGTGACTCCCAGCCGCAACCTAATTTAAGACGTTGTCACGTCAAATAAACAAAAGCTATAATTATAGATTTATAAAACGAATTAAATACATACGACAACATATAAGATACAACCACATATTACAATATTTTTAAAAACTAGTTAGTGTGTGCTATTGCATATTAATTACTAATACATTATCTATAGGTAACAATTGATACGGCGGCAATCAAGGGCACGGCTGTAATCCTTCATTTGTATTCAATATATTAAAAAAAAAACTCATTAGAAACATAGCAACTGGACATATTATACATTTATTAGTATAAAATAATAGTAAGTAGAATTGAACGTCACCATAATTAACTGTAGTCTTGTTGGAAACTTATACTGAGATACTTTATCACGTCTTAATAAGGTTTATTTTGGCACTTAAATTATTTATTGAATAACAGTCTTGTTGATATAAAGTATTTTTTTAATTAGACTGATTTTGCCTTCTCTTCTTATTTAAAAGGATTAATAAAACAAATTAATGTATTTTTTTTGTATATTGTAATAATATTATAGTAATTTTATATTTAACACTGTGTTGATGTTTTAGGAGGGCATATGTATATTTCGTAGTAATTAAAATGCCATATTAGCACATCGAAGTTTGCGCAAATAATAACGTATTTCTACCTTGATACCGCGCTTCAATGAGCCTCTGGGTTTGAGCAATAAATGAATATTGCAACTGTGTTTTAACAAGTGTTGCATTCTACATTACCTATTTATAATGTTTTTAATTCTTTGCAAGCAATCTTATAGGTTAAGATATTAAGATTTTTAAAGAATTCTATAAGTATTTAAAATCAGTTAATTAATGCATTTTTAAGCTCTATCCAGTGTTAGATTTCTTTTATATAAAATTCTATAAAACTATTCTGTAAAGTTGCTTTAGGAGAAGAGCATGATACATAGTGGTACTGTGTTTAATGTTCGTTCCTATTTCATTCATTTTCTAAACATGCAACATGTGACGGGCGCGTATATCAATACCTCACGCCCGGAGATCGTCATTTGTTATTTATTCCGCCCGTTCTAGGGCGCAACATAATTTTCGAGGACGTATTCATATAATTATCTCCTACCCGTACCCGATATTTTTTACGTCTGACGCATTTTTGCGTCCTGCCCGATTAACAGGTTAATAAAGACTCGTCCTAGGAGCGCATAAAGGAACGAAATAAATATGGCGCATTTATTACGTATATATTTATGTTTACTACGATAGTATTGTTTGAAAATACACTAAGCAGAGGTTTTGTTCGGGATTCCCGTGTTGTTTTTTTAAAGAAAGACATTAAAATAGCATTTCAGTTTCTTATACGCGTCTGTAACGTTTCATTGTGTTGGTTGCGCGCGAGAATAAATCAACTTGTAAAGAAACGTTGCCTTATGGCTAGTATGTGCATTTTTAATGTAGTTCCACGAATTTTATTTTATTTATTTTGAAAAAAAAAAGAGATACAAATGTTTACACCTATGAAATTATTACTAAGAGTAAAGACCATTACAGTTCTTTCATGCTCGATACTTCAAAGAAAATAATTACAAGCTTAATAATAAAACAATATGCTATTGATTGAGAAACAGTTAACACTCAATTCCAAGATAAAAAAATATATTTGAATGTAAAAACTACAAATCGTTATATAAGAAAACAACTTTTGATATAAATTATATTAAGTATATCACACATTATATTCGATCACATGTTTGCTTAAGATTATTTTATTTTAATATTTTTTTCTTGATACACTTTTTAAATATATCTTACCGAAAAATAGGTCACAATAATGATTGAACTTACTTGGTGAAGGTAGCGTACATGACGTCAATGGGAACTCTGTATGGCAGCGTGAGCACTGAGAGATATCGCATTGCTCGTTGTCGCATCACCCAGTTTACAATTCCGCTATTCGCAGAATCGATAGCGTTTTGGAATATCGTCATCACGGTATCAGGGAGATCATCTACCAGGGCATCCTAAAATTGAGAAATATCAATAATAAAGCTAAGCTAAGCACAATAAAAACTATGAATGTCTGGACAAGGTTACGAACAAATACAATCACTGCCCGGGAAAATAAATAATGATCGGATGTTACAAAATACAGACAGAAAACATTAACTAAAATCAAATGGTTAATTATTGTCCGTTACTTTTAAGTTATATATCCCCTTAGCAATTATTTACAGTCAACTTAAAGGGACACAGCTTTTATTATTGTTATTTTCATCTTCTTGGCCAATATCCAAGTAAATATTTCTTATCAACAATATTGCAAATATTGACGAACTCATCAAATATACTACCTGGAAATAATACCTACTGGCTGCTTTCCTAGCTTAGTTACTAGATCATATGTATATGAGCTAAGTGCACACTAGAAACCATGGCCAATAAGTATACTATACTTTGTCCAATGTAGGATGATACTTTTGACAGGTGTCACTTCCTTATTGCTACGTACTAAGGTTGCGTTTGTTTCCTTATGTTTGGCTTGACATTGCAATAGCAACTTTATACCCTCTATATAGGTGTCAACTGTCAAAAGTATCATCCTACTTTGGACAAAGTAGGTATACAAGATATATAATAAAAATACTTATACATAAAAAAAACGTAATATGTACCCGAAACAATAAATTAATCATACCTGTCTATGTGTTTTGCACTCCTCACAATCGGGATCGAAATCAAAAGTCGTGTCATCCAAAACATCCTGGAGTTGGAATGTCGACTGTACGGCGAGGCAGCGCGTACAAGAGATCATATTATTCCTCTGAAGAAAGCGGAGGGCGTCATCAAAGCCTTGCTTACACATGTTGCTCAGCACTTCGGGCTTCGGCGGAAAGAGGATGCGCGCAAAACGGTTTATATTTTGCTTTGATAGTTCTATGCTTGTATTTGCTACATTCACCTATTGGAAATAAAGAAAAATACTTATTGCTGTTTCGTACTATACATAAGTTTCATACATTTCAGCAAGTGTCTTCGATCATAATGGGTAAATCAACTAATGCCAAATCCTCAACTGTCGTAAATTAACTGGCTATGTATCGTTGACTGGTACACCTACTTCTAACTAACACACTAACACTAACACTAGCACAACACTGTTTATATTGTTACGGCTAAAGACAACTGGTCTGATATCCGTAAATAGCTAAGAATATAAAACTGGGACTTCGATATATCAAACCAAGATCTACCTCATCATCTTCTCCTTGATAACGTAGTCAATACAAAGCCCTTGATCACAATATATTAATTATTTGGAGTAAGTATATCGAAATCGATAGCAGCATTTCGTCGTTGCGACTTTAAGACCCCCTATGTGTAAAATTCATGTTGGAGTTAGTTTCTTCACATTTTTTTCAACATATTCTAACATATTTGTTGGAGTTAGTTTCTTCACATTTTTTTCAGTAACACTTTTTATCGATTATCTCGTAAACATGAATTTTACACATAGGAGGTCTTAAAGTCGCAACGACGATTTTCAGTATAGGGTTTTGTTTTGTCTAATCGTAGAGTTATACAATAGCTCTTGTGGGAAGGTGGGTAGTATTTTTAATGCAAGGATGTTTAGAGTCAATCAATTTCAACCATTTTGCGTACGCATTCTACGCAATAAAGAAAACTAGCTCTACTGTCGCTGACGTGCTTCCTTGCCACGTATAATTCAGGTACATACTATTCAGATACTTCTTTACATGAAACCGGTAAACAGATACTTACATGAAACAGCTGTGAGCTTAAGTCCCTAGGGCAAATATCACTTTCGCCACAGAAGGGACTCACTGTGATTGTGTTCTCGTCTAGAACTGGCAGGTTATCACTAAAGCCGCCATCCATGTAGCGTATGCCATGAAACCGAGGAGGCAGCAATCCTGAGAATACTGGTACGAAGCAAGACGCCAGCAAAGCCTGGACGAAAAGATTTTACTATTATTTAAAAGTAAAATGTAATAATACAAAGTATATAGTACAATGTAATAGTATATTAGGGGCTGTCCATTAATCACGTGAGGTTCGAAAGGGGGGGGAGGGGTCCATAAAAAATCACGAAATATCACAAGGGGGGGAGGGGGGGTTTAGTAATATATCACGTGTATTAATTTTTTAGGCAAATGCGCGATACTCAACCGAAATGCGGCGTTAATTGTATTAATTTTTTGGTCAAACGCGTACAAAACGAAAGCGGCTTACTTCTTCTGTACAAAGCAACTGAATCCGAGCAATATCGTCCTCACGCGACGATCGAACGGTAGATCGAGAGAGATTCTCTGCGTAGTGCGCGAAAACGATTTTTTTTAATTCAGAATGGGTTCGCTCATGATCCCAATTAAGCCCAGGGGCAAAGACAGAATCCATGAAACGAGTTATCCCAAAAGGTGTCTATTCACCCTGGCTTTAAAAACAAACGGGTTATAAGTACTCGGAAATATAGACGAAGGGAGGGAGTTCCACTCCTTTGCTGTGCGCATCATAAAAGAAGTCGAGAAGCGCTTGGTGCAACAGGCAGGAATAGCGACCAAGAAAGGGTGGTAGCCCGCAATGCGTCTGGATGTCCGATGAAAGAAAGGTGATGGCGGTATGAGCATATGTAGCTCCTGAGCACACTCTTCAAAATACAATTTGTAGAAGACCGACAGACAGGCAACTTTGCGGCGGTGACCTAAGGTGCGAAGCTTGCTCTTCGTCAATTTTTCAGTAATGAGCCTCTCAGCTCTGCGCTGAATCGTGTCCAGTGCAGCAAGTTGGTATTTTGCTGAGCCATCCCAGAGGTGGCTGCAATATTCCATCCAAGATCGGACTTGAGCTTTATAGAGAGTTGAAAGCTGTCCCGGCGTGAAAAATCGCTTGACCTTATTTAGGATGCCCATCTTTTTAGCTGCAGTCTAAGCCTTGGACTCGATGTTGGCGCCGAAGTTGAGATCTGACGACAACTCCATGCCAAGAAGCTCGAGGCTGTCGGTCACAGGTACAGATGTACCTCGGAAAGTAGGAGTGAGGTTGAAGGAACTCCTTTTTGCAGTGAAAATACACGCTTGTCTTTTGGAGGCGTTGAAATGGACGAGGTTACTGTCACCCCACTGGGAAACGTGGCTCAACCTCTGATTCGCTCGCTCAACCATGGCCTCTCTCATCAAAATCACGTCGTCACCGCTGGATTTAGAGTTAGACAGGTATCTCTCTACGACAGTACTGTCGTCTGCATACCCAACAATTCCTAATTTTAACATGTGCAGCAGGAAAAGTGTCGCAGAGAGAACAGACCCCTGAGGAACTCCTCCATCAATAACACTGAGTCAGAGGAGCAGCCATCGATAACTACTCTGATCGACCGTTCTGTCAGGAAATCGGCTATCCAATTACAAAAGTCAGCGGGGATACCATACACAGGAAGCTTGCGCAGCAGACTAGCGTGCCAAACCCTGTCAAAAGCCTTCGAGATGTCAAGTGATACGGCAAGTGCTTCGCCGTGCATCTCGAGGGCCTCGCCCCAGCAGTGCGTCACATAAACTAGAAGATCCCCAGTTGAACGTCCACAACCAACTGAGGAGATTGTGGCGGATGTGTGTGTGCGGTTTCTCCTCTTTTCTCTCCAAATGGAGATGGACCGGATCGAGATTTGAGTGCAGTCCTCTGATGTTCGCGAGGTGCAATTTTAATGGGAGGAAGTGCAGCCGTTGTTAAAGATTCTTCCTATTCCTTCTTTTCATGATGGTGAATGTTGAGGGGTAGGATTTGCAGTTGAGACGCTACTCAGTCGACCATTAAAGTACTCTTAGGCTAAGCTAACCACAGAGGGGAACTCACCTGGAGACTGCGGGGACGCCCGAACCCGCCCGAAATGGCCACCGTGTCCTCCCATCCAGTCGCCGACTGGCACGGTGGAGAAATTCGGGATTTTTCGCGAGTTGGCGGGGCAGCCTTTCACGCGTGGCTGGCGCGCTAGTTGGGCACCCTACTAACTGCAGTCGGTCAATGGTTAAAACCGTGCTTCGGTTCCCGCTACTCTCCAGAATGAGTTACCTGGTACAGCATTGCCAAGATATCAAGACCGGTCCTAAGCTGCGCAACTGACTTATTACCAACCCCCATTGGCACCGGTACTCCCGCCCCCCGACCGAACGCAGCAGAGCTGCTTGACGACGGATTTCGTCAGGATGGTGGTTGCTAGCCAGGCGGCCCCTTACGGAGCCTACCACTGCTGCTGGGATCATCAGCCGTCACCACGGGCCGAGTTGGTCCGTGATGCCTTTGCCCGGGGTGGACCGCTAGGAGGTAGATCCCAACCACCCCAAATGATGATGATGACGCCGAGTGGCTTGATGAAACCTATGTTGATCTTCAACAAAGCACTGTGCCAACAACTGACTTGCAAGATGCTTATCCAGTTATTGGTGTTGATAACTGGACCAACACGGGTACGAGGATACTGTACATTAAATTATGTTCATGTATTAGTACAAAAAAGTTTTTCGCATTTCTTTCATTATTTTTATGTCAGTCAAAAACATCCTGCAACCTTTCTGTCTACCTTTAAACGTTATTATTGTAGTCTTTAATTTTCTATAATCAAATTATATGATAATTATACCTGTATTTAAAAAAATATTAAAAATGAAAAGTCTTTGTAGGTACTAAAAAATAACGGCCCCTTAGCAGAAAATACGTGATTGCGTCATAAAGTCATAAGAAAAGATTGATGAAAAATTGGATACTTTTATGAATTGAATTATTATCACTGAATTATCATTATTTTGTATAATACAAAGGAGTTACTTGAAAATTATTTTTTGTTTTTCGATAAATTGTAATAAACAATGAAAACCACATTAACTTTTCACTTCATGAAGTGGAAGAGAGATAGATGTGCCACAAGTCGAAGGCTTAGGCCGATCGTGCCTCTCTATCGCTTATTCCGCGCTCTCGCTTGCACGCTCGGCTCAGGCGGAACGTTACACTATTTCGTGCATGCAGCCGGCGTTCATCTAAATCGATGAGACGTTATCACGTCAAAATTCCATCACAAACTTTCTTAAAAAACCAGTCAAAACTTATTTTTTAAAAATAGATAAAATGAAGCCTATGTACTTCCCCAGATATCTCATTACATATATATATATATATATATATATATATATATATATATATATCCAAAAACAAAAATTTACTGTATCACTTTTTTTTTTATTCAACCTTAACTTATTAATAGTAGCTTCATACAAAATTATATGGACAATATAAGGTTATTTATAAAACTTACCTCTACCTTATCTAATACCTTACTGATTTTTACATAAATATTCAGAACACAATTCAAGGTTAAACAAATAAAATATCCGTCACTTATCAGATAATAATATTGGACAGATTACAATCAAATAGATAACTATCAATTACTTATTATACAAATAATTAATAACTGATTATACATAAAATAAATGGTGTTCCTAACTTTACTTACTGTCATAAGAAAGAAAACTAGATGCAAAAATTGTAGACCTTACTTATATAATAATCTTGGCGTTACAGTGCACTTTTAAATGTAACTAATAAATTTCAAGTAAACAATGAAATATTATTATTTTCTTATTATAGTTCATGTAAGCTCATTAGAATTCTTTATGTGCCAAACCATACTCATAACTTCCGACCTTTCTGAAATGGCCATATCAATTGTGAAGAAATGCAAATAATTACTAATCAAACATGATTCTGAGTAGAGATGCAACGGATATCCGGTTGCTATCCGGTATCCGGCCTATCCGGCCATTATTTTACTATCCGGCCGAATACCGGATAGTAGCGCACTATCCGGCCGGATACCGAATAGTGATTCTGTTTGGTATTTAACTTTGAAAAATGGTTAACATACAAGAAAACGACAATAAATTATCAATATTCGTTTATTAGTATTACCTTTAACGTACAATTTAAACTTATCAAAAAGCTTCATTCATTAAATCAATCGTAGCGTATCGTATGTTAATCTTAAACAAATAAAATAAGTGTTACCAAGTAAATAAAAAGACATTCATAATTAATTAACGGCAAAATGCGTGACAAACCTGAGCTGGTAATTTTTATTATTTCCTTGAAAAGTTTATGAAAGCTGATACATTACTCCATTAAATTCCACTGATGAGGAGTCAAGTTACTTAGTCTATCGTGGTCGGAAATATATAAAGAAACAGCCCGTATCTGCTCTAATAAATGGTCCTGTAAATAGTAGGTGGAGTTCCAACGTGTACTGACATCATGCACCAACTGATGTTCCGGTCCGGAACTTCAGCTCCTTTTGGATGGCCTTCAGTTTTTCTTGCGCAAGTCCTGAGTGATTTAAATGGATTAGAGTACGCCTAGAAGCAGCCAACATCTCCATTAAATCAGGCTGACATTTAAGTGATTCAGTGATGACTCTTTAGAGCGAGTGAAAATAAAGCAGCGAGCGGAATCGTATTCTGCCACCCGAACTCCTTTTACCATATTAGCCCCACTATAGTGCACAACAATGTGTATTTACTCGTAGATGGAAAATTTCTACTTCCGCCGCATGAAGTTGAAGATGGACCACCGTATATTTTGGAGAATTTGTCGGGATGCTTGCTTTGCAAATGGTTTTTCATAGAAGAAGTCCCTGCCTTCTTCCCTTCGCCACCACGAGACAATTTTTATGTGCAAACTACGTCCTTTGCATCGTCTTTTTCTATTTCAAAATAGTTCCACAACGGAAATCGTTTATTTGCCATTATTTTGTAGAAATAGAATAAACACAATAAAGTACGAGTTAACAATTACGTATACACTATTATACACATTAAACAAAAAAAACTTATCTATTTAGCAAAATAGGGCGCACGTGTACTGCATACGAAATAGTTCCGTGTACTGACCCAATAAAACTCGATTCTTGCCTAGAAAACGGTCCGCGCTAACTTGCACGACGCGCCCGCCGCCAAACTAAAATGTAGGTATAGTTCGGCCTTCCGAATATTCGGTGGCCGGATACCGGATATTCGGCCGGTGAGCAGGCCGAATATCCGGTATCCGGTATCCGGCCAAACAACTATCCGTTGCATCTCTAATTCTGAGTCTCTTTAACCATAGACAAAATTTCTATGATAGATGGTGGATTATGAAAGGCATTATATGATACCTACAAAGTATAAATAAATGTCCCCAATTCCTAAAAGTAATCTGACATAGTAGTAATTACCCAAAGGTACCAAATATTTGATATTAGGTATGTTGACTGTGATGGTTTATGGCTAATTTTAATAATAAGCCCACCTGAGAAAATTTGTAAAAAAATTTTTGCCTTGTTTATACTTCTGTCAATTAACATATATTTTAATTAAATAAGTAGATCTAAATCTTGCCAAAAAATATTGTGATTCTTAAGTTAATATTGCAAGTTCTAATTTGGATATAGGGCAGATAATGTAAATAATTATAATAGTGATGCTAAAATATTAATTTAACCTTTCAATTGTTCAAATTTTAAAATAGTAAAAAAAATAATAACAAACTAAATGACTTACTTGCAAGAGATCTTCCCTAGTTGGGAATTCTGATACTATCACATTTTGACCATCATACACTCTCGTCAAGGAAATGTGGAGTTTGCCGCTGACTTTCTTATGAACATCATGTGGTAAGTACTTCTCCATACCCTCAAGAAGTACATTTTGAATACTAAATGATGGACTGAAAGGCCCCAAAGACCCAGCTCTAGCTTCTCCTACTACTCTCAGTACATCACTTGTTAGTTCACCTAAAAAGCAAAAGATGAATGAGTGATATAGTTTAGAATCTGTTCAACTATCAATTGTTAAATCTTCAATACATTATATAAATACAATAATTACAAAAAAGAGACTTTGTTAATTGAAATAATTTAAATGTTATATAAGATACAATTACACAAAGCAAACAAATTTTTATAAAAAATATTTTAAAGTTGTTATCTTTCTTATCACAATAACCTCTTAATTGGTAACTTACTATGATAAAAAACTTATCAGATAATTTGTTAACTAACAAACACTGTACTATGACCCCATTGTAAAATAAAAATTGGCATTTTATATCAAAATAGATGTGATGACCTTTTTCATAACTTTGGATCATTTATAACTAATGAGGTTATCGTTCACTAAATTATCGCATTATTCAAATAAATCAAAGAAAATGCAAGAATTTATTTCTTTACAATAAATTTAGGTTTATTTAAATCTATATTTATTTAACTGTATGAGAATATATAGAGATATTTTTAAATAGATAAAAGGAACAAAAAGTGTTGTAGTAACTACAGTTTTAAAATGTAAGCAAATAATAACAAAATATTAGTTTATTTTTAATAATCTCAATAGACAAAAGACAGTTTTACATAAAATCATAAAATCCGACAACTATTTTCCAATGAATTAATAAAACAATTACATGTATTTATTAAGTACATTTTAAAATTATTTTGAACAGATTCATTTTACATTACGGCATAAAAAAAACCAATTGATTACATTTTCAAAATATAATCTGTTTAGAATTAATTTAAATCTACAACTAATGAGACTTGCATCTGTTGCTATTATTTTGAGATATAAATTTAAAAAAAAACAAACCAATAGGTAAATCACAAAGAAGACAACAAGCTGAGAGTGCTCCAAATGAAGCACCAGAAAGTTTTCCCAATAGTAAGTGGGGAGCATATTTTTTGAAGCATACTGCTACTCCAACGTGGTAGATCCCAAGGAATCCACAACCAGCGAAAGACAAGTTCATTCTTAATCACATGAATTATTCACCAAAATAAAATCACAAATTCAAATCACTTTCACCACTGCACTAAGAAGCACTAGTACCTCACTATAAAACGTTTGACTTATTAATATTAAATGATAAGATAAGATATTAATTATAAACGGATAAATGTTTGTTTTATCTTCAAGAATACAGTTTGTGCCACCGAGTGATCGTAACGCAATCAAAACAATCACGACAACCTACCGACCATCAAACAAACCACAGACTACACAGAAATAAACAAAAGCAGCTGTAATAGGCTTGTGAAAAAGTATCGTTATATCGATATTTTTAATCATTAAGTCGATATTTTTAATCGATATATTGTGTTCTAATATATCAATACAAAATGCAATGCATATATCGTTTTTTATCCAATATCTAAAATTGCATTAAAAACGATATGTTCTTCTTATTTTTTTAACTAGAATCCAAAACCGTATAAGGTACAAACGAAAACAGTAACTGTATTGGGTCACGACATCCGGCCGTTTAAATTTTAACTTTTAGTGGCTTATAAATCTATTGCCTTTGCATTAGTAATCATGATCACTAATATTATCTCATAAGTGTAGGTACATACATAGAAATATATGCTATATTCCGCTATTTTTATCTAAGCCACTACTATAAAAGTACATTATTGCATTTTTGAGTACTACAAACACAATGTAATTTTAACGTGGTAAACAATATGTACTTACATCACGTTATGAATAAAAATACTTTTTCTTGAGTAATATTTGAAGTTAACTTTTATTTTGCAGTGCTCCGAAACTTCTTAAAAATAATTATGTTACTAATCTTTCTTTCTTAATTTAAGTGAAGTGACCTAAATTGATCGTCTTTTTCACGAGTATACCGATTGAACTGTAGTAATATACTGTATCAATTAAATTAAAACGGTACGTTTTCAAGGCGTAATACTTTTATTTTTTTATTTTCAGTTTCTGATTTATTTGTAATTATTGCGGAATAAAAAGGGATACTAATAAAAATACCTTCAATATTAATGAGATTTTTAAACATTCAAATAATGTACATTTTATTTAAAAAATATTTTTGAAAAAATACACTTATTTTAAAAACTCAAAATCTTTCTTTCCGATATATCGATACATCAATATATCGATTTTTTTTCACTTCCAACATCACTAATCTGTAATAAGCAGCTCTACCTGAGAGCTCTACAGTGGAACTTCTACTCACAGAGCTGTAGTGTTGCCAAATGCATAGAGCCTTTTATTTGTTTTAGGCTCAGAGTAAACAGGACTGGAGTAGCCATTAGTCAATATCTCGTACATATTTTTCTGCTATTTTTTGCGGGGGGTGAGGTTACTACTACATTCAATGCCAGCACACAGGAACAAAAACTCTTTGCGTGTTTACAAACGCACACATGCATAATACGACAAACATATTTAAAATACACGCACACGTGCTTAAAATAGTGTGTTAACGTTCTATTCAAACACACGAATGTCATTGTGTGAGAAGTGACATGACATAGCACGAGAATATCGATATCGATAAATCAGTTTCGTTCAATGAATGAATTTATTAACTTTGCGTTAGTATTCCTACAAATACAAATTGAAACTTGATAGTTTATTGCATTTAAAAGATATTTACAATAGGTGTTATTATATATATAGAATTCACTGTGGACCCTTTTGCGTATACCCATAATGGAAAGGAGGAACTCTGAAACATTATTTTTAACAAAGCGATAGTGAATATAGTTATATTTCTCAGATTTTTACTTTGACCGATTGATTATTTGTATTTTTTTGCGATTTGCTTACATCACTTTTTGCAGGTATTTCCTTTTCAACTTATTTTTTAACCTAAAATTAATACATTTAAATGTAATAAACTAAAACTGTTATAATATTACATGTTAATATCTATTTGAAGCATAACTAGTTATATAATAAACTAAGAGGATCATTCAAGAATAACGTTGGCACAGCATGGGCAACTAATCTTCTTCTATTGTTAGATAATTTTTGAAACTGAGACGGCTCAATATGTATGGAACATATAGTACTTGTTCTTGAAGATGCCCAAGATGCCCTATTACCTATTACAAGCATGAATCCATTTTTTTCGTATGCTGTATTCTTTAGGAAAACTGAATATGAAAAATTAGATGTTTCCGGGCATATCAAAGCTTAAAGTATAAATACCAACAATTAGTATACCGCCTAGGGGCAGAGTATATTTGCCTGAACTACACATACCGATCATTTCTAATTTTAATACTGCAATACTATCTTCCAATAGCTTTCATTTATGTACAAATGACTTTTGGTACCACATACCTTACTCCTAGTATCTTGAAGTATTGCAGTTGGACAAGCCGGTTTTTAAAAGGAGCTATAAATGCTACAATATTAATAAAAAACTTAACTTAAATGTTGACGATGACATTTAGCTATTACCATACTAAAATGTCATCAAAATCCATCGCGTAGTTTTTGGGTGATGCGTGCTCAAACATACATACAGACAGACAAAATGTTCAAAAATTAGTGATTTCGCTTCCTCTACTCTCATTACTAGCCATTTGGTTTAAGGTGGACTTGACCTGTTTTATTCTATATCTTTACAGTTTTATTCTCGTATGTATAATATCGCAGGTAAATAGTATAATTCCGCACTTTACATACGGCGTCATCAGTTCAAAATCACATACCTTATTCTTATTTGAAATCATCATTAATACCTGGTAATAATTACTGAAACAAACTGTAATTTATCTAAGCTGTGTTTTATTATCGTTAAGAAAAAGAACTAAGAAAAGGGTATGTGTTTTTTAAACTGATGACGCCGAATGTAAACTGCGGAATTATACAATTTCCCTGCGACATACAGATTTAAATTAAAAATACATATTTCCAATTTAAGTATGATACTTGCATTCATTCATTCATTACTCACTCGTAAAATCACAATATCGATGAAGTTGACATCACTATTGTGCAAATTAATATTGTACAAATTAATAAGGGTTGCTGATTACAAAATAAAAACAATTTGTCCTGTGGCTCGAAAAAAAATTTTGGTTTCTCGGAAATGATCGGGTGTGCTGGTTAGACGATGGTACCCTTTTAACCGTGTCTTTTTTATGAAGTCAGGGACACTGGAAGTATATACAGCATTAGTACTCTTAATGTTTATGAGCGCCGCCCAGCATGAATAAAAGGACAAATAGTTTGATTATTATTTTAATTAATTATTTTATTTATTATTTTATTTATTATTTTATATTTCCATGTTGTGTGGCAAAGAATAGGCTTTAAGCAGCCGCAAAAGTGTAGGTATGTACTTAATACTAAACTAAAAATAAACACGCAACGTACATTGTTAAAACGAAATTATAATTGGTAATTAATTAATACAAAATTACAGTTATTTATTACCAACAAACTTTTTCTAATTTTTGTCTTAATTAATTGAAATGCGATAATGGTCAACCCTAGGTAGTCTCGTGGGGAGTGCAGCCGTGACGTCATCAAACGAACTTTGAGCGCGAAATTTGAAATTGTAGTCTGCTAAAACATGAAATAATGAATCAAATAATAATCAAAACCTAAAAATTATGCTTACAAATGAAAGGTGACACCATCTTTTTGCATACTAGATATTTTCGAATTTTTTTTACAGTAGAAAACAGCACAGGCAGGCATTTTCGTGGGAGCTCTGCACGGTAAGACGTTCTGATTATTGTGGTTTTAAAATGGCGGCTCAACTAGTTTTATATAACGCACAGGATTCCGACGCTTGTGCATTTGGCAGAGGGGTAATGTTAGGCAAAGGCTACTCCAGTCCTGTTTACTCTGAGGTTTTAGGTAATACTAAAATCTGTATCAAATCTGTATTCCATATTGCAAATGCTCTTTTCAGACTATTAAGAATACAAGTAAATTGTAAGTATCTTATTACGAAGTAACTTAGTGATTAATAAAATATCTTAATTGTCTAATTATTTGAAATTTTACAATGCCAAATAGAGTATTAATTTAAATATAATATTGAAGAGATAATTCCCGATGTCTACATATTTGGAAGGGAGCGAGCTAAGCGAGCGAATTTCCCATGGATCAGCTTCAATGACCAAATGTATGTGACTCCATAACTATGAGTTCTTAGCCGGTTTTCGTATTTTTTGTTATCAATCGAACCAACAGATATAGAACTAGATCGTGACGGAGAATTCTGAAATTCGCAAAAATAAAATACGACAAAAACGTTGGCTCTATAGGATTTCCCATTGAAACAAAAAGCGCGCTTTTTAAAATTTTCATACTTATGGAATTTTAAAATTTACTAAACATTAAAGAATTTTATTTTGTTTTTATTTAATCATAAAACCATCACTGATAATAGAATAACGCTCCGCTCCAACATATGGTGATAGCAAAGCTTTATGATTAATGACTGCATCAACCTAGTTTATCAAATTTAAATCAAGCCTTATGAAGATTCATCTACCGAATTTTGATAAAAATATTGCAACTCTCTGGGTTTTTTTAGACTCTGTAATTATCACAAAATATTGAATTAATAGACAGATGACCTACAATATTAATTATACACAATAGTTAAGCACAAATCATTGTGCTCGTTAAACTTGGAATATTGTTAGGCTAAAACTAACGTATTTCTAACCCTTCATAAAAGTAATTTTCAAAACATTTATTAGATTAGAAGCAGACTAGAAATTGTTATTATTATTTATTCATAGTGCTATGTTCTAAGTTAATTATTATCAATTATTAAACTAAATGTCAAAAATCAGCTCAAATCTGTAAGAATATATTAATTATTGAGGTTTATAGCTGTTATACATTTATACATTACATTACAATTCTGCTAATGTCCGAATCACTGAGCAAGGAAACCAGAATTAAAAGAGATAAGTTTATTTTAGAGATTATACGGTCAAATCTGTAACGCACATTAAATATCTGTATAAATACGGGGGAATTCTATTTACGGTAACAGTTGAAAACATAGAATACATGTTGAAAATCAAATCCTTCTTTTGTTTTTTTGTAATTTTTTTTCATAAGGTAAGGCAAAGGGTATAAAGTCCAAAAATACTTTTCTTAATTGGACCATCATGAATGATGATTATAGATGATTCATGAGGGATAGATGATGAATGAATAATGAAATAATTCTCTTTCCTAAGTTTTCGTTACGGAGTGCGTTTTACTGTAACTTCCTCATGGATTTCTTGTCAAAAGCAAAAATTTGCCTTCCACTATTTTGTCTCAACACATGCATATTCACAAGCACTTAGTAGTAGTGGTAGATAATCCATCATTATAAATAACACACTAATATCCATCACAACATATTTAACAAGAAAACCAAAAGCAGTTCAATGAAGCTACCTGCTCTCGCCAAAAGTACTTTTCTATTTTCTTTGTGGCTTGAACGATTTATGTATTCTGCCAATGTCGATGCATGTAGCTTATCGGTTGAGAGCTATAACCACGGCCGTAGCGTGAGTTCAGGGGGCCCTGGGCTAATACTACTTAATCTACTAATTAATCAAAGTATAGAAAAAAATAAGACAGTAAAATATTTTATTTACATTATAATACAACCGTAAATATTAAGCGCTCGGCTTAACAGCTTGTAATTGGTAAGGTTAAATATATTTTTAAATCCCCTTTCCGTTTGATAGAGACGCATACCGGGAGTTCAGGGTTGCCAACCCGTAGGCGGCCATTACACATTCAATCTGGATCACGATCCGCTATATTCCTCCAAAACTCTATTTATTTCTATTCTACTAGTTATAAATAATTAAAAATAGTAAATAAAAATTATAAATAATGGTACTTATAAATAATTCAAGCAAGATAGAAACAGACAGAGTCTGAAAGGGAAACAGTGGAGCACGATTGAGATGAATGAGTAATAGCATCCGAACATTTTAACTGTTAGTTCGAAGTACCAACACCTTTACGTAGGCTTGAATTAAAGGGTTTGACAAACCATACCTACGATCTGTTTAATTTGATAAAATTATGGATTCTTTCGCATTATCTTCTATTTTGAATTTGAGTTGATTTAGCTGGGGGCCCCTTGAATCCACGGGGCCCTTGGCTGAAGCCCAAAAAGCCATATTGTAGATCCGGCCCTGGCTATAACCCAAGCGGAACGAGTGCAATCCTCGCTTATGTATCGTGAACCCAACTCAAGCATTAAGCTTACCACGAGGGGTTAACGGGTATATTATTGTTGTTAATCGCAATGTTAATATTATTAAAAAAAATAGGGTAGTAAAGTAAGGATTACAAGAATTACAGACTTTAGATGAGATCAGGGAGACCTTTGGAATCACATTATAGTACATATTCAACCTAGTACTTCAACTTTTCATAGAGGAGAAAACGAGCCCAATCTTTGGCGTGCAAAAGGGTAGCTATACCTTTCGGTAATTAAACACGAAGAGATATCACGTCATGCATTCCAGAATTAAATAATTGGCATGAAGCATAAGATAAAAATTCAATATAATCGGTTATTACTTAACATTCGATTAAATAATTACATTAACAATTTTAGAAACTAGTAATTGTCGTTGCTAATTTATTTAGTTCTTACACTTCCGCGCAATACACATTGGAATAAAACACTTTTTTTTTTACGGATTTTTGCGCATGTTTTATTTTATATTTAATCCTGACGTTTCGACTCCTTTACAGGAGCTGTGATCACAGGATGACTAAGAGGATGGTTGTCATGTATTTTCTACTACTTTCACAATATTTTAATCGGGCACGTTCCTAATTATTGAATCATTTTATATAAATCGAATTGTTTTATTTTTACATATTATTTTATATTATTATTATTACAATATAATAAATATATTATTATTATTATTATATATATAATATTAAAAAATTGTGAAGGTAGTAGAAAATACATGACAACCATCATCTTAGTCATCCTGTGATCACGGCTCCTGTAAAGGAGTCGAAACGTCAGGATTAAATATAAAATAAAACATGCGCAAAAATCCGTAAAAAAAAAAAGTGTTTTATTCTAACGTTGCTAATTTTTTAATATTGTTGATTATATTTATATTTTTTATATATTTTTATGCATTTTCAATGCGATCTTATAAGATAAATTATTATAATAGAAAAATACTAGAAAAAATCGACTCGGGTCACAAGTGAATCTCAGGCGGGAATCGAACCCGCAACCTTTGGAAATCCGGTCCAATGCTCTCCCAATTGAGCTACCGAGCCTTGCGAACACTCGTCGAAATTTTCTAGTACCTTCCCGATTTTACGCTGTAGGCCAGCGTTGTTTCATCAATGGGAGGAACATGTTCGCAAGGCTCGGTAGCTCAATTGGGAGAGCATTGGACCGGATTTCCAAAGGTTGCGGGTTCGATTCCCGCCTGAGATTCACTTGTGACCCGAGTCTATTTTTTCTAGTATTTTTCTATTATAATAATTTATTGTTGATTATCTTCACCATCTGCCACAACGATATTAATAAAACTAGTACAGATATATAGGTAATACATGTATATTGGTCGCGGACCTTTTATATATTTTTTTAAGTTCCACAATTTCGTTTCAAGAAGTATTGATATAAGTACCTCTTACCGTCAATGAAGTTTGTCGTTAGTTCGCATCGCTCAAATTTAGTTTTTAAAGATATATGTCACCACGAGAACCCCTTTTATTTTAACTGGGTAAGTAATATATTATAGCCTCTGTCCACACTGCAAGTCTATTATAAGCAGTGGTCGGAGTAGGTATATTGATTTTAGATACTTGCGTCATGATATCATAACATGGACATGCATTTCTTCCGGAATGTACCGGAGTTTCCAAAAATTTGGTAAATAGAGTAATAAAATAAAAAACCATATGTAAGCAAACAAAATTGTTTATTGTGAATACAAATAATCATTATTACAGTTTTATTAAAAACAATTATTTTTAATCCTCATCGGTTACAATTTCTACATTTTGATTTTCTGTCTCTATACAATTAAAATAAATAACTATAATTTTTTCAATATTTTCGATTTTTAAGCTATTTCTTTTAACATCTAAGATCCATTTGTAAGTGGAAAATGATCGTTCAACATCTGTAGATGTCAATGGAGCGAATTTGAAATAAAGTTTCTGATTATTTGCTACGCTTTTTTCAATACTCTCGCTGTATTCTCTAATTGTATCTAAATCTGGATTTCGTTCCATAACTGATTCTATTTTATTTTTTATATTCTCATTATTGCACTCGTTAAGCGTAGCCCTTACTTGATCAAATACTAAAAGTGAATCAGCTAGAGATAAATTTTGTTTTTGTAACTCTTTTAGGGCTAGTAGTATAATAGAGTAATTTTCTTCGATATATTTTAAATCATTTTCTAAATTTTGTTTTTCCAAAATGTTTTTTGCGTTTCGTATGGCTATAGCATCAGAACTGCTCAAGCAGGATAAAACTTCTTTTATTTTATCTAAATGTTGAGCGTAGTAAGATGTTGCCTGTAACCAAGTACCCCATCTGGTAATGACTGGTTGCGGAGGCAACGGTAAGTCAGGATATTTTTCTTTTAAAATGTTTACCCTACTAGGAGCCTTTAAAAATACTTTTTTAACATTTGATATAAGAATATCAATATCGTTGTATTCTGACCTTATCTGCTCACTTACACGATGAAGAGCGTGCGCCAAACATGTCACATGCTTCATTTCAGGTAAGTAATGTTTTAAATTTCGCCCTGCAGATAGCATGTACGCGACACTGTCAGTGCAAAGCATTAAAATATTGTCAACTTTCGCTTCAAAAGTGTTTTGCCATAAATTTTCTAGACATTGCAGTACAAATTGTGTTATTGTTTGTCCATTTACTGCTGTTAGCATTTTACAAGCAATCAAATAAGGCCGGCCTGCACTATTACTAGGATGCAATGGTTTTATTAGGAAATTGACTATGTATCGACCAAAAATGTCTGTTGTCTCATCCAGCGATATCCATAGTTTCTCATTTTTATTAATTTCATAAATCGAATTGATTTTATTCCTATAAAACTTCTCCAAATAAACTTTTCGTAACTGTGATTCGTCAACCACTTTACGATTGGTACAAACGCAACAACAAGTACTGCACATATATTTCTGAAAAAACTCTTTGAACGCTGGATTTTTCATTTGCGACCAAGGAATATTGCATAGAATCAGGAACTTAATGAGGTCGAAGTAAAATTCCTCTTGCGGTCTCTTAAATTTTCCTTGATGTACAGCGCCTTCAATGTGTTTGGTAATGTTGCCTCTATTCACAGCTTTCAAATGACTTTCACACTTTGTACAGTATATAGTGCCACTAGCGTTATCGTAAAGTAGCTCAGGATAGTGCAATAACCACTTTAGCACTGTTTCAGCCTTGACCTTTGCCATATTTATTTATATGTCACCTAAAACAATGATTTAAATTTACAATATATACATACACAACTGTAAAGTCGATAATGAAATTCTGTTTCATATAAAGTGATTTTTTTAACTGAAGCGGTGATAGCCCTGCGGTGTGCGTACCGGACTCTCATGCGCTATGATGATTGCTATAAAGTGATATTTTAACTGTTTCCAAGTTCTAAAACCTTCTTAAATAGTGAAAATAATTAAAACTTACCCGTACAAAAACAACTTCAAATGGGCCCAATCCAAGAGTAATAAATCGATGTCCGTAGTTATAAGCCAAATTCGTCGTTTTAAGTAGATTTCAGAAGACAGTACACAAGCCAGGGTCAAGTCAAGATATTCACAACACATAAAATAAGCGCACTCCACGAACCGAAATAAGTGAGTGAGCCACTTGGTCTGGATGTCGGTGCGAGCATTGTTTTCGAACAAACAGTCAATGAGTCATCCAGGATACTTGATTCTAATTGGTCAGATGCGTTGAGCATAGACATAAGAGGACAAAAGACCCTGTTTGCCGGATGTCGTGTGTTGAAATGAATATTATTATTATATCATTTTATAAATGAGAGCGAGTGAGAGGCACGCGTCCCTTCCACTCGGGCATGGTTAGCCCGCCTAAGAGCGAGAGAGACAGAGCGAGAGAGAGAGTGAGAGAGATAGGCATACACACCGGTTCATGTCTTGCGCTTCTATTTCGCTTAGGCGGTGATATATGAAATTCAGTGCGAGATTCTTTGTATAAATTAATGTTTTAAATATAATTCTTTGTATAAATAAATGTTTTAAATTGTTACTATTATTTCATCCTTCTTCCTACTATACGAATGAATATTCACATTAAAATTATTTTACCACTCAAAGTCGTTGTCACGTAAAACTTTCGCCCGTATATCGACTTTACAGGCAACCAATTTTTTTTACTATTAAATTCTGGCCATCTACGCCACTAGCAGCATAGCGTTGAGAGTATTGATACATTTTTAACTAGTTTCATGTAATAATTTCGATGTTTCGGTATTTTTATCATAATAATCCGGAAACTCGGAGGCGTATCCATATTAACATATACGTTTGATGTCAGTGACCTTAATTCAATATACCTACTCCGACCACTGATTATAAGTTATGGTGAAAGGAATTTCCGAATGGGCGAAAAAATCAAATGAATAGTTTCCCAAACATTTCTCTATAGAATAGACTGGCTATATACCGCTCTATACTTGTCACTACACACGCATATTTTTTTCCAATTACGAAAAAAAATGCCACTTAAGTTTTAACTAGTGTGGTGGCTAAATAAAAGTTACTTTCTTGTAAACCAGTCCATTTGTTTTGATGTTATTGGAAGTCAGAAATTTTTTTTAGGTACTCCAAGCGCTTTTTAAACTTACTTGGGTAGCGCACCACTGCTTGTAAAACCCATATAGAACTTATTATAAGTATCACATTATTAATAAAATAATGATGCTGAAAAATAATGATTTAATATTATCATTATCGTAATAGGTACATTCTTACATTTTTTTTGTCTTTTGGAGTCTTATCAGGAAGCTATACATACAATTAATATTTGTTTATTACACACATTATAATTTATTAAAACTATTTAAAAATATAAATCCACCGCGTAAACTATTATGTAATGTAATGACCATTAGGAGATACCCATTGTTTATTTTGTAGAGTGTTCAATATCTTTAACCTTATCATGTTCAGGTTAGATTTCGAATAATTGAAATGCAATGTGAGTTATATAAAAATGTAAAAATTATCAAACAGCCAGACATTTTGAAGGACGGAACTGGTTTTAGGGAGCAAATTACATGTTTTCTAAATTCTCTATGTCTATCGATAATATCGATAGGCTATCAAAGGGCCTTAATATATTATCAATATAATCGATCTTATCTACTCTCTACGATACTATCGATAGTTACCTTACAATACTATCGACATTAGTAATGCCACTAGCTATCCCTAATCCAACCCAGTTTCCTCTTCAGTATTTTTTTTATTAGAAGATAATGAATGGTGGTGATACGAATGAATATGAAATAACCCTTTTCCTAGCTTTAAGTAAAGATGTGGGGGTCTATTGAAAACTCCATGGATAAGAACAGCACTAAAAGGTATCTCCTGCTGGCTCTGAAGGCTTCCCAAGCCGTCGTCGAACATAAAGCTTTACTTACAAATTAAATTAAGAATTTACATTACTTTCCCCAAATTTTTATTTATAAAAAATTAAAATAACAACTTTGTTACAATATTGCCTATTGTAAAACGATTTATTATACCTCTGTAATAAAAAATACACGTAAATAATAATTGTAAAAAATTATTATCAAATTATTATACATTAACATTTTTATGTGTCCATTACATATTTATATTTTTTGGCTCTATTCTGCATCACACTCAAAATTTAAGTAGGTAACGTATTATTATATAAATAAGGATTCTCTTGCATTTTTACTGGAGGGTGTGAACTAAGTTTACAGACTGTAAGATCTGACTCAAGATAGACAGCGAGACGGAACGAGAGTTGGGAGTCAGTAACGATGTCACAGACGTAGAGTGCCATTGAGAGATAGTCCATAATTTAATGTAGTTCATTGATACCATAATAATGGGCATTTCTCTTAATCTTCTGTTTATTTAGTCCCAAAATAAGCAGAACTTTTACTATGTGTATAATAATCATATGTTAAACCAATACATGAAGTACAGAGATTTAAAATATCAACAATAACTTTTGTAGGAGTGCCTGATTGTAAAAATTTCTAATTTTTGGATGGATTGTAATTTTATAAATAAAACATTAGGTTGATTATAAATATTATTTTCTTAACTCAGTTAATTGGTAGACAAACTTATTGGTATTATTGTTTATCAATGAAATGATAAGTTAACTGATATTAAAATCCGCTTGTAATCTGCATCAAACCCTAGCTTGCAACTGTACTACTTTCAGCAGGATTGATTTATAATAATATAAACGTAAGACGCATACTCTGTCTTATAAAAGGACGAATGTAATTTCCACTTGTCTCATTACTTGTGGAACTGTAATTCAGGTTTGCTAACCTTATTCTATCCTTAAACACAGATGGCCGGCCTTTTTATTACTAATGTCGTATAATACACGACACTAATGTCGACAACTTCAACTTGACCAGGACTTAGTTGAAAACCCTACTTCACTGCTGTACCCGTAACAAGTGTAATCAGAATCGAGCCATTATTATAACAAATTGTTATGAAATAGTGATGAAGTTGTCGATAGTCTAAGAACTGCGCGTGCAATATGACTATCAGATATAAATCATAAATATAAAATGTCAAAATGCTCTTATTTTTCGCGTACAATATATAATAGAATAATTATATAATTAAATTACAGCCAATAATATTATTTCATCACTTATTCATAAACTTTTCAGATGATTTTTTAAACAATTCTCTTATTAATATATCTAAGTAAAATTAAACATTTCAGATTTTCGAATTTACAGTTAGTTCTTTTATTTGTTTCATAGACAAGTATTTAAAGAAGTATCACTTCATAAATTAATAATTAACTATAAAATATCACAATATTATATTGTGATGTACTCTGGGTAAATTAAAAAATCGCCACTTCATTTATTTATGTATAATTACATGAATTAACAATTTTTAAAAATAATTTAAAACATTTTAAGTAAAACATAACAGGTAATAGGCGATAAGATGAGACCATTGAATAAAAATTACATTATTTTAAACAATAAGGTAGTGCCTCTTATTGATATGATAGATTAGTATTGTAAGAACAAGCAAGCAAAGGGAGTTGTGTGTTCAGAATTTTTCATCTCGAGTTTATATGTTAGTAGGTGACATTAAAAAAAGGGTTTTATCACAAGCCAAGAAATTTTCAGTATAAGGAAAAAACTGATTTTGTAATATATAAATATAACACTGAGGAGAATCATATGTAATTATCCAACCTTCATTTCATTACAAGCATTAGGATGTTATAGGAAAAATATGTTTTCTTTTGCAGCATTCATTTACCTGAACAATAATCCACCTTTATCTCAATTTTTGATTTTTTGTGATTAAACTTTTTTCGAATATCACCTCCTCTAATGTATATCACACAATTTATTCCTCTGAAAATCAAAAAGAATAGTGAGGAACTCTGAACACAGAACTATGAACTGATTTCATTGGAATTGGTGCATTAGAAAACAAAGAAATTAAGGCAGTAAACGCAATGTGGCTTAAGGTAATGGTTAAGTGTCGTTACTCTAATAAATATTTGCAGCAATATATCAATTTCAAGGTATGCGAGGTTGGTCCAATGATTATCGATCGCCATAAATTTATGAACACGCTTGGGTCAGTCGTCACTTATACGGCGGTTTTTCTTAGATTTTTTCTTTTCCATCGCCTCCATTCTCATGTCCTCTAAATCTTCCATGATACCTAAAAAGAAAGTTACATTTCAATTAGCACTTATTGATTAAAGTCTAAAAGTTGTTTTGTTTTATATTGTTTTCGTTAGAAACAATCAATATTATATTAATTATAATATATTTAGTAAATAAGAAATCTGTTTAAGTGTTTTTAATATACGTAATTTAATTTGAATGATCTATTGCATTCCATTAGTACAATAAGATGATGATGATAATTTTTATACAATTATAATCTGTATTTACCCTGCAGGACATAACAATATAATAATAATTCATATACTCACACCAATTAGCCTAGCCCAAATTAGCACCGTAGGGCTCGAGTTATGGACATTAGGGTAAACGATAGACATACATATCTATACATATAAATAAAATTGGAGTGTCTGTTTTTAATATTGAAATAACCGTTTTTTACTACATGCATATGAATATATATACGGTACATACACCAAAATAACATTTTTTTTACAAATTTTGTCTGTCTGTCTGTCTGTTTGTTCCGGCTAATCTCTGAAATGGCTGGACCGATTTTGACGGGATTTTTATGGCAGGTAGCTGAAGTAATAAGGAGTAACTTAGGCTACTTTTATTTTAGAAGAATTCTTTTATTTTAGAAAAATAAAGTAATGTTGCAATGTTCCACGCGGACGAAGTCGCGGGCGGCCGCTAGTATGATATATATTTGATATTTATAGTTATATATATAAATAACCATGACTCGGGTACAAATGCTCATGCCCGGGTGCGAGGAGATAGGCTCGCACCCGAGGACGCCCGGTAAGTAAGGAGGGATGCCGAAGAACGGCTGATGAGGGAGTGGGAGGAGTCTCTCATCGACCCGCCATTCGGGAAGCGCACCCTCGAGGCACTGAGACAAGTGCTTCGGGAGTGGTGCGCTCGGTGCCAAGGGTCGGTGACCTTCAGGCTGGCGCAGATGTTTACCGGGCACGGGTGCTTCGGTAAATACCTACACCGGATTAGAAGGGAGCCGACCCCGTCGTGCCATCATTGCGGCGCTGCGAAAGACACTGCTCAGCACACCCTAGAGGTGTGTCCGGCGTGGTCTCCTCAGCGCGGCAATCTTGTCGCGACGATTGGGAGTGACCTCTCGCTCGCCTCCGTGGCGCGAGCCATGGTGACGAGCTACGGGTCCTGGGAGGTGGTGGCCACCTTCTCCGAGGACGTCCTCTTGCAGAAGGAGGCCGCCGAGAGGCGGAGGGAGGAGGACATAAACTCCTCCCTCATAAGGCGCAGGCGTCGGGGGAGAAGGTGGCAGCGTTTTGCCACCCGCATCCCCATCTAGAGGATGGAACGTCACTCCTCTCCTCTAGTGACGCCTCAATGGCGGAAGGGGCACTCATTCTGCCTGGGTGTCCGCCCCCCACATAAAAACGCACGAAGGGGGAGAGGGCCTCTTCCCACCCTTCCCCGCCGGGAAGGGCTGGGTCAAGGGGCCAGTAGTGCAGGCTCGCGGGCTGTCGCGAGCGGAATGCGCTTGTTGACCCTCGGGAACGGCTTCCCCGAGAGTAGGACCCTCGCTCGGTACCCCCGGGTGATACCGGAGTTTTCACCGTTATCGTCCGGCGTGGCCGAGAGGGGGTCCGATGGGATGGCGACCGCGGAAGCCCTCCGGGAACTATTGTTTCCGGGGGACTTCCGTGGACGCACATCCCGATTTTTGGGGGGGGGAGTGCCTAGGCACACCTCGGCCGCCTCTGGCATACAGTAAGAGGGACACATATATACCATCTTATTCTCTTAATGAATAGTGCTTAGCGATTAAAAGTGAAATAATGTTATAGAATAGAAAAAAAAAATGAGCATGATAATTGCTTACCAATTTTCTTACTGATGTACTCTTCACGTTGTTGTCTCGCAAAACTTGATTCCATAGTAGGATCGTCGTCATCATCCATGTCTCGGTATCTAGAAATAATGTCAAATTATTATAATTATTGATTCTAAAATTTTTTACTAGTTTTACAATGTTTAGAATTTCGATACTTACTTTGATTTATCGTACCCAAATATCTCTTTTATATGTCTCGAGTAATCCATGTTTTCGTCTTCATCATCTATGAAGTCATCCATTTCAGAATCATATTCTGAATCAGAGTCCAAACGTCCTGCAACAAAATACTAACGTATTACTAGCTTATAATTTTAACCTGGAAACCCAATGATATGTTTAATTAAGGATAACACAGTGTTTTATATAGGGTAAATTATTTAGAAAAATAAATCCTGCAGTGGGTGAACAATAAATATTTAAAATACTTATAATACGCAACTATTGAAAATAAGTATAATAATTTAATATTGAAAACAGCCTCCAGGAATTATCTGGGTCTCTGGAGGCGACTAACTTTTGGTTTAATGCAGTCTGTGGCAAAATATAAAAACCATGCAGACAGACATTACATTACATTCACACCAATCAACCTAGCCTAAGAACCCTGTATTTATCACACTTTAGCTCCTTCTGGGACTCGAATCCAGGGCTATTGCATCAGTACGAAATGCAAAATTGCTATAACAGTTGTCAAATAAAGTAATCACCATACTAAGTTACTAGTTATGTTAAGCCTCGTAAGGAATTTTTAATGATTTAATTTGTTCGCTCTTGTTCCCAATCAAGCCCGGGGGCCAAGACAGGGTCCATGATGGAACGAGGTAACCTAGAAGGTGCCTATTCACTCTGGCTTTAAAAACAAAAGGGTTATATATACTCGGATATGCAGACGCTGGGAGGGAGTTCCAATACTTTGCTGTGCGTATTATGAATGATGTCGAGAAGCAATAATACAATTTACCCACTGTTGAGCAAGTAAAGTGTTTTAATTAAAATGATTAAGAAGACTCACGTTTAGGTTTTTTCTTCCCATCATCCCTTCTTCGAACATCACCAGGAGGAAATTTACGACCCGCATCCTGTCTTCCTTTCCCAATAGTATTAATATGTTTGTCAAAATCAAAACTAGTAATTTTAGGTTTGCTTGTACCAGCCTGTGTTTTACTCTGTACACTTCTGTCGTCAGGTCTTTTAGCTCCCTTCCCTAGCTCATTTGGCCTTTTGCCTTCTAGAGGTTTTACAGAACCATTCACAGGCAGTGATTTCTGTTTAGCCAACATTTCCCTATCCTTCATACCATTTTTTTGTACTAAATGATCCTTATTAGTTTTTGGCACTATTTTACCATGGAGGCTATCATCATTGATATATTTACCATTAACATTTTTATTTGGTATAGGCACCTTTTTCTCATTTGAATTTTTATCTATCCTGTATGTATTTTGACTCTTTAATTCGATATTCTTCTTTAAATCTTGTTTACCAGTTACCTCTCTTTGTATAACTTTAGATCTATCTATGGATTTGTAAGACTTATCAGTTTCAAGCCTTGCTTTAGTCTTGTCTAATTTTTCTCTATCTCTATTTAATCTGTCTATATCTCTGTCTATCCTTTCTCTTTCGGCTTTTAATTTATCTAACCTTTCTTGGTCAAGTCTTTGCCTTTCTCTTTCTGCTCTTTCTTTTTCCAGTCTAGCTTTTTCCTTTTCTCTTTGTAATTTTTCTCTATCATTATTTATTTTATCTCGCTCACTGCCAATCTTAACCCGGTCACCATTATTCTTTTCTCTATCAGTTCCATATTTTTCTCTATTGCTGCTATGTGTATCCCTTTCATTTGCTTGTCGATCTCTCTCAGTACCATGTCTGTCTCTGTCTTTGATTAGCCTTTCTCTATCAGATAATTTAGGACTATCATTCCTAGAACTAACACCATTTTTGTCTCCAATTTTTGGAATACGACCAAAGCCACCAGATTCTGGTTTTCTATCCTTTTCTGTCGATTTTTCTTCCCTTAAGACTGCAATTGAAATAATAAATTAACAAAAAACTTGTTAAATATAGACATATTTCATTAAAATACTAAACTAATACTGTTATAAAAATATTTTGAGATTGAGAATTCCATTATTTGCATTTAAATTTTACAGCGATTAATTAATATATAAAATAATATGTTGAATATATTGTCCTTTCATAGGATTCAAAATATAATAACCCATATCTTGTTGGCAAACGGGGTTACATATTTCTTCATCATATACTTCGTTAAGAGTTTTCAAGAGCAAAATTTTATTTCATTTATTATTTTGCAACAAAATTTAACCAAAGTTGGTTACATTCTTTCATTAAGAATGTGACACCTCTATAACATATAATTCGAAATGTAACAAAGACAGGCAAATACTGCATGCAACAAACAAAATTAGTTATTAAAGACTAAATTGGTAAGTGTGATGAAATTGGTTAAGTACCTTTCTTGTTACCGCCTTTTTCAGCTTCTAATCTTTCTTGCCGTCTCTGTCTTCTAGCCATTTCTTCTTCATACTCCCGTTTTTGTTTTTTAGTCATCAGCCTCTCTGTTTCTTGTTCTGCAGGAGTCTTTTTAGACGCAATCTCTAAAGGCTCACTCTTTTTTTGTTCAGCTAGTTTCAATAACTGATTAAAATCCATAGGTGGTGGTGCCGGTTTACGCATTTTTGGCTTATCTGATTTAAACTGATCATCTTTTCTCTTTTCTTTTTCTGGTTCATACTTAGTTGGTGGACTGTCTTCCCGTTCTAAAATTCACAACATAGATTTATCCAGAGCTTATAGCATTATGTGGCATAACAGTAATAGTTAATAAATGTATATGTATTATCATAAAGTTATTTGATAAACTGAATTCAATAAAAATCCAAATATCCTGCGAATATACATAACCAAACTGGTCAAATACACTGTACTTGCTGCCATAAAAATTAATAAATTAATATATGAAAATTACCACCAGTTCCACATTTACGTCTTCTTTTGTGGGGGACAGGGTCATCTTCATGTTGCAGTGCATGTTTCACTCTTTCCACTGTGCCCTTTAAATCTTTCTTAACAGCATTTTCTTAAAAAGCCAAAGTAAAGGTTGCAGTAATTATACAATTAACTATGTTTTATATAGTGTTAATAAACATAATTGTTTAATTTAAATTTCCAATTTAAGAAACCAAGTGACAAAATAAGTAGATGCATTATAAACTATTAGCTAAGTAGTTAGCATAAGCAATTAATAACTTTTGTTTTATATTTTTGCAATTAAAACTTTCAAAATATTATTATGTCCAAAATAAATGCAAAAAAAATCTACTGGATTAAAATAAACTGGAATATTATTTAATGTTTATTTTTCATATTATCTTACACTTCTTTGCGCTTTACACATTTAATTAAAACAACTTGCAGATACAGGAGTCCAAACTTCAGGATTAAATATAAAATATGCACCAATGACCTATAAAATGTTGTTTTATTTGAATTAATATTTCACTTAATTAAAAACTTACTGGTAGTTGGAAATTTTGGTTCATCAGGTATTTTACTGTATTGCTGCATCATTTTTTCATAAATAGCTGCTGCAGCTTGGGATTCATAGCCGTAATCATCTTGGTCGGGTTGGTCTGGACCCTCTCTTGTAACAGCAGTATTATCTCTGTCAATTGCATCTGCCAACACAGATTTGTTGGCAGATTTAATCACTTTTAAGGTTTTTTGAATTTTCCTTATAGCCTTTGGGTCTCGCATAGCAAGTAACTCATCCCGTTTTCTTTGAGCATCTAGTTTCTTCTGCCTTTCCTCTTCATCTTTCTTAGCCAAAAACTTTTGTATGTTAGCTGATAATCTATCTTTTTGTTTATGTTCCTTCTTTGGAGGATCAAACTTAGCCTTGTAATAGTAATTGCTCTGTAAAGTGAAGAAATTACAATAGTCTTAAAAAAATAACGATACGAAAGTACAGTTAATAGATGATAATTATTGAAATACAACATTAATAATCACAAATAATAAAAGGTGTCTTACAGATGATTGTTGTTGTTGGTTTCGTTGGGCTGCCAACAAAGTCTCACGGAACTCCATATCTAATAATTACGTCTTACTCTTCACTAAGATGCTTGACATATACGGACATAACTATAATTTCACTGAATATTTACGAAAATAAGTAAAATACGTGTCAGAAATAACTTCGACACACAATCCGACCATTTTCTGGAAACGTACTAAATAGAGTATACGGTTCACATCACCCACTTCATTATTAACTTAATTGAACACGTAATTGAACAATCGATTAACTAATCGATTACAATTACAATTTTAATGAGTGTCTAAAAAAACGAGATAGTATTAATAATTATTAATTAGATAATGGAAGATGTTTAATGATACATACATTAGTGTTTTTTTAAGAGTAAAATTGATATAATCAGAGTAAAGAAACGCGCTCCCCGCTTTTCTGAACACTATTATTTTTTTTAGTATTACGCTCCGCTTCCATATATGGAGCTAGTGAAGCTTTAAGCTTAGCGACTGTTTTCATTGAACTTTCGTTTTTATTGAGTAAAGGACTCAAAAAATGTTCAAATAAAGAGTTTTGAGAGACGTTTTGTTTTTGCTGAGCTAATAATATTGAAAAAAATATGGACCAAATCACTTTTTGCTTTTGTATCTGTCAGGAAAGTAGAAAAGAAAAGTCTTAGTATGTAGGAATATATGCCAAAAAGCATGTTACCACCTCAAAACATAGCTTTAGTATTGTTCTGAGGTTACCACTATATTTTAAAATATGTAACAATGGCAACACCTAATAAAGATTCCTAATCACACTCAATTTTTAGCCATTATTAGTTTTTATTAGGTAGAATAAAAAGGGCTGTGATCAGGCTAAGCGGCGCTTGTGGTTGCCACGGCAAAGCAATTGCAAATAAACCAAGTTATTGCACGTGGCACACATGGGTTTATTACCGTCGTATTCGCTTACAAAAAAAGGTCTAAA
This sequence comes from Calamotropha paludella, assembly GCA_927399485.1. Taxonomy (NCBI): domain Eukaryota; kingdom Metazoa; phylum Arthropoda; class Insecta; order Lepidoptera; family Crambidae; genus Calamotropha; species Calamotropha paludella. The sequence goes on along the minus strand of OV656808.1, from coordinate 6,897,660 downwards.
CAGATTAAAGTCTATGGAATTATGACCTGACAGCGCAGGGTCCTTAGGCAGGGTCAATTATGTTTCTTTCTCTCTCTTATACTCTGAGTTAAATCATACAAAAGTACTCTGTGGTAAAATTCCTTTTCGATAGTTTGACGGAACTTGGAAATATGGTTAGAGTTTCATTTTTGCTATTAGCTAAATAATTCTTTGCAATCCCACTGAGTTTATAATAAATAATTTGTGTTTTGTGTTATTTAAGTAGAAATTGTTGTTCACATTAATATATTTTGTTAAAGTTCGGTGTTTTTTATCAAATACATAAGATATTGTTTTTCTGCAGGCCACATCAAAGAAGAAGACCAGGAAGCTACGTGGTCACGTAAGCCATGGTCATGGTCGTATCGGTAAGAACTATAATATATTGTTTGGATTTTGTTTCTTAAATACAAAGCAAACTTCTATGCCTAACCTAACCTAATATCTAAACACTTGTTCATATCCAGTCTCCTTTCAAAGTTCGTACCTACATACTGTAGGTTGTTTATTCGGTATATTTATTTAATAAATAGAAAATCAAACTGATAATAATTTTATCAAAATTATGGTAATTGTCATCGTTTCCTTAGCGATATTTACATACCCTCAAAGTATATTTTACTATTTTTAGGTAAGCACCGCAAGCACCCTGGTGGACGTGGTAACGCTGGTGGAGAACACCACCACAGAATTAACATGGACAAGTACCACCCTGGATACTTTGGCAAAGTATGATCTATAACTAGTTACGAAAATCGTAAGGATGATCTATAAAAATGTATTTACAATTATATTTATTTTTAGCTTGGTATGAGGAATTATCATTTAAGAAAAAACAAGGATTTCTGCCCAGTTCTTAACTTGGATAAACTGTGGACCTTAGTATCTGAGCAATCCAGGCTCAAGTATGCCAATGCTACAGATGGAAAAGTCCCTGTCATTAATATTGTAAAGGCTGTAAGTATTCTCTTATTTCTAAAGGTTCTAAAACTAATTAACAAGAATGTGTATTTTTTTTACCGGGAATTAAATAACATGAAATAAATTTTATGTAATGGTAATAGCCTTACAGTTACTTAAAGCGGCTTGGCTTTAGGACTAGAAAAACATAATATTTGGTTGATTTTTGTTTTGTAGAACTGGTATTATTGTGTAATTTATCGTAATATTAAGGTTTAAGAGATAAAATTTTAAGGTGTTATAGAATAACCTCCGAATGTCTGTCTGAAGGCAAAGGGTTTATGTCTGTACACCCAACATTTCATTGTTCTTATGCTGTATTAGAAAATATGACGAGTTTTAAAAAGACTATGATGTGTTAACTGATGGAAAAAGTTCTGCAAATTGAAACTTAATTGACATTAACACATACTTTTATTTTAAACTTTCCCATTGCATGTATTGTTTGGTTAGATTAAAATTTGATAAAAAAAAAAGTGTATGAGCATGCTGTGGCAGCAATCGGCAAAGCGCCAAACTGCTTGTTAGTTGTATGATGAATGGTACTTTTTATATATGAACTGACATTAAAAGCAACTAATGATACAGGAGGTAATCACGCTATACATAAACACTGGGTTTTTTATATAATAGGGGTTAAAGTATGAAATTGCCGTTTTATTGCAATAGGTTCTTTGAATTGACATAGAATCTTCATGGTTTGAGGTTTTCGAATGAAACTTTTTTTAAATGGTTTCTATGATGTTCTTTTTTTAAAAAATGTAAAACATTTGAATATCGACTTTCAATTGTTTTTGTTATTCAATTTAGACAAGAAAGATGGATACTGCGAAAATTCGAGTTATTTTTGAATACGAGTTCCGACGCGGAACTAACGCGGCAGAAACAGCCCGCAATATCAATGCTGCGTTTGGAGAGGGGTCTACTAATGAACGCACCGTGCGATTTTGGTTTAAACGCTTTCGTGATGGAAATTTCGACTTAAAGAACGAGCCACGAGGAAGACCGCCCACACAGGTAAATAACGATGAATTAAGAGAGATAGTGGAAGCCGATCCTAGTCAAAGTACCCAGGAATTAGCGGCATGGTTTAACGTTACCTTACCCACAATATTGACTCACTTGCGTCAAATCAATAAAATAAAAAAATACGAAAAATGGGTGCCTCATGATTTGACTGATCTGCAGAAAGAAACGCGTGTTGAAACTTGTGTTGCCTTGTTGAACCGGTACAGAAATGAAGGAATATTGGATCGAATTGTAACATGTGATGAAAAGTGGATTCTTTATGATAACCGGAAAAGAAAAATGCAATGGCTGACCCCAGGTCAAATGCCACAACAGTGTCCTAAAGCAAAACTTACCAATAAAAAGGTAATGGTAACTGTTTGGTGGTCTCAGCATGGTGTTGTCCTAAAGCAAAACTTACCAATAAAAAGGTAATGGTAACTGTTTGGTGGTCTCAGCATGGTGTTATTCACTATAGTTTTCTCCGATCTGGTCAAGCAATAACGGCAGATGTCTATTGTGCCGAACTCCGAACCATGTTGACAAAACTAGCAGTAAAACAGCCCCGACTCATGAATCGATCTTCACCATTATTGCTCCACGACAACGCGAGACCTCACACAGCACGAGAAACCATTTTGACCCTTCAGGAACTGCAGTTAGAAACCATTCGTCATCCTCCGTATTCACCAGACCTTGCTCCAACGGACTACCATTTTTTTCGTGATTTGGACAATTATCTACGTGACAAGAAGTTTTCTTCCCAGGAGGCAGTACAAAATGCTTTCACACAGTTTGTGCAGTCTAGATCGTCGGAATTCTATCGCAAAGGCATTAATGACCTTCCCATTAGATGGCAGCAATGTATAGATAATAATGGCAACTATTTTGATTAAATAAATTTGTTAAAAATTTAAAAAATAAACAATATAGATTTTCAGTACAAATCGGCAATTTCATACTTTAACCCCTAATATTTATATTCACATACATCCCATCCTTAACCATGTTTCTTAATTTGCAACTAAATATCAGAGCCTTTAATGTAAAAAAGGGATCTTTTTCCACATAATTTGCCCTTTTTGACTTGCATGGTATAAAAATTGCCCACAATATTCAAATGCATGTTGTGGCTAGTTTTTATACCATATTGGACAATTGTCCAATGTCAGTTAGAAGGAGTGTAACATTAACAATTATTGGCAATTTAAGACCAGATTAATTGGGTATTAGTGTTTTTTTTTGTGTAATCGATGTCATTCTCTACTGCCATATCTATGTCAGTCTGCCATGTCCAATCAGTGATTTTCTCTTGACTTGAGATACTATTCTTTCTAGCTAATAAATATTTTATTTTATGCTGTTTCAGGGTTACTACAAACTACTTGGGAAAGGAAAACTCCCTAAACAACCAGTCATTGTTAAAGCGAAATTTTTCTCTAAATCTGCAGAGAAGAAAATCAAATCTGTTGGTGGTGTGTGTGTGCTGTCAGCATAATTTTAAGTTCAAAATATAAAAAAAAAATGTAATGTAAATTTTATTTGATTCCCAAAGACCTTCCTCACTCATAATGAGCAATGTGGCTACTGACAGAATAACTAGCTGCTAACTTCAACTTTTCACAATTTCACATTTCTTCCATAAGTTGGAAATCAACAACATAATGATCTTAGTTTGTTAAAAATAAGTTTGCAATCAACTTTTCCTTTTTTTAATACACGCTAGCGAACCCCCGCCCTGGCTTCGCACGGGTGCAATGCTCTGCTATATTTTGCATCTATTATACCAATATAAACCTTCCTGATGAGTTTTTTAAATATGTAGTGATTCAAGTTCACTACATATTAAAAAAACTGATCAAAATCCATTATCTAGTTTTAACGATCTAAGCATACATAGGGACAGACAGCAGGAAGTGACTGGTTTTATACTATGTAGTGATATAAGAATAATGACGTAACATTCTTTTTATCATTATTATTAATTTAACTTTAATATCTTACTTAACATGTAGACCACCTTGTCAGTTGGTGGAGTATTCCACTGTCAGTCACCCGTGACTGACAAGGCAGTCAATGTGTTAAGAGGATATTTCCAGATAGGCCTTAATATTGTAACTGTTATTTCCTTTTTTATTGCTTGGTAGACTACTTTGTGTGTATCTCATCCGCAAGTTTACTATGGTTAACAAATTATTCTTTTATGTGCTTTTGGTGCATCTCACATATACTTACTTTTTCTCATAACACTTCTTATGCCCAATTTACATAACCGTGAAACAGAATGGAAGCGAATTTTCGTAACGAAATGTATTGACAGCAAAGCAACTAATAAAATAGGGTCAGTTAGTGGTGCTTAATGATAAATAAACTATTATATCATAAGTAAATACATATATCAGCATCGACTCCTTGACAGCATGCAGAAAAATCGCTGAAAATTAAGACTAATTAAAGGAAATTTCACACAAGTTTTGAGTATGAAATTTTATTTAGAAGATATACTACAGCAAATCTCAGTTTATTTTACTTATTTATAGTTCACCCTATCCTTTTATGACACTTAAAATATGGTATATCACCGTGCTTAAAAAAAAGTTTTTCAAATGATTTTAAAATAACCACATAAAATGTGTGTGTAAAGAATGTCTGCAGCAATGATGAATGAAGAGAACGTTGAGGTTTTTATATTATAACTTTTTCAAGTGTCAGATGGGACGAGTTGAATGTTTCTAGTTGTAAAATTGCTAAAGGTTTAAAAATCTAGCAGTACAATATTTGAATAACACAAAATATAATATTTTTTAAGTGGTCTCGTTGAGTACTAAAGGTTAAAATATACAGTTAAAACTGCTCTTATTCTACAATGACAAATTATGCCTACGCACACAGTTTTTTAAACGCGGTGCCGACGCGCGTCTTTTAATTCCACAGAGATTTTTTTTTATGTCTAATGCGTTTGTATAGATTGCAATGCGACAGACGTGATGGTGACGCACAGACGCAGTTTGACTATGAATTTAGGCAATTATAATATATATAAAGTAATAAAGGTAGTAAATTAAATCGGATGTTACACTTACCTAAATTCATAGTCAAACTGCGTTTGTGAGCGTATGCGCGCGTTGACGATCGGCGCGTTGAAAAAACTTGGTGTGCAAAGGCTTTTTAATTGTTTGAAGTTGAATAAAGAAAATATATGTTGTTGCAATGACTTTCGCATCGCGCTTAAAGCCAATTAAGAATTTTATTACACTTTAATGTTCTACACTAAAAATATTTGTCCTATACGCCGTTAATAACTTTGTTGGAAAGAGACAAAGGCCTCTGTTGTTAATTCTTGAGAGCTCAGAATAGCTCTCACATTTTACAGATGTGAGAGCTAGTTACCGCTTGTACATACACCAGGCCGTTTTCATGTATGAAGCCTAGGCCGGTTATAATTAGGTGTGACTACTTCATCACAACAACGCGCCTTCACACTCAGCGCAGAAAGCGAAGATTTTCCTGGTCACCACGTCGATAAAAGTTTTGGGTCACCGTTCTATTAGCCCCTGGTCTGGAATCATGTGACACTATTTAATTGCTATAATAAAAAAATCAACTCAAAAGGGATTTAGTTATCATCGCCGAAAAATATGCTAACAGCGTTCGTAAAGGCCATAAAAGAAGTGTCTGCGGCAGTTTGTGTGATTCGAAAATAAATGCAAAACAGCAGACGCATGAAACTTTGTAAAAAGGCTGATAGAGAGTTCTTTTAAAAGATTTAATAAAAATATTTTATTCGCACAAGTTGGTTTTTCGGTTTCACAAAACTTTTTGAGGGTCTCATACAACTATAGTAATCGGCACGCTTGCCATTTCTGAAAAATAGAACAGGTACTTATTAGTACCGTGATAATCACTGATGTCTATCCATAACACAACACTAATAGAAATGTGTCTAGCGTAGTATCCATGTATAGGTTGTGGGGTTGCTTGTGATTGCTGTTGATTGTACAAACAGAAGTTATTTAAATAAAAAAAAAGTAAAGTAATTGTAATCTTTGTTTCTGTAAAACATTGAGGTAAAACGTAGTGATTACATACTCTTTGCCTTAAACTTTTTGGCGGGAGCGGGAAGCATCTCGTTGGCGGTTTTGTTTCTCTTGTTAAAATTTGTGTTGTGGTGGATATTAGTGCATAATAATGGTGGATTCATAACAACCAAGTGTTTGTGAACATACAAGGGTGTTGACAAGTGTAACAAAGCAGCGAGAGTTATCTTTTCCTGCTCTCTCAAGAAGTCTAAGGGGAGTTTTCAGTAAAACCCCACACATTTACTGAAACCTCGGAAAAAATATATTTTACTGTTCATTTATCATCATGTAATTAAGAAATTACTCAAGAATTAGCTATTATACTTACTTGACAACAAAATGCACAAATCGTGCAAGCCCCAAATAAAGAAAAAGAAAAAAGAGTCTGTGGTAGTAACGAAATTAATAGTGATGTGCCAACTCGGAAAAAACAAAACTCGATTTAGCCCGAGTTAAAATTCACGTAACTCGGGTTGAACTCGAGTTAACTAGATGGAAGAGTTAATGTTTTTATTTTAATTTTTACCAATTTATTCCCTCACCTTCGCATTAATAGTAAAAAAGAAACTAGAACAGACAAATTATATTTTTGTCTGTTTAAATTTTTTCATTTTTTATATTACTTGTTTATATTAATGTATTGGAAGAGTTATATTCTTTAATTAGTATAACTCTTAAAAAGGAAATTATTGTTTGAAATCGGATCATTTATTTATGTATTTTTAGCTTGAAAGAATCTGAACACTGATTTTTCGTAACACGTCCACTCACTGGCGATTTAAATACAAACCAAATATTGCCTTTTAGGACCCGGCATTTTTCAAAAACAGAATTTAAAACACGAAAAAACTGGTTGGTTGCCTGTAAAGTCGGTATACGGGCGAAAGTTTTACGTGACAACGACTTTGAGTGGTAAAATAATTTTAATGTGAATATTCATTCGTATAGTAGGAAGAAGGATGAAATAATAGTAACAATTTAAAACATTTATTTATACAAAGAATTATATTTAAAACATTAATTTATAGGCACGCGTCCCTTCCACTTTTTATGTCTGTCTCTCTCGCTCTTAGGCGGGCTAACCATGCCCGAGTGGAAGGGACGCGTGCCTCTCACTCGCTCTCATTGTAAGCGCATAACGTGAGCGGAGCGTAACGCAGTTTCTTGAAGTGTCACCCGGCAAACCAATTTATAAGACGTTGTCACGTCAAAAACTACAACAATAACCGGCACTTTAAGGTTAACCTCAAATCTACATAAATGTGACACTTGTTTGTAATGAATGAATGTAGTCTCAAATGATCGGCAAACTGCACTCCATGTCGGTTTCATTCGGTTTTCAAACTCGAGTCAGATAGAATTCAACTCGAGTTGATTCGAGTTAAGCCCAACTCGAGTTAACTCGAGCTTTTTACTCGAGTCGACCATCACTAGAAATTAATACCTAGAGCCACAATAAAAAAAACTAATACCTAATCCACAGATTATCGTATAACCTTATCTGTGCAATATTTTGATTAGACATGCGCCAAACAGTACGTTAGAACGTACTGCCATATGACATGACATTTCGTATCGCGTAATATGACATTAGAACAGTACGCAGTACTCCATATAACTTCGAATGACGCGCTATACGAACGGCCCGCTATTACTTACTGTACTAGATATGCCCTCCCGAACAGTCTCTATGTTTCATTGCACGCTATACAGTACACTTAAGTCTGTCATCGCAGTTCACCTGATTTGTGTTCTAAATTCAAAAGTATTTGCACACATTTTTTCTATTGGTAGAATATATATCAATGTACGTGGTATTGTTTGTACTGAGTGTAATGGAAAAGCGATAGGTTGTTATTGTTAGCTAGATTCTTTATTAATACAGATCATATTACGTTCTTCATAACACATGTGATTACATCGCATCACAATTTGCGACGTGACATGATGAAGGAAGAACATTGTGTCCGATCATCGCCATGCCGAATTTAAACAAATAAAGTTATTTACTTACACACACTAGCACTACTGTTTCTATTTATTTACAGTTTACACATAACAATTTTACACATAATTTACTATTAACCTTTTTTTATCTGTATTGCATACAATAAACCTTGACCGTGTAATTACTAAATTGAGTGAAAACTATGCATGCACTTTTACAAATCAAAAACAATTATACGAAAAAAGCTCGCAAGGTTTATGACCTACGTTCTACACGACAGGGGGCGGTGCAACAGAAATATGATCCTTACCGCGAACGCAATACTGTTCTAAATATTTTTTTTCCAAATAACATGGCATGACAGAGACAAACCGTCCGGCCGAACGACTAGCCATGCAGAGAGCATGTCATGTCATAGTATAACGCGACCACAGAACGCGACACTGTTCGACAGGCGCTAGACTCTCAGGTACTGTGACATGACGTGTCATGCAAAATTTTGCCAGGTAATACGTACTGTTTCAGTACGCGCTCGCGTTATATATCGCGTAATACATTACTTACAGTACTTACACACCTCTAATTTTGATTGATTTAGTAAATTTAATAATAATTATGACTCGCCATGCGAGAAATTGTACAGCAGGAGCTGTTTATACATACCATGAAAAGAAAAAAGATGCGGCAGCTTCTGGTTACGGTACACAAAGTGAACGAGTTGGAAAAGATTCAGTGAAAAACTTTGATTGTTGTAGTCTTACGTTGCAGCCTTGCAGGAAATCAGTTATTACTAAAGAAGGATATTTATTTGACAAGGAAGCTATTCTTGAGTACATAATTGCAAAAAAGAATGAATACAATCGTAAATTGAAACAGTATGAAAAACAATTAAAGAAGGAAGAGGCCGAGAAGACTGAACTGGCTGCAGCCGAAAAGGAGTCAAACTTAATAAAGTTCATGAACAGGGAGAAGAATATATCAAGTCATGAAAACAGGGAAGCAACCCCATCTACTTCTACCTCTGTTTCAAATTTAGCTAATGGGAAAGACAAGCAGTTGCCAAGTTTCTGGGTTCCATCACAATTACCTGATGCAAAAATATCAAAACTGCAAAAACCAGACCCCACTGTGTATTGCCCCATTAGTGGAAAACCATTAAAAATGAAAGACCTCATTGAAGTTAACTGGACCCTTGTAAATGATCCTGATGATAAGAAATCATTGATAGCCAAAGAAAACAGATACATGTGTCCTGTAACACATGATATTTTGAGTAATGCTGTACCATGTGCTGTGATAAGGTGAGTATTTCTCTTACAATAATAGACTTTGTTCAGCTATATAAATATTAAAAGTAATTAACTATTACAGAACAACTGGACATGTAATCACAATGGAATGCTTTGAAAAGATTATAAAAAAAGATTGGATACATCCGCTAACTAATGACAAATTAAAGGAGAAAGACATAATACCTTTACAAAGGGGTGGCACAGGGTATGCACTCACAAATTCAAACTTGGAAGGAAAAAATGAACGTCCAGTATTACAGGCTTAAAGTATGAATGAGCACTAATGATGGTAAATCAATCATTGGCACTGGACATCGGTTATATTTCTTTAGTTTCAGGCACCTGTAGATTTTACTTGATTGAACATGATGAAGAAACTTTCATTTTTCCCTGTTTCGAATTTCTAAACAACCCTTTTGACTTTTTGTAAGAGACAAAGGCAAAAATATGAAAAGGTAGTAAAATATAATGCTGTCAGTTTTCAGTCAGCTGTCAGAGGATTTCTATGAAAGGTTGTACAACTGCTCGTAATATATTCATGTACAAAAAACTTGTAAAACTGCAGATTAAATAAATAATATAAACTTTACTTTATAGTTTTTCTTTCTAAGAAAATAATTACTCCCACACTCCTTAATTGCCCAAGAACATGCAAATTTGGCTTTCCATTTCTCAAGACATGTATGTTCTTATGTACTATCATTAATTTGTTAGAGCTTGTTGAAAATTAAAAGCACATTTTTTATGTCCTTTTTATTAAAGTTGGTCTTATGTTGTTAGGTTAGGGACCCCATTTCAGGAAGAGAGATACAAGAAATAAATAAAATTTTGGAAAAATAAAATAGGACTTCATTTTGGCCTGTGAATTTTTTGTAATTATGAATTATATTTAAAGAAAGGTAAGATGATTTATAACTTAATATTGTGTACTATTAAAAAATTTAATATAAAGTAGTAGAAATCAAAATTTACAAAATACATTAGAGGGAAATAATCTAGGAAGATTCCTATTTTATTTCTCCAAAATTTTATTTATTTCTTGTATCTCTCTTCCTGCAATGGGGTCCCTACTTTTAATTTGTTTATGCATAAATCACGCGAGCTAGTAAAAGAAAGTGCCTAAGAAAGTTTCACAATAGAGGAAGGTAGAATGGAAATGGGTCTGCGATTGATGACATTGATAAAAAATAAGTTTTGTTTGGCTTTTGAAGAATTGTATCATAAGTTATAAAATAAAACACATAAGCAAATTTTAATACTATGATTTATATTCACAAAATAAAGATATATCTATTGTTCCATAAAGTTCTCTTAATCTATTACGTATTAGCAAACGAAAATAAATCCAGTTGAAAGTCAACATTCTCAACTGGATTATTTCTAATTTCAGTCTCAGGATAAGCTAGGCACTCGTTGCCTAAGGATTCCAAAAAGTTCAGTACTGACGAACTTTGGCTTGATAGTAGGCGGCTATCACTATCTCCTAATTGATCGCTAGAATCCATAAGGTTCTCTATTGGTAAATTATTTACAGATGTTTCTTGAACATGTAACAATGAAGGCTCGATTATACAATTGGTTTTCATAAAGCTTTCCATTGATTTATCATTAACTGGTTGAATAATCCAATCTTTGCTTGAATCAAAACTTAGTTCGGGAGGTATTCCAGCTGTATCCTTGCACGGTGATAGCTGTATATTAAGATCATCTCTGAGCATACTTTGTAAATCAGGTGTATCAGTGTTACAAGGTAAAGAAGCCATTGAGCTGTCTTCTGAAATTTCAGCCTGCTTGTTGTCTAACTCTATGGGGCGAATTATTTGAACATCGTATTTTGCAAGCTTTTCAGGATTTATTTGGAATTTACGGAAAACTGCAGATGATGGTTTTATAGGCGAAGATCTTATGTCAAAGTGTGTACTGTGAAATTGGGTGTGTACTCCGCTACTAATGCACTTTTTAACTGGATTAACTAACATGTTGACGTTACATTGATCTTCATCTGAAATCACTTGCTGTAAAGGATTCTCATTATTACCTACTTCTAGATCTAAATCATCTAATATTGATTTTAAATCTTTAGATTTAGGTTGCACATTTATTGCACTTTGGTCATTATTAAAATTAACTAAATCTTCTATTCCCAGTTCTATTATAGGTTCTGCACTTTCTGAATTTAATCTCATCTTTTTGGCATTTAACTGTGACTTGTGTTGTTTATTATTAGACAGCCTCTTGTGAGCTGTGGGCCATTTATCAATTACATTAATTCGTGCACAGTCTTCAGTTTCAATTTCTATTTTAGTTATATCTTCATTTTGTTTAGGCAGCCAAACTGGCGAAGGTATGCTAGGTTCTGAATTAGGATGATGACTGGTTTTAGGGGGATTGTGCCTGCAAATTCCATCTTTGTCTTTAACACAGGTAAGAGCATCCACATTTAAATTGTACTTGCCAGGATTCATACCAAATAATCTGTAAAAATAAGAAGAATACCATATTTTATCCAACTTAAGTAGATTTCTATTGGGAAGGTAGGTGCTTGACCACTATATTGCCTCAAAGTAAGCGATGATGCGATCTAGGATGTGACGCGCTTGCCTAGAAGAATCACTTGTGATTTTAAAATCCTTAAACTGTATTGATCAGGAAACACAGACTCAGGCAAAAAGTTCCACTCCTTAGTGGTACATATCACAAAATTGGAACCAAAACGGTTATGGAAAAGCATGGTTTAGTTGAAAAATAATTAATTGAATGGGGTCCACACAGCGTAGTCTCGCATTGGCAAAGCATTTGCCGCACGCGGTAGCGTCAGGATGAAAACTTGTCTGACTGAGGCTATCTCACACAATCAGGGGCAATTTCTCTTGCGAGACTTCTTGCTCTTTGTGGACCCATCTAATGAAAAACATTGACAAACTTAAGCTTTATAACTTTAAGGCGATTTTAAATAAGTAAAAAGTTGCTTACCTGCCAATATCATCATTGATTGTACAAGATTTCCCTTCACTTCCATCAATTTTCTTTAGTAAACAAGGAAGTAAGGCTTTAAGTCTTACAATTAGCTGTTCTAACTGTTCAATGAATATACTGCTCCTATCTTCTTCAGAACCACTTTTAACAATTGCCAACAAACAGTGAAAAAGATTTGAATGCAATTTGGCAGGTATATGTGTAGGATAGTTTTCATAATGTTTTTGTAAGCGATACAGACTGCAGAACTCCTGAAAAGATATTGACTCATTATATTGTTGTATTATTGCTTTATATGTAATCATTATGGCCTTGTTTTTATTAAACATTTCCTATTTTGCTCAGGTATTTTACCCTACCAAGAATTAGAGATCCACATCAAAGACCTTTTTTAAATAGTCGTCATATTGATTCAATCTAATGTGAATATTTGATTATAAACATACATACTTCCACACTAGTTATTAAAGTCGAGGTATGCAAGATACATAACATTGCTAGTTTACAAAGAGAGTGGACACTGCAAACTAAAGTGCCATTTAAATTTGCCACGTTCTCAGAATTCTTGTGGCAAGAACAAGGACAACTCTGCACGCATCTTTTGTAGCTGCAGATATGATCTGGATTTTTGTACATGTCACTGTTTGCCACAGCCTCATTCAGATCAAAAATATGGAGGGCATGTTTTGGTTAGCGAGAACTGTTTTTAAATTCACTGCACCCAGATTTCAACTTGAGATTGTCACACAACACATCAAAGTAGTGTTCATGCGTTTTTATTAAGGCTCGACCGAGATCTCGGTCTCGGTCTCGGCATTCTCGGCTATAAATCCAACCGAGAAATTTGTCTAGGTTCTCGGCTAATTATAGACGAGATTCTCGGTTATGACCGAGATTGTAACTTTGTTGGGATCGGCATTCAAATTTTGCTGCGCGTGGCCACGCGCAAGCACCGCAGTTGATTGGATGCATTTAATCAGCGGTTTTCATTTGTCAAAAGTTGTTTGCCACTAGTAACTGCAACACTGATCGATCCACGGTTTAAAACTAAATATTTAAATGAAAGCGAAGTTAACTCAGCCAAACTTTATATTATCGAGACTCTCACTCTTAATGAAAATGTAGGATCAGATTCTCGTGAGACGACATGTCATCTTCAACTAACTCGTCAAACATGGCTGCAAGAAATCAATCCAACTTATGGGCAGCTCATGATTCGATAGAGTTGGAAGACGAGCCAATGACCAATGACGAATACAGTTCAAGCTCTGTGATCGAAATAGCATTAGAAAGCTTTCTTAGATAGCCAAGACTGCAAAGAACTGATAATATTTTTGAGTATTGGTTTTCGTCACCTTATAGGGTGCTTAAGCCTGCAGCAAATAAGTTTTTATCTGCGTCGCCTACTAGCGTAACAAGTGAACAACTGTTTAGCAAAGCTGGACAATTGTATGACGAGAGGCGACACTCGAAGGGCGAAAATGCAGAAAAGTTGCTTTTTTATGTTATAATATAATTTTATTTAAATTTGATTTTTAAACAGTTAATTTTGTTAAACAATTAGTAGTGTATTAAAAAGTTAACATATTAAAATTTTTTTTCACGCTTTGTCTATTCTCGGTCTCGGTTCTCGGTCTCGGCCGAGATATTGTTTTATTCACGGTCTCGGTCTCGGCCGAGAACGAAAAACCCATCTCGGTCGAGCCTTAGTTTTTATATTCATCAATTTAAGTTTGCCTTGTCTTTTGACGTGCAATCCCTGTGGGCAGAGAGGTATGAGCATTTCCATATTTGCACTGCACTCTTTTCAGTCTAGCCATGCTCACGGCATTGAACTTTCAGATACACAACAAGGATATTGGGCTATTAATGAACTTGCTATAATTACTCCCATTAAATGTAACTTTGATACTTTAATGAACGCATGACACCATTTTGTCTTCAAAAGCAGTATCTTATAACTTGGCACTAACTCTTGTGTAGAAGATATAAAAATAATAATAGAGACATTTTTGGTAATATTACTTACAGTTGAACATTGAAAACAAGACACTACAGAACCTGTTTTCTTCTTGGGTTTGTGTGGTGCTTTTTCTGGTAATATTTGTTTCGGGAATTTAACTTTTCTTCCACTTCTGGTTACCTTTACCTATAATTAGAAAGTAGGATGAAAATATTAAAACACCATAATTACACTTGAAACATTCACCAATTCCAATTTTAATCTAATGTGTCATACAGAACAGAGCTCAAAGTTTAACATCTGTTAAACTTTTTTAACATGATGCAATTATAATCTGTTGTACTAATATACATTTAATGTCACTCTTATATGTTTATTTTCTTATAATATAAAAACATTATTATTTTGTCACCTCTATTGGTGGTTCTGGTTCATCTTCTGGCACCCCTTGAATTTCCTTCTTAATTGGAATTTCTGGTTTTGAAACATCTCTTTCTTTTTTGACTTCCTTTTTTGCGTCTTCTTTTTTGTTGTTAATAACAAACTTATTTTTCCCAACCACTGTCAAGTCTTTTGGCGACACAACCCTTTAACCAAATGACAGATATACGGTTCAAAATTATTTTTATAACATGATACACATTAAAAAAATCTTTAAATTAATTTGAAATTATTTCTTAAGGTTTTGAATACCAAGTTGGTAAATGATGCAAATGTAGTGAGGAAGCATGTTAACCCCACTTCCACTACTTTAAGCTTAGTTGAATGTACAAAAATTAAAGATAGATCTTTATACAAACATTCTGCAGAAACTCCATAGCACCAATATACTGATCAGTGTGCATAAAGTGTAAAACACTCTTGGCTGAGTATTTCAAACATATTCTGATGTTTTATGGAATAGCATTTGTGAAGTATAGTATAGATTAAAGTCAAAAGAAATTTTATAAATGAAAAAAAAAAAAAACTTTTTTATCCTTACTTATAAATAAAGCGGGTGTTGGTAACAGGGTCATATGTAGGTTCCAATTTTGCAGTTTTTTCAGGATTGTTAAATATCTTCAATGCTTGATTTACCATTTTCATTTGGTCAGCACTCAACTCATTGAGACTAGAATAAGTATAAAAATAAAAAGATAACATAGAAAACAAGTAAGAACCAGTAGAATTAAGGAAAATCAAACAGATGCACATCATACCTGTGGTATGTCTCACCGAGCTTGAGTAACTGAACTGAAGTATGCTTAACAGGATTGACAACTGATCTGAAAGTGATGAAAGTAGTTTTGTCATAGTTAAAAATACATTTAACAAATAATTAAACCAGAAGCAATAAATAAAGTATAATCAACTGTGCGCTGGAGACAAACTATTTAAGTTTGAATAATATCAAATATAAGTAAATAATATACTTACTCCTCTTTTGGTTTTATCTTTGGTAATAGTTTTTCACGGGGTTTTAATGCAGTAGGAAAGTTTTTAAGTTTTACTATTTTCCTGTCCACCTCAACTTTTGGTATCGTGTTTACAATATTTGTAGTGACCATGGTAGGTGTCATAAGAATATTGTTTACAGATATACATTGTTTATTTAGGTTATTGTCTTGTATGTTGCTGTTTAAAGATTTTGGTAGGAGAAAACTAGCAAGCTTCAAGTTATTTCCTATGAGTTTGCTTTCTTTCCTCTTCAGTATTCTAGGCTTCGTAACGTTCGGAGTATTGTTTCCAAGGCTGCTCTCAAAGATGCCGCTATTTTCGTAAAATCTTTTCAGGTTATTAGTGCCTGGTTTTGCTTCGTCTACATTTCCTTGAGCAAATATATACGATCGCCCCTGTAAATCAAATTATATATTCAGATCAAACCTATCATTACACAGATATTTAACATTAACAAATAAACAATAAAAATATACCTGAATGGCGCCAGTATCTTGCACCAAATAAACTGGCGTGTATTGACAAGAGTCTACTATGATGTTATCTTGGTGTGTACTCATACTTCCTAGATTGTTCATTTATCAGATATAATTCATTACTATAACACTAAGATATTATTTAATTCACAAAAATATCTATTGGGAGGTACAAAATAAAGCTCTCCCACATAAGCAATTGACATTTAACTGTGTCGTTCAGTAATAGTAAGAAAATCATCATAGGCGAGAGTCTACCATAGACTATGGTCAAACTATAGTTTTTAAGTTTTTCGGGGCATTTTCAATGAGTTTTTCTAACTATAATAAATATATGACTTCTATACTCAAGTCTCATTTCTATATAATTCATCAAAATCTGAAGAAAATTTGTAAGGTAAATACTATTCAGGCCGTTTATCCATTGAACTCGAAGTTCAAAGTGAACTTAGAGTGTTTACAGTTTGAGGTAATGCTGGTTACTGTTGTCCATTCATTTAAGGCGTTTCTAATCATACTGTGTAGAATAGGATGTGAGTTCTCTACATACGGACCGGTAATAAATCAAATAATTCGCTTGTGCACTTGTCCGTATAAACTCGCATCGGCGTGATTACAGGGTAGTACCTTCTAAGTTATATTATGATTTTAACTAATTTTTGTTTCTTGCGTTAGGTATTACTACAGTGCCAAAAAAACATGTAGCATATTTGAATTGCGCCTTATAACGTGAAGCAAAGGTAAGGGGCAAGTTCGGAAAAAACTTCAAGAGTTTATTAAGATCTCTGTAGCTCAATTGGAGAGTATTCATCCGGATAGCGAAAGAATGTGGGTTCCCTCTGTCCTGATACAAGTTCCATATCATGTAGTAAACATATCTTTAAAAATAAAGATGTAGCAGTTAAATGCTAGAATAACTTAAGATATATATGGCTAGATGTGTCTCTCGATTCTCAAATATTCATATATTCAGTTGTTTGCAACTTTAATTTTAAACAGACTATCGTGATAGAAACCCAAGACAAATAGTTAAACGCTCATTATATTTTTACGATATGCATGCATATTGCTTTAACCATTTCAATATAAAGTAAAAATGACGATGAAAGTAACTAACGGAGGTTCCGTTCCGAAATATACATCAGTATATTGCCCAGTGTTAATGACATCACGAATCAAAGCTATGCTGTTGATTTGTTCCGCAATATGCTGACCAGCATGTTGACGCCAGAAACCGATGCCATATTTAAATAATGTGAGAGCGAGAAAGAGGGCAAGATACTGCCCTGTTTTTCGCTTTCACACTATTGTAAACACATATTCACATCACACTTTCTTTTGCTTTGTTCAGCACTAAATGGCGACGAATTCATGACGTCATTAGGACTGGAAAATATACTGACGTGTATTTCAGAATACAGCCGAAAAGTCTTCTATGAGTATTGATTATGTATAAAACTATTAACTATATATATATATAAATATATATATATATATAAATTATTAACACACTTATAGAACGTGATACTAAATAATTAAAATTAACCACTCGAAGCAGTGGTTTTCAGTCGATGAATATTAAGACAGTTATATTGACTGATAATATGTAGGATTATCTGAAAGTACAAATGGCGTTTAGATGTGAAGCTGTGTGTGACATGGAAGCAATACAAAAATAATACGCTGTTAGTTATTACTCTAGCTGACTATTCTGCAATTGTAAATATACATAATTTACAATTGCAGAATAGTTGGTCCGTGATCTTTGAACACAGATACTTAAAGTACATCCCACTTTGCTAAGTCAATAGCCAAAATAAATTTTGCCTACAGAATCTTTACTGAATGTTTATCCAATATAACATCAATAATTTTATCACTCCATTCTATTATTAATATCTGACTTGGTTCGTTTTTCGGCTGTTAGTGTTTAGTCCTGTTTGTATCATACTTCCAGGGTTTATATTCACTGCTTTTATAAATTTATTTATTCCAACAACTTAGTTTTTTACAAATGGTTTTTTGATCTGCTCTCATAGTGGGCCACCCTGTGTATGAGAGGCAGGCTCCTTAAGTTTCTTTGTTATTAATTTGTAATTTAGAACAGACGTGCATGCATTAATGTATGTGTGTAGTAGTAGTGGTATTACAAACCATTGAAGGCATTGCAAAAAACGTAACCTCAGTAAGAGATAGGCCGCTTTGATTAAGTTGTTAGGCATGCTTTGTTATTTCGTAATTCGCATCATCGTCATCAAATGGACAAGTTTTCGTGAATATGTAAGAGTGTAACAAAACAGCGGAAGATGTCTGACAAGCTCTTTCAAGAACTTCCTGGAGTTTAAAATAAATAATCATAACTTTAGTCATCATCAAATGGAAAGGGGCTACTTTATTAATGATTTATCATTTATTGAGAATCCCTTATTATATTAATAAATCAGATTTTATAAACATCTAATTAAGGATATCAATAACCAAAGATTAGGCTGTATGGGTAATGTTTCTTTTGTCTTTTCTTATGGGAAAAACAAAAAGGCTTTATGGCAGCTTTCATCTTACTTAATGTAACCATAGATGAGATAACCTCTTTTCGATCCGTCAAGCTTTGTAACAAGGTGATTATCGTTATTTTTGTAGAAAATATTGTAAATGACCAGTAAATCTGGAGTATTTTAGTTTCATTTTAAAAATTTGATTGATAATAACGTGGTTATTTCATAATAACGTTGATTTTATGTGACTGTTCGTTTATAGTACAATCTACATGTCCACGTGTGGGAATTGCATTTTTCGTTAGTGAATTTAGTTTATTTGTTCCTTCTTTGCAGGCATCAAAATGACGAACTCTAAAGGTTATCGTCGTGGAACTAGGGACTTGTTCGCCCGTAGGTTCCGCACTCATGGAAACATCCCACTGTCCACTTATATGAAAGTGTACAAAATTGGCGATATCGTGGATATCAGGGTTAGTATTATTATAGTTATGTCGAAAATGTCGCAGTGTACATTTAAAGTTAGAATGGAAATTGATGATATTCAATGAGTATTAAACAATGAAATTGGATTTCTTAATGAGATAAATTTGCTTTGCTTATTGTTAGAAAAGTATTTGGTCAATATGCAGATCTATAACTACCAACCACTATTTTAGCAAATTGTATATTAATTTTTATATTGTGCAAAGACTAGTTATTTTGTTAATACAGTTTGATAATTTGCTTAATTAATTTATTGTATGGACATACATATAATGTTACTTCAATATGGAAAAATATACATAAAAACCCATTGATGAAGTTCACATGCTCATACTGCTTGGGTTTGAAGGTAATGTTGCTCCCTCTTGACCAAACTGGTCTAAAAAGCAATAAAGCAACAGTAGTGACCTAAGCTCAAATTAAGGATCCTCATTTTCGTTGATCTTTTCTTATTAATCAGTTTATAAATATATTTTTTACATATTTATTACTCAAATAATTCTTAAGAAGTGTAGTATTGTTATCATTCTTTTTAAATACAAGAATAAATTGTGAATACAGTATCTATTTTAAAATAGATGTCATAATTTTTGGACATTGGACTGGACATTTAATAATTAGGTAGTATTGTGTTATTCCACTACAGACTATTTAGATGTTACTTAAAGTGTATCAATGCTTTGTATGTGTTTAAGAAATGCATTTAAACATGACATCTAAGAGCATACCTATATCCAGCTGACTATATTTTTAATATACAAGATTTAAAAATGGTACTATATAAATATGGCTTTTCACAGGGTAATGGTGCAGTCCAGAAGGGTATGCCACACAAAGTTTACCATGGCAAGACAGGTCGTGTTTACAACGTCACAGCACATGCTCTAGGTGTCATTGTGAACAAAAGAGTTCGTGGCAGAATCATCCCCAAGCGCATCAACATCCGTATTGAGCATGTCAAGCACTCCAAATGCAGACAAGACTTCCTTAAGCGCGTTAAGGAAAATGAGAGACTTCTGAAGGAAGCTAAAGCGGCAGGCAAAATCATTAAGTTGAAGAGACAACCTGAACCACCCAAGGCTGCTCATATTGTTAGCGGACTCGAGAAACCTGTGCTATTGGCTCCCATCCCATATGAGTTTGTAGCTTAAAAACAAAATAAACTATTTTATAAGTTCTTTTATTGGTTTTCATTTCAGAACATGTTTGAAAAAATACCTACAACAAATGTATTTGATTTTAAAATAGATGTCAAAATTTTTGTGCTTAGTTGGTAGACAATGCCTAAATTTTTTTGAATTATTCTTCCTGAAAGTTTTCTGAAATAGGCTCAGAAGCAGATTTCTGGGATTTTCACTAGACAATGTTTAGTGCATGTTTCATGTTAACATCCAATATAGGCTACAAATCACTAATAATAAATATTTAGTTCTTTAGTATAATTACTAATAATAAGTATTTGTAAAGGTTTACATAGTTTCATAGATGATATAAACTTTTGAAGTTCTGGCTACCTACCACAAAGTCTGTGACCTGAGTCGGCTCTAGCCTAGAATTTTAAATAATGAAGGAAGAAGGTAAGCAAAAGTATTAAATAAGTAAGGGGATATAAGATCGAAAAAGCACAATTCAAAATAACCTACAAAGTTCTTTTCCTAGATTAAAACTTATATAGGTACGGCTTTTATTTACTGCTCTCCCGTCGAGTAGGTACCTACTTGAGAGAGCTTTTAGTTGTTTGTCGGGTAATACCGGCGGTGGTCATAATGCGAGATCATCCAATACATCTTATGGAAAGTATATTCTCCGGGGACAAAGTTATTCGTCTTCGACTAACGACAACGAGGACAGCAGCAGTGGCGGTGTTGGAGAGTTAAGTTCTGCTGTACAATTATCTTGGCCTTCATGCGCCTCAAGATGTCGCGCTTGACCACTGTCTCGCCTAATGGTAAGTGACAATGCTATCTAGGATGTGACGCGCTTGCCTAGAAGATACCTATTTACTCGGGACTTGAAGACCCCTAAATTGTATTTATCAGGAAACACAGATTCAGGAAAAGAGTTCCACTCCTTAGCGTTACGTATCAAATGGAACTAAAATCCTTAGTGCGACTCTTTGGTATATCTACCATATAATGGTGTCGCTTATTGGTAAGTCTGGTTGTCCAATGAAAAAATGGGGACGGCGGAACAAGCTTAACCAGAAGGTGCCTATTCACCCTGGCTTTAAAAACGGACGGGTTATAAGTTCTCGGTTTTTTTTTGTACCATATTATACAGGTGTTATAATAAATACCCTTTATAATAATTATTATAAAATTATAAGCACGGTATGCTATGACTATGACAGTAAAATCACTGTTGATGTCCAATATTAACGAAATTTTAAATGTATAAAAATAGTAGTGACGAGAAACCAGCGTACATACTTTCGATTGACGTAACTCAAAGCGCGTGAAAATGGCGGCTAATAACAATTAATGCACTTACCCAAGAAAATATTTTTTTAACAAAAAATAATTCTACAAAGGAGGAGTATCGAGCTAAGGAAATTGACCCCAATTTGACAAAAAATGTAATAATGTTTTTTTTATATTTTTCAACTTCTTTTTTGTAAAATGCAGGATACTAACTTTATGCTCAAATAAATGAAAATGCCAAATTATTACGTTTTGCTCTCGAAATAAATCAACAAACTGAGATCAAATTGGATCAAAATTGTATTTATTTTTTGCATTATCATTTTTTTTCAGACATGAGCGCATATTTTTAACATTTTCATTTTTATGTGTATATATTTGTTAACGTCTAAAGAACAACATATAAAAAAGTCATCGTGCTAAAACAATGCGCTCATAGTAAAATAAAACTTTTTATGTACTAAGGAGCATCTGGATACCCAAGGACTTTACACGATTGTCATTCATCGTGAAAATAATAGTATAATTAATAATAGTATTATAAGAGTGAAAATACAGTCACGACATGTCTCCTCTAAGCAATATTGCTTAGAGGAGCAGATAATATTATCTTTGGTTAGAGTACAGCACCACTATCATTTCGGGTTGGTATTGTCAATGTAAGGTAGTAGCTCGTACTGTTGGTTGCTGTGCTCACATAGCATCAGTACTGTGGTATTTATCATATCAAAGACATAAAACCAACGTACAGCGTGACATTCATTTCAGTCAGTTTGTGCAGGACGCAGCAGTGAACACTTCCAAGTGCGGGTGGTCAGACGATTCTGATGCAGAATAGATATGATTTTTTAAATATTTTGTTTCATTTTTCTTGCGAGTTACAATTTAATGCATGCTAAACCTACAAATATAAGAAAAATTCAAAATATGTTATAATGTTGCATACTTATTTGGATTGTATTTTTTGGACAAAAAACATAGTTTTCAAAATTTTCTAGAGGGGTCATTTTTCTTAGCTTATCGATACCCTTTCTTTTTTTTTTAAGTATTTTTCTATGAAAAATGACATGATTTAACGATTTATACAATAAAAAAAAAAATGATGCAAGAAACCTATTTGCAAAACTCTGCACAGTGACACAGTTTTATCTTTGGACTTACGCCTCCAAAAGCTTTTTCATACTTCTTTTTTAAACGCATCGTCGCCGCTCGCTTTTGTTGATAAAAACGTGATACTCACGTAAGTCAAACGCAGCTTGACTATGAATTTATGTAGATGTTGAAACAACTTTTGGATACCTGCATAAATTCAGTCTGAATCGGTAAAGACGTGATGATAAGATGAAACATGCACCCAGATCTCAAAAGACAAAAAACTGCTGACCCAGCAATCAATCCTTTGTCTGTTTCACCTTTGTCTGTTTCACCTACTTAGGGGAATATTTCTAGAAACTATCGATTGCTTTATGTTTATATTGGATCAAATGTTTTAATGCTTGATTTCATTTCAATACTTAAACTTTAAAACTTTCATACAAACAACCTCTTTTTCAAGCTGTTAGAGTCAGTGGCGGATTTACCAGGAAGCAAAGGAAGCAATTGCTTAGGGCCCCGCTTGGAGTGGGGCCAAAATTTGAAAAAAAATTAAAACTTATTTGAAAATGTAAAAATAATTAAAAATATTTGAAATAAAATGACATTGACATTTTCAATTCTTCATTGCTCTAAAAGAGTTTGAACTTTTTAAATTTCGATCGCTCGTGTTAGTATCTTCGTCTGAACAGCTACTTTTCTAAAATCATCATCTTCTTTTGCAAACAGAGTAGTAGGTAAATATTTTGTATCTTAGATTTCAATTTCACAAAAATGTTTTCTGCGTTTCCGAATGTTGAATGCCTCATCCGGCTATTTCTAATACTGCCAATAACAAATAGTACAGGCGAAAGATCGTTCAGCGCCTTGAAACGCGTCAAAAATTATTTACGCTCATCGATGGGCCAAGAAAAAGTCAGTGATTTAAGCCTACTGTTTATCGAAAAAGACAAGCTTCGAGAACTTGACTTTGATGATATTATGTATCAATTTGCGACTGAAAAAAGTAGAAAGAAGTTGTAATGGAGATGGTTCAAATAATATATTGATTTTGCAAAATTGATCTGTTTTTTGTTATTTAAAAAGAAGAGGGGGGGGGGGGGGGTTATATTAAAACGAGGGCCTCAAAAATCAGTTGTTGCTTGGGGCCCCGTCTGAGGTAAATCCGGCATTGGTTAGAGGTACATTTTTTAAAATACTAGGTTCATTTTGACGGCTGCTGTCAGATCACTAAAAATATGTGTAGCAAGCTGGTTAGACTGTAGCCCAATTACTTTTAATTCGATTTCTTGTATTTTAACTAGGTTGATGCAGTCGCTAAGCTTCGCTAGAATCATATATTGGAGCGGAGCGCAATACTAAAAAAAAACTCAATAATGTTTAGTTAATTTTAAAATTCCATAAGAATGAAAACTTTCAAAGTTTCAATAGGAAATTCCATAGAGCCAATAAATGAAAATGAACTGAAAGAAAATATTAATAAAAATATATAATGAAAATATTTTTTGTTCATTACTTTTTATTTTTGCGAATTTCAAAATTCGGACACGATCTAGTCCTAAATGTGTTGATTCGATTCCACACAAAAATGATTAAAATCGATTTAGGAACTCGGGAAGTTATGGCGTTACAGACATTGCGTCATTGAACCTAATCCATGGGATTTCCGCTAGCTTCGCTCGCTGCGCTCCAGTAAACATAGTTAAAATAACAAAAACGCATCAAATATAATTTGACCTGTAAAAAAGAATTGCGTAAAAATAACTGGCATTATAGTAAGTACAATAAAGTCGCGGGAAAAAGCTGGATGCGTGCAGCACAGGACCGATCGTTGTGGAGATCCTTGGGGGAGGCCTATGTCCAGCAGTGGGCGTCGTACGGCTGATATGATGATGATGATGATGATGATAAAGTGACGGTTAGAAATTGGGGAAGACAATAAAATAATTTCAGTGCTCAGAGAAAAATCACAACGGTTTATTTTGAAATTAATTTTATTTACAGTTGAGTGAATTCTAAAAGTTGAATAATAATCAAGTATTTAAAAATTTCAATAATATAATGCCTTTTCAACTTTAACAAATCTGGCATTAAAATTTAACACGATCTATCATAGTGACTATAAATAATATAAATTACTTTGCATTAGTTAATGGATAAACTTAACAACTAGCGTCCCTAGATTGATAAAATAATATATAACCTGTTTCAGATGACTTTTGTATGTCTGAGGTTAGGCCGTAGAAGTCTTCTATTGCTGAGGCATCGATTTTCTGAAAAAAAATCAAGTATCACTATCACTACTGTATCATAGTGATGCAGGCCCACTTTCAAGTTAAGCAGGCATGCACTTGTAATAGGACCTTATTGCGGCAGCATTTGGTGGGTTATTGCCAAACGCTTGGTATATTCTATTTCTATTTATATAAAGCTCAAGAGTAGAGTTTGAATCCTATATTTACTATGTAAGATTATTCCATTATATATTTTTAATTATCTTATCCAAGTTTACTAAAAATAATTATTTCAACGTCTTGCATTTTGCTAATGGGATTCTTTACAAAACTCATCCGTTAGTTAACTTACATCGACCATATCGTCATCGAATAGCAGCCAAAATCCGTGGCTCTTGACGATGCTTATGTAGTGTCCGCGATTGGGCCCCGAACCACAGTGAACAACTACAGCTACCAGGTCGTACAACCGGTCGGGGTTCACGGCGTCATCAGACTGCAAAACATTAAACCTTCTAAATTGGATATATATATATAGCACACCAGAGGTAAAAAATAGAGCATAAAATCTTTAATAACACTAATGAATGTAACCATTTAATTTGTGTACTTCTCATGCTATTGCTGTTATATTGTAGCCTCTAATTAAAGTTTCACCTCATCAAATAATTATGTTTATATCTATTTTGTTGATGATCTGTTTAATAAATAAACTAATGGATTGATGCGTGCTAAAGACTGCAGACGCAGTCGGGACCAACTCCCCATACGCGGAACTATCCATCGCGGAACTATCAATCCAATATTCAGATGCCAGAACAAATGAATCGCCAAACACAATTTCGTTTTAAATTTTTAATATTTCCATATGTGAAAGTCTTTGTTGTTCCGGTTAAACAAGTACATCAATCAATTGCAATGGATAGTTTTTATATATACTGCGATCTAACAACAGACAAAACATATAGGCATAATATGCTTTTTTACCCATGCAAAGCTGGGAAGGATCGCTAGTATTATACAAGTTTTAAGAACATTTATCACAACACTCTTTAATTGTATAGCACCAATGCCACTTACTGTATTAAACAGCCTTAGTTCTAGAGGGAAGACAACACGATGTGACACCTTAATATGCCTATTATACTGTTCCATATATTTAAAGCGTTTCAAGTGTAGTGCAAGGATCAGAGGCAGCTTCTTCACACGCATACGTTTTTGTGCCTCCTGATAGCTGCTGCAGTGGTCACATTTGAACTTGTTGTCATTGCATAAAGTTTCTGTATCACTAAAGCACTTTAAGCAGTGTGTAATGCTTGTGTTCTGTCCAACATCCACCTAGAACATTTAATAAAAAGAAACATTGACATATTATCATAACAGATTATTTTTAAATATACTATTTTTGTCAATTAATTGCTGTATGCTTTATCAATAGATCATCAATAATACTTTCACAAAATCACGTATTTCCTATTATACATAAGTAACTTAGCTTGAAGTAATTTTATTAATTTCAAAAAATGTAAAAAGTAATAGAAATATTGTACTGTGAATACTAAACAATACATTGTTATAACTGCTTTAACTCGATTGTTAGATATTTGTAAAAATATTACTTTCAATGTTGAAGATAGTAAACCTGCAATATTGATGGAACAATACTAGCTGATAATAGAAGTTAAACTGCCGCACTCAGAGGTGTTAATTAAATTAGTGCTAATGAACAATTAGGTAATTATAATTAGAAACTATAATTAGCCGTACCTCTCAGAGACAAAAATGAATGGTTCGTTAGTTAATGACAACTTTAAGTAAGCATAGGTTGGGGTACCCCATCGAAACATAAGTCGATAAAGTCTGATATTGCCACATGTATTAACTCATTGGAATCACATAATTAATGCGCTTATTGACATGTCTACCAGCATCTCGGCTGTGGGTTTTTTCAAAGGTGTATTTAATCTTATAGAAATATAGCATTGTTTAGTATGTTACTTCACAATTAACTTTTACAGCATGCCATAATAATTTAAAAATTTACCTGTACAATCCCACTTATCAACAATGTCATAAATCATACCATTCTTTGATATAGAATTTGTTAAGGATTATAAAAGTCATGTTAAGGATTGATACCATAGCTATATACAATAATGACTGTTGAAACTCACCTGCAAATCAAAAAAATGTTCATCCTTGCTGCTTACTGTCTCACAGTTAAGACACCTGGTTTCACTAGTTAGGGTTCCTTGAAAAATCTCATGCACCCAAGTGGGCTCAGTGTTTTGAGGCAGTGAACCATTGCATGTCACATTTTCACCTGAAGGGTTTTTCTGCACTTTTAATGTACTTTGATTTCTTTCCGCTGCAACAGTAATTACTTAATTTTATACAATCTGAATCTTTAATAAAATAATTATTTATTGAATTTGTAAATGTAGATGTTCGGTCTGAAAAATTACCAGTTTTATTTAATTTAAACACATTTTTTTTACTAACAACTTTTAAATGTACAAAAACAATTTTTCATAACAAATGAAAAGTGTAGGCATAAATGTAGATTCCTAAATTTTTAAATGAGCAATTTTAACTATAAATCATTTCTTTACATATAAAAAGTTAGGATTAACCTACATGAATAACAAAGCATATATGAGCCATGTGTACAATGCAAGCAAAAATGTACACCGGTGCTAAGGGTTATCTTTTATATTCCAGCAAAATAAAATACAGTCAATATCCCCATTTTAGGATATCTTGGCATTTATTATATTCAATTATTTGGCTATGTAATATAAACATGTTTAAGTAAAGCAAGAGTTCTTACCTAATATAATCTCATTAATGTGGTTTATTAAGAAGTTGAGAAACTCATGTGCATCTTGCTGCATATAATTATCAAATTCCTCTGGAAAATATGTAATCAATTAAATGATGAAAGATAAAAAAATTACAACTATTTAAATAACAAATGTTTATAAAATTACCTTTTTCTTTCCTTAATCTAGCAATAAACTTTTTTGGTGCAATTGACCCCACTTTCTTTTTTTGAGTTGCAAT
Organism: Calamotropha paludella; assembly: GCA_927399485.1. Taxonomy (NCBI): domain Eukaryota; kingdom Metazoa; phylum Arthropoda; class Insecta; order Lepidoptera; family Crambidae; genus Calamotropha; species Calamotropha paludella. The sequence goes on along the minus strand of OV656808.1, from coordinate 6,869,710 downwards.
GCTATAAAATAAATCAGCTAGGCATGTGAGCAGCGTTTCTTTTGTCCTCTTATTCTTGGCTTTGTATTCTAAAACTTTCTCTCTAAAGGGTCTACAGAAATATAAAGCTTGCAATACAGAATTACTGTAACATGTATTGCCAAACTGAAAGCAAAGAGATATAATCATGGTGACTAAATTATATTGTAAAAATGATTGTCTATATCCAGGTAAAACATCAAAACTTAATAATGAACATTACTTTTGTTTTCAATAGCAATTTGATATACTTCTATGAATTTTATGTATTTCTTTTTCAAGCTTGAAAAAGAGCATATGAAGCTTTATGATTCAATCACTAAATTCAGAAAACAAAAAGTTTCTGAAACATTGAGTGGTTGTTGGTACGGTTGACATCATGTTAAGCAACAAACTCTTAAAATAAAATTATTGTTATTACATAGGCTTTAGGTAGGGTCAAACTTATAGCTTCAAGTGCTATCAGGGTATAGTGTATCATTTGTATTTGTATATAGTGTATGCACATATGCCTGTTTTGCTGGGCAGTAATTTATTAATATAGCCTCTATATCCTTTTACACCCACTATACTCCTCTAATGGCAGTTAAATAATTAGTATAGTAATTATACAACTTTAAGATTTGTTCTTTACACAAAGCAATTATAATGAAAAAATTTAGAAATTGAGGCTTTATGAGTAACTAATAGACCAATCAAATAGTAAAATAAAAAAGTTCTTCACTGTAAGAGATGCGAATGTTATATATTTCCCTCCTATTAGAATAAAGGTATTAAATTTCAACTTACATTGACTAAACCAAAATAATGTTCATTGGGTGGAAACTGTTCCGATCCGATATCCCTTTCCAACTGTGATATGTTTGCGCCCTGAAACAGTCAATGATGCGATTATGATTTTAAGATTATGATATAAACATCAATCAAAGTTTAACAGAAAGTCGCCGATCAATCCGATTAGATTAAGTACAGTCGCATTAGAATTAAAGTTATTGTGGTTAATTTAGCAAATTCTTATGCATTTCATTTATGTTAAAATATATTGGCTTCTAAAATAAGTAATTTTATTGCGAATTGATGCACAAATTTTCTTACCATTCTCTGTTGGAAATTAAGGCCGAGATCCTGACATATTGACATTTGCAATCTGTTTCTAACAACTTGTTTACAAAATAAGCGTTATTTATAGGATATATACTTAAAGGAGCTTTACAAATGTTTCTATGAACATAATTTTATAATCCAAACGAAATTAAGATTGAAACGAAGCACAACATCCGTCGAAAGGTTTCATTGGATCATAGACAAACATCCAGTCAAGTCACGTCAAAACGTCAACCAAATCACTATTACGTTTTTTTGGTTTTCCCTTAGGGGAATACAAATGGTATAAAACTTAGACAGCCTCGTCTTCAGTTGCTTCTTTTTTCGGTCCTCTACAAACGTCTTGAACGATTAGGAAAACACGCTTTGCTTTATCAAAACTTTTGTATGCAACCAATGCTCATCAAGTTTTTTTATATCATTAATGACTTTTTCAGGTACTAGAAGCACGATTGTTGCGTTATATAACTTGTGCGATATATGGCGCAAGAAAATCATATTATTTAGGTGTCGATACAGAGAGCTTGTTATTTGAGTTGCAAACACGGCCCTTAAGTCTTATCTTAATTGGATACTTACCAACAGTATTACTATAGCATCAGTAAATCCAGTCGAGATTACATTTATTAGGCTGAATTCCTTACTTATGTTAAAAAGGAAATGTAAAACGTTTTGTGGAAGCGTATATAATGGTCATGTTATTAAAAATACCATTGTCATTTTATTATTCAACTTGAAATTAATTTAGCTACGAGCTTGCACGTGTGTTTTAAAATACACTTGTAAAATTCGTTTTGTGCAGTTCGTTCGCGTCTGCAGCCGATTTATATGTGCACTGAGCAAGGAATCACTATGATATGTGATAAAATAAAACATTATTTTCCGATTGTTTTTTCACATCCCTATCATGTTCGTTTTGAACACTATATAGACTTTAACTAAATAGAGCAATCAAGTAGTTTTGCTTATCTATAAAAAGTACACATGTGAGTATTTATTATTTGTTATTAGCATTGCATAAATATGCTTATTGAAATACGACACAATTCTGTTGTACGTTAATTTTGCCTGTGCCGTGATGTATAATATCAGTCATATTTTATTGTAATTTGTAACATTTTGAACGTTTCCGTTTCATTTGTCCCAGATTCCAGTATAGCATCCCTTTTAATTTTTTTCGATTTAAATCTATTCGGGATTGGGAGCAAGGAAGTTTACGTCTGTTGTGTTGACGTGGCGAGTTACAACAGGTACAAGTCAGAAAGTTAATTATTCGTACTCATGCCGATACATCAAATTCCACTTTAATAGATAAAATTTGTATAACAGCAGTTATAAGATAAACTTGTGTAAATACCTGTGTGTGGCCCATAATTTCTTTACTAACAAAACTAAGAACATAGTGGTAGTAAGGCGACATATATTTCGTCATTTTAACTTTAATTATTACAGTTAATAATGTTGAGAACATTATTCGTGTCTCTTGCGGCTTCGGCGGTATTCGCCGGTGTACCGAGCCCAGAGGAAACAAAAAGATTAGTGGACCATTTTTCTGACGCCGAACATTTTAAAAATGAACATCACAATAAACAATTCGATCACGATGCATTCTTAGGAGAAGATCAGGCTAAAACATTTGATCAGCTGTCTCCAGAAGAAAGCAAAAGAAGATTGGGGTATGTTCAAAATTTATTTTTGCCTACTAATACTATCTATTTCATGTTTTATGTCAATTTTATTAGAGCATACACTAATCTCTTATGGATGATACATACATAACAATTGGGTTATTTAAATGAACAAGACTGTTGGGAACTTAGTGTAAGTTGCTAATAAGCTGCTTTGTAAATTAATTGAAAAGGTTAACTTGTTAATCAAATTTTATAACATAATTTTAAATTCTGTTTATAATTATAACTAAAATCTATGTAGAAAGATATTTGCTAGTAATAAAAAATTTGGCTAAATTTCATATCTGTAGTTCATTGACCTTTTTATCTCAATACTTGACCATTATATCTTTTTCTAGAATAATTGTGGATAGAATTGACTCTGACAAAGATGGTTTTGTAACCTTAGTAGAGCTGAAGGATTGGATTAGATACACCCAGAAGCGGTATATAGATGAAGATGTGGAGAGGCATTGGAGACAGCACAATCCTCAGAATGAAGATGCTATTCCATGGGAGGTATGTTAAGTTTGTATTGTATTTATATATGAAATATGCAGGTTATTGTCAATTAAAATGAATCTTCAAATCATTAATCAGAAATGTTAATGAAAAATACAATACACAATACAATATAAAATTATTTGTTCTTTCGGACAGAAATGTTTTTAAACTAAGGACCACTCTTAGTACGAACTAGATGTATGTATTGGCACACATCTATATAGTACAATGAATGATCCTATTGTTTAAAGAGATTTCTGCCTGACAACCTTAGGATGATGAGTAAAAAAGAATGACCTCCAAATAGTACACATATAAAATAAATGAACATAGAGTAAGGTAGAGTCTGTCTTACTTTATTTTTTAATGTTGACAGTAATTTTGCTTGTTTGATAGCTAGTCATGTAATTCCATAATTGTACTGAAATACAAGGTACATATTAAATTGATTATTGTGGTTTAATAACAAAGGTCCTAATATTAAAAAATGTTTAAAAAATTCTCATGTTCTAATGTATTTTTAAAGAAAACAAGCTAGACAACAAAATCATTATGCACTTTAGGGAACTAGAGCATATCAGAGGAATATTTTTACAGCACATTTTTCTATATGTTTTTAAATTATAGAGATTATAATTGTATTGTCATGAATCATCAGCCTATTAATATGCCTGTATGGGTTTGTGGGTGTTAACAAGGCAGATGCAGCCAGGACCAAAGGCTTAACATGTCTTCAAAAGCATGGAGGACTTTAAGATGGCAAATCTTTGATCATCCATCTGATGACTGGCCCTTGTTAACTCCTTACCATTAAGCCATATATGGACACAAAAGTTATAGCAACAAATCTAATTGTTAAAAAAAAATCCACAAAATATAATTCAGGTTTGCCCTAAGTGCATGTGGAGGCATATATAGATTTGCATTATATGACCAGACTGCATGCTAAGTCATATACATATAGTGTTGTATAAAGCCTTCTAATATATGTTTAATTCTTCTAATTTCAAGTAGATCATTATGTAAGCTTAATTAAACATTCTTATAAAAAAATATTTTTAATCCATCTCTTAAATAATTCAGATGCTAAGGGGTGCCATCGAGCTACTTAATGGTCCAATGGTTAGACCATGATAATTATAACTAAGATATAATTTTTGATAAAAGATACAATTCAAAATTATTGCAAAGTTACAGATAGCTATGAGTGTACCTATATCTATAAAGGATTTAATAAAATATGCCTATACTAATATTTATGATATGCCCATAATCACATTATCAATACCCATATCTATCAGGGATTTTAGTTGTTTTTTTCCTCATTTAAAAGGAAAAATGTATAACATTTTTATTGCAGAAATTGTTTAATATTTGAAACTTCTGTAATTTTTACAAGATTTTAATATCATAGAAATTATATCAAAGGTGATGTTTCATTTTTGTATGGGATCTGAGGCAGGGAGTTGGTAATCATATTTCACTTGTTATATGTATAAATGACATTTATACAAATTGTATTTTACAGACATACAGAAAAAATGTATATGGTTTTATGGATGAAATGGATGAGAAGGAACTCAAGACTCCTAACAGCGAGGGCTTCACATATTCTAGCTTGCTGAAGAGGGATAGAAGGAGGTGGCACTATGCTGGTCAGTCACGATGTCCAAAATTCAAATTTTTCTTATCAAAAATAATATGAATGATAAAATATCTTTACTCTTATTTGATAATTCATAATGGAACACTAGATATTGAAAAATCCATATTAACTACTTTTTAAATACTCCTGCTGCTTTTATGAGAGAGTAAACATTTATTACATAAAGCTAGTACCAAGTTTCTGTTTTAAGTAGTCATAATGGACAAACACAATGAGGTCTTCAATCATAATGTTCCATTTATGTATGTGCAACATTGTAATACTCATTTGAGACAGTGGTAGCATTAAGGCTGCGTTAATAATACAGTATTTTATATCTAGGAATGAATGAATTCTTCATTCCTCGATATAAAATACATATAAAATTCTGGCATGCATCGCCTTTTGTATGTCGGCGAAATGATTTATTGTTCTTAATTAGTAATATAATCCAAAAAGACCTTTGAACCCAGTGGAAAGGTTCTACCATTCTTTCATCCTCACTATGTTATGGTAAAATGTTTTAATTAGTATTTTTTTCCAGATGCTGACAAGAATGACGCGTTGAACCGTACTGAGTTTTCGGCATTCCTACATCCAGAAGAGCACACTGGTATGAGAGACATTGTTGTGCTTGAGACATTGGAGGATGTTGACAAAGACAAGGTAAACCATATTGTAAATACATTGCGTTAAACAATCGCAATATTATTAGTGATACTTTATATATTGATATAGGTATAATCTTTATTTGTTCTTTGTCTATGGTAGACATATTGTCATACCACAATGAAGAAAGAATAAGGGAATTTATCCAATTAAACTTGTTAGCTTCGCGTTTTTTATACAAACAGAAAAATATTAATATAATAATAATATAATATTAAATATTACAATTGATAAATGAAGCTTTAATGCTTATATGTTTAATTAAAAATAGAACATAAGATTCAATTCTCAGCACAAGATTGCTGAGTATTCGAATCAAAATAACTTTTTATGCTGTAATATAGCAAAAGCTGCATTGTACACCAACAAAGCTGCATCAATACTATAATAACATAAAAAATAAATAATAACATAAAATCATCTTTAAAAATAAGCAATTGATAGTTTTATGTTTCCTCACACTTAGGTTCACCGTAGGCCGATTGAATGGCGGTACTTTAGTTATCAATTGATTTTTATCTTAGCATACTGTTGTAATAAGTTCAGAAAAAAATTCGTCGGTTCTAAAACGCGACACAGCTCCTCGCCGCCACTCCGTCGGTCTCCGCTGATCCTAAGTATTATAATAAACACAATAATAAAGTTTGCATGGTTACTGAATTCACTCTACAAAATAATTTGCCACTTAAGACATACTAAAGGCGAAGAAGTTTTGAAAATAGTTAATAAGCCCAGCTGATATAACAAATTTTTTTCCCTTGTTTAGTTTTGATAGGCATATAGGTATAATAGATACTAAAATAAAGTCATACCATGAATTTGAGTCACCATATAATTGTTATAATAAAGCACCATATAATAAAGGTAGTAAAATATTTTGATCCCTGGCTCAGCTAATTTCTGCCAGGACCGTCTGTAATCTATTGGAGGCCCTGGACATATAAGAATAATGGGGGCCCTACGACTTTGACAGGACAGTTTTTTATAACTAGAATAGATAAAGAAAGTAGATAAACAAGGTTTCAGATTTTTTATTGTCAGTTACTATTGACTGTATAATAATCTTTAATTTAAATGGCGCGATTCACACATATTTAAAATTGATTAGCCTTTTTTTTGGGCGAGAGCAGAGTAGCTTAGAGTAGTCCCTAATTGAGGTTCGATCTGGCAGGAACTAGGGGGCGCCTATCGATCACGGGGCCCTGGGCATTTGCCCATAGTGCCCAGTGGGAAAGAGGGGTCTGATTTCTGCTGTATCTCACTACCTCCTTTGCTAAAACCTGACGGGTCGTTGGCAAACACCGACAAGGAAAGGGCTGATTTTTTTTGCCGAATATTTGCATTTGGAACCTTCCAATGCGGTACCTTCCGGTTTGTGAAGTTGTGGGACTTTTATTTCTGAAATCCGTATTAGACCAATCAAAGCGAAGTAAGAAAAGCATTGCGTGAGCCGCCTTCCATCAAAGACCCAGTCGTATCTTTTCTTGACTTGAATCCTATTTTCCGAGGTGTGTCTGTGCCGATTACTGACCATCCTGAACTTCTCGGCATATCATTGTCACCAGCTCTCAATTATGCCTCTTTCATTAAGCCTTACTCTCAGTAAGTCTTAATTAGCTTAAAAAAACTTTACATTCTGGCGAAGGTGAGAAGATATTATACTTCACGCCCGAACAGTTGGTCGAGTTGGTTCTCTTTCTTGGGACGGTTCTGCCCAATACTAGCTCCAGACCATTGAGTCCATTGAGAGGAGGGCCAAGAAGCTCATCGGCAATGACGATCTTTTTGATAATAAGCTCAAAAGCCTGAGCATAGACGGAAAGCAGCTAGCCTATCCGGTGCAGCAGAATTGTACAGCCTTATTCCGCCGTCCCCATTTTCTCATCGAACAACCAGACTTACAAATAGAGTTGATATACCAGAGTCGCACTAAGCGTTTTGGTTCCAATTTTGTGATCCGTAATGGAACTCTTTGCCTGAGTCTGTTTCTTGACAAATGCAATTTAGTGGTCTTCACGTCACGATTGAATACGTATCTTCTAGGTAAGCACGTTATATCCTAGATCGTCGCTTCACCATCAGCCGAGATAGCGGTCAAGCTCCTACCTATTTACTATAAAAAATCTTACCTTTACACTTATTAGCTTAGCCTTAAGCAATCACTAATAAGGCTTGCTTTATGGATAATAGGGTGACGGATAAACATAAATATATCGCTTATTTAAAGAGAGAACGCGATATCTCGATATTCTTTAATTTAGAGAAATCGACTTTAATGTTTGTAAATACGATAACTTTAAGAGCCTTCACTTATTACTTTGTAAATACCATGTTTTTGTAGTGTAAAGAATGAAATGAATTTTGTAGTATGAAGAAAGCTTTGCGGTGAATAATTTGTGATACTATTTCCAAAATCGCTGTCTGTCAAGATGTCACGTTGTTATTTTAAATGAGCGATATGATTCATAGATATGTAAATCCGACAAAAATATTTGCCCGTTCTGGATCTCGAACCAAGGATCGCTATCTTTGCACAAAACAATCATCAATACGGTACATAATTGGTGAATATGTAACATATATGATGATTCTACCTTTATTTTTCAGGATGGCAAGGTATCTATCGATGAATATATTGGCGACCTGTACAAAATTGAAGATGGGGATGACGAAGAGGAGCCTGACTGGGTCAAGCAAGAGAGAGAGCAGTTCACTGGCTACAGGTATAAATATACTGTTTCATGATCATATGGCACGAAACGATATGGCAATAATGACTGAAAATACTTTTAAGTGTAAATATATTTATGCATTTTTGCTATATTTTTATTTGTACTATGACTGTGACGACCTAATACTGACTATATACGTGACGACCTAATACTGACGCGTTAATCACCTCAATGTAAGCTAGAATACTGTAGATCGGTGAGATTACAATTCCAGTATACATATAATACAAAAGCAATTATATTTAAATAATGAATAATTGTTATATAAACGATATTTTAGAAATTTTATCGACTTCATTTTAAGCTAATTGAACATTAATTTATTCAATTTTTTGTCATTAAATTGTTTATAATTTTATTACTATTGCCAAGTTTATTATATCGTTATCAAATTATTTATTTCAAGTAATGTATATCAATTTCCAATACAATTGTAATTGTTTAAGGAATAAAAACAAATAAATAAAATAAATTAATATTGTTATGAACACACAAAGCGCAAACAAACGAGCGCGGCACTACATAGAAGTATAGTCTCGAAAACCGGGTACATGCGCGAACTTTCCAGACACGGCCGATCACGTTCGCGCGAGTCGGGTACGTTCCAGAAAGGAACTTACTGGAATGGTCTGGGGCTCGTCTCGGCCCATATAAATAACCGCTGAGAGGCGAGCCAGTCAGTTCAGTTGGAGCTACCTTCGAGGCGACTTCGAAGTGAAAACCAGTGATCAAGAGTGATACTAGTGAAACTTACGACTTGGCTACGACCTAGGACATTGTTAGTGCTTAGTGTTTGGACCTAGTGCTTTGTGTTGGACCTAGTGCTTCGAGAATAAAGTCTTCAAAAGAGTCAGCAGGTCTTTCTCTCCGAATCAGCGAACCCTAGCACGCAACAACTGGTGTCAGAAGTGCGATTTGGAGATGCCATTGATTCCGAGAGAGGACTTCAAGGAGGACTTTAAGGAGGGCGTCAGGAGGGCACAAGGAGCTGCGGAGGCCACACCCACTGAGGACCAAGCTCCGCCCACTGTGGGTGGAGCCCCGCCCACTGGCCCCGCCCACCAGGCACCGCCCACTGACCACGCCCCTCAGGCTCCGCCCACTTTGGCTCAAGCCCCGCCCACTGGCCCCGCCCACCTTGCCACGCCCACCAGACAGGCCACGCCCGCCAGACAAGCCACGCCTACCAGCGGCACCGAAGCTTCTACAGCCCCTCAAGTGGCTCTTTAATTAGGAACTTTAATTGAATTATTGGAACTGCAAACGGCTGAAATTCGGGCAATAAAGGAATCACAAGAACGCAAGCTCGGCGCTTTGCAAGAGTCACAACAGTCACAAGAACGCAAGCTCGGCGCTTTGCAAGAGTCACAACAGTCACAAGAACGCAAGCTGACTACGATTCAAGAGCAACAAGAAAAAGCGCTTCAAGCGATAAATGATGTTAGTGACACGGTGATGAAGCTTCGAAGAGATGTCGACGTAGTGGAAGAACGAGTTACCGGGTTAGGATTGGATGTTGAAAATCTGAAAACCGGCCTAACTGAACTACAAAAGAAAGTAGTGCGCCTTGAAACCACGGGAGTTGTAATGTCAAGTGGAACTACTGGAGTGGCGCAAGGACCAAGAGTGAAAGTCCCGCCATACGATGGCACTACTTCTTGGAACGCTTATCGTCAGCAATTTCAGACTGTTGCTACTGCCAACGGATGGACGGAAGAACAATGCCTGACCGCTCTCACTGTTGCGCTCAGAGGGCAAGCTTTGTCGGTCCTGGAAGCACTGCCACATACAGGAAATGGGTTCCAAGACCTGATGGAGGCACTTGAATCCAGATACGGGGAGCGACACCTGGAGCACGTGTTCCGCGCCCAACTGCGTGAAAGAGTCCAACGCTCAGGAGAAGGACTGCAACAATGGGCGTTGGAAATTGAAAAACTTGTCAGGAAGGCACGCCCAGGAGCCGACACCAAGATGGTAGACACGATTATTGTTCAAGCATTTGTCGACGGAATCAAAGACCCAGAGGTCAGAGCTGCAGTGAGGCTTCGTCACCATACCTCGCTAAGGGAAGCATTGGCGCATGCTTTGGAGGTCGAGGCTGTTTGTCATGACATACGGCAGACCCATAAGATCCGCGAGGTCTCTGAGGAAGCCAAGGAGGTTAAGGCTCCTGCGAGGAAAAGTTTTGGACCCTTGTGCTACAAGTGCGGCGAGAGGGGCCATCTTCAGCTCAACTGCCCGCAGAAGGAGACCCAGATGGCAAGGATGAAAAGGATCGAGGAACAAATAGAGGAGCTGAAGAAGCAAGGGGCTTCGTCCCCTGCCCGGGCTCAGGGAAACAGGACTAAGGGGCGACTACTGGCTGACGCAGAGGAAGCCCCGATAACTGTTATCTCCCAGGCATGCAGCGGGAATAGTCTTGCGATCCAGGGGACTATTAACGGGACGGATTGCAAAATGACTCTAGACACAGGAGCCTCTAGAACAATAGTGAACCCAAATCTGGTAAAAGCCGCAAGGGGACACAAGAGGAGAATTAACTGTCGACTTCTTACTGCCTCCGGTCAGCCAATACCCGTCCTGGGAGAAATGTCAGTTACGATGTGTTATATTATGTAAAATATTTATAATATTTTAGGAAATTAAATAAATACCATCATTGAGTTTTAAGTGACAAATATGACAAGTTTATTTCTCTATGCTCGTAAATACAAAAAGATCTAATACAACATCTTCCTTCTTAATAAACAAAATAAAACATTTTCTTCCTATACAAAACACTCTTAAATAAATGAAACTTAAAGAATAATTACTTCACAGTGTAACCAAAACGATCAGGTGGACGACTCACGCGACCAGACGAAGTTACAATGTAACCCTCAGAATTCCTGTGCACCAGTGGACTACTTTTGACTTCTACAGACGGAGACTCATTAACAGCGCAAGGTGTTTCTATGTCATCAGGAATATAAAAAGGAACAAACGAAAAGGGTTTTATAAATATTCGGTTACGAACGAAATGCACACCGTTAGTAGATACAATTTTATATGTGCGTCTATCTAATTGAAACAAAACTTCACCTATTCTCCATTGTTTACCAACTTTAAATAATACTCTTTCACCCGCTACTAATGGTCTTAAGTCCTTTTTATTGCAATCAAAATAAATCTTACTTCTACGCTGTCTCTTTTCCAAATTGGATTTTACATTTTTATAAATTCTAGGTTGAAGACTATCTGAGGACAATGGCAGAATACCTCTTAACTTTCTGTTAAAAAATATCTGGGCAGGTGACGGAATGTCATGAGAAATGGGAGTGTTCCTAAATTCCAACATTGCCAAATACATATCTTTTCCTTCATGTGAAGCTTTCCTTAATACATTTTTAATACTTTGAATTGTTCTTTCCACCATACCATTGGATTGTGGATATTCTGGGCTTGAGAACTTATGCTCAATATTCCACTGCTTACAAAACAACGCAAACCTTTCACTAGAAAACTGTGGACCTCCATCACTAATAAATACTTCAGGAATACCATTACGACTAAAAATACGCTTTAAATTGTTTATTATAGTATCACTAGTTGTACTGGTTAGTAGTACTAATTCTGGAAACTTGGAAAAATAGTCGACAGTTAGTAAATATATTTTCCCATTCAGCTCAAATAAATCAGCTGCAATTTTTTGCCACGCGTGCTTAGGAACCTCATGTGGTATTAAAGTCTCCTGCTTATTACTATTGCTATAAAGAAGACAAGTTTCACAAGATGAAACTATATTATGAATATCATTATGTATGCCAGGCCAATAGAGACAATCGCGTGATCTTAACAATGTTTTTGTTACACCCATATGCGGAAAATGCAAACGTTGTAGCATCTCTCGCCTTAAATTCATCGGAACTACAACACTACTTCCCTTAAATATAATATCTGACTTCAACGTCAAGTCATTTCTAACGGACCAATATTTTCTCACAGACTCCGGCAGTAAGTTTTTGTGAGATGGCCAACCTTCCACAATGAATTTTCTAACTAGAAGTAACTCTTTGTCTCGACTAGTAGATTCCTTTATATTATTTAATTGCAATGGTGATGCATTTATGTTATTTACAATACAGTCAATCTGAGCTTCAATTTCTTCACTTTCTAAATCCACTTCTAAAGAATCACTAATGTCATACGATCTAGATAAAGTATCAGCTAAATATAGTTCTTTACCACGCTTATAAACTAATTCAAAATTATATTTTTGCAACTTGAGTAACATTCGTTGAATGCGTGCAGAACATGAATTTAATGGTTTTTTTACAATTGAAATCAATGGAGCATGATCTGACTCAATGGTTACTTTTCTACCAAATATAAACTGATTAAATCTTTCACAGCCAAATAATATAGCGAGAAGCTCCTTTTCAATTTGAGCGTATCTTTTTTGACACTCATTCAAAGCCTTGGAAGCATAAGCAACTGGAAGGCTATTTTGCAAAAGAACAGCTCCCAGACCATCTCTTGAGGCATCCACGGAAACTGTGACTGGAAGATTTTCGTTAAAAAATTGAAGAACTGGCTCTGCAGCTAGTTTTTCTTTCAAGTTTTGGAAAACTTTTTCATGACAATCTAACCAGGAGAATTCCACGTCTTTCTTAAGAAGATTTCTCAAAGAAGAACTTATGTTAGAAAAATTAGGAATAAACTTTGAGACGTAATTGACAACCCCTAAAAACCTTTCTAATTCTTTCCTATCCCGTGGACTTTTCATAGCAACAATGGATTTAATTTTTCCGTCATCCAGCTTTAATCCTTCTTTACTAATTATGTGACCAAGGTACTTCACCTTCTCTAAATTAAACTTACACTTATCTTTGTTTAATTTAATATTTTCTTGTCTCAGTCTTTCTAAAACTAATCTTAATCTACTATCATGCTCAGCCTGACATTTACCCCAAATCAATATATCATCTATAAAGACTTCCGTTCCTTCTAAATTTTCTAATATTTCTCTCATTTTTTGTTGAAATACCTCCGATGCACTAGACAAACCAAATGGCATCCTTAAAAATTTATATCTGCCAAATGGGGTGTTAAAGCAGCACAAATCAGAACTAGCTTCAGATAGTTTTACGTTCCAGAACCCATTTTTGACATCAAGAGTGCTAAAAACTGATGCACCTGTCAACTTACTTGTTATCTCTTCAAAAGTAGGCAAACTGAAGTGCTGTCTCATAATTACCTGGTTAAGATCTTTAGGATCAATACACAACCTTAAATCACCATTGGGCTTATAAACAATCACTAAAGAATTAACCCATTCAGTCGGATGAGTGACCCTTACGATAACTTTTTGTTTAATCATTTCATTGAGTTTTTCTTTCAAACGTGGCAATACGGCTAAAGGCACTTTTCTGCAAGCGTGAATAACTGGTACTGAATTTTCTTTTAATTTAATACTATACTCGCCTTTCATACATCCTAGACCTTCAAATATATCTTTATATTCACTAAACATGTCTATTGTTGTGTGTACCTCACGCAGTGGCATAGCTAGTTGCATATCAACAGCGGACTTTAGACCTAGTATATTAGTGTAACGTCCAGATACAACATAAAAATTAAGATTAAATAATCTGCCATTGTACTTACATGGAAGAGTACATTTTCCTAAACATGGTATGCATTCACCCGTATATGTAGTAAGCTTAGTTCTAACTGGTAACAGGTTATTTTTTCCTAAATTCAAATTATCCAATGCCTTATCTGATAATATATTTGCTTGTGCGCCAGTATCTACTTTAACCTGTAATGGAAAATTGTTAATTTCTAAAGTTATAGACCAATCACGTATATTACTAATCGAATTAATAACGGTCGCACCTAAAAACAGGGAATCAACTTCATTAATGTCATCACCATCTTTCTCTACTTCATTTACGCTCCTGCAGTTTGTCGAAAAATGATTTAACTTTCCGCACTTCAGACAAGTTTTCCCGAAAGCTGGACATTTGTATTGCATGTGCGAGTAGCCGCATCTATTGCAAATGAATTGTTTACTTGCACGGCTCTGTGTTGATATAAGATGTCGTTTAATATCAGGACGCATTATTTTTAAGTTTTTTTGAATTTTTTCTTTTTCCCAATCATGAACCGAATTTGAACTTCTTTGGCTAACTTTATTTATTCGGCATGGAGACTCATAAAAGTGTGTCTTCGAAACAGGTAAGGATGATGATGCTATGACCTCAACTTGCTCTTTTGTCCGTTGAGAAGTACAACATATTTCAAGAGCCACAGCTAATGTTAATTTTCTTGTACGAAGAAGTCGATCTTTAAGAGTCACATCTGAAATTCCACACACTAATCTATCTTTAATTAGGTCTTCAGTTAAGGATCCAAACTCACAGGATGCACTTAAGTCACGTAATTCCATCACATAATTTTCATACGTCTCTCCTTCTTTTTGATTGCGCGTGAAAAACAAAAAACGCTCATATGTTATATTTTTTTCGGGACAGAAATGCTCTCCAAATTTATTTATTACTTTCTCATAATCACCTTTATCAGAATCTTTATCAAAAACGAACGTATTATATAGTTTTAGAGCACGGTCTCCTACTGCACTCAGCAGCAATGCTGTTTTCACCGATGAATCGCAAGTGACATTTCCCGAAGCCAATAAATAAATTTCAAATTTCTGTTTGAAAAATATCCAATTATCTGATAAATTACCTTCCCAACCAATCGGCGTAGGTAGCGCGATTCGTGGTAAACGTGCCTTTACATTTTCATCTTCATCCAATTGCGAAGAACGAGACATTTTGAAATAATATTTTTAACATCACTATGTAACACAATCTATATTCTATAAACAATTTTTATCTACAATAACCGCTTTTACGACTGCGCCATGTTATATTATGTAAAATATTTATAATATTTTAGGAAATTAAATAAATACCATCATTGAGTTTTAAGTGACAAATATGACAAGTTTATTTCTCTATGCTCGTAAATACAAAAAGATCTAATACAACACGATGTATGTAGGGGGATCCTCATACTCTCACAACGTTATCGTGGCTGAGATTATGGATGATTGCATCTTGGGTTTGGATTTCATGAAGAAACACAACTGCAGAATAAATGTCGCTGACGGAGTTTTCAAGTGTGGTGAAGAAGAAATCTTCATTCTTGGAGGCGCCTGCGGGAAAGTCACATGTGCAAAGAAACTCACTATACCTGGACGATCGGAAGCTCGGGTGCTGGTGAAACTGCCGCCAGCTGAAAAGAAAAAGTCAACCAGATGCGTATTGATCGAAGACGCACCTACCAAGACATCGGCGCAGAAACTGATGACGGCTAGAACCCTTTTTAGTGGAAGCAGTAACGCCGTGGTCAAGGTTTTGAATCTTGATGATCGCGAGATTTGCTTAAACAAAGGTGACGTCATTGGAAAGTGCGAGGAAGTTGTCTGGATGAAAAAGTGTAGTTCGACGACCGGCGCAGACCCAGCAAACAGTAACAACTACGGATTAGTGACTGAGCTACTCGATGACTGCAAAAGTAATCTGACTTATTCGCAGCGCATGAAAGCTAAGAAGTTTTTACAGCGCTACGTGAATATCTTTTCCAGTCAAGAAGGAGACCTTGGAAGAACATCGATGGTTCAGCACAGGATAGATACCGGAAGCGAGAGACCAATTCGTCAACGAGCAAGACGGATACCAATTGCAAAGGAAAAAGAAGTTGAAGGCCTTTTGGAGGACATGAGAAGGAATAAGATTATTGAACCGTCTGCAAGTCCGTGGTGCTCATCTGTTGTATTGGTGAAAAAGAAAGATGGTAGCACGAGATTTTGTGTGGACTATAGGCGTCTCAATGACGTCACTAAGAAGGACAGTTACCCGTTACCTCGAATCAACGACACCTTGGATACCTTGAGTGGCATGAAATGGTTCTCGACCCTCGACCTGAAATCTGGATACTGGCAGGTGGAAATTCGTCCGAAAGACAAGGAGAAGACAGCTTTCTCGACCGGTAAAGGTTTATGGCAATTTAACGTCATGCCCTTCGGATTGTGCAACGCACCTGCCACATTTGAGCGACTCATGGAGTGTGTACTGGCAGGCTTAGTTGGAGAGGCTTGCTTAGTCTACTTAGATGACGTCATCATTGTCGGCCGTGACTTCGAGGACCATTTGCGGAACTTGGAGCGAGTTTTCACCAAAATAGAGGGAGCCAATTTAAAGTTGAACCCGAAAAAATGTCGTTTATTCAGGAATAAGGCCAATTATCTCGGCCATGTTATCTCCAGTGATGGCATCCAGACAGACCCGGAGAAACTGGAAGCAGTTCAAAAATGGCCTACCCCTAAGAACAAAACCGAAGTGCGGGCATTCCTCGGCCTATGCTCATACTACCGGCGTTTTGTTAAGGGCTTCTCAGAGATAGCCAAGCCATTACATCGGCTGACAGAAGATAAACGACAATTTAGTTGGGATGGGACATGTGAAGATTCTTTTCAGAAACTGAAGAAACATCTGTGTGAAACACCAATCCTGGGGTATCCACAAACTGAAGGCCAGTTTATAGTCGACACGGATGCAAGCAACACGGCCATTGGAGGGGTGTTATCTCAAAAACAGGGTGAAAGAGAAGTTGTTATTGCATATTTCAGCAAATCTTTATCCAAGCCAGAGAGAAACTACTGTGTGACAAGAAGAGAACTCTTGGCTATTGTAAAGACGCTACAACATTTCAACAAATATCTCATCGGCAGACAGTTTTTACTGCGAACTGATCACGCAGCCTTGAAGTGGCTATTGCAATTCAAAAACCCAGAAGGTCAAGTAGCTCGATGGATTGAACAGCTCCAGGAGTATGACTTCAAGACGGAACACCGCAGCGGAAAGACGCATGGGAATGCCGACGCACTCTCACGAAGGCCGTGTTCGGAAGACTGCAAACATTGTGTTAAGCAGGAATCTAATGAAGTGACATTAAAGCTAACGAGAACAAGTCCTTTGGGTCTCTGGGAGAATGATGCTATGAGGGAGGCTCAAGAGAGAGATGACGACCTTCGGCACATCATCACATGGAAGAAACGGGGTGACGTAAAACCAATCTGGAGTGAGGTTGCACCCACTGGCGCTGTCACTAAGGCGTACTGGGCGCAATGGGACAGTCTGATACTACAAAACGGAATACTCTACCGGAAATGGGAGAAGACTAACGGCAGAGAGTTTCATCTTCAGATAATTGTCCCAAGAACGAGAGTACCAGATGTTCTCCGTGAAATACATGATGGAGTATCAGGAGGTCATCTAGGTGTCAAGAGGACGATAACAAAAGTACGAGAACGATTCTACTGGTTGCATTGTCGAGATGATGTACAGGATTGGTGCCGCAAATGTACTACTTGCGCTGCTGTAAAAGGACCACAGACCAGGAGCCGTGGGAACCTGCGGTTGTATAACGTTGGTGCACCGTGGGAACGAATTGCAGTTGACGTAGCTGGGCCATTTCCTGTAACGGAATCGGGAAACAAGTATTTTATGGTCGTCATTGACTACTTCACCAAATGGCCCGAAGTGTTCGCCATACCAAACCAAGAAGCTACAACAGTCGCTTCTAAGTTAGTCGAAGAAGTGATATGTCGCTTTGGTGTGCCTCTAGAAATCCATTCGGATCAGGGCAGGAACTTCGAATCTCAGGTATTCCAGGAAGTGTGCAGAATTATGGGCATGCATAAGACGGGGACCACCGCGTACCACCCACAGTCTGATGGAATGGTTGAGGGATTTAACCAGACCCTTGAGAGGCATTTGGCGAAATTGGTAGACGACAAACAAAAGGATTGGGACAAGTATATACCACTCTTCCTTCTGTTGTACCGCACCGCCGAGCATGAGAGCATAAAAGCTACCCCGGCGTATGTCAATTACGGTAGAGAACTACGAATACCAGTCGATCTATTGACAGGAGGGTCACCTGAGGAACCAAACACCGTACAAGATTATGTCTGCGATTTAAGGTAAAAAATGCGCTATATACATGCCTTGGTCCGGGAAAATGGGTTACAGTCAAGCGAGAAAATGAAAACCAGATACGACCGGAAATCGAACACGAGCGGCTTCGAGGAAGGGTCACTGGTGTGGCTACATAACCCAACTCGCCGGAAAGGGAAATCTCCAAAGTTGCAGACCAAATGGGACGGTCCATACAAAGTGGTTACCCGACTGAATGATGTGACTTATAGGATTAAAAAACAACCAAGAGGGACATTCAAAGTGGTACATATAGACAGTCTAGCGCGCTACCATGGCAGTAACAACGATGCTCGGGACGAGCATCTCTAAGAGGGGAGTAGTGTTACGAACACACAAAGCGCAAACAAACGAGCGCGGCACTACATAGAAGTATAGTCTCGAAAACCGGGTACATGCGCGAACTTTCAAGACACGGCCGATCACGTTCGCGCGAGTCGGGTACGTTCCAGAAAGGAACTTACTGGAATGGTCTGGGGCTCGTCTCGGCCCATATAAATAACCGCTGAGAGGCGAGCCAGTCAGTTCAGTTTGAGCTACCTTCGAGGCGACTTCGAAGTGAAAACCAGTGATCAAGAGTGATACTAGTGAAACTTACGACTTAGCTACGACCTAGGACATTGTTTGTGCTTAGTGTTTGGACCTAGTGCTTTGTGTTGGACCTAGTGCTTCGAGAATAAAGTCTTCAAAAGAGTCAGCAGGTCTTTCTCTCCGAATCAGCGAACCCTAGCACGCAACAATATTATTGAGCTATATGTAGATTTTACTCTGATTTTTAATCAGCTTAACTAGACTAAAATGACAGCTACCATCAATCTTTTTTAAATGTTGCAAGAATGGAATTCTACTCATTTGAGTTAGTTTTGAATAAATGTGAATTATCACCGTGTTAGAACATGACTCCCCAATTTAATTTTACCACTATTAAATCAAACTATTACGGGCACAAGTGAAGTGACCTGTAGCAAGAAGAAACAAGTTTTAAAATGGCCGAATTAAAACAGTTCTTTAGTAACGGTCAACAGTTAGTGAGTTGTATAGATCATGTAATAATATAGAGAATGCTTAAATAATAATAACAGTACTTGGTAGTCTTTATTCCAAATAACGAGGGTGGCACAAAAAAATAGTTGCATATTTACTTTTAGATGTTTCTAAAACTACAACTTTTACTTCTAACTTTTTAGTCGTTAATTAAATTAATAAGAGTTTTGAAGTTGGTTAAATTTTTGATTATTATTTTTTTTTAATTCGCTGCAACCCACCAAATATTATTTTAGTTTATCTAATAAAAAAAGATTAGCCGCTAACAATTTATATTTAATTTTAAGGGATACAAACAAAGACGGTTACATGGATGCGGACGAGGTGAAGGAGTGGATCGCTCCGCCGGAGTTCGATCACGCAGAGGCGGAGGCGCGCCACCTCGTTTTCGAAGCGGACGCCGACGCAGACGAACGGCTCACCAAGCAAGAGATCATCGATAAGTACGACCTGTTCGTCGGCTCGCAGGCTACTGACTTCGGGGAGGCGTTCGCTAGACACGACGAGTTCTAAATTCGAAATTCTCTTTTTTTTAAATTTCAAATACTTTTTATTGCTGAATGATAACAATTGAATGCCATTAAGAATGATGCGCAGTAGACTGTTTGGTAGTTTATGGTATTTTTTAATGTATATTTATATGTCATTGTCTCTTAACTATTTTATATTGTAATGCCAACTTCTTTTCCTAACTACTTAATCTTACATTCCTAATTTACATTATTGTTTTAGTTAAATATTTGATAGAAACGGCCTAATTGTTGATACAGTAAAAAATAAGGTTTGTTTTAGAATATATCAATGCGAAATCACGCTCTATCCCTTTTTAAAAACAAAGTCAAAGGGTACATACATCAATAATTATGTACCAGTGAAATAAAAATTATCAGACATATTGTTTGAACTTATTGATAACACAAATTATTTGTTTTATAATTTTCTTTTGGATACCTATTTAAGATCAATAAAAGAGCTACTGTCGATAAAGCTTGTATCAAAAGTACAATGACCAATCTAATTTGCAATTTCATGAACGGAATTTTAAAATAGAAACTGACAACAGCACGTTAATGTAATAACAAATAAGAAAATCTGATAGCTTTTCTTAAGCCCTCAGTTTTTCTTAATTGATATTAAATTCTATGACTTAAAGCTGAAAATTTAATGGAGAAATTAGACAGTATTATTATAGCTTGATGTGCTGTTGACTGTACAATATTTTAAAAGTTTTTCTACTTGCATATTGGTAGCTATATTTTTTTTTGTATTTTTAAGAGTAATGTTCACTCGTATTGTTTTGGAATCTCGCTTATGTGAATTAACTTTCTAATGATGATATAGAGTTGGTGTCGTCATTTTTGCCATAGAAATATTATTAATAAAAGTTATTTTTCTACTAATTAATTGTTTAAGAAAACTATTAGTTGCTAGCATTAAAATTGTTTATAATACCAAAGCTATTTTTCCAGTATACTTACTATCTATTAATTGATTAAGGAATAATGTATAGTTTATTTTTAAATATTAATTGCTTTCTAGTTTTAGTATATGAGATGAGCCTTCCTTTTGGATTTACGTTATTATATCTATAATTGCATTTATTTTTATTTCGTAGGTATTTGCCTCGTTTTAGTAACAACTGCGATTGTATAAGCAATAACAGAAATTTCAAACTACAATACCATTAACATAAGGTAGATCTTTATATTCGTTGGATTTAATAAACATGTTCCCAAATATGTTGTTGTTTTATTTGCGTTTGTAGTATTCCTAAGGTTAAGATTTCCTGCTGGCGCTTGCCGATAGATCTACCTGCTAAAAAGCCAGCTATGTACCCTCAGTTAACTCCCCCACGACAGAGGATACCATAGCCGAGGTTCGAGCTCTTAGAGGCCCTATGGCATCCTGTGCTCCCTTTCCGTCTAGAGCGCCGTAGTGAATCTATGCTGGTTTGGAGACTTCTCATGGGAGAAGCCGTCCATCTAGAAAATCACTACTCACTCGCTACTCTCGGCTTGAGATTCATCTAAGGATCTCGCCGTCCCAAAATCCGGTATCGTTATTGAGGTCATGTGAGACTAACATTAATGACACATTTAAAAAAACCCTTGGTTCTGCAGAAAGTCGATGGTGCCTTTGTGCAGTTACCACTAGCGTTGCCACACTATCGAGTGTTCGACAAGCGATGATTTAAATAAATACTATCGTTAATAGCGATGCGATGTTGATGTTTATTTCGAATGGAAGACGTTAACTAACCTAAATAATAAGTAAAGTACACGTACAGTTAGGTTCTGTATTTCAAGAGGAAAAATACCTTTATAGGATCACTTCGTAATCTGTCTGTCCGTTGCCTCAAGGTATCAGCTTGAAATAATATCATCTTTAGTAAAATAATAATAAGTTGTTAACGCAAGCGAACAGTGCGGATATCTAAACTTATATTATTATATTCATCATCTCAGTCGAAGGACGTCCACTGCTGGATTAAAACCTCTAAAAAATTTATTTATCTACAAAGAATAAAAACTATTAAAAATTCATTTAGTGATGCAGACAACCAATTATTGAGGTCTTACTTGATTTTTAAAAGATACTATAAAAGTGGACTGTGTCGTTCGAGTGTGTGCGTGTGTACCTAATGTATGAATGTGCAGCAATGGTGTGTAGTGTAATGTAATGTATAATTTAACATTATACTTAAAATCTTATTAATAAAGTTTCATAAATTGCCACGTATAAATTTGAATTGTATGTGAAAAATACGCTCACGTCCGAAGGATAAATATTACAAATTCAATGAAGCTATTTAATTGATCGCGATGTATGGTAGTAAGGGTACCTAGTTTTATTAGAACAGAACTTTTCTGTGATATTACAGGCCGTGCCATACAGCTATTAATATATTTTTTTAAAACTAATTGATTAGGTAGACACTGGTGGTTTGAGTATAGCGTTCTGCTCCCTTAAAGTGTCTATTTTAGGGGATGGGGTGTGACATGGGTTGTGCGTTATGTTCCCTAAAGTACGACTGACCGAAGCGAACTTTACTTAAAATGTCAACTATTTAAGGTTTTTTCACTTATTTTTATAGTCTGTATGTCACATCAGTTTTTGGGTAAGTAGTATAATTATTTCAAAGATATTTTTATTGATTTCCTTTTAAAGATGATTTCATAGATGCATATTACTGCTATTATTACGACTAGCTAACCCGGCCACGCGTTGCTGGTATGGTAACAAACACAAAGTATTGTCATAATATAATGTAGATAATTATAGCATTTATTGTTTTGTTTTAATTAGGTATAAAGATGTGTAATATAGTAAAACTCTTTACTTCTGTTAACACTGGTCCTGTTCTTCTTGACATACGCCATTTCCCAAATAATAGCCAAGCCAATGCGGTAGTGTAGTTACAGGATGACGCACCGACGACGTCTATTAGGTATATAAGAATGCATTGTTAGGTGAAAAATGTTGGATGAGTCAATAGTACTCATAAAGTATATTTTCTATTTTACCTATTAACAGTTATGTGGAGAATTAAATCTAGATGTCATACAAAATAAAGTTTGTATTCACGAAGCATTTAACTAACATTTCTCTGATCACATTATTAATTAATAAAATGGTGGACCAGATAGAACTCAAATATTTCCTACCACTGCGATACCAGTATCAAGTACGATACTTTGCATCTGGCTCCATGTGTAGTGAAAAAGAAATTAAATGAATTAAAGACTAAAAAAAAACACGGCTAGGAACAAGTTTTCCGGTTCGATGGCTTTGCGCGTTTCTTTGTTCAATCAGCCGTGGTCACTTCTCAAGTTTGACGTCGTTTCCACTTTAACGCAACAATCAAGTGACAGATTTATTTACTTGGGTACATCATATTCTATAGGGTACATCATATACCTGACTCTTTCTCAAACATGCTTGAAAATTCTGTCACTATTTTGACAATGTTCTTCGATATTAATCAAATACAAGCGTAAAGTTAATATGAAAATCCGTATTTTTTTTTGTATAGCGGCCGACAATTTTATTGTGATAATTCATATTCATGGAATAGTAGGTACCATTGTTTACCGAGGGGAGAAAGTAACTGATTTACTGACGGGAGCCGTACGTGAGGGCTTTAAAACGCCAGAGATCTCGAGATTTCTCTCTCGAGAGTGAGATCTCGCGACTGCTTGGACAGTATCTTTTACGTCGTTACAAAAAAATAGTCCCTCTATATCCTATATGTCAACACAGCGGAAGTAGTTACTATTTAAGTATTACAATCTTGGGCATTTGTTTATCTAGGTAATGCAGTTAGATATAACTTGTTTTTCATTACAAATTGTATATATACATAGTATGTATAGGACAACTTACAGTATAATATTGTTCAAGATTAAAAAGGAAGTTTTACAATTAAAGATAACTACGTAATTTTATGTAGCTATTAGGGCGGTAAATGTTGATTGTCTTTGCACGATGATTTTGATATTAATAATTTGATAACTTCAAGCTAAGTAAATAAGATTAATAAGAAGTTACTATGTACTTAGTTTGAATTTCTGCGGATTATATGGGAAAAGTACGTAGGTGCTATAATAAAGGTCTTAGCTTCAACCAGGCATTGACTTACTTACGTATGTGTGTCACGTTCGTTGATGGTAGTAATGTAGGTACCTACTATGCCTGAAACATTCAGGCTTCCGTGAATTTCCTAGAAACAGCTTCAATAGGGAAAGTAATGCGAATGGTCTTCTGCTATAAAAGTCGTAATCTGTGTGTAATTACACCGGAGTCGCTGTTATTTAAGACATGACACATGATTATATGTGTCCATAGAGTATAAAATAATAAGTCCTCAGCCAAAATCCTTTGAGATATTATGATAGTGTGTCGCAGTTTTTCTTATGGTAGGTACTTACTGTTTTCAAATTAGGAATTTAATCTTTAATGAGTCGCGGGTTCGACTTTTTGAGATTTTATGTATCAGAGGTGGTCATTAAATTCCAACCTTCGGCACATAAAACGCTATTGTTTCATTTTTAGTTATGTGCCAACAGTTGCTCGAAGGGTTAAAGGACACTTACATAAATTTATTAGTGTGTGCTTCTCATATCTTACTCAAGAAACCTGTAGCAAAAAGTTCATAGGTTACGACGAATATATATCATCGTATTTATATGTATTACATCGCTCGACCCAAATAATCGTGATGATCGAATCAAAGTGAACTAGATCATTATACAAATGAACGTTGTCTCTATTTATAATTTCTGGGTATAGATTATATTTAGCCCAGGTGAAGTATATAAAATTAAATAATGCACGAAGCACAAAAAATAATTAACGGAAATGTCCCTGCCACACCAGAATAGCGCACGTAGTTTCATTGAATACCTGATTGTTGAGTAACGATCGTAATGCCGAAAAGTTTTATGAATGAATTTATATGTGAAGTATTAAAATAAAACCGGCCAAGTGCGAGTCGGACTCGCACACCGAGGGTTCCGTACAAATTTTTTGTTAAGGAAATAGTTCGTTCATCACAGTAATCAAGGGAAACGGATTACAGGGCAAAATTAACTTTGCCGTTAGAAAACTGTTGTACCCATACATCGACATTGGTCGCGGTTGTAACTAACTGCAAGTAAGTTTATGATCGTACTTTTTTTTGTGATGCAACAACAAATTTGCTGTTTTCTGATTTTTTCCCTTACTTGTGCTACATAAAGTTACTTCATGCCAAATTTAATAATTCTAGGTCAACTAAAAAATAATCTATAAATTTTGATTCCCAGAGTGTCGAATTATACGTTATTTTGCGGCATAAACGGCCGAATATTTTTTCACGTGAACTTAGAAGTTTGATTTATTCGTAGCTTCAAGGGACTGTAGACCTGAGTATATGGTTTAAATTTTAACTCGATACCTCCACGTTTGAGGTACGGAACCCAAAAATGGGTGCATAAGTCAAGTATTTACACGAAAAATGTATGTACCTTGCCACCTATCCAAATACTGCAAATTGATAACGATGCTTCGCATATAGTCAATATTTTCTTTTGTTTACATCTCAATTATTCACCGTAAATATCTACGTACGGTTGAAATACTTTAACCTACCACAATTTGTTTTTATTTATATTGGGCTCTATATGCTTTAAGTTGAAAATCTAATGGAGGGCAACTTTGTATAGGTTTGATATTAAGTCTTCATTCTAACAATTTCTTAAAAATACATTTAAGCCAGAATTTAAGGAATCTAAGTAGGTATGTATTGACTAAAAGTAACACAACAGGAGACTTACTTTTAAAAAAACGCAAGTTTAACCAAATGTAGGAAATTTCCAGGCTTCGCAAATTATTAACATAACAAATGCAAATTAGAGCTGGTAGAAATTTACGCGTGCGAAATACGTAGCCAATATACCCTCGCGTATTTTCGCCTTAACATCTGAAAGGCAAAGGAGTCTGCTTCCATATTTTTGCATACTTACAATGCGACAGTAATACCTTGGTTCATATAAGAAAGGGAATTTGTATGATAATTTTCATTTTGCATTCAGTCGGTTATTCTTCTTGTGGCTTGTTGTGGATAGCGCTCGGGGGAAATTCGGCGGTGTTGTCGCGCGTTATTGGCGAATGGCGACACGGCGCTACGCGCTGCGCTGACAGGATGACTCACGCCCAGCGCCGACGGCATTCAAGGAAATAGTGCGACAATTTTAGACAAACGCAGCTATTTCAGATATTCGGATACGTAAGGGATACCATGATGTTAAATTTTTTTCGGTCCATACCATATTAAAAAAAAACATGGAAAAAATTATAAAAATAAATTAATGTTTACAATTTTCATAAATATGACATATTGTTTATTTGGATCTCAACTGACACTGGCATTCTTATATTTTAATGTACCTATAACAATTTAAAACAATTAAGAAGCTTCAGTGCCGCTAATGCCAGATAAATTTTGCTTATTATGCTTATTACCTACAACTGCTATAAGTCTATGCCTCACTTATAATTTCTCTACTCATAAAGAAGCTTGATTTTCCTCAGACTATTCGGGCAGTGTGTTCCGATTAAACCAGAATACAACTTTTTTCCTTTGAATAATGTATCCAATTACTTTAGACATTATTTAGTAACGTCAACATTTTACGAATGGTTAGAGTTGATTGGAATTTAATATACTTAATATTTTAAGATTTTGGTCTATCTTGAAGAACGGCATTAAAACATTCTTATTCCTAAATCTTGTTAGTTTTTGATGATTTTACACTTTTATTATATTGACATATCCAGTGAATCTATAGCAATAGATATAAAGCTCGCGAAGTGAACCGGTGGGTAATTGTGAAGTCGTCGCTTACTGCCTGTATCGATACAGATGAATATGAGCAGCTCGACTCCAGCCCCTAAAAGACTCCTCGGAGACGAGCCACAACCATAAAGTATTATCGGCTGATATCAAGATAACGTTTTTTGTTGATATGTGGCCTATCCGAGAGCATTTGTTTACTTACCTGAACCTACCACGATAGCGTAAGTAGTTAATAATCTATAATCTAAGATCACAGTAGTTTGTGTTTGTCTGTCCGCTCTTGTCCCCGCTCTTTATTCATTGTATATGCGTTACCATAGCAACGCGTTAACCGCAAGTAGTTCGTCTACCGGACGCTAGATGGCGTTAACGGAAAAATATTTAATAATTTTGTCCATCCGTGCGAAGCCGGGACGGGCCGCTAGTTTTAATCTAAAAACTTATATAATGAACGTTATTTTCTACCATTCTAGATTATCTACCCGATCTGCCCTAGTTTCTAGAGTATCGAATCACTCTTGAACTAAATTATGTATTATGTATATAAATAACATGACTGAGGCACAATAGGCAGTATTACTGCAAAGTCAAACTCTCAAAAACATTGACGGCCGCTTGGTGCAATGGTAGCGATTCTACCTTCTACGCCAAAGGTCCCAGGTTTGAGTCCGAGTCATGGTCGTTTATACAATTATTTCAGTATTCTATACATTGATTAATACACATAGTACAAGCTTAGCTTGATTAAGGATTAAACAATTAACTTGAGTTATCCGAAATTTATTTATTTATTTCTTAATTTATTAAAATTAACACAAAAGACATATCAATTGAAAATTAATTCTTAATTACGTGTTAGAGCAAATCCTTTAATAGTAGATAGATTCTTTATTGCTCCAAACAAGATGACAGTATGAGGAAAGGCTTATCGCTACTAGTGATCTCTTCCAGCAATGTTTGGTGTAAAGGAAAACCATACATAGAGGCATAGTCTGCCAATAGAATAAACCAGGGAAAGAAACTATAACATATCTAAAAACCGGCCAAGTGCGAGTCGGACTCGCGCACCGAGGGTTCCGTACAAACCAGTAGGTATATAAGTAAAAGTTCACCCATCACGACAATCGAGTCATAGTTATGGTGTTTTTATTGCAAAATGAAGATATAACCCAACAATTTAAGGTTTTCGGAATTTTTCCGTTATATGTGCTGTTAAACATTGCTTCATGCCAAATTTCAAGATTCTAGATCGATTGGAAGTACCCTTTAGGTTTTAATTCCCTCGCGAGTAGTTGCGAGTTCGAAAATATGCGGCTTAAATTGCTATTTCTTTTGATTGCGTTGACATAAAAGTTTGATTTTTTTACAGCTTAAAGGTATTATAGACCTGAGTATTTGATATGAATTTCAATTAAATACCTCTACGCGTTCATGAGAAAAGAGTTAGTAACTTATTTCCAAAAATATTTTTTATTATATGATGTAACTAAAAATTGTCGGTTTTTGCGATTTTTCCTTTATCTGTACTATAAGACATTATTTCGTACCAAATTTCAAGGTTCTAAGTCTACGAGAAGTACCCTGTAGGTTTTGATTCCTGTGCGAGTTTCAAAAATTTGCGGCATAAACGTCTGTATCTTTTGATTGCTTTGGCTTAGAAGTTTGATTTTTTCACAGCTCCAAGGGACAGTAGACCTGAGTATTTGATATAAATTACAGCATGATACCTCCACGTGTTCCTAAGGGTTTTGACACGACGGATGGACGGACGTACAGCAAAGTGATCCTATAAGGGTTCTGTTTTTTCTTTTCGAGGTACGGACCCCCAAAAACTAAATAAGATGCTAAAAAGAACAAGCAATTTTATTGGTATAAAGGCTTTGACTGCTAGATTTTTTGATCTAATGAAAAAATTCAACTTGTATTAGGTGGAACTGGAACTCACATCGAACGAATGCTCTTCCAATTAAGCTGCCGAGTTGGCTACTGACCAAATAAAATAATACTTAATCGATTTTAAATAAAAAAACAAATCTTTACTTAGTGCACCATTAAAAAGTTCGTTATCGCCGAACAGTGGTTTAAAACTTTTGGCGAACGACGCATCGCAATATCAAATTATAATCAGCACGCAATAAACGAGTGACTGCTGTGGCTCTAATATCTACACAGTTTATTACCGTTGCTGTAAAATATTCATAACTACTTTCGTTCAGTTCCTTAACAATCCGCTGGTGTTTCTTTGTAGTGGACTAAATTATTGACTAACGTTATCAATGAATAATCATTCAGTTGCAATTAAGCTCGAAGTCCTCAAATTAATTGAATGAACGTAATAATCGAATGAATCAGTAACAAAATTCATAATCGCGCATCGCTGACTCAGAGCACACGGACCTAAAGACCTGAGGACCTGTTTTTGTGCAAATACTCAAGTGTGCAAATACTGTATTGTGCAAAATTTTGCACGTTCTTAAACTTAGTATTCTTGTTCACTGCAGGAAAGATTCAGAACGTTCGTGTAATGTAAAAAGGTAAGTAGTTCAAATTAACATTTTATAGCGAGCATAATCGTTATCGAGATTCATTTTTAATTTCTGTGATAGTATATTTTTCCGCATGGAAGTTCCAAGTAATAAAACTTGGAAGTAATTTCTCAGGTGGCTCGATGTGGAAGCGGCGTCCGACTAGAGCACAATGTTGAAAGAAGCAACTTTCCAGAACATTATTACTCCAAGTTAACGTGGAGTTCGGACTGAGGGTTGTTTCCAACGACCATAGGGGTACTAAAGATATTTAAATGTTAATAGTAGATGCTCTACTTTAAATTTATTTTCATATCTTATAAATATAATGCAGTAAAACAACAATATTGCAATATTATTATGAAAAGGCAATTAGGCATTAAGCTTTAAAATGCTTAGAAAAAAAGTATTTTTTATTTTTTGTTTTGTCTTGTGACTTCGTCCGAGCTTTTTACTATGTATAATGATTATGTTTAAATTACCAGAAACGTCACACCTCTTGACTATGACAGATGGCAGACCATCAGTAAATTCGATGAAAATCAACGTCTACCGAACATATTAAGTTGGAGTTGCTTCTCTTTCTCACTGGTTTTAGTCGTAACAAGTTTTGGTTATTAGAATAAAAGAGAAATTTGTTGTTGATCCTTTCCTAACAGCACTTTGTTGTCCTCTTTTAATGGCGCCATCTACTACATCTATTTACATGACCATTGCGATAGCGAAAATTACGTTTTGGCGCGTTATACATCGATTTTTAGTAATTCTACGAATGCCGAAATATTAAACTAATATTTTGCCAAAACAAATGGTACCAAAATATTTCGCAATAAAAGTAAAATATCCATTTAAACGATTATAGTCTAGGTCAGACCTGTGAAACTAGTAGCGTATGCGAAGCTGGAATATCAACTGCACATGTTATTGTGTTGCGCCGTTCAGTCTAAACGAATTGCTTTCATTTTGGCGATATTCGTATTTGTTTAGTTGATATAGGTTTGATGAAAAATATAAAATAAAATAAATAAATAAATATTTCTTACATTCACAGCAATTAGCCTAGCCCAAAGTAAGCACTGTAAGGCTTGTGTTATGGATACTAGGGTAACGAATAGACATACATATATGATACATAGATAGGTAATATTCATAGAAATATATATTAACACCCATGACTCAGGTACAAATGCTCGTATTCATCATACAAACATCTGCCCCTTCCGGGATTCGAACCCAGGACCGTCGGTGCGAAAGGCAGGATCGCTACCGTTGCACCAAACGGTCGTCAATTATTAAAAGTTTGTTTGTTTTTTCCAGTGATAAGTTATTCTCATATAGGTTTACATTATCTCAACAAAGAGCGTAACTTTGTTTTTCTAAGGTCTAGCTAATAGTCGTTGTTCTTGATTTTGATTACCAATATGCAAGTGTAGTGACCCATATTATTTGACGGTTCGGAACAAACCTATGAGAGGCGAGTCATTAATTCTGGATCTCGTTGACAATGCGTGGTGGAATGAAACTGCGGTTTTATTGCAGAGTTGACGCACGGCAGATGAGTTGTGAAGTCGTGACTACGGCCTGCCTCCGTAACTTATTTCACTAATTCTTTATCTAACTGAGATGAGATTTATAGGGCTAATAAAATTTAATTAATAATATAAGAGGAATATCACCGTGAGTCACCGTTAATTTTGTTTCTAAGGGTCGTGACAGTCGTGACTTATAGCAAGTTACATACGGAATAGTATTATTATTATTTATTAAGAATATTACAATTGAGTGAAACACACTATTGTTATTTCTTGCTTGCATAAACTTGCTTAGTTTGGTAAGCTAATTGCGAGCAGGTCCACGTTCGTAGTACATCAGCTTGTTTTGAACTCAGGTCACTGGATTGAAAGCCGATATTTCAATCGATGGATTATGGCCGCTTTATCCATATATAGTACTTTGGTGTTACTGGCTATGGCGCTCACGTACTGTTTAAATTGCCCGGGGGATAACTTCGCCCTCTTAAATCATACATGTCACAGTGGTACATTGTAACATAAGAAAGTGATTATGTTTATTTTTTTAGAATTATTTTGTGTTAGTAATTAGTTATTCTGGGTAATATAAACCATTTCCAAACTATTCTTCTGTTCATCATAGTTGCAAAATTTGTGTATGATTTTGACGTTAAATATTTATATTAAACGTATCTTCTGCTTCTCATAATTGCGAAAAGTTTTATAGTCATAAATCTAATAATTTCCTCAATGCAATAGATGTCCATGGATGAAAACACCTTAGCCAGAACGGGGCGTCACCTACTACGATGGCATAGTGCACATAGGAGGGCGGAAAATAGATTTGTACTATTTTAAATGACAAATTAAAAAACCTCATCTATGTTCGGTACGCAACTGAAGTTTGGGTAATATTATCAAGTAGTTTGACACATAAAAACAAATTAGGTACGGTACTTTCCCGTCTTTAAAATAAGTAAGTAGAGTAGTCGTAGCATAGAGTTAAATGAACGGTTAAGTTGCGGTTCTCCTGAGATAAGTGTCCTCGTTATGCTGTAACAAGTTTTATCAGTTTTCTGTTATCATGAATTAAAAAGTGTTTATTGCACAAGTAATTAAATTGAGTTACTAAGTACCGAAGTACATGGAATAAAAAGGTGTTTTAACTGTAAAATTGTATGCTTTTATTTCTTTCTTTCTTTCTTTCTTTCTTTAGATTGCACCTTCAGGCATGTAATACCGTACACATTTATACACAAAAACATAACATTTGACATTGCAAAAAAAAAATTGTCCGATTCAACAAATTACTTAAATAATTGTAATGACAGTCAAATTTAACGCACAAAAATTATTCGCCGTGTAATCAAAATTTATTTAATGATTATTGATTTCCATTGGACGGGATGAGTGACGGGTCAGGGTTTGTTGATTGAACTGCCCGAAAAATCAGCATTATTCATCGTACATTCACATCACCAGTTGGTTTATAGAACCCTTGTGGGAATTACCACATATAAGCCCAGTAGTAGGCCTAGTCTATAGAAGCCATCTCGCGTATACGCGATGTAACTATTATAGGCATCACCTCAGACAGCAAAATCACGCAATGTTTATGTCGGTCAGTGGACTAACCACTCCGTATCCCCATTGATCATTGATCATATAAGACAGCAGACCAACCTGCCTTAAAAGTTATTTATTTATTGTTCCACATTAAATTTTTTATTACAATGCGTAAGCAAAAATGAAAAAAAGTGTACTTTGTTATACCATCTAGAATTTGGTAGGTTTTTATTGAATCGGTTACAATGCAGGCAAATTCGTTTAAGGCTAAAAGACTAGTATAATTTTGTATACAGAGCCGGTATGTCATACTTCATAACAGTTACCAGAAATTCTGCTCCTTGTCTCTTAGGGGAACGCGTCTGTTCGTTACCGCCGCCATTTTTAATTTATCCCACTCGGGCTGAGTAAAAACTTTTTCTTTAGTAGTGACAGGCGACGTTATAACATTTTATGTTATGCGATCATAGACGAAGTGCAGTAAATTGAAATTCTCATGGTAACGGCACTCCAAGCTTAGTTTCCTGACCAGGTCAATGCGGAAAACGAACTTTTCTACCCTAGCTCAGGTCTGAGTGATGTGGTACCGTAGTTGTTTCTGAATTCATTATACAAGTACTTTAGCTACTTAGCTTGGGTTCAGAACGAGCGAAGCGAGTGGAGCTCCCATGGGTCAGCTTCAATGACGCACTGTCTGTTACGCTATAACTTCCCGAGGTCTTAACCGATTTTAATAATTTTTGTGTGGAATCGAATCAACACATTTATGACCAGATTGTGAATTTAAAATTCACTAAAATAAAAAAGTTATGACCAAAAAACATTGGATCTGTGGGATTTTCCATTGAAATAAAAAGTTTTTTTGAAAGTTTTCATTATTATGGAATTTTAAAATTTTCTGAATATTATTGATTATTTTTTCTTAATTTTTTACGATCCGCTCCAATTTATGATGCTAGTGAAGCGTTATGCTTAGTGACTGCATCTCCTAGTCATTACAAGATTTTTAATTATTTTGTTAAAAATATTTAATATTTAATAAAAAAAACATAAATAAAATTCTGTGTGTAAAAAGTGTATTCATGCCAACTAATTGCATACTAGGGCTGAGAATTTTAAGTTTTTTTCATTTTAGTGTGACACGGGCCTTCTCTATAAACTGATACATAGTTGGGAGAATGAAATGAACTTAATTGTATGGGCCGTAACAGATTGGACTGGTGTTTGCCTAGCCCTAGTGGCGCTTAAAAGCTAACCACTGGGAGACAAAAAAGGCCTAATGGCGCTTATGCTATGAGTACCAGGGTAGAATTATCGGGAATGTTAATCAGTTTGACGAATTATTATATTTTTTTCCCAATATTCTCTGAAAGTTCGAGTCTTATCTGACTCCTGAGATGGGTTGAATGCTTTCTAATACCAATTGCTGAAGATATGTTAAACACTTTAATTTTCTGTATTTAAAAACACCTTTGTACACCTTACCTTAAAATCACGCACCGCAGGGAGATCGTAGAGAAAGTGTCGTCGTGATGAGGTTTGACTTAGACCTGATGTGGTCCCAAATGAATACTTCACTTTCTTACTTTTGAAAATGCCACTACGTTGGCCTTAATCTATTTTTTTTACTGCTTTTAGGTTTACTATTTATGGACCGAAGCAATTTTCTGTTATTCAACGACGTTGACTTTTTTACATTCTTTGATCTTAAACAGACCTACAGATACGGGTTTTGCTGAGTATTCAATGCAAGGTGGAGAAATGTACGGTGAGTAATGAGTTACTATTAACCACGGCATAAAATTTTGCAATTTACGACTACGTCGTAGTAGCTACGGCGTAGCAACTACTTCCCTCGTAGCTTCTTCGAAAATTGTAATTTATTATAAGGCAAACTGCAATGTATGATTATCCTGCCAAAAAAGAAATATACAAAATTGTAGAAATTTAAGCATTAATATTTTTGGTTCGCTAATGAACGGCATTTGCACATTACGTTTGTGTAATTGGTTTCAGCCGCATTACGGCGCTTGGTGCGAAATTTTGCCACAATACTGCTCTTTCATTAGCAGCTGCTTAATGAAATTTTCAGTAAATATTAACACTGCCTCGCCTGAAAGATTTTAAAACGTTCCCTTGTTGGTGATACCGTAGAGTAAATAAATAATACTTATTATGTAGATAGATATCGAAGTTATTTATTATTTCAAGTACTTATTTAATTAAATATTACTCTTATAACTAATTTTAATAAAAAGTTACGTTCTACAAATAATGTTATATTTTAGTGAAATCTTACAAGAAGTAGACAAGTAAATATTTTATGAACACCCATTATTGATCGGGATTCTTAACAAATTCGAAAGTTCTTATCAAATTAATTATGATATCAGCTGGCGAAAGTTAAAACAACTGTGCCTAAGTTTCCACGTAGCCGGATGTTTCTTAAGTGAAGGAAAAAGTTTACGAACAAGCATCACAGCTTCGATATTATGTACGTCGAACAACGCAGCGGGGACCCGAGTGAAAGTTTTCACAATTTTTGGCTTCATCTTAGACCGGAAGGAAGTCGAAAACTCATTACAGCAAGTAAGATTGTTTTCTAAACACCTCTCGCAAAATTAAATTTAATTGTTAGCAACACAAGAATAGTCAGTTTGTCGGCCCTATATATTTGTTGCAATTACCAATTAGGCTCTGAATAAGTAATTCAGACTTTTTTTTTCAATTGATGGCCTATATAATATTCGACCATTCAGACGAACAATTATCTGAAGACTTGGTTTAATAATTTTAGAGACTCGCGTATTCGAGAAATTTTGATTAGAGCTTTAGTTTCAGTCGTAAAAACTATATAAGTAAGCACGTACAAGGTCAAACTAGCAGAATAACAGCAAGAGGTTATTTCTCGTCGACAGACCGAAGTATAAGGGGCTCAATTGACTTTTTTTTTTTTTTTTTTTTTTTTATGCAAAATGCACCCTCCGCACACGGTGGAGGGAGGTGGGGAATCCTCTATGGATACTTCGGGCCGGCCCGATAGTTATGTCAGACTCGTACTGACTAAACACCACCTGGGATTGGCTTGCACCCGGAGAAGGTCATAAGCCGTCATCTGAGGCGACCACCCCTCTAGAGAGGGGTGGCGCAAGCGCTACTCACCTAGGTGAGAGAGCGCATAGAAAAAAAAAAAAAACAGTTGACTCCCAGAACCAGACGGTCCAGAGAGTTCAGACGGTCAGACGTGAATGAAGTTAAGTAGGCTGGCTCCCAGAAGGGGGGCCAGTAGGCATCTGAGAGGACTGGGGTAGACCTGATGGGTCTGTATTGACTCTACGTTTGGCTGATTCCTGTGCCTCTAAGAGGAGGTTCAGGTCAGCTGACAATTGATTGGGTTGGTCTGTCAGGACAGACCTAGGTCGCCTAGACAGAGGGTTCGTGGATGAGGAAGGAGTGTAGTTGGATGCGCCCCGGATAAGTGGATTAGAGTGGCTCTCTGCTGTTTCGAAGAAACGTTCAGAGGCCTTTAAGAAGTATTGTTGGAGAGTAGGGAGTTCAAAGTCCCTGTGCAAGTCCGCGTTGCGGACATACCAGGGAGAATTTGAGGCCCTACGTATGAATAGGTTTTGAATCACCTGCAATTTATTAAGGACTGATGCCTTTGCATGTGAGAAACTCAATTGACAGCAAGGCAAACCTTTTATAACATCAAATGGTGGGGGGGGGGGGAACTATTACTTTGACAAATAGCCAATCACAACACACGACCAATCACCGCAATCGGCCAATTACACGTAATCGTTTAGTGACCTTCAAACACCTTGATACTCATTTAATAATTGTACTCATATTCATAATTTCGTTTTGATAATAATAATAACTGAACAATTGCTAGCATGGCTTACATATATAATAGCTAATGCCCAAATGTTTTTGAAATCTAAGTTTTTTGTTAAAATGAAATGTTGATAATATTATAGTTTCGGTACTTTTATAATAATATGATCTCATATTATTTTGAGGCCAATAACAAGAACTTAATCTTCGAGCTAATAGTATCAATATAACATCAAATATCATCAAATTGAAATGACAGTCTGAAATCGATATCTACTTTGTGTACCAACCGAAACTTCTCAATTTAGAGGGATGGTTTTTAGCGACCCTTATTTGGAATTCTATTCGTCTTTCCCTCTGTTTGTCGGTGGGCAAGGTTTACCAATTTAGTGTCTTTGCCGTTTCATTCGCAAGTTCATCTCACAAACGAGACACGATTAAATTTGCTTGATCCGATTTACGCGTATTCATCATGATTATTGGGTAAACTTTTTCTAAGTTAATAAACTAATGGGATTGGAGATGCGTTAATGACTAGATGTGGCAGAGATTAAGTACAATAACATTATACAAATCTATACTAATATCATAGATGGAGATAGGAAGTTTAAGTAAGTTGGTTTATTTCTGGAAGGTAATCCCTGAAATCTATTCGAAGAATGCATTAAATTTTTAATAAATACATTATTCCAGCTGGACATATTGTATATATAATCTTTAACTCAAAATAAGTTGAGGCGGGTCATTGATTAATGACTAAAAAAAGGAAGAAGAGCAAGTAGTACACTCGTCTTCTTAAAATCAGAACAAGAATGCTGATATTTAAGCATCTTTCTGGCTAGAGCGTCGTAGTGAATCCATGTTGATTCGGAGACTCCCTCAGGGAGATACCGTCCATCAAGAAAGCCTTTACGGTGGCTCACTACTCTCGGTTGAAGGTTCTAAAGATTTCGTCGCCCCGAAATCTGGTGACGTTGTGGGCGAAAGCAATCACATATCAGAACATATATATATGTACTCGTATACTTGTAAATACTCGTATATACATACATATACACAGCTATTTAAGTTAAAAAAATCCAAGTTTTATTACTATGTTACCTCATCCATACAATCGGACTAACGGGAAATTGCAAATATATACGTGAGCTCCAGGTCCCTTATATTGCGTCACACAAATTTACCGTCGTCAACTGCCACATGCAATAAATTTATGTGAATTACATAAAAGCATCCACAATGTTACCAAAAAAAAATGTTATAAAGGTAAAACGAACGGATTTCGCGAGAGAAACAAATGAAAATTCGTTTTTATGCGCACTACACAATCGGGCGCAAATATAATGATAAATTATTCAAAGTTAATGTAGCGATCGGTTGAACATTCCCATATCGACAGCGTTGGTGCAGTTTAAAAACAGGGCTTCAGTTAATTATTCAGAATGTGCTGGGCCATTGGGATTCTTTAATATTCATTTTTATTAGAGTTGCATTTGGTACGATGAGAAAGGGAAAACTTTATATTGCTATTGTCTTTGTGTACGCAGTAAACAATTTTTAACATGTTTAAATAAAAAAAGCACATAAATACAGTGATGAACGGTGAGGATAGTTAATATAATTATTTATTCAGTCTTTGGTTCTACCCAGGGGGACTAAATACAGATTTATTGGACTCAAACCAATCCCCACGCAATTCGGGCGAGTAACAATTGACATACCGACACCTTGAAAAGCTTGTCCAATTTTTTCAATCATTTTTAAGCTGATACCAGCCCCATCTCTTTGTGTTCTAAGTAGCACCTACAACATTAAAATCAAAATATTTACAAATATTCAACAATCGATAAAGAAGAAACAGTTGTGTAATCATTTACACTTTTTTTTACTTTAAATACTTGCCCGTTTCATAACTGTGGTCAGGACCGTCTGGGCATATAAAAATAATGGGGCCCTTATGACTTTGACAATACTAACATAGAATAGACAAAGAAAGTAGATAAACAATAATAATAATAAATATTTCCTACATTCACACCAATTAGCCAAGCCCAAAGTAAGCACAGTAAGGCTTGTGTTATGGATACTAGGGTAACTGATAGACATACATATATGATACATGGATATGTAATATTGAAAGAAATATTTATAAACACCCATGACTCAGGTACCAATGCTCGTATTCATCATACAAATATCTGCCCTTACCGGGATTCGAACCCAGGACCATCGGTGCGAAAGGCAGGATCGCTACCGTTGCACCAAACGGTCGTCATGGTTTCAGATTTTTTATTGACAGTCAATAGTAAAATAGATAATTTTTGATTTAAATGGGGATATTCACACATTTAAAATTATCTAAGTCCACTAAAATTGGATAGCCTTGGGCGAGAGTAGAGTAGCTTCGAGCATACAAAAGCTAATAAGCAAGTCGATGATATAGTTCCTAATTGAGGTTCGATTTACTCTAATAAATAGGTTTTTCAGTAATAAATGTCGGTATTCCTTTAGTGATCTGGCAGGAACTATGGGGCCCTTATCGATCACAGGACCCAGGGCATTTGCCCAGAGTGCCCAGTGGGAAAGAGGGGCCTGACTGTGGTCGGTGTATTTTTAGATAAACGACAAATATATACGACCAATTATTTGTTGTGCTTTTTTACGAAATTACTTGAATAAACAATCAGAGAAATGGAATTGAATAGAGCATGTTGCGTAAGTTTATAAGAGAATGATAAATTCACTTCGATTCTAGAATATTTATTTTGATATTTCTATTTACCATCAAACAATCCTCGTTTCGCGAGTACTTTAATATTATTTGAACACTACTAGCGGCCCTTCCCAGCTTCGCACGGGTGGACCAAATTCTTTTTTTCTTCTATTATTAAATATTTTCCTTTAGCGCCATCTAGCGTCCGGTAGACGAACTACTTGCGGTAAACGTGTTGCTATGGTAACGCATATACAATGGAAAAAGAGCGGACAGATAAACAACAAATTTGTGATCTTAGATTATGTATATGTTAGACACATCCTATAGATACTATAAAAGTTTCTATTATAAAATTAACAGTACACCTCGAGGAGGTGACTTTGCTTGACAAGAGGACAAGTAAACATTTGATTCCTTCTTATTGTACCTACCTCATACATTTACGCGGCTTTAGGTAAAAGTTAATTTATTTTAAGCTTTAACTTTATAGGCTGACTTTATCAGTAACGTATTGTTAAATTTGTCATTCATTGAGTGTTTTTAGAAGTGTTAAAATTACGAACACGTTAAGCTGTGAATTTATCGTGAGCAAACACGTAAAAAAATTATAAATCACACAGGATCTCACGAAACATACTGTAAGGATTTTTTTTTTCATTTAAGAATCTTAAAATAATATTATTTGTCACGTTCACTCCAATTAGCCCAGCTTAAACTAAGCACTGTATGGTTACTGGCACACAAACATCTGATTCTCCCGGGATTAGAATCTGGTATTGTTTGACTTAGAATGTAGGGTCTCTTCCACTCGGCTAAACCGATTATCATAAACACTGGGTACGTGTAACACGATCCATAATAATATTATTTTTATAATAAAATTTTCTTACATTTATACCAATTAGACAAACCTAAAGTAAGCTCTGTAAGTCTTGTGTTATGGATAGGTAACGGATAGACTTACATATGGGATACATAGATAAGTTATATTTATGGAAATACATATTTCTACCTTTCATTGAGCGAAGCTCTCTTTTAGACAACTCACAAATTTAAACGGCTACTAAACGGTTCAACTGATTCGAACGAATTTTGGCATGAACATACATGATTATATCCTGACGGAAATAGGCTTTGTAAAAAAATATAGACTTTACCATGGAGGAATAATAACCGAAAGAAAAATTCAAAAGCTGATCACAGACAAACCGCTGAGACTACATTGATGAAATTTAAGCGAGGTTGGGTAAGGTAGTGCTTCGCTCAGTATTTGCAAACAGCAGCAGCATTGCAGACCTAGTATATGACTCAGGTATAAATGCTCGTATTCATCATTCAAACATTTGCTTCTTTCGGGACTCGAATCCAGGACCGTCGGTGCGAAAGACAAGATCGCTACCGTTTCACCAAACGGTCGTCCATATTAACTGGTTCAAATCAAATAAAGATGATGCGGTACTTGATTTGAGTATTCCGTTTTTTACTTTCTTATCTTAACGAATGGTTAAGCGTTCATAAGGATACCGGTAATAATGGAATATATTGTACGCAAACTCATCACTTTAGTATGAAAGTGTTGAGTTGGGATAGAATATATTCCAAAATCATTTGGCCCGTCCCTTGTGTCTTAGAGTAAACATCATTTTACGTTCACTCACTTTCACTTTGCATTTTAAGTAACTTGTATGTTATAAACAAAGATTTATTCAGTTTTTGATATCAATTTTATATGACATTTTGTTTCGAATTCATAGTGTTTCAATAAATAAATGAAAAATTCATCTCGTCTATTAGCAAATACTGACTGAAAGCAAAGGCACGTACCAAATGTTTAATGTATAAAGCAAATTCTGACTAATATAAACACTACCCTGAATTGAAATTTTAATAAAGCAATAGTTAAAATTCGGCAGTGAAATATGTTAACGATGACACAATTTTACCTTGCGCTGTCTTGTAGAACATCTTACCAACCTTAACGAAATTAATATCTCCCGTAGAATTTTCACGGAAGATTGCACTTACGTTAAGATCATTTTTAATCTAAATTCCTCGCCTTTGTACCCCGTGCCTATGCCCTACGAACATTACGTAGGATCCGATGAATCCTTTCCACCCGAATAGCCGGGAACTTTAAAGAAATTGGGCCGTCCCGTTGCTGCGAGGGAACAAACAATTTTTGGTTTTATACGTTACGTTTTCAATAAAATGGTCCCTCCCAGTCTTGGTTTTTGAGAAGGAGTTTCACGAGGAATGTATAAATTCTAAGATTTGTAAAAGATTTTAGCAGACAAGTAAGTAAAAGATAGGTTCTGAAAAATAATATAAATTATAATAGTTCGGTATTTATACTTTTCATTATTAGATTTTGAAAAACAAAAGCAATTTTTACCAGAAATAAATTAATTTGCTTCAGGTGTCCGGCGGAACCCAAATCCATATCTTCTTGCTGGCGAGTGCATTTTCAATTGAAGTACGAGTGAACAGATGAACTATTCCAAATCCTTCTTAAGCTGAATACCAGCGTCATTTTTTTCATATTTTAGGTAACCATCTACTACGCTGAATGTAACACTTTTACAAGTATGAAGCTATCGAAAGAAAGAAACTGCTTTTTAATAATTTATTTTTTGTGGTTTATATGTTTAACTGATGCATTTTTATACCTAAAGCAAAAATTACATAAGGTTTAAAACAAACTCATTCAAACCGAGAAGAGTAAAACAGTATTCTTATTATTTTATTCACTGCTTACCATAAAAATGAAATTACTCTAACCTTTCAACTTCAGGAACAATTTCTTAATAATTAACTCTTTGGGTTTTGCTTGCAGGTTCTTATCTTGGACACTATGAAACTTCTACTTTGAAATGAGAGTCCAACGCCTAAAGTGCTCTAATTTATTAATATTAATTAATTTATATAATGAGTGTCAAGAGACTAGTGTTGTGCCGAGTCGTTGTTTTATAGGATCGAGTCGACTCGAGTCAGTTTGTACGGTATTCGAATCATGACTCGATTCCGCGATTCGAGTCCAGTACTCGAGTACTATGTTCGGTATTCGAATGCTGACTCGAGTCCTGGACTCGAGTCTAGAACCTTAGTCTGGAAATTCGAGTCCAGAACTCGAGTCTGGTACCGATTTAAGTACAAAAGGAAAAATTGGAAATGAATAAAGTTCAAACAGTATCTAGGTTTAGCATAATAACACTACGAACATTTTAATAAAAAATATTTTTAAACATAACAAATCAACATAGAATACTAAGGAGATATCTAGGAACTAGAAAATGTCTGTTAATGAGATCAAGTGTGATCAATTTGTTTTATTAACAAAAAGAGATCATTTTAGAAGCTAGGTATTTAAAAACTTCGGGTATTTGTTCTATTAGGTAGTTAGCATGTACTTTATTTGAGGTGCCACTTCATTGCTTAAGTAAACAGAAATCGAGTACGAGCGAGTCAAGCTATCTCGAATACTAGACTCGAGTCAATTGGACTCGCATAATAGTTTCGAAACACCGAGTACAAGATCGATTCTTCCTGACTCGAGTACCGGAATCGAGTCCGGAGTACTCGAATCAAAAAAAATTGGTATTCGAATATGCGAGTCCAAAGCAGGAATCGAGTCTGACTCA
Organism: Calamotropha paludella; assembly: GCA_927399485.1. Taxonomy (NCBI): domain Eukaryota; kingdom Metazoa; phylum Arthropoda; class Insecta; order Lepidoptera; family Crambidae; genus Calamotropha; species Calamotropha paludella. The sequence goes on along the minus strand of OV656808.1, from coordinate 6,827,149 downwards.
AGTCAAGCCTTACTCGGCACATTGCTACAAGAGACCTTACAATTTAACGTAACGAACTTTCACGGGTATTATTCGACAGAGAGTCCTCTGGACCTACTTTCTATCTCAAGGAAGGTATAGTTACGCGTTGAACACTTGTGGGCTTTGTCTTTTATAAGGGGAGGGTTTGAGAGTAGAAATAAGACAGTTAAAGGTTGTGTTGAAGACGTGGAGCACGATGGCGTAGCGGTTAGGGCTTTTGTCTAAAATTAAGGAGATTAAACAAATTTTGCAAAAAGGCCGGGCAACGAATTGAAAAAATGAAGTAAGTATATCAAGTTGTTCCGTGCTTCGGAAGGTTGCAGTCATTAGCACTTACTAAAATCCACTCCATTTGATGTTTACATATATAAGTGAGGCATTAATAGGCTAATAACAGTGATGTTGATAATATCGGTGATGAAAATTTAATCTATATTAGATAATCTCTGTCAAAGTATTGGATTCATGTTAATTTGTGACAGCAAAGTCAGTCAAGTAAAGTTTTACACTTATAAAATAAAACGAGTGTAGGGGTCTGTTAGCTTTGTCTTTGTCTCATGGATCAAGAGACTGCCTTTGTCAGTTGCAATTTGGTTAGTGTAAATTGAGATCCCATCAAAAACAATACTTGTCAAAAAAACCAAGTCTCGCAACTCAGTTGTTCTACGGTAAAAAGTTGTGAGATCCATGTAATACCAAGTCGGTTATTAATTTATTCAGTCCCTACTTAAGCGAGCACTAAATAATTTAATTTACACGTGTTTTCATGCGATGGCCGAGTCAATATATTTATATAAAACAATAAAGATTTTTATTATTGATATGCGCCACTATAAGATGCTGTTAATTATTACGTAACAACTTAATGCTTGGAGTTCGGAGATTCCAGACACAAATGATTTTCAATTGTTATGGACCACGATCGTGGTCTTAGGGACTGGACGTATTAAGACAGAAATTCGCTTAAGTAGGGACTGAATAAATTAATAACCGACTTGGTATTACATGGATCTCACAACTTTTTACCGTAGAACAACTGAGTTGCGAGACTTGGTTTTTTTGACAAGTATTGTTTTTGATGGGATCTCATTGCTTTTTGTATTTTGTAGACAGTCCACTCTTTCCTTTTCGGTACCTTCTACTTATTGTATTTATTGTACCAGCAACGAATTTTCTTAAAGCCCTCTCTCTGACTTATGAACTTTTCTTATTTTTGTAGGTTTTTTTAGTTTTTCCTTGATTCATACACCAAACACTATTTATATTCCAAATTTGAAGCTTCTAGGTCTGCTAGAAGTGTCTTAGAATTTTGATGATCGGTGAGTCAGTGAGTGACAAAATTAAGAAATTTGACCCGTTATAATTCTTAAACTACTAGTTCAAATTGAGTGAAATTTGAAATATACAGTGTCTTTACAATGCCTGCATGGTTACTGAAAATTCAGTCTTCTAGTTTTATCCACAACGAAGTTACAGGGTGTCGAAAATGGCCTGAATTGCTTCGAGAAAAGGATGGTACGTCCGTGCCGCTTTTTTGCTTGACTTGGCGGGGGCACTGCCGTGCCCCCAGATAAATCAGGTACATTTTCTTCAAACTTCTTTATTCAAGATTCCACAAAAAGTCCAAATTTTATTTATTCTGTTTTTGAAACTAGAATACGTGATTTCTTATTTAATTTTTTTAATTTTATTTTTTTATGGCTGTACAACAAAGTGCTTCTGCCTATCCAAGACGGGAAACGAGCGATAACAACTGATTACATACGAGCAGAATATGTTTAGGTTAGTTACAAATTCACTGTGTCACCACAGTCTCTATAACTTCTGCAGTTATGTACAGTTGACAACATATTGAGCTATACAATTTAACATTTCTTCCTGTCTTATGTTATCGTATTAGGTATATTATATTTAGACTATATACCATAATGTGCTGCCGACCGTCAACAACAAATCTTACCCAAAAACACAATTTTTTTCAATCGAATTTCAACAGTACATTACATGTACAGTTGTATCTGAGAAAATTTAAAATCAGTTTCTGTAAATCGACAAATTGTAGTAGATTGAAGTGCTGTGAATTTGTTTCATACACTTTTGAGTTCGCTCATTGAAATGAAAAAGTTATTATGGAGAGAGATTTAGGTGCATTAGTCATCGTAAGAACATATTCCTAAAACAGAGTCGAGACGTCAGGATCTTTATTTTAATACAAAACTAACGTATTTTAGGTATTCGTAAAAGCATTAAATTACTATATAATATAACAACAAAGCACTCTACTTGATTGTTATAACGAGATACTAGGATGATGAGTTTCATTAAATCTGCGGTGGGACTGGTGAATATTTAACATCGCTCTCTCTCTCACAAAGGCAAACAGGATATTTCGGGTCAAATTCACCCTTACCCCGAAATATTTCACAAAACAAGGGAGAAGTTTTTTTTATGAAATTACATATATTTCGCGTGGAATAAGGTAGGCTAGTGTTACAAATTCGGGCAGGAGCTCTGCACAATTGCGTCGTTTAAGAGGCACGCCCGACAAATTATTATGGCGGCCGGCTTGAAATACAACTGAGAATACTTTCCGGGGCGACGTGTATTCTTTTTCATTCAAAAAAGTTGGCTAAAGGCAGTGTGAGGCAAGTCCATTTGGGATTCTTTGAGAAATTAGAGAATTCCCACATGCTCTTTTAAAGTTTTAGAGTAGGGACGTTTTGTAAAACAGCTCCACAAGTTTAGAATTGTCTTTTTATGTTAATAAGTAAGGTCACAAATTATTTAGTACAAATACATTCTCATCTACTAATAGTAATGGAGCTATTTTTAAATACTGCAGACGAGTTTACTTTCTTATTTGTTTACGTTTGTAGCAACACATTTATGACAATCATAAGGGCTGTTTGCTCGTACCGAATCCGCGAGCGTGAAATTTCACACAGCGGGGCTCACTCAAATTTGAACTTCTGCCTCCCGCATATGTAAAGTACGCCTTATATACGAGGACTATCCAAAAAAAATTATCAGTTTAGGAATATAAATAAAACTAGTCTTTATTTACTAATATTAACGGTTTATTTGTAAGGAACATATCTAAAACTACTTCTCTACGTAGTCACCTGCTTAATTTAAGCGTTTATTGTAACGTAAGACGAGTTTTGTATTCCAGCTTCAAATTCATTACATTAGTGTATTTAAATACATGGTTACAGCTTCTTTCAGTTCTTTATCTGTTTGGAATTTCTTTCCCGCCAAAAACTCCTTGGTAGTCTGACGCAGCCAAGTTTAGACTATAGGGTGGTGTGGTGGTCACAGCTCTTATTTCACAACTGGCGGCGTTCTCTATTTTCTTGAACTTTAATTACACTCACATAGACAACACAATCAATACCAACGAGACCTAACTATGCACACAGACAGCAAAAAGGCAACTGAACGCATTAGAACTTGTCTCGGCTACTCTAGTCACCAGAGCGCTCGGTACTGTGCAGATGGATTCTTTCCGGATGTCCCTATGACCATACAAAAATACAAATACGAAATGATTTCTGTTCCTTTTTCATTGGTCACAAAGTTATATAATAATATTTCTCATTACAGTAATATTAGTTATTTACGGGATTGTTACCATGTACCTTGTTTTTAGCGAGTTTCAGATATTTCGGCACTGTTGCAAGTGCCATGAGCAACTCCGTGCAGTTGCTTCGTGATCTTCGTGAGAACAGAATATCGGAAACTCGCTAAAAACAAGGTACATGGTAACAATCCCGTAAATAACTTATATTACTATAATGTTTGTGACCATGAAAGTTTAAAACAATATAATATTTCTCACGTTCACACCATAAGGCTGAGACCAAAGTATGCACTATGAGGCTTGTGTTATAACCTCTTGTAGTAAGCGAGTGTTAGAAATGCGTGCACGTCTGTAGTACATCGGCGACGATCGATCGCTTGGGTAAAAGCTGACATGTCAACCGACGGGTTAGGGCCGCCCTAATATGAAACATTAATAACTAATATTTATACTTATAATTTATATATCTTCTCGTATGTATCGGTCCGTTCCCTTGGGCAGTTTGACATAGATGGTAGGGTCACTCCGCTCGGTTAAACCGATCGTCAAAAATGATATTAACATTCTAATCAATTTTATTAGATAGCTAGTATATGAGTTCAGAGTAGACATTTATAGTTATTTTATTCATTATAATTGTAAGCAACCAATAAAATTATATACATATATATAAGATAATAGTGTTTTGTGATAAAGGTTATGTCTGTTCAGACATAAAAATATACATTTTGTCTCCTAAAATCCATTACTACATATTTGAATTGTATTTTTATTAGTGTAAAATATTTATTTGATACTCTAAAAAATGCATGCCTGAAAACACATTTATTTTCCCTTCCAATTAAATAAACAACAAGATAAAAATGTCAATATTTACCTAAGCGAAACTGTTGCTGTTTTTCCATAAGCAATGTACATTTTTAACTATGACCGAATACACTAATGGATTAAAAACAATGCCAACAGGTTTTTTTTTAACAATTTGTTAGTTCTCGTTATTTTATTGGAGTTGTTTTAGCCGAAACGACTGCATAGACATAGAATCTATATTCATGTCTACAGATATTTTTTTTTATACTATAAGTACTTTATTAAAACATAGGGCAGTCTATGATGTGCGTAGATAAGAAACTTTTTCAAGGGTCGTTGTTACGAATTTTTTTGATGTTGGGTGCAGATGATCGCCGCAACGCCACCGGATTTTGAGGTAGTGTGATCCTTAGATGGACCTCAAACTAAGAGTAGCGAGCCAATAGAGTGGTTTTTTAGACGGATGGTATGGCCCCTGAGGGAGTCACCGAACCGACATAGATTTGCTACGGTGCACTAGCCGGAAAGACGCTGTTCGGAGGGATGACAAAAAATGTGGAGTATCTTCGTAATTCAAAAGGCATGTTAAGCCGTTGGTAACGGCTGCATCTGTATTCATCAGCATCTGAACCAATCTGGATCGGGCCCGTGTGATGCAAAGGATATTGAAAGGATGTTGATATTTAATAGAGGCATTTTGTATGGACTCCAAATAATGGTACCTATATTAGATTAGGAATATTTTTTCAGGTTAGTTGTATAATATTAAAGTGCTATATATCTATGATTGTTATATTTCTTAATTTGCCATTTTCGTCATAAGCTCACTTTTGGAACTCGTCAATTATATGAATTGTTTGATTCATCATCATCATCATCAGCAGCAGCCGTTGCGTGTCCACTACGGAATATAGCTCTCCTCTTTAGTGTGGCTGTTAGCAATTTGTAGTCATCGGTATATAATACCTAATTAAGACGACCATTTGGTACAACGGTAGGGATCCTGCCTTTCACACCGACGGTCCTGGGTTCGAATCTGGTAAGGGGTAGATTTTTGTGTGATGAATACGAGCACTTGTTCATGAGTCATGGGTTATTATATATATTTCTATAAATAAAACATATTTATGTATCGTATATGTATGTCTATTCGTTAACCTAGTATCCATAACACAAGTCTTATTGTGCTTACTTTGGGCTAGGCTAATTGATGTAAATGTAAGAAATATTATTATACTCGTAATTATTACTAATTAAGTAATATATATTTACTTTACGTTCATTACACAAAAATATGCCCTATTCGGGATTCGAACCCAGAACCGTTTGGTTTTGAAGGTAAGGCTTACCGCAACCTTTTACAGTGCGTCGGTATTACGCTGCGTTCTGTTTGTGGTCTCCACTCGAGACGTAACCTTAAATTGTTTGATAGTTACTTTTAATGTTTTAAGTACAGAATAGATGATATGACACTTCGTGAGTGAGATAGTGAACCTTTTTCCTTCGTTTGTTAAAAAGAAAAAAGATTCGTTCCAGTAAAATAAAAATGAGGTAATAATAAGTAGGTATTTTTTTTTTCCATGAGCGTTGATAATTCCCAATTTAAGTGGGAATAATAAACCTATAAATTTCCTCCCCTTTCCAGTAGCATACCAATATTTTCCGAGTCGCTTATTCTTTGTATATGTTTAAAAGTAAAAATGTGTTTATAAACGATTTCATTTCTGTGAAATCTATCATGTTTGCAGATGAAAACAGAGCACCTTCCTAATAACGTCGGGTTTTCCATAAAGTAGACACATATTTATTGGAAATGTCAAGTTGCACGGACACATTGCGTGTCGGAATGCTCATCCCGTCCATAGGGCGTCCTCAAAAATACTTTCACAGTTTATTTACAATTCGCAGGGCGAGGGAGCTCTGACATGTGCCGATACGGATATTTGAATTCACTTCTTTGCGTATTTTCTTTCAAGAAAATACTATAAGCGGTCCCGGCTCATTTCCAAACGCCGTATCCATCGGATAAAAGAACCGCACTACGCTATAAAACTATATATGTACGTCCGTTTCGTAAGTAGGTTGTTTTTTTTTCTGGAGAATAGGCACAGGAGTTTTAGCATGAAAACCCAAAAACACTTGTGCACTCACATTATTCTATTGAAAATATCTTCCTTTGTTATGATAATAATACTTGTAATGTAGCTTAGTTATAATACATAAATGAAATTTCTTATAAGTAATGAAAATAAGAAAAAAGGCATTTCTATGTAAAGGTAACTGAATATGTTCAAAAAGTTGTAATATTAATATCATGTTATAGTGGTAATATTAGATTTTGCGTATATTAATTAATAAATTAATATAGTTTGTTAAGAATGGGGCGAATAGAGACCAAGAATTTGGGCTTGCTGAAAATCAATTCTAGGTCTCTAGGTACTAAATATTGTGAATATTATATTTGGACTGCTACATTTTTAAATCGTTTTTAGATGACCTAATTTGTACTTTAGTATAATAATAATAATTTTATTTGCATTAACATAATCCAAAGTCAGCACTGAAGTGAAAAGTCTATCCCATTCGAGACTCAAACCTGGACCTTTCGTCTTCAAAAAAGATAAGGAAGCTGTCGCTCGGCTAAACAGATCGTCGAAGTTTCATCAATGTAAGTACATATAACAATAATGAAATCAAAACTGGCTAAAAGTCACGGCGAGTTTAACTTGTTGTTCATGAGCATTAGATACTATTAAATGGTCGAAAACGCAAGTTGTCTTTTGCCTCAACTTACCCAAAAGTCATGTGGTTTAATTTGTATCTAGTCTTTAATATAATCTGATTCTCTGTTGACGTTCAAAACATGCATTGTAAAAGCCTGTCTTGAATAAAAAGCATTTTAAAATAAGCTTAAAATAATTGTTTTTGTCAATTGCTCTGTTATAAATTCGTTATGAGTGCATTTTATCGAAAAAGCAGGTCGCCAATGACTTACGCCATTATTTAAATATGTTAACATATCAATACTTTATGATGTTTATATTTTTACATTTTCAATGATCTCTTGTATGATTATTGATGATTAATATGTATAATAAAAAGACTTAAATTAAACTGTTATTAAGTGACGTATATGTATATTAATTTATTTACTGAAAAACAAAGAGAGGTTTGCTTCAAAAGAAAACAATTTTAAAATTGCCTAGTTTAAACAAAAAGATAAAAGCAATATAATATGATTACCTACTTATATAAAAGAAAGGTGATAGGTACTTAAATATCGTTTTATTTGAGCTTACGCACAAATAGGGGTTTACCTGCTTTACCTGTTTTAAGGAAGTAGGTTCTTATAGCGAAATCTCATTTAACTGAGATTTTCTGAAAGCAGACGAAGATAATGAAAGTTTAAATCCGCGCTCATCGAGGCGCCATCTTCTGTTTGATGAGCGCAGGGTATAGGTATGTTTGTAAAGCAATCAAATGCTGATTCCTTCAAACAGTGATGGCAAATTAGAGATGAGTTCTAGCGTGAAATGTCCACAGTACTCCAGGCTCTTCGGAGCTTTGTTTGAATTAATATATAACTTTGGAATTTTATGTGATCCGTGATGTTATGGGTGAATTAAAGTGGATGAATGTTTCTAAATCTATATTAGCATTTTAGAGCTTAATATCATACGAGTAGGTTGTTAATTTTAAAAATTTCACTTAAAGTGACTTACTACTATCAAAGTATATATTTTAAATAATTTTGATTTTTAACATGAAAAGGACATAAAAAATATCTATGCCTTATGTACTTATATATTATTATTAGCTTATATCTACTTTATATATTAAAATATATATTCGTAATACATAAACTAAAAAATTATAAACCATTTTCAGTCCTATGTTTTATTGATCTAAGTGACCCTGTTTTTGTGGTAAAAATATAAATTTATTTTCTTTCCATTTTGTCTTAGTAACAAGTTATGTGTGCACTAAATTAATTTATATCACAATAGATTTCATGTTATATAAGTACCAAGTTTTAAGAGAATTGAACTAGGGTCAATACAAATTATCGGACGGTTATTTCAAGTGAAATAATAACCAAATTAGTCTGTTTATTGTTATTAGAAGTAAGTTTATTTAAAGTTATTAGATATTATTATTAAATTATATAAATTTTGTAGATTTAATTCAAAAAGTAAACTAATATTAATATCCAATTTCCTACGACAATGACTCCTTGTTTAACTTTGGCCTATACTCCTATCAGCTTACGGGAAAGGAAATGTATTATCTCATGTACATACAACGCATTTAGAGTATAACTTACGCTTGAGCTTGATTAAACTTTATTGAGCGACGTCCTACCGGTGACAACCCTTTGTTCTAATTTCATTTAGGCAATGCAAACTTAGGTAAGAACACACACGTGGAACTTTATCACTGTGCTATAAGGTCGCATATGCTTAGATCCACCCGCTTTGCCCTGTAACAAGCGTGTTCGTTTCAAACAATTACGGGACATTCTAATTTTACTATCCGACACCCCTGACGGACCCGAAGCTAAAAAATTCCGCTGGTGAAACAGTAATTCGATTTGGCAGAATGCCCCTTTTGAGTTCGTCACTTATATACACAGGCGTTGAAAGAAATTGGCTGTTATTTAATTTCTTCCTGGAAAAAAGCAACATTACTAGGTTACAGTGTCAGTGATGAACAAAGCAGTCGTGATTAGTTTTCTGTATGAATTGACATAATTTAATTCAACCTTCCGGCATCTCAGGAGAATATTGTTAATCTTATCGTTATTTATAAGACTTTAAATATGTATATTAAAAGGTAATGTATATTAAGGCTTTTAATATGTATATTATAACTAGCGACCCGCACCGGCTTCTCATACAATTATATACAACGTTCACAGCTTTTTTGTCATCGCCGCCGCAACCACTATGTCCCTTTATTTTAAATCTGTAATACTAATAATCTGTAATCTGATCTATATTAAATCCACAGTGTATATAAGGTACTTAATTAAATAAGGATTAATGCTGGATTGCTTAAAATCGCTTCGTAAATAAGCCATTATTTCTCGTAAAAAGTAAAGGATAAAAAATGGTTATTGTGGGTTATCTCTAAGAGATAAACAGATACCATCGCAGACTTTTTTGTAGACCTTTTTGAAGTGTACAATATTGTAGTACATTATTTTTATCTATCTCGTAGGGTTCAGCCAGCATTTGCAGTGTAAGCGCAAAAAATGTTTTTATTAACAACATCACATTAGAACCTCTAAAATTCAGTGAGAATCACATTAGAAACCTCTAAAATTCTAAGAATCAGTGTTTCTCGACTACATTATGCATGTATTATACCTTTTTTTGAATCACTCTATCTTAATAGAGATTTTTAATAAAAAACTGAATCAAATCCGTTACGTAGTTTTAAAGATCTAAGCAAACATATGGATAGACAGTAGGAAGCGATTATGTTTTATATTATGTAGTGAAGATTATAATATTCTTTTGAGATTTAAAATAGTTGGGTTTGAATCTGTAGCATTTTTTTATTTTTATTTATTTAATTGGCTCGCACGATTTGTGCATTAGCCACGACGGAGTTTGAAAGGTAGGGAAACCATTATAGGAAAATAAGGGAAAACATCATGATCGGAAAGAAATTTGGAAATAATAGGAATAGGTAAAGTAGGATATATACAATATATTATAGGTTATATACAATATTGTAAAACAATAAGACTATATACATTTGTATATACAAAGTTTATAAGCTTTACAATAAATAGGTCAGACAGGCTATAATTTAATGTTATGAACGGTTAAAAATTTAGAAATCAAATAATATAAGTCAATATTTATAAAATACAGGAGGGAAGGAAACGATGAAGGAAGTGGGACACGGAGGGATATTAGCGAATTGACAAAAAAAGAGCTGTCATAGAAAGGACATTCAAAAAAAATATGATTTAAGTCTTCCACACCAATACCACAAGCACAGATATCAGTATCAACGATGCCAAGTTTTGAGAGATGGGAAGCCAAACGGACGTGTCCTAGACGCATACGAATAAGACTCGTTGTAGCTGGTTTGCTGAGAAAATGTTTAAAAAACCATGGTTTAATTGGGATGTTTTCCTGAATACTTTTGTAGATTTTACCTTTACTTGAACTTTTCCAGTCATTCTCCCATGCACTACGGAGGTAGCATTTGGGAAGATGAAGGAGGTCTTGGACTATGTTCTTATAAGGGTAAACATCACCACAGCTCGTCGCTTCCCTTGCAAGCTGATCAGCAATTTCGTTACCCGTGATATTATGATGGCCAGGTATCCACGCAAAAAGAATATCATAATCCCTCATCTTACAACTCAAGAGTAAATTTCTACAATCTATTATGTATTTATTAGGGAAGCGGGATTTAAAAGGGTATTGGTCCATAGATTGCAAAGTGCTTTTAGAGTCCGAAAAGATTATTGACTTCTTGAGTTTTGCAAGTAAGACATATTCTAATGATTTTAAAATACCAAAACATTCTTCCGTAAAAACAGAGGTTTCAGAGGGGAGTTTAGTTTTTTGAACTATATCAAATTGTTGATGGTAAACTCCGACACCAACTATACTAGAAGAATTTTCTTTCGATGCATCACAATAAATGTAATGCCAATTTGGATATTCTGTGTAAATAGTAGCTTTCAAATTGACATTGGCATTTGGATCGTTTTTTAAATTGTGAAAATCGAAAGAAACTTTAGGTGAATTTACTAGAGCCTCAAACGGTACTGAAAAACTGGGAAGGCGGTGAGAACGGTGTGTGGGTGAACTGAGAGACATAAATTTACGGAAACTAACAACCACGCATGGAGGGGTTTTATGGGACCAATATGGACTGTTATCGACCTTTTCAGACAAGTTTTGTAGTTTGTAAAAGAGAGGATGTTCTGAAAACTGAAAAGCACGGAATAGAAATTTATCACAAAGAAACTGTCTTCTTAAATTTAAAGGAGGATCTGCACATTCAACTCTGAGCGCATTAAATGGACTTGATCGCATAGCTCCAGTTACAATAGATAGTGATTTAGACTGAATCTTATCTAATTTAATTATTCCTGCACTACTACAGGGCTCAAGAAAATATGAACCATAATCTAAGACACTTCTGATTATTGCATTGTACAAAAGTTTTAAGGTAAATGGATGAGCACCCCACCAAACTCCACAGAGGCATCTTAGAATATTTATTAAGCGTTCACATCTGGCAGAAACATAATTACAGTGTGGTATACCAGTTAACTTGGAGTCAAGGATAATACCAAGAAACTTGGCTTCATTGGTTATAGGGATTGATTCACTATTGTAAACAACGGTAAATGTTGGAGGTGACCTGACATTTGTGTATAACACAGCACAACTTTTGGAGACAGAAAGGCATAAGTTATTTCTATCAAGCCATAGATTAAGAAGCTTGAGAGCTTTATTTAAGGCAAGACTTAGTTCATAAGGGGAATGTCCAGATGAATATAAAACTAAGTCATCTGCATACTGAAGAATATTTGCCGCACCACTGATGGAAGGTTCAAGATCATATGTGTATAAATTGTAGAGAAGAGGACTCAACACCGAGCCTTGGGGCAAGCCCTTCCAAGTTAACCTAGATTTAATATTTAAGTCATTTAAATTTATTCGTATAATTCTTCCTGAAAGAAGGTTGATAATAAAATTGCATAATAAGGTGGGGATTTCTAATTTTAGCAATTTGTTTTTTAAGATTAAAATATCAACATTATCATATGCAGCAGATATATCTAGGAATGTAGCAAGTAGATATTGATTATTAGAAAAGGCTAGTCTAATGTCTGTAATGAAGATACCTAGACTATCCATAGTGCTTCTTCCTTTCCTGAAACCATACTGACTGGGAGCTAAAAGTTTTTTATTTTCCACAAACCATTCTAATCTATTTTTAACTAAATGTTCAGCTAATTTGGAGAGAACTGAAGCAAGTGCTATTGGTCTATATGAATTTGGATCTGAAGGGGATTTTTTTGGTTTTATTAATGGAATTATTTCTTGGGTTTTCCATGATGGTGGAATTTTACCATATAACATAACTAAGTTAATAAGATGTAATAGATAATTAAGGCTGGTGTCATTCAAGCATGAGAGGAAAGAGTATGGAATTCCATCTTAACCCGGAGCAGAGTCTTTAACATAAGATAAAATACCTTTTAATTCTGTAAGACTAAATGGAGCATTAAGGCCAGTAGTGTTTTTTATTGAACTATTAGGGTTAGCAACAGAAATTTCTTGGGGCACAAAAGGAGGAGCTAATTTGTCTAACAATGTATCTGCAACATCATTATCTATAAATTGTGGAACAGATTCTTTAGTTGCTGATCTATATCGTCGAATGTTAGCCCATATAGTAGATGATGAAGTATCAGGGGCCAGTGATGAACAGAATGACTTCCAGCCTTCCCACTTCTTTTTCTTTAGTAATTTACGAGTTTCTTTCATAATTAGTATTAGTTTGTCAAAGTTTTCAGTAGTACTACATTGTTTATAAATATTTTCAGCACTTTTTCTCTTTTTTATGGCGGTGGTGCAATCACTATCCCACCAAGGTGGAGAGCAAAGATTCTTAGAGTTTTGTTTATATGGAAAAACATTCCACTGCCACTTCTATTAAGATAGATGCAAAGGCATCTGCACACAAGGTTTGGTTGTCTTGTTGTATGGGAGGAAGTGATAAGCATTTCTCCTCTACTTGTTTCCTAAATATTTCCCAGTTGTTATTATTAAGCTTATATTTCAAACGTGGCAGTCGCTTTGGATATTCCTTCACTAATGCTTTAGGGGAATAAATAACTATAGGATAGTGGTCACTGCCATATGTAGAGGTGAGGGTACTCCAAGTCAGGATAGAAGCAAGATTAGGAGAGCAAATTGAAAGATCAGGAGCGCTATCCCCTTCATCTGGTAGTGTGCGTCGTGTTGGCACACCTGAATTTATAATGCAGAAATTGTTAGAATCTACAAAATCTAAAATTTGAGTGCCATAACAACTAGACTTATTACTACCCCAAGATTGATGCTGAGCGTTAAAATCTCCCATTATCAATATGGGTTGTGGTAACTGAGTGAGGATAGTTTCCAATTCATTATATATAGCGGAAGAGGGGTGGGGAACATAAAGTGACACAAAGCAAATATTATTTATTAAAACAGCAATAATTGAGAAGTCTGGATTATGATTAGGAATAGGGATGAGTTTATAAGGGGTTTTATTTTTTATTATTATTGCAACACCGGCATAGCCATCAGACCTATCTTCTCGCAAGCATAAACACTGAGGAACATTAAAGATTTTACCTGGCTTGAGCCAGGTTTCTTGTAGAGCAATAATAGTAGGCTTATAAATATTTATTAAATATAATAGGTCAGATTTTTTGTTATTGATGCTTTGACAATTCCACTGGAGAATTGCTTATTGATTGTCCATTATTACTTTTATTGATTAAATTACTAATTTGTTGTAGAGCATCGTTGGACGGTTCATATATATCCTTCGATTGGGATAAAGAATTAATAAGAATGATAATGAGTTCTTTAATAGACATATTAGAGAGGGGGCTATTAGTTCTATCACACAAGGTACCTACAGAGGGCAGTGGAATATTATAGTCCTTGGTTAATGAAGCATGAGTTTCTTTATCATATCCCTTACTGTAACTTTTTGGTGCATTTTTTTGAATAAACACAGTTTTTTTATAAGGAGTTTGATTGACCATTTGTGTTAGAAATCTTATAATTCTGTTTTAAAGGGGAAAGGGATGTAGCTTTGGAGGTTAAAACATCAGAATATGACTTAATTGCTGGTGGATGTAATTTTAGTGCTTCAGCATAGGAGATACAGTTATTAGCCATAGATTCTTTAATTGATCTCTGTCTGTTGAACTCTGGGCATTTTTTGTTGGTAGCATAATGGGACCCACCACACAAGCAACATTTGACCTCTTCTTCATTAATGTTGCAACTGTCACCAGAATGATTGTCGCCACATTTAAAACATCTGGGAGATGACCTGCACTGAGTTTTGATATGACCATATCGACAACAATTAAAACATTGAACTGTTGGGAAAATGTAAAGTTCAACTGGGAGGGCATTGTAACAAAGGAATACTCTTTTAGGTAGAACCTGGCCATCAAAGGTAAGAACCACAGTTTCTACAGGAACATAGCTAGTTTTACCATCTACTAAATTTTTCCTATTCATACGTCTCACTTTTAAAATGTTACCACATCCAAGAGGGACAGTTATGTCGAGCATTATTTCTTCCTCAGTCCAGTCTGTTGGAACCCCTCTGACTACTCCCATACGGGTAACAGATGAGGAGGGAATAAATGCTTTGTAGTTATTTATTTTTAATGCCTGGTTTTCAATGAAATTATTAGCGTCTTCATATTTAGTGAAAGATAGTACTACTCTGTTTCTACCTATTCTTTTGAGACTGCCATTAACAATATTATTTACTGAACTTCTTTTTAAGAATCGGCCAAACGAAACAGGGTGTATTGATACATTATCATTTGGGTTTAACTGTACCTTTTGGATGTGGATAGTGTAAGGAGCTGCATCAGAGGCCTGGTAAAGGTTCCTGCTTACTGAAGGTCTTGGATTCACATCATTAGCATCGTTATTGCGTTGTGGCATTGTTGTTGGAAGTGATAAATCCTGGTGTGGTTTTTTAAATTTAACTGAAGACGAATCATTTAAAAGTATAGAGTCACAATGGCAATCAGTTTCATTTATTGACTCTGTATTCGACTTATTACGTCGCCTTTTTTTAAGACAATGCTTGCATACTTTATGAGATGAAATTCTCTTACGTTTAGAGGTAGTGGCATTATTTTCGGAGGTGTCAGTGTCCAGAAGTGATTCTTCCGTATCCATTCCCGGGTCATTGGAGATTGTAATAAAATGAGACACCTGGGGGACTGACCCCCCAGGGTCTTCGGGAACACTCATCGAGTAATAAGGGACCTACTAGTAAAAAATCTTAAAAACTTACCTATATACAGGAACTAAAATAATAAATACAAAATAAACTAAATAAATTACAAAGCCACTATACTAATCCAGGATTAGTATAGTGGCTTTGTAATTTATATAAAATAATTGTAAAATAATAGGATTAGTAATCCTATTATTTTACAATTATTTTCAAATATAATTAAAAGACGCCAAAAAAAGACACCGGTAGTTCGAGGTTTCCCGCGCTTTTTTTCGAATCTGTAGCATAGAGAGTGCGATTGGTGACAGATTAGATTAACTTTTAGTAATATCTTAGTGGATCGGCTTCCCAGATTTAGGTTTTGCAAGTTTGAAGCTTATCAGTAGCGAGTACTTAGTATTTGAGTTAACTAGTTATATAATTGCAGTGCAATTATTTCACCATCTGCTTATAAACTAAGTTTAATAAATCTAAGTTCTGCAGAACCAAATTCAAGTGGCTATTTTGATTTCCGTTTACGTCACATCGATTTCACCAACTACATTTTGATCGCGTTTACGAATGAACGAACTTATCGAAAGTTACGTCGAAAGCTGGTAGCACTAGCTCTTTTAATTATCATACTATAAAAATATCAATAACAGCTCTTGCACCCGTTAAGATGATCTTAACAGTCGAAAATCGGCCGTTTAGAATTTGAACGAGGTTTAACTTGAACAACATTCAATCTATATCTGTGAAAACCAAAAATATGCTGGAAACTCAGTTTAGCAAGTGAACTGTGAAATAATGAAACGACGCTTGCAACGAATGAACAGTAATGAACTAAACGATTTATTTCTTTATGGTAAAGACATTATAGTAGCATAGATAATTCACAACTCATACAGAGCTGACACATTACTGCAATAGATGGCAGTACATGCATTTATATCTTCTTATTTTGATAATTCAACAAACTGAGTTTAAATCTAATCGATTGCGTTTATTCTCTATGGTGAAATAAACCCTAAGACATTGGACTCGGCGGACGGATCGTCATTGTCGTATCGTACTGGTAGGTCCATGTTAATGTGTTTTGTGACCTCCGTGGTCTTGTGCATCGTATATCGGTTTTCATGGTAACACTTAAGTCGTGCGTGGGTGGTTGGTTGGTGGTCCCGGCAGGGCCGATGTCGAAAACGAACTTTTCTTACCGAATCTGTATTTTATGTTGCCGTCGTTGTTTCTGGTGGATAACACAAATGCTCTCGCTATTTAACTTGGATTCCGAACAACGTATGTGATGTTGTCTAATTTTTATATTTATTTATCTGGAAGATTTGTGTATCATCCGAGGAGATATTTAATAGGCGAAAGGTCCTTTATTCAGTTTTTATTATCAGTCCACCTGCATGTTCCACCGCGTGTTAATATTTATTTATTTAAGAAACCAACAGCGTCACAAACACTGAATTACGTATTACAATTTAATATATTGTAAGGCCAATAACAGGTTTCTATTATAGATCAAAAGCAATCCGAACAAATTGTCGAAATCTTAATATAGGACCTAATACGAAGGAAACATTTTGATTGTAATAATAATATACTTCATACATACACATTTCCTTTTAAGATATCTAATCGGATAAGCATAGTTACCCATATTTTAGGTAACTATAGTTATTAAACAAAGGACAATAACTGAAGATTACAACATAGTGTTACAAAACTGTTATTTATTTTGGTATCGAGTGAGTCTCATTTACTCGTATACAAGTTCAGGTACAGGTTTTTATAGTAATAATAATACTAATTTGATAGTATTGGGATAGGTGCGTTAAGTGGTGAGTTAATGTTGTTAAAGTAAGTTTTTAAATGTCATGTGGCTTCTATTAATTGCATTAACGGCAGACTACTAAACAGGTAGATATAAATTCATTTCTAAGTATACTTGTGGCACCATACAATAACATGAACTGTGCCTATAGTAACAGAGAGAGGAGTACGCAAATGCAGTCGTAAAGGACCCCGTCCTTTCCTTATAGAAATCTGGTTTCGGTTAAATTGGACCAAACTATGATGGTTGGATAGAGGAAGCCTCCCTGAACAAAAGTCTCAATGGGCGCGAAGCTCTAAGTCAAAGGGTTTTGGTAGTTTTGGCCATCCGAAGTTTTTATTTTTCAATATCTGGAAAATCTCGGTTTCTTGCAGGGTTGATGTTTTTATTAAAAGAAACATTTATATACCAGAAGATGTTAGAACATGTCAGCATCATTTGGATGATAACGATCATATCCTTGCGATTCTTTTACCAGGGTTAAGATTGATTTACATACCTTATAGCATTAAGGGTACTCAACTCGCTCCATTTCTTGAAAATCTAAGAAACTTATGTGCAACCAAACCTCATTGATTTTCCAGATATTTAAAAATAAAAAACTTCGGATGGCCAAAACTACCAAAACCCTTGGACTGAGAGCTTCGCGCCCATTGAGACTTTTGTTCAGGGAGGCTTCCTCTATCCAACCATCATAGTTTGGTCCAATTTAACCGAAACCGGATTTCCATAAAGAAAGGGCGGGGTCCTTTATTTATATTAGTCTTAGCTATTAAATATTCAGCTAATTTATTGTAATCTTTTAATGATATTGGATTAATTTAGAGGAAACTTGCAAGGTCATTTTTGTATCGTGGTTTATTATGTCGAAGGAAGTCTCCAACCTTCAGATACAAATATTGTAGTTTAACTAGTTACATTACAACTGGTTTGATTTTATAGGAAAAATTATTATAATAGAAAAATACTAGAAAAAATCGACTCGGGTCACAAGTGAAATCTGGTTCAATGCTCTCTTACAATTGAGCTACCGAGCCTTGTGAACACTCGTCGAAATTTTCTAGTACCTTTCTGATTTTACGCTGTAGGCCAGCGTTATTTCATCAATTAGAGGAAAACCCTGTCGTATTTGATTTGATGTTTTTTAATAACAAGAAAAAAGGATATCTCATTACGTAAAAATATAAATTAATATATCGAACCATACCGAAGCTTGATCTGTAGTTCCATAATCTGCTTATACTAATTTCTCATATAGTTACGGTCAAATTGACGAGCAATTAACTACGAGTACTGTATGCAACGTGAGTGAGTCATATTTGAGAAGTACCATTGCGATATGAACAAAAATCTTTTAATACAAAATTTCCTAATTATAAATCAATCAGTTCAGGTACATTTGACTACTTTAATGTCTAAAATATTTGTAATATTTCATAAGTAATTTTTATAGAAGTAATGTTGTTTAAGGTGACTTAATATTCATAAAAGGTATCATATTTTTTAATCATAAGTTACATTATGATTATATTAATATGTTAAAATAAAATATATTAAAATTAGTCAACTGATGATGTGATTAAAAATAGTGTAGCTACATTCAAATTAAACTAAATAAATATTTATACTTAAATAAATAGTAGGTAATGTTTCCCAAAAGACGTTTCGTCGTTGTATTGCCAAACTTATTATCTGGGCAAGGTGCAAACCAGCCTTCCAATCACCTGACCTGTCGATAAGGATATTTTAAGGTTCTTGTATATTTGCTGGGTCCCATTATCTTAGCCACAGCAACACGTATAATTCTCTTTAAATAATAAAAACTTCTATAATTTTCTACTACTGTGGAAACTGAATTAAATCCTCTCTTGAAAGGAAACTAATAAATACAAATTCGAAATTTTAATTTTAACCTGAGAAGAATAAAATGTTGAATATATTTTTTATTATATTATTATAAACAGTCTGTGCAATATGTGTTCAACGGTACCAGAACTATCTAGATTACAGTTTAATCAACTAGTGCATGGAATAATAGATCTATTAATTAGATTCATGCCTAATTGCGCGTACATCGATCGATCATAGCTGCTATAATAATGAGAGTACCGTGTATTATTACAGGTTTAGTAATAGTGTAGACGATAACTATTTGAAATGGGTATTCAAAATAACTACTTGAAGTATAGATACATGAGCTTAGTTCCTACTGGTCGATATGAATGCTATTTGCCTTGGTAACTGCAAGGCAATGTGAGATCGTACAGTTTTAAATATCTGATTTTAAAGATTGGGATTGTTTCAAGATTAAAGAAGAGAACTAGTTACACGTTTTATATATAAAATTTATATATAAAACTATGCGATAAATATACAGTTTAAAATTCCCGTAAATCCCTTGTTGTAAACCAAATGCCAGTATTACGAGTGGGTTCACGTTGGTAGTTCATTGACGAAGTTGGATTTGCATGGTTTGGTTTCAAGCTGATGTCTCGAATTCTAAGTAGATAAGTTACGGCCGTTAATTATTAGTATAATCATTTACTAATAATTCCTAGTCTACAATAACTGAAACTCAATCTTAAAGTTTTATACTTAAGTAATCGCTTGGATGGCACTTGTAGAATTAGGTTCTTCTCTAGACGAAGGCGCTAGATAAACTCGCGGGACCATTATAAAGTCTTTAAGAGACTGAGATAAAATTTAATTTCAATGTCTGTTACAACGGATTTGAAGCGATCGGGGAGATTAATGTAACAAACGAGGTATTAAACGAGCTCTGAGGAAGCAGGGTAATGACAGATTGAGCGCTCACCAAATTGATTTTTCTGTTCGGTGAGATTTCGATCTCCAAGAAATTTAATAAGACTTTTTAGTGACTACACTTAGCGAACTTTGCATGCTTACCAACTTAAGTTAGACAACTAAATGGTGATTTGAGCGTGGTTTATGAAATGTTATGAAAAAGCATCTTGCCTTATGATTTTTCCTTTTCTGATTCGAAACTTAAGACTACAGAAAACTAGAGGACTCCTGTGAGGTATCCACAAATGTGTATATTGAAAGTACTAGGCACTGAGTTAATAACTTTGTGTCCGCGAATGATAAATGACATTCGTCATGTGAGCGCGAGAGTTCCATGGGGCTGATTTAAATCAAAAATTATATTTTAAATTCTTTATTATTTCCAATTAAGGTCTTTTCCTTTTCCAGTTGCATCAAATAATCGGTTTTGATATTATCTATATTGCCTTAAAAGTGAAGCAGCATTGACACAAGCGCTGGAACCACGACTCGTCCGTGATGTAAGAAGCAGTAATATCCAAAGTACGCAATAATACATTGCTGGCTTTATAATTTAGGGCGGCACTTATTTCATTATTGTTACATACCTTCTTTCGAGTCTACTATCTACAGTTCTTTGGCATAAATCGATATTTTTAAAAAAGTTTGGATTTTAATCTCTTTGCTTCCAAGACCTGGCAACAGATTGGGCGATGTTTCTTTATGGCACGCTCTCAGTATTCACATTCACAGCCGTTCATATTAAGTCACCAATTCACATTGGGAATCTTCTAGGATGAATTGGGTTGACTGGAGTAGGAAGAAAACCTAGGATACGTGCAATGGCCAATTCAAGAGACTAGTTGCAGAAAAATACCCGTAAAACTAACTAGGTTATGGGCCATTCTCCATTCGAAGTTTTATTAATAGAGAAGACGTATACTACAACAGTGGTACATTGATGGAACCATTAGTCAAAAGCTAAGAAGAGGGTGATGAGAATTAAGAGTAAGAATTTAATTTAAGGAGACACTATATTGCACCGCAATCTACTTACTACTTCGGACTATTTGTTACCAGTAATATCTCTGTGGCTGAATTTATATTTTGTACATAATTGTTTGAAGATTTTTAGAAGTACATTTAAAAGTTTGTCCCTGAGCCTTATTTATAGTCATTGCAAACAAACTTTGGACAGCAATTGAAGCCCTTTAAATTTATAAGGCAAGTCGCTGGGAATCAAAATGATGCTCGGAACAAACATTGTGTACATCCAGTCAAAATAATGGCTTCAACTAAATTATTATAAGAATTTAACTTATAATTTGTAATAATTTTGATGGCCTCACATTTCGAAGAAGCATGATAGATACATCCATTCGCAGTATAAGCCCATCATATGGTACTCCCGTGGGATTTAATGAATTTAATAATTCCACTGGATCATTTATTTATATTCAGGAGCCTGTGGTACGTCAAAAAGTTTTTTATCCTCTATGTACAAACATACATGTATTTCATCAATGAAATACATGTATGTTTGTAATTAATTTTATGTTTCTTGTTTTACAACTCGTGGACTTTTCATATAATAAGTCAACCCTTTTTTCAACGTACTGTGGTTTTGAAATTATTAATTACTAGCGGCCCGTCCTAGCTTCGCACGGGTGGACAAAATTTTTTTCTTGCATTAAATTTCAGAATATAGTCTATGTTACTCAGCGTGAATGTATCTTTCCAATGGTGAAAGAAATTTTGCAATCGCCGTAGTAGTTTCTGAGTTTATTCATTGCAAACATACAAAAATACAAATCTTTTCTTTTTATAATATTAGTGTAGATTTGTTACTCCTGATAAGTATTATTATAAATACTTTTAATTAAGGCTCAAGTAAGAATATAAGGCCAAGTACAAAAGCGATTTTGTGACGAGTTAGGTATGAACATCGATATACCACGACAAGGGACGGGAAATAGCATTTTTTTACAATGTGACTTGTTCTGCTGATTTCACAGGAGCTTACATTGCTTTGATTAAACGGCTTTACATAGTTTTGTCATCTGGTAAATATGCTTTGAAAATTGCAAGAATATGTGTTGCGAGTGAATGTAATTAGTACTATATGCTATCATTCGTTCAGAAATTTTTAAATCGCGGAAAGAGTTTTTCGCCGTGCCACCAATTAGTTGTAAACGTAGTAAGGATTATAAAAATTCACTTGAATAAAGCTCTGAAATGCTTTTGACATTTGATTTATTCCTTGATCCTTATATATCGAGCATAAGAAAAACCATATGCAAAAAAATTATAACAGCTAATTGAAGATACTCAACATCTTCTCATAGTTAACGAACGCATTTCAGATTACACCTGCTGAAAAATAGCAAAACAAAAAAATTTAAATATTTTGTCATAATTTCTTTCCTATTTTTTCGTAAATGTTTATTTTATTGAAAACTTAATTGAAATACTAATATTAAGAAATAAAACCGAAACAAAAAAATATATACATACATATCAGAAAATATACGTATTTTAAGACGATTTGTTTATTGACAACAAGTATTTTTTATGGATGTTTATTACATTATATTAGTGTGAAACTTCATGTCTCTATCTTTTTAATTGACGGAGTTATAGATTTTTGATTCTAAAAGGATCCAAATTTTCTACAGTACAATGGCTTATCGTGCTCTCCTAAGCATCGTGAAGCTCGATATAGTAAATTTTTGGTCACCTATCCGATAACCAGCCCACTGTGCTATCAAGCTCTTTAAAGATATCGTATCGTAAAACCTTAAGCATACCTCCTTTGCATGTTGAAAAGAAAAGAGAAAAAGTTATTTCAAGAAATTCCTTGAAATTAAAATTAAAATCTAACTTGGGAAAAATCGGTATCTGTTTGCGTCGAGTAAACACTCGGCCGATGCCATATTTTACGTTAACTTGGGAAAAAAAAGTAAAAATTTAATCGTAACTGCGACGAGTTTTCGGCGGAAAGTTGGCAAAGAATAAACAAGACGCCACGCGAGACGACAGGGATTGAAATTATCAAGTAATTTAATAAAGCCGGTGATAAGTTGAATGGCCGCCGCTCCCTTGTAAGCTAGATAAAAGGAAATAAGTTTAAACGAGAAAAGTTGCCGGGAAACGGGCAGCCACATACCATTGCCCGCACTTCTGTTTGTTCACTTTAGGTACTAATAGAATATCGCCTAACGTCTAGGCAGCTTAATAGTATATCATCAATATCTATTTACTACTGCATACACATAACATTAGACGTAACGTGAACTATTATGTTTCTTTAAGCACTAGAACAAATGTTTTTAAACCTTTTCTACGAATATAAAAGCTATAGGGAGATTGGGTTATAACACATCACGGGGGCTTAGTCGGCTTTAGTACTTAGTACATACAGGACGCTGACTTTAAACAACACATTAACCAATACAAATATGTCCTATTCCCCAACCGATTTTCAATTTAAAGTTTCAATGTATAATATCAGTTGAGAAAATTTAACAATTTGTAGTAGCTTGTCGTGTTATGTCTGTACGTATTGAAGTTGAAATATTGTATTTCAAAAATAATGTTTTAAATATTGAATTGGATATAGAAGAACAAAGTAAGACATAACTGTCAAGTAAAATTTTGGGATTTGAAGTGGTCTGCAATGTAGAGTACTTGTTGATTTTGTCGAGAAAGTGGCTGTTGTAAACTTTTGAGTACTAGTTGAAGGCTAGTTAGACAAAGTTTCTTTGAGTGTTCTGAGACAGAGATCGATTCTGCAATGGGGTTTTCAGAAATAACCAGACTATGTAAATATCACGGAGACATGATAAAAATGGTTATTAAATCAAATGTTTCAGAGTGTTAAAACGAAGATACTTTAGTATAACTTTTCTTAAAAGTAAGCAATATGATCAAATCGTCAAGTTATTTTAATTAAAAGACGAAACGAATCAGGATTTGCATTCATTGATCTTTTTATAGCTCTTACACCTCAATTTCCTTCGTTTAGTTTTACATTTTCTGGGACAATTGTTGTAACTACATTTTAAATAGTTTGTTAAAAATTAAATTCCATTTTCCGTATTTTTACTAAGGCAACTTAAGGATTCAATCAAATCAGTTAATTTTTTTTTTGCCATGTAGTGTCTGGCGGAGTAGAACAGCACCACTCAAGGGTGTCGTAAAAAACAATTAATGATACTGGAAGTAATCGCTACACACCTCCCGTAGATCACAAAAGAAGCCACAGCGTGTTTTGAGAACATTGTTTTTTACTGCGATTTTCAACACAGCTCAGCGTGAAGTTTCATGTTTTTAATTTAATCACGATCTTTCTACTTTTAATTCTAATAGAATACTACAAAACTAAACTTAATCGGTTCTAATCGGTTTTTGAGGAATCCATCTCAAGTGGTCACTAAATAAAAGACGAAATTATGGCTGTGTTCTCTTTGGATGAATTGATACCTAAGCCTTCTTAAAAGTAGTTTGAAACATCAGAATTTTTAATTTTTAATTAATTATTTTAAATGTAGAACATTGTGAAACGATTTTTTTAAAGTTCTTTAAAAAGGATACCACAATTTTCCGATGAAAAATACTTGAGTAGTTTTTACTTGTTCAGAAGTTCGTTGTTTAACTTAGAAATATTGGAAATTTACTGGGGTGAACTGAGGGTGTTTGTCTATAGTTAGAGTCGACCATTTTAGTTCATCTTAACAAGTTTTTCCAGTGTTAGTTTTCCAAGCCGTACTAAATTAAACCGTTTTGTCTATGTTTTGTGGCGCCTTATTAAATTAAGTAACCTAGAAACAGCATAAAAGGCTTATCATGGTTACGTTGTATCTAATTTAAGGTATGGAATCATGTTGTGGGGAAATGCAGTAACAATCAAGAGACTATTTATAGTACAAAAATAATGTATTAGAGCAATTTGTAACGTTCTACCTCTTACTAGTTGTAGACTTCTTTCTAAAGATCTTGGTCTGTTAACTCTTATTTGCCTATACATCTATGAAACGTCTACTTTTGTGAAGGCCAATATGCATTTATACAGAGCGACAGGACAAATGCCAATTTGAGGCCAGGTATCCGAATAAGCTAATGTTTCCTAACTGTAGAAGTAACATTTACTCGAGAAACTCTTATTGTATGTTTGTAAAAATTTATAACTATCTGCCAGAAGCCATTAAAAATTGACGTTTTATACAGTTGGCTTTTGGATAAATGTTTGTACAGCATTAAATATTTATTCCTCAAACATTGTGATAATTAAAAATATATTTTAATACATTTTTGCAGGCTGGAAGCGGCTACGTGCTTCTGAGTTATGATTTTTTGATGTGATTAATTAAGCAGCATCCATGCTACCTATTTTCCTATCTATCATCCAGTGACAAAAATCGGAATTGATGGCATGTTTTGTAGCCCGGGATCTTAAAGATCGACTGTAAAATGAATTACAGTATTTTATTGAGCCGGGTGGATTCCTGGAGTAAGATTCTCGGGTTGGAAGATTTTAGTTCCAGCTGGTAATAACGAGTATATGTCGACAGATTACATACGTTGCTCGATTAGGGTGCAGTGTCTGGTTAAGTTTTTTTATAAGGATATTTGGCCTGTTTAACTGTGCAAATTCGGGTTGACTTGAATATTGTTCTCAAGATATTAATAGTGATCTAAGTATCTTTGTGTTTGCCGGTGGGTTTAAAAAAAATTATCAAAATTCACCAAGTATACCATAGCTTTCAGGAGTCCAGTGGATTTCGTCAGTTCGTCTGTACTAATTTATCAACGACACTTAATGACTTATTACCAATTTCGGAATAACTTTATTACTCGGTGTTGTAGGTGTGGGTGAGAACCTTAAGGGATAGAGAAATTGGGTCACTGTTGACTTTTGCGTTAATGATATAATCATAAGAATTAATTAACAACGGGGTCCGCTAACCATCAGGCGCGCTCTAAAATGGATTTCATGTAACGTGATATTATTCTCTAAAATAACAAGTATTATTATTTAGAAACACACTTGTACACTATTATTTGAAAATCAAACTGTATATTAACACTATATACGGTAATAGCAATTGTAATAAACTTAAACTAGATACAACAGAAAAGAAACAAGTATGAATCTAAACAACAACATAAGACAAATAAGAAATGTTGAAATAATACTTTAAAAATGACGAAAATCAGCCTCACTGCTGCTATTTAGTAAGGTGCTCAAAAATACTTTTGAACTTTGCAGCTGCTGCTGTAGCTGTGGCATCCTTCGATAAAGCGGCTATGTGTGGTGCTGCCAGAGTGTCGACACATGTTGCGTCACAAATCAAAGATAGACCTTGTTGCCAGAGAACATGGGTCTTTTTCCATCATTCAGATAGAAACCATTTGGTTGCATGTTAGCTGGTAAATTGAGTGACATAATAGACTGATAGATGATGTTGTTCAGGTCAATGACGAGAGATGCGACTAGCACTCCTAACACATGAAAGACCGTGCAAGCCAAGTGATTCGAAACAGCAACGATGCAGTTCATTGGTTCTGGCACACAATCGCAGACGGATCGATATATTTGAAGTGGTTCTCTCAATTACGGTACTAACTCTCGTTCTAATGAGTCAACAGGTTTAAAAACTTACAAGGATGTGGAAATTGCGTAAGTAAATTTAGGGACTAAAACATAAAAAGTAAGATAAAAGGGCACATGTGAGGGTTGATGTAATATAGTTTTGGCAAAGTATTTAGATATTTATCACTTTGTTCAAGTTCCAAGCAAACAAAGAGACTTAGTCCAAACCTTTTATGTTGGGAGCTAAATTTAAAAACACATTTAGAAAGCGCGATGCTTTAGAAATTGACAAGGAATCAGTTATAAAAATCTCGCAATAAGAAATATTGAGTTCTAGGTAGATAGGTTTGGGTTCTTCTAATAAAATGGTAAAATCGTTGAGGACAGAGTTTGAATCGTCTTAAAGTTAGGAATTCAAGAATTACATTTAATTTTGAGTATAATGAAGTGATAATGTGATGTATATTTTGGCTGATAATGGTTGGGCCAAGTGGATCATACTGATGACAGCCTGTAGGCTGTCATCAATATGTAGAAGTACAGAAGTTTTTCTACAGAAGAAATATATTCTTCTGTAGAAGAATACATAACGTTTTTTTTGTACAATAATATTAATTATTTACTGTAATATTGTTAAAGTAAATTAAATAACTCCCAAAAGTGCATTTTAACTCGAGAAAGTAACATATATCTATCAACCAAGTTGAAGGCATTTTTAACGTTCACAGTCAACAACACTTCCTCGCTAATGCGGAGGAAAGATGTGAGCTGTAGGAAGCGCTGCTTCGCAACCTCCTTTAGTCCCAAAACCAAATTGAATAGGCCGCTAAAGACAGAAGTGTAATAAGAAATAATCCTCAAGTCAACAGTAATTGATTAATAATGGCACATAAATTTGCCCTTGTAAGATGTCTATCACTTCAATGTTGTCATAACCTGATAACATTCAGTTGATAAACTCTGTGTTGTCGTTCAAAATTAAGCCTTTATGTAACTATAAATATTTAACCTCGCCTACGTTTCGTTTTGTAAGCTTCAGCATTTAAAACGTTAAAGTTTTCAAATCAGGCCAACTGTTGTTTAACAAACTGGTTTATCGTCGATTAGCGGGAAACATATAAAACATTAACGCAGTTAACGCAAAAGTTAATACTAGCCGAGATGCTTATGAATTATGACAGAGAAAGTTATGGCGCGTGTGGTACGGCACGGTATTAATAATAAATTGTTCGACGGTCTGCCAACTACCTCCTTGTGGCGCGTATAATGGCTGGGTTTAATCTAGTGTTGCCCAAATGCAAGAACAAGACGAGACTTAGCCAGTCTTGGTCTTGGTCTTGCGCCAATACACCTGGTCTTGGTCTTGGTCTTGGTCTTGCGCTTGCAGTCTTGGTCTTGGTCTTGGTCTTGCAGCAAGAGTCTTGCAAGTCTTGCAATTACCTATTAGTCTATTGCTATTTATTAAAGTTTACTTTAAATCTTAGAAAAACGTATTAGAATTGGAACATTGTGAGCTTGAATTAACATAGCCATAGTAAAGATCAATCAGATTAATAAATAACTGAAGATTTGATAAGAAAGTCGAAAAATCAACTGACCTATATGTCGTTTTCCATGGAAGTAACTGTTTCTTAATAAACATTTATGATTTATAAGCTTACATTTGCTAAAACATGTAAAAAAACAAATTAATTACAATAACTTGACTGTATTTTAAATAACAATGTCTGTCTAGAAAGAGATTGAACCCTCAACTTGCATGAAATTTAATAAAAGAGTTTTATGATTTATCATTTATTTCAATCAAAAATAAAATACAACACAAATCAAACATAACAGTACACAACAGCTTTATCATTAGGTTATGTTACTTTATATCAATTCTTTTGACCAAGAATTAATACAAAGTAACCATCTGGCTGACTCATCACTTAACCTATTTCTATGTTTTCTAATTACTAATGATGCTTTAGAAAATAATCTCTCAGCAGGTACTGAAGTTGCAGGTATTGAGAGAAAATCACGGGCCATCTTCGATAAAGTCGGATACTCTGTCTCATGCGTCCTCCACCAATCTAAAATGTCTTCCGAGCTGGCAGTTCTTGGTTTTCTCAGGTACTCCTCCAACTCGTCTATCACTAAGCCTTGAAGACAAGATCCAGATGACGTCGAGGGACATTCATAGAGTTTATCAAAGTCTATAATGTCTTCATCTTCATCACATACTTTATTTTCTTTTCTTGGCAATTCCAGAGATTTGTTCAGTGAGTGTAGACTTTTATATTCTTCATAAAGTTCATTGAACTTGCGCAGACTTTCTGTTTTAAGTTGCTTCCCCCACATTGTCAGGTCAAAAGTCTGAGCCTTATGCCTTGGGTCTAAAATTAAAGAAGTACAATAAATCCAGTTGCTCTTCTTATAATGTTTAAGCATTTTGTCTCGAGCTGCTTGGAAAGCTAGAATGAGCCTTTCATCCACTTCAGATCGATTAGGTTTCTCATCTAACTGTTTTACCATGGATTCAATTTTATCTAGCAAGAGATTGAATGATACAATGACTAGCGGTAATGTAACATATTTGTCTCCACCAAGTTTTGTACTTAAAAGTTTAAAGTTTATTAGAAATTTATGTAATTTTTCGAGTACCTGCCATTCACTAGCTGTGATTTGAAAATCATTCAATTCGGTGACAGAACTGCACAATATGTTAATGCCCGCTCTCACTTTTAAACCAAATCCAATCATATCATGTGTGGAATTCCATCTTGTTGGACAGTCAAGAATGGCATTTAGATTTGATGGCACGCCAGCTGCTTCACAAGCAGACTGAAACTTCTTCTTCACTATCTCACTTCTTTTTATTTTACTGGAAATACTGCGTAACTTTGTTACAGATGTACGCGAGTCAGCAATATTTGGTGCATATTCTTCATCTTCCTCAGTTTCGTCTGCATAGTCTTCATACTGCTGATCTTGCGCGTTAGTGTCAGACTCACAGTGTAATGCTAAGGTCTCTAATAAATCTTGTACACCAAGGTTTAAAATGTGAGCAAAGCACCGGAAATGTTGATTGTCTGAATCAAAGTGTGGCAACTGTTTGCCCAGTTCATACATAAATTTGGTATTTGCAGTTGCGTTGTCGACCGTGATACCTTGTATTTTATCAATTATGCCATATTCCAATAAACATTCATGGAAAATCGTTGCAATATCTTCCCCAGTATGTCGACCGCGTGATGGTATAAAATCAAGAACTACAGATCGATACTTCCATTCGTTGTCTATATAATGCATAGTAACCCCGTAGTAACTCCTACCAGCAATTGACGTCCACCCATCAATGGTAAATGACATTTTAGATGATAATTGTTGAAGTCGTTCCTTGAGATTAAATTGGAGCTCTTCAAATCGCTCTTTGACTTTCCTTCTAAGTGTAGACCTTTTAGGAAACTCCATATTAGGGCAAATACGTCGAAAATATACTTGTGTAGCTTCGTCATCGAAAAATGAGAAGGGAAGATATTTTTTCACTACCCAATCAACTGTAGCTGTCGTGATGTTGTCACTGCTGTTTTCCGACTGAAATAAAACAATAAATCTTGTGTTATTATTTAAAACATACTAGGTTTGAGCGTTTAGGAGGAGGAGGTTTGTTGTTGTTAAATCGAGAAAATCGTTAAATTGACATTTGTTATATTAAGGTTGCACTGTACTGTAATTTACCAAAATAAAGTACTTAGTTGTTACTGGCCGATTATGAAAACAAATGAAAATATAGGTGTTTATAAAAATATTTAAGACGATAATTACATACTTAATATGTCGCACCCCTAGATGAAAACACCACTAACTCAAAAATACTTACGTAAGTTAATGGCGTTTTTGAAAGTATCGCATGAACAGCTACGCGGAGTTAAAATTCCCGTAGCGACAATTTCGACCATTGTTAAAAATGACGCGAAATATGTACCTATGTATTACTATTTTATCAATATCTATAAAATATTCCGAAGTCAGTTTAAAGTCATTTGTTCAAAAAAGACTTTTTTGTGTTCCTGGAGTTTTCATATAAAAAAAATATATTCTTACCTGTCCACTTCTTCCAGCGGTTACTAAAAAGCTTGTGATATCTCCACTTAATTTTGGTTTAACAGGAAGAAATATTTGTGATTCCTTTTTGTGGAAAGATATTAGATGTTTCCTTAAGCCTGAAGTGTTTCTGTTTTTCATTTTTATTTCAGTCTTTTTATGTTGGCACAATTTACACAAGGCAGTTTGGGATGCATGAATTATTTCGAAAAACTCCTCAAATTTGCTTTTGGGTCTTTTAGATCTGTGACTCAAACTCTCGTTACTCGGACTAGAATAATTTGAATCTTCGTCACTCATATTAAATTGTACACGTGATACGTTTTTAGAAAACAACAAGAATTAGTAAAAACAATTATTAAGTTAGACTCGAAGCACAGCTCAATTGGAAATGACTGGAATTAAAATAATTCCTTTGTTTATAGTACGTTTCCTTGCTTTCTACCGCGCCGCCTCGCCACGTGCCGGCTCTATTAAAAGGATGCCGCCGCAAATCAAACGATGCCGCGTGCGGCGTACAAACACAGATTATTACCTACTTGTACAGACGCGACGCGTGAATAAAATATATGTAAAGAATTAGTGCCAATCACTATTCTTTACATATAAGTGAATGTTTTGGCGTACATCTATACTAATCTATACTAATATTATAAAGCTGAAGAGTTTGTTTGTATGTTTGATGACAGAAGTTTTAAAATAAATAAATAAATCCTGAACGTCACTATACCTCCAAAGTTACTATTCTTCGTGGGCGAAGTCGCGGGCACTGCTTGTAAATACTTTTTTTTTTTTTTTATTTATTTTTTTTTATTTATTTATTTCATATACAAGAAAAAAAAATACAAAGATACAATTTAGTCCCACAAAACCGACTTGTCGGTTTGACTGAGGGATCTTTAGTCTCTTAGCTTATAATTATAATTATGTAGGTATATAATACAACTATAACTGTATCAGGTAAAGTTAAGTGCACAATAATTGGATTTAGACTGAATTACAACAAACTGAAGGAAAATTTAGCGGTGATAATAATAAGATACAATTGTTGTAAGATATAAAATACGTGTGTAAAAAACAACCACGCCTCCGAGCCCTCAGATGGGCTCGGAGGCGTGGTTGTTTTTTACACACGTATTTTATATCTTATAGAAATATTGCATTGTGAATGCAAAAAAATAAATAAAAACATACAATTGTTGTGTTAAATAGTAGTCATCAGATAATCTTTTAATATTTTTTTAAATTTATTTTTATCCGTTTCACATCTAATAGTTTCGGGCAACGAATTAAGAAGATATGGTATACGCTTCTGTAAAGTTCTGTCACCAAAATAATTTTGAACCCTAGGAATTACAAATTTCTTTTTTGAAGTGGCTCTAGTGATCTGGTTATGATTTATGTATTCAAAAGTGGAGACACACTCTCGGCTGCCGTGATTATTTACTAATAATAAATCGCAGGCTTTTTATTTTATTAGTAGGTAAGTACCTACGCTTTTTATATTATTTTATTAATTATGTAGAATTTTTTTACACGTTTCAAGTATATTTAAAAGTGGCTACAATATTTATCAAACGGGTGATATTTGAACACTTTTTTGCTATTTTTTCTTGTAAAAACTTAAGAAATATAATGACTAAATGTACAATAATAGTACCTAAGTAATTAGTTTAAAACCATATAATCAATATTATAATATATACTTACTAGAATAAATTATTATGACATCTACTACCTATCCTTACCATTTTATTCTAATCATAATACTACTTGCGTGATCAGTATAATGTATTCATTTTCATTATAAGCACTCTGAAACTTATTTATTCTTTGGAACACCTGTAGGTACTCTTAAAATTCGAAATTATTTTGCATGAGTATACCTACGCCTACGCCCTGTGGCGGCAATCAAATAGTGTCAAATGTTGTGATTTCGGCGCGGCGGCAACGATTGTTGTATATGATTTCAAAAGAAGCCGCCGGCGCGTGTATTATAACCATGTGCTTCCGAAAAGCAGCAAATTTCTTTGAGAAGTAAGTACAAAACCTTTGATGCCGCATTATCAAAGTGCCGATGGTTAAAACATAACTATGCATGCACTCAGTTTGATTTTAATGGATATTTTTTTATTCGCTATGTAGGTATGTTTATGGTATTAGTCGTAATGCGCATAGATCCAGTTTTTCATATTCTTTGATACAGTTTTTTGCGTCTCATAGAATTCCTAAGCGTACCTATACACCGAACTGTTACACCTAACTACTCCGTGAAATAGCGCTAAGTCCTAGCTGCAAGACGCAAGAGTCTTGCAGGCTTAGTCTTGTTCTTGCTCAAGTCTTGCACGGTCAGTCTTGGTCTTGGTCTTGCTAAAAATACGCGGTCTTGTTCTTGGTCTTGGTCTTGCAAAAACGCAAGAACAAGACCAAGACTGCAAGACCAAGACTGAATTTGGGCAACACTAGTTTAATCCAACATTAATAGACAAGACTTAGTTATACTGTACACGATCTGTATCTTTACAACATAGCCATGTCCTGCGAATAATACTGGGTTTAAGAAGTTTTATACTTTACTTGAGAATTTCATAAACCAAGCTTGTGAACACCCTTACACGCAGTGCTGGATTTACACAATTGCTGGCCCTAAGCTATAAAATTTTTGCCGCCCCTACTGACCTCTAAAATTAGATGCACTGTTCATAATAACGTTAATTCCCTTTTTTAGGGAATAATCTAGTTTCAAGATTATTTTTAGAACATTTTGGCTATATTTCTAAGCTAAGAAAAGCAAGGCTTTGTATATACTGCACTACTTATAAGGTGTGGTGGGCCAAGGAAGATAGGTATAGCCCGATATTGCTAACCATGCACATGTTAAGTGTAAACGTCAAAATATCCAACAGTTGGAACTAGTAGGTCGGCGGCCGCAGCCCCACCTCGTGTCCGCAGCCTCACTTTTTTCTGTTTTATTGGGCCAATTTGCCGCCCTAAGCTTCAGCTTTTTCAGCTTCTATGGTAAATCCGGCACTGCTTTCACGTTAGTATCATCTCATCGGTTTTCCTATCAAAATAAATACAACTTCGCACGACTTATACCAATTACCTATTCAGCGGTTAAACGATCTAAAATATACGAATAACCTTGATTCGACACAAACATGATACGAGCCCACAATATGATCGGAACCCTTTTATGTTGTTCTTTTTAGCAGGAACGCTACCAATGCAACAATCAACCTTCATAATTTCAGGCAGCAGAGTTAAGAGTATTGAATATGAAATACTCTATGGAGGAATCGAAATCTGATTTAAACCACACTCGTGTAAACTTAAATTTATTCTAGCGAAACTCGGCAGACGTTGTTCTGTAAAGATTATTATTAATTTTATTACATTATCACACAAATATCTGTTTCATGCCGATGTTATGTGCGTTCTGTAGGAATATAGCAGCATATCATCGTTGCAATATCATTTCGTGGAAGGTCAGCAGAAAGTTAATAGCTTAAAAATATTATACGTGCTAAATACTTATGTAACTACACCAATTTGGGTATGGGCTGAACGATAAGATACAGCTCTATAGCGTATATATTCATATATGCAGAAGTATAGCACCGTAAATAAAATACATATATTAAAATCAGAAATTTTATATGCGTAACATGTGGGTACATTCCATAAGATATATACATAAGATGTTATTATAATACCTATGATTATAAGATAAATACGCGATTTTTTTTTACAAATTATCAAAATAAATATTGTTTTGAATGAATACAATAAATTAATAATAAAAATGTCATTCAATAATTAAAACATCCAAAACACAACAGCACAAATCCACTTACATGAAAATACTTTATTAAATTAAATACCCAAACTGTCATGTCAAGTCTTGTCTCTAGAGTAGTGGTACTTTTCAACTAAAATATCCCATAGATTCTTTTCAATGGCCTGAAATTTAGATTGTGCTATCGGGTACTTTATTGTTTATTTTATAAAAGGTTTTAAATGCAGGTATAACCAATTTTGTTGTGTAATGTAGAGCATATTATACAATAAGATTTTTTCGCTTTATAAAAACTAGTGTCCAAAAAGGAGCACTTTATTGGACACTAGTTTTTATAAGTCTTGGCAAAGTCAATTTGTTTATTAGTATATTTTTTTTAAAATAAAAGCAAGGCAAAGTTATTACCATCAATTAGTCATCCATCCCTCATACATATAAGGGACATAACTGTCTCCATTACAGGTATCAAAAACTGCTCTTACGTAGTGTTTTTGAACTTCAAATATTCGTCAATGCTCAGTCTAATTTTCGCAAAACATAACTTTATATCTGAGAACTGGACCAATTGTCTATGATGTTTGATTTTTAATATTAGAAAACAGGCAAAAGAAAGATACTTTTAGAACGTTATGATGTAATTTTAAAACGAAAAATTTTTTAAGGGAAGCGAAAAAAACTATTCACACGCTAATCACAAGCTTTCTTGTTCTCGGAAAGATGGAGATGATACACAATCCTCTATTTTGAAAGTTCCGGTGGGGAAATGAGCCCGGGTTATAATATGCGCCAGTTCAACAAAATACGGTTTCATAGAGAACTTATTGGCATTTAAAAAAAACTACTTCTGAATATTAAGAAATGAATGCCGCCACATTTAAATAGTTGTTTTTGAATGTGCTATTGCCCGGCCTGCTAGAGCCTTCTGTAATGTTTATGGATCCAAAACACAACAGCCCTCCATCCAAAGCACAATGGCCCTTATCATTCACTCAGTACTCACTCAAACCAATAGAATAGAATAGAATTGGTGGCTTGGCACTTTTTAAACAGTGCGTTTAAAATAGAGGGATTGGCTGTGGAATATGGTCATCGCGTTCTTAGTCCTGATTTGAGCTAATCTGGGCTTTAATAAATCATTTGGCTCGCCACCACACTTCTCCGCTATTCGGCACAAAAAAGATGATGAGCCTAATAAAAGAAGCTTGTGGGAAAGTCACATAGGATGAAAAATCTTACTATCGAAAACTATGACAGGGATACCAGATTTGATACTATTATTAATAATTATATAATTATACATTTAGTGCAAAAATTGTTAAATCAAATGCAAACTTACGTATCGCTTAAGACTACCGTTATTTATTTTTATAATAACATTTTTGCAATGGACTCTATTGGATATGATTTTTTAGATTTATTTATAATATTCCATGTTGCTTTGGACGAATTCTTCACAAATTTATTACTTTAGTTGTTTTGGAAACTTCCAGTATTAAGAATTGTTTGAAAATGTTAACTTATTTTCAGCGGTGTGGGGTTTTCAGTATTTCCAAACATTTTGTTTTACAGCACAACCCAATCTTGTTCCTTTATAGATCAAATTTTGTTTTTATTAATTGTTTTTCGTAAATATCTGAGAAAGAAAGAACGAAATAGATTGTAAATGCAGTGTTTCTATATGTAAACAATGTGTCCCGTCACCAGTGTCGGAGCCTTTAATGGTGTGAAATATGACATTTTTTATCGACAAATTGCCCCTCAAATTTGGTTTTTCTCAAAAAGCCAATATTTAAAAAATACACAAAAAGAATCCATTTGTTTTTCTTTTATTATTTTTTTCTATTTTTTATTCCATGACAATTGAAACATGATGGCTGGATGGATGATGTATATAGCGACATTCATTTCTATAAATAGATAGTTCCTATCATAAACTAATCTTTCGATCAATGGTACATAACCCTAGAAGTAATATCCGTTCGTGTACAAATTCAATAACGAAATCCAACTCTTTACGTGATTGGTAAAATTCCTAGCAGATGATGTTCGGTCCCAGGGGAACAGGGGAAATTAAATACGGTACGGACGGGGCCGAGTAAGTTTCGGACTGCGAGTGTAATCTGACGGGAATTCTGTTCCCTAATAACTGCGCGGTCCACGGAAAACTCCGGGAATTTGTTTAGAAAATAATGTGTATGAGCGAGCTCCTGCAATATGTATTAAATTCATAGTTAGGTATATTTATTTTTTGCTAACGCTGTGTATATATGTAATTGAACGCTTTTCTGACAGTGACAATAAAACAATTTTCGAACATTAGTTTACGTCATCATAGAACATTTACCTGACATCCTTATAGCACCTTATGCAGAGCTAGCGACTCTACATTGTGGTCCTTCCAGGTTTGTGAAGTGTTACGTGTGTGTATCTTTGACCAGTTCACAGGTCTCCCGCCAGCGGGTCTCATCTGTTGATTTGAGACGACGCACTGAAGAAGCAGTAGAGATACAGTCCGCGCACGCTTTACATTGACCAGCATCCAAACAGCTGCCACTGAGTGATATGAACGTCAACATATTAACAACTCAAGATGGAAGCTCTACTGGAAAGGCAATTCAAGATTGCTACCAGCATCGAGAGAATCATCACCAACTTTAAAAAAGATTTTGCAACGCGTAAAACATTCAAATATCTCAAGGCAAGAGAGGACACAATAAACAACCTGTGGGGTGTGTTCCTGACAAACAATGCTCAGTTGCTTTTAGAGGAAGATAAGACAAGCCGAAAACATGGGGGCTGAAGGTAGCTGTAGAGAAACCAAGATTGTTTCTAAACACAGAAAACACTGGATCTTCATCCAAGGGTGACGAACTCTTGTGTCAACAAAAAACTAACTTTCGGGCTTTCACTAGGGCTGTGAAAAATATAAGCATAGACACGCTCGTAGAAAAGTGGGTAATTGAAGATAAACTGCATATGGTACGAACTGCAGTTACGCTGGAGAACTATCGACGACCTTCACTGGCAGCTTGACAACCTACTAGACGGGTGTGACAAAGGTTACGAAAAAGAGTTTTCTCAATATGAAGAAACTTACGAAACAATGAAATCAACATTGCATCGGAAACTTAACTCCGACAAACATGAACAAGAAGCTACACCAGATATCTAATTACCTGTATTTTCCGGAAGTTATGTTAACTGGCTGACTTTCTACGAAGCAATTCATAATAACCCAAATTTGAACAGATGTCAGAATGGCCAGCACCTCAAAGGCAAGTTTAAAGGTGAAGTTGAACGTCTCGTGCAAGCATTTTATCGTCTCAGCTGACAATTATGACACCTGTTGGGATATTTTGAACCGCAGGTATAATAACATCCAACTACTGTTTACAAAACAAATGCAAGATTTCATTAATCAGCCTGCTATACAAAAACGAAACGTAATACGATAACGCTTACGAAATCAAGCGTTTACTTGATGTGAGTATGGAGACCGTTCACGTTATCCACAAACTTGGGGCGTATCCGTCTACCTGGGAACCTTTCCTGGTTCATATTATCACTGAAAAAATGGATTTTGAAACAAACGCAGCTTACATGGACGCCCGAAATATAAAGCATGACCTTCCATTATCTGAAGGATTAATTTCCATATTAGAAGCAAAATTGACTTCATTAGAACGGCTTCACGAGAAAACAAAACAGACGAAACAAATATTCCCTGCAAAGGAAAATGAACCGAATCAAACACGTAATTATATGGAAACAAAGCCTACATTCGTCAAATCATTCAAAAGCCAAATCGAACGTATTTGTCAAAACAAATTATAGCACAAAAAAAAAAAAAAAAACACGGCCTTACTTAGAGAAGTAAGGCCGTGTCTTTACCCCGGCTAGAATTATGCGATGCATTATTACTAGCGTAATTAATGAAAAAAGTCAAAGACTCAACAAATCCAGACAGGAACATTAGAAATTCACGGATGGATTGCCTCCATGCTTGTTTTGGGTTGGCGGCAGGGTAACATCGGTTGTTGGAAGTCGTTCGTGGCAAACAGTGTTACCAGCATTTTGGGTGAATGCAGCAGATTGTGCCAATAGAAGCTTGTTACCATCTCAAATACTAACACACTTTTTATGGTGAGAAGGCCCAAATTGGTTGAAGGAAAACATTACTACACAATGATCAAATCGAGCTGATAATCCAATCCTAGATGAAGAGAGGAAAATAGAGCTGTGCATAACTCAACATAAAAATATACGGATACGTCAGGGTAGTCAAACTGAAAACAAAAAACGGGGTTGTTAAACGTTCTGTAACAAAATGATTAAGGTTACCGGTGAATTCTGTAATCAGTAATAATCAAGCTAAAACATCTGAAGAACAACAAATGCAAAAAATTGTTACGGAACCACAACAGTTGAATAACATTCTCTTCGGAAGAGAAATCAAACTCAGCGATTTACTCTTATTAGCATGGCTGGGAGGTGTTAATGCATCCGCCATATAGCCCTGACCTTGCACTTTCAGATTTCCACCTGTTTCGGTCTCTTCAGAATTCTTTAGGCAGTGTCAGGTTAACATCAAGAGAGGACTGTCGAAACTACTTGTAATTAAATGTCAATAAACTTTGAAAAACTATGTCTTAAATTTTAATTTAAAATGCGTAGAAGCCTTTTCTGCTTTTATGGAGAGTCCTGTTAACCCCTCGTGGTAAGCTAAATGCTTGTGTTACGTGTGGGTCCGAAGTACATCGGCGATGATCGGTTGTCTCGGTTGTTTGGGTTAAAGCTGACATCTCAACAGATGGCTTACGATCGCCTTATTATTTAAGTACTTCAGAGTAGGCAGATTTTGTTTGTAATATGTGCGATTACCTCGGAATGACACATGACATTTACAGTTTACTATTTGTCTATTCAACAGACAAATAAAAATAATTGTTTATACAGAGTGTCCAACAAAATAGGGTCAGGCGGAAGTCAAGACGTAGAGATCATTGGGGCTACACCAATCACCCCCGTATATTTCACAGGCATATCAATTATTAAAATAAGTAATTTATTTCTAGTTTAAATTGGGTGAATAATAGATCTTACCTCAACTTCATAGATGATGGTTGAGTTGGGTACCATTACGTGACAAAAAATGTTGAAATGCTTTTCAGTTGTTGCTAAGCAATAAGCAAGTAAGCTGTTGCTAGTAGTTCAGTAAAAAGTTGAAATATTAACTGATTTTAATAATTTAAACTGTTTTACCAACTATGGTATGGTTCAGTATGGTTTTTTGGCCAAATAGTATCCCACTTAACCTTAACTTTTGAAACGACTTTTACCGGATTCACGACGAGTTTAATTTTGTTTTCATGATTTTAATATATTTTTTTAATTTTTCAATGCTATCCCATATGGTAAATTAATTTAATAGAAAAGCACTAGAAAAAATCGATTCGAATCGCAAGTTATCTCAATTGAGAAAGTTGTGTTCCGAGTCGATTTTCTCTTGAAGCTATTTGTTTTTTTTATATTTAATCCTGACGTTTCTACTCTTTTGCAGGAGTGTGATCACAGGATCCGGTAAAATTGTTATTTTTTTTAAGTCTCAGAATTATATTATGATTGTTGTTCATGCAAAGTATGTTTTTCACCTAGTTAAGAAAAAGAAATCAAGTACTAATATGAATAATAAAATTGTAATAGTTTTTATATAGTTGATAGGAAGTCGAACATCAAAGATTTATTTTCTTTGTTTGAAAATGAACAATTAGTCGATGACTATAATTAAAAGCATGTCACAAGTGACTTAATGGCTAAGAAAATCATGACAGCGAATTTATAATAAAAACTGTTAGAAACACAATGTAAGCAGTATTATTTGAAACGTAATAGGGCAACAATTTTTTCCTGAAAACTGAGTTGCGAATTTTGAGAACTGCGAAATGGAAGATTACTTCAAAGTGAGGCTATGAATATTTTGCGCTAAATGAGGTTCTTTTTTTAAGGATTAAATAGATGTTTGTGTGATGAATACGAGCATTTGTATCTGAGTCATAGGTATTTTATTTATATTCCATTTATATTACATATTTATGTATCATTATGTCTGTATATCCGTTAACCTAGTAGGTATCCATAACACAAGGTGGTAGGGGTGGTATGGTATTTACTAATAGGTGTGAATTTTAGAAATAAAATTATACTATTACTATCCTTATTACTAAAGTGTGCTCATTAAAAGTGGGCAATGAAGTAATAATCAAAAGCTAGTACTTTATTATTCTATTAGCTTATGATTGAAACGGGATTTTAATAGGAAGAATTAATTTCTTTCGAGTCGCATTCAATTGCGCCAAAATATTGGTGTCTATAAAAACACGTTAAAATTTTCGTTTTTTAGTAATTTTTTTATTTTATTTTTTTTAATAGAAAATAAGCATGCGCTTGACCACTATCTCGCCTGATGGTAAGCGTCGATGTGATCTAGGTTGTAACGCGCTTGCCTAGAAGATACCTATTCACTCGTGACTTGAACATCCCTAAATTATATTTGTCAAGAAACATAGACTCAGGCAAAGAGTTCCACTCCTTAGCGGAGCGGAGCTCCTTAGCACAAAATTGGAACCAAAACGCTTAGTGCGGCTCTTTGGTATATTGTTGTATACTGGCTGTAGTGTTGCCCAAATTCAGTCTTGGTCTTGCAGTCTTGGTCTTGTTCTTGCGTTTTTGCAAGACCAAGACCAAGAACAAGACCGCGTATTTTTAGCAAGACCAAGACCAAGACTGACCGTGCAAGACTTGAGCAAGAACAAGACTAAGCCTGCAAGACTCTTGCGTCTTGCAGCTAGGACTTAGCGCTATTTCACGGAGTAGTTAGGTGTAACAGTTCGGTGTATAGGTACGCTTAGGAATTCTATGAGACGCAAAAAACTGTATCAAAGAATATGAAAAACTGGATCTATGCGCATTACGACTAATACCATAAACATACCTACATAGCGAATAAAAAAATATCCATTAAAATCAAACTGAGTGCATGCATAGTTATGTTTTAACCATCGGCACTTTGATAATGCGGCATCAAAGGTTTTGTACTTACTTCTCAAAGAAATTTGCTGCTTTTCGGAAGCACATGGTTATAATACACGCGCCGGCGGCTTCTTTTGAAATCATATACAACAATCGTTGCCGCCGCGCCGAAATCACAACATTTGACACTATTTGATTGCCGCCACAGGGCGTAGGCGTAGGTATACTCATGCAAAATAATTTCGAATTTTAAGAGTACCTACAGGTGTTCCAAAGAATAAATAAGTTTCAGAGTGCTTATAATGAAAATGAATACATTATACTGATCACGCAAGTAGTATTATGATTAGAATAAAATGGTAAGGATAGGTAGTAGATGTCATAATAATTTATTCTAGTAAGTATATATTATAATATTGATTATATGGTTTTAAACTAATTACTTAGGTACTATTATTGTACATTTAGTCATTATATTTCTTAAGTTTTTACAAGAAAAAATAGCAAAAAAGTGTTCAAATATCACCCGTTTGATAAATATTGTAGCCACTTTTAAATATACTTGAAACGTGTAAAAAAATTCTACATAATTAATAAAATAATATAAAAAGCGTAGGTACTTACCTACTAATAAAATAAAAAGCCTGCGATTTATTATTAGTAAATAATCACGGCAGCCGAGAGTGTGTCTCCACTTTTGAATACATAAATCATAACCAGATCACTAGAGCCACTTCAAAAAAGAAATTTGTAATTCCTAGGGTTCAAAATTATTTTGGTGACAGAACTTTACAGAAGCGTATACCATATCTTCTTAATTCGTTGCCCGAAACTATTAGATGTGAAACGGATAAAAATAAATTTAAAAAAATATTAAAAGATTATCTGATGACTACTATTTAACACAACAATTGTATGTTTTTATTTATTTTTTTGCATTCACAATGCAATATTTCTATAAGATATAAAATACGTGTGTAAAAAACAACCACGCCTCCGAGCCCATCTGAGGGCTCGGAGGCGTGGTTGTTTTTTACACACGTATTTTATATCTTACAACAATTGTATCTTATTATTATCACCGCTAAATTTTCCTTCAGTTTGTTGTAATTCAGTCTAAATCCAATTATTGTGCACTTAACTTTACCTGATACAGTTATAGTTGTATTATATACCTACATAATTATAATTATAAGCTAAGAGACTAAAGATCCCTCAGTCAAACCGACAAGTCGGTTTTGTGGGACTAAATTGTATCTTTGTATTTTTTTTTCTTGTATATGAAATAAATAAATAAAAAAAAATAAATAAAAAAAAAAAAAAAGTATTTACAAGCAGTGCCCGCGACTTCGCCCACGAAGAATAGTAACTTTGGAGGTATAGTGACGTTCAGGATTTATTTATTTATTTTAAAACTTCTGTCATCAAACATACAAACAAACTCTTCAGCTTTATAATATTAGTATAGATTAGTATAGATGTACGCCAAAACATTCACTTATATGTAAAGAATAGTGATTGGCACTAATTCTTTACATATATTTTATTCACGCGTCGCGTCTGTACAAGTAGGTAATAATCTGTGTTTGTACGCCGCACGCGGCATCGTTTGATTTGCGGCGGCATCCTTTTAATAGAGCCGGCACGTGGCGAGGCGGCGCGGTAGAAAGCAAGGAAACGTACTATAAACAAAGGAATTATTTTAATTCCAGTCATTTCCAATTGAGCTGTGCTTCGAGTCTAACTTAATAATTGTTTTTACTAATTCTTGTTGTTTTCTAAAAACGTATCACGTGTACAATTTAATATGAGTGACGAAGATTCAAATTATTCTAGTCCGAGTAACGAGAGTTTGAGTCACAGATCTAAAAGACCCAAAAGCAAATTTGAGGAGTTTTTCGAAATAATTCATGCATCCCAAACTGCCTTGTGTAAATTGTGCCAACATAAAAAGACTGAAATAAAAATGAAAAACAGAAACACTTCAGGCTTAAGGAAACATCTAATATCTTTCCACAAAAAGGAATCACAAATATTTCTTCCTGTTAAACCAAAATTAAGTGGAGATATCACAAGCTTTTTAGTAACCGCTGGAAGAAGTGGACAGGTAAGAATATATTTTTTTTATATGAAAACTCCAGGAACTCAAAAAAGTCTTTTTTGAACAAATGACTTTAAACTGACTTCGGAATATTTTATAGATATTGATAAAATAGTAATACATAGGTACATATTTCGCGTCATTTTTAACAATGGTCGAAATTGTCGCTACGGGAATTTTAACTCCGCGTAGCTGTTCATGCGATACTTTCAAAAACGCCATTAACTTACGTAAGTATTTTTGAGTTAGTGGTGTTTTCATCTAGGGGTGCGACATATTAAGTATGTAATTATCGTCTTAAATATTTTTATAAACACCTATATTTTCATTTGTTTTCATAATCGGCCA
Source organism: Calamotropha paludella (assembly GCA_927399485.1). NCBI lineage: Eukaryota > Metazoa > Arthropoda > Insecta > Lepidoptera > Crambidae > Calamotropha > Calamotropha paludella. The sequence goes on along the minus strand of OV656808.1, from coordinate 6,783,146 downwards.
GTAACAACTAAGTACTTTATTTTGGTAAATTACAGTACAGTGCAACCTTAATATAACAAATGTCAATTTAACGATTTTCTCGATTTAACAACAACAAACCTCCTCCTCCTAAACGCTCAAACCTAGTATGTTTTAAATAATAACACAAGATTTATTGTTTTATTTCAGTCGGAAAACAGCAGTGACAACATCACGACAGCTACAGTTGATTGGGTAGTGAAAAAATATCTTCCCTTCTCATTTTTCGATGACGAAGCTACACAAGTATATTTTCGACGTATTTGCCCTAATATGGAGTTTCCTAAAAGGTCTACACTTAGAAGGAAAGTCAAAGAGCGATTTGAAGAGCTCCAATTTAATCTCAAGGAACGACTTCAACAATTATCATCTAAAATGTCATTTACCATTGATGGGTGGACGTCAATTGCTGGTAGGAGTTACTACGGGGTTACTATGCATTATATAGACAACGAATGGAAGTATCGATCTGTAGTTCTTGATTTTATACCATCACGCGGTCGACATACTGGGGAAGATATTGCAACGATTTTCCATGAATGTTTATTGGAATATGGCATAATTGATAAAATACAAGGTATCACGGTCGACAACGCAACTGCAAATACCAAATTTATGTATGAACTGGGCAAACAGTTGCCACACTTTGATTCAGACAATCAACATTTCCGGTGCTTTGCTCACATTTTAAACCTTGGTGTACAAGATTTATTAGAGACCTTAGCATTACACTGTGAGTCTGACACTAACGCGCAAGATCAGCAGTATGAAGACTATGCAGACGAAACTGAGGAAGATGAAGAATATGCACCAAATATTGCTGACTCGCGTACATCTGTAACAAAGTTACGCAGTATTTCCAGTAAAATAAAAAGAAGTGAGATAGTGAAGAAGAAGTTTCAGTCTGCTTGTGAAGCAGCTGGCGTGCCATCAAATCTAAATGCCATTCTTGACTGTCCAACAAGATGGAATTCCACACATGATATGATTGGATTTGGTTTAAAAGTGAGAGCGGGCATTAACATATTGTGCAGTTCTGTCACCGAATTGAATGATTTTCAAATCACAGCTAGTGAATGGCAGGTACTCGAAAAATTACATAAATTTCTAATAAACTTTAAACTTTTAAGTACAAAACTTGGTGGAGACAAATATGTTACATTACCGCTAGTCATTGTATCATTCAATCTCTTGCTAGATAAAATTGAATCCATGGTAAAACAGTTAGATGAGAAACCTAATCGATCTGAAGTGGATGAAAGGCTCATTCTAGCTTTCCAAGCAGCTCGAGACAAAATGCTTAAACATTATAAGAAGAGCAACTGGATTTATTGTACTTCTTTAATTTTAGACCCAAGGCATAAGGCTCAGACTTTTGACCTGACAATGTGGGGGAAGCAACTTAAAACAGAAAGTCTGCGCAAGTTCAATGAACTTTATGAAGAATATAAAAGTCTACACTCACTGAACAAATCTCTGGAATTGCCAAGAAAAGAAAATAAAGTATGTGATGAAGATGAAGACATTATAGACTTTGATAAACTCTATGAATGTCCCTCGACGTCATCTGGATCTTGTCTTCAAGGCTTAGTGATAGACGAGTTGGAGGAGTACCTGAGAAAACCAAGAACTGCCAGCTCGGAAGACATTTTAGATTGGTGGAGGACGCATGAGACAGAGTATCCGACTTTATCGAAGATGGCCCGTGATTTTCTCTCAATACCTGCAACTTCAGTACCTGCTGAGAGATTATTTTCTAAAGCATCATTAGTAATTAGAAAACATAGAAATAGGTTAAGTGATGAGTCAGCCAGATGGTTACTTTGTATTAATTCTTGGTCAAAAGAATTGATATAAAGTAACATAACCTAATGATAAAGCTGTTGTGTACTGTTATGTTTGATTTGTGTTGTATTTTATTTTTGATTGAAATAAATGATAAATCATAAAACTCTTTTATTAAATTTCATGCAAGTTGAGGGTTCAATCTCTTTCTAGACAGACATTGTTATTTAAAATACAGTCAAGTTATTGTAATTAATTTGTTTTTTTACATGTTTTAGCAAATGTAAGCTTATAAATCATAAATGTTTATTAAGAAACAGTTACTTCCATGGAAAACGACATATAGGTCAGTTGATTTTTCGACTTTCTTATCAAATCTTCAGTTATTTATTAATCTGATTGATCTTTACTATGGCTATGTTAATTCAAGCTCACAATGTTCCAATTCTAATACGTTTTTCTAAGATTTAAAGTAAACTTTAATAAATAGCAATAGACTAATAGGTAATTGCAAGACTTGCAAGACTCTTGCTGCAAGACCAAGACCAAGACCAAGACTGCAAGCGCAAGACCAAGACCAAGACCAAGACCAGGTGTATTGGCGCAAGACCAAGACCAAGACTGGCTAAGTCTCGTCTTGTTCTTGCATTTGGGCAACACTAACTGGCTGGCATATATGTAAAACTACATGTTAATCAAAATTCTTACGATGTTCTATGTCACTATAGACATTAAGGTTTATTGACTTGGTTACCAAATATATTCTTGTACACACGCATTTATAAGTTATCTTTATCAAATAATATTATTACAACATTCGTTATCAGCACGAGGCTCTAGTATAATGAGTGATCAATTCAGTGGCATTAAATTATTGTCTAATCGAGATGGGTACAGCATCTGGAAATTTAAAATTCGAGCGCTGCTTATTCATGAAGAATTGTGGAAGTCCATTGAAGGCTACGCTGATGGTGATCCTACCTCTGAAGATGTGAGAATTAGAAAGGATCAGAAGGCCTTGTCTAAGATTTCGCTCACGTTAGATGGTTCAGCCATTACTCACGTCAGATCAGCAAAATCAGCAAAACAAGCTTGGGACGCACTAGCAAATGCTTACGAAGACAAAGGGATGGGCCGCAGGCTATCACTCGAACGCCGCTTATACAGGTATGCTCTGAATGACTTTGTAAATATTGAGTCGTATATAAATGCTATTATGTGTACAGTACAAGATTTAGCAGACATTGGTAAAGTCATAGACGACGAGTCTGTCGCCGCTATTTTGTTAGGAGGTCTGTCAGTTAAATACGAACCTCTCATAATGGCACTTGAAAACTCCAATGTAAAGGTAACAAGTGATTTAGTAAAATCTAAATTATTGAACGAAATGGCCAAAGACGTACCTCAAAATGACGTCTTAGCGTTAAGTTCGAGGACATCAAAAAACAAAACTAAAAAGCCTATTGTTTGTTATAAATGTCATGAGCCAGGACATAAGAGTCCTCAATGCCCACACAAAAAGGGAAAGAAGAAAGCCAATATTGGCAGTGTAGTAGAAAGAGTTACTCAAGAAGATTCCACGTTACTCACTGCATTTGTTGCCGAAAATAATGATAAGAAATGTCAACGATGGTACATTGATTCTGGAGCAACTAGTCATATGAGTCCTTGTTTGGAATTTTTTGAAAACTATAAGCCGTTGAGTCATGATGCCGGTTCTGTCACTATTGCGAATGGAGACAAATTGCCAGCTGTTGGAACAGGTGATATAGTTGTTACAGGTATTCCAAGCATTACGAAAATAAAAGATGTTGTTTTTGTACCAGATTTACATTGTAACCTAATTTCTGTTAAGAAAGCTGTTGACAAAGGCTACACAGTTATTTTTGATAAGCGTGGTTGTAATTTTTATAATAACATTGATGTAACTTTTACTGGCAATTCTTTTTTACAGGGTACTTATAGTGGTGGTTTGCATAGTTTGAACTTAAATCCAAACAAAGCACAAAAATTTGCAGCATTAGATGTGGTTGACAATACGGAACGTAAAGTGCACTTTGAGTTGACTGAATATCAACTTTGGCATAGGCGTCTGGGTCACCTCTGTCGTATCGGGATGGACAAACTAAAAAGAGGCCAAGCGACTGGTATGACTTATGCTGATGTAGATAAGGATCCCTGTATACCATGTATAGAAGGTAAGCAAGCCAGAAAACCGTTTTTGAAAGTTAAATACAAACGTGCAAGTTCTCCCTTAGAACTAATTCACGCTGACGTTTGTGGACCATTTTCTACTACATCTTTTAAGGGCAATAATTATTTTATTTTATTTATTGACGACTTTACACGTATGATGTTTATTTATTGTTTTGCTTTGAAGTCTGATGTTTTTTGAGATTTTTAAGACATTTCATTCTTTTGTTGAATGACAATCAGATACAAAAATGAAATGTTTGCGTACAGATAATGGGACTGAGTTCGTTAACAAACAAATGTCCAATTATCTTAACAATTGTGGTATTAAACACGAGACAACAGTACCTTATAGCCCACAACAAAATGGAGTTAGCGAGCGAAGTATAAGGTGTATTGTAGAAAAAGCTCGTGCTATGCTAGCTCAAAGCAATCTTTCTAAAGCATACTGGCAGGACGCAATGGAAACTGCGGTGTACATCAAAAATAGGTCTCCACACCGAGCTTTAGTCAATGAAACTCCTTATGAAAAATGGTACAGTGAGAAACCTAATATTTCTTACTTAAAAGTATTCGGGTGTAGGGCTCTTGTGCATATCCCTTCATGTCAACGCTCTAAGTTAGATTTGAAAGCCGCAGAATTTATCTTTGTGGGTTATTCTGACGATCCAAGGAGCTATTTTTTTAGGGATACGCGATACCCGAGAAAATTAATCAAAGAGAGAGACGCTACATTTTTTGAAAATATTTTTACTGATTTAAAAGCATTTGATAATCAACATTTAAATGCTTTATCTGAAACTCTCATGTCTGAACAATGTACTCCTTTAATAAATAGTGATAATTTAATGCATTCATCTGGTGATGAAGTAACTGAGAATAGCAGTGAAAATTCTTTAATAGAAGACACCAGCGGACGTAGTCAGGAAGATGTTGTTTCTTCAACTGAACCATCTCATGACAACATAGATAACGCTATAGATCGTTACCCAAAAAGAGATCGTAAGCCTCCTGATTTCTTTTCTTATAATATTTTGGTGTCTAATTTTTTAGATGAAGAGCCAAAATGTTATTATGATGCTATAAACAGTGAGGATAAACATTATTGGATCTCTGCTATGCGGGACGAATATAACGCGTTAACAAAGAAAAGTACATGGACATTAGTTGATAAACCTAAAAATAAGTCGTGTATCAAATCCAAATGGGTATATAAAATAAAAAGAGATGCATCAGGTAATATTTTAAAATATAAGGCGCGCTTAGTGGCCAAAGGTTTCAAGCAAGTGTATGGCGTAGATTATTTTGAAACTTATGCGCCTGTTGTACGTAATTCTTCTCTTCGAACACTGTTAGCATTCGCTGTTCAAGAAGGCTACAAAATTCGCCATATGGATGTCGATACGGCTTTCCTTAATGGAGACTTGGATGAGGAAGTCTACATGTTACAACCAGAAGGCTTCATTGATGAATTGCATTGTGACAAAGTTTGTTTATTAAAACGTTCCATTTATGGCCTCAAGCAGGCGCCGAGGTCTTGGAACATTAAATTAAAACAAACATTGTCAGCTATTGGTTTCACGCAGGCTCCCTCGGAGGCATGTATATTTAGAAAAACAATAAATGACAATGAAACTCTTTTGTTGGCCGTGTATGTCGATGACATAATTTGTCTATATAAAGAAGACGTAACTTTTGACAATTTCAAAAGTGACATACAAAAATGCTTCTCTATTAAAGATTTAGGACAAATTGAATTTTGCTTAGGTATGAATGTAAAATATGAAAATAATTGCCTAAAAATTTATCAGAAGACATACATCGAGAAAATAGCAAAACGATTTAATATGAGTGATGTGAAAAGTGTATCTGTGCCGCTCAACAAAAGATTAGAGAAATCAAAGGAAGAATACTCTTACGACTGTCCTTACCAAGAGTTGATAGGATGTCTGATGTTTCTTGCTGTAAGCACTAGGCCAGATATTGCGTTCACGGTGAGTTACTTAAGTCAGTTTAACACCAAGTATGATGAAAGTCATTGGAAATGTGCTAAACAATGCTTAAAGTATTTGATAGCAACTAAAGACTTAGGTATAACTTACAGAAAGAATACGGATTGGATACTTCGTGGGTATTCTGATGCTGACTGGGCAAATTGTACCGAAGATAGACGGTCATATACGGGATATTATTTTAGTATCGCGGGGGGACCAGTTACATGGGAAGCACGTAAGCAGCCGACCGTAGCTCTATCATCTGCTGAAGCAGAATACATGGCCCTTGCCAGCGCTGTCAAGGAGGCTTGTTTCTTGAGGCGTTTATACGCTGAACTATCAGGTGAGCTTCACAAAGTTGTTTTGTATTCTGACAGTCAAAGTGCACTTACGTTAGCCGCCAATCCTGTCCACCACAATCGCACAAAACATATTGATGTTAAGTTTCACTTTATTCGTGAAAAGGTCAATGATGGAACGGTAACGTTACCTTTCTTATCGACGGATAAGTTACCTGCTGACATACTGACCAAGCCTTTAGGGCGCATCAAACATAAAACCTGCCTAGATGGCATGGGCATCACATAAATTGATATCGACTGCAATTGTAACTTAAGTTTAGTTGTATTGTAGTGTAATTTATGTTTTAGTTTTATTTTAATTTGTCTATGCTATTATGTTGTTTCTTTTTATTGCGAATGTGCTACTACCTTGTTTATTGCTTTTGCGAATTTAGATTATGGGGGCGTATGTTGTATACTGGCTGGCATATATGTAAAACTACATGTTAATCAAAATTCTTACGATGTTCTATGTCACTATAGACATTAAGGTTTATTGACTTGGTTACCAAATATATTCTTGTACACACGCATTTATAAGTTATCTTTATCAAATAATATTATTACAACATATATCCACCATATAACGGTGTCGCCGATTTGTAAGTCTGGTAGTCCGATGAAAAAATGGGGACGGCGGAACAAGGTTGTGCAATTCAGCTGCAAACTTTCCGAAAGGTATCTATTCAATTAGGTTATCTTTTTACCTACAAGCTTACGTAGTGAATTTGCCTTCAGAATATTTTTTGTATTTTTTTAAGTTAATACAGTTTATAAACTTACAATACGCCCTCACACTGCGTTAGATTGGTTATTAGTTACCACCCCATTAAAGTATCTTACTCTGTTTTAAAAGATTGTCTGTACGTGAATAAAAGCGAAACCATTCACAGCTTAGGAAAATGTTTTCTATATCGCAAACTTTAATAAAAAATTAATGTATTTTGTAATGGACTACTTAATCGATGGCTTGATCTCAGAGGAAGGGAAGGTACCCTTAATTTAGGTTGGATACATCAGAATATTAATTAATCTTATGTAAACCAGGAATCTCAATGGGAAACAAAATCTATTAACAGAAATTTCCTAGATTAAAATTATTATTTATTTAGTTTAGAAATTAAGCAAAAGAACACATCAAAGGCTCGTAATTAATTTCAAAGAGAAGTATAATCAACTTTAGAATGGTAACTAATAAGGGCTAAACACATGTGTTACTAATTTCTCTTTTAATATTTTTTTAAGTAAGCTTGAGCTCCTAAACAACTTTTAATCTTACCTATAGATTCGATTTGATCCCTATACAAACTTCGCTTTGCGGTAATTCGTATTACAATGCATAAAACAAGAAATCGCAATGCATTTTCGAACCATTTTGAAGCCAAAGAAATTTTTTTACATACGGTTGAATGAAGTAAGAGTCATTAAATAGCAATTAGGCATAGACAATCTTTTAACGTATCATTGACTAGATTGTGTTTTATGACATCCACTTAGAGCTTAAAATATCATTTGTAAAGGTTTTAAATTTGGAATCAAACTTATATCGTCTATTTTAAGCTTACGTTTTCAATAAAATACTGCAATACAAATAATTTTTAAATATTCCAAACGTATTATATTTCTAGCATGTATAATAAATCAAAAACTCTCATACATAATTCAACCTCCTATTCCTCACATTAGGCGATACACTTTTATATCTAAAATAATGTATAAATATTTTTTTTTTATTTCATGCAATAATTTTATAATATACCGTGTGGCGATCCTGAGTTTGTGACTATACGTTGAATTACTTTCAGTAACGTTCGTCCGCTGCATGTAGTTTCACTGGAAAATAATTCCGACGAGAGTTCGCGGCTACACAGGGCGAAATGGCATATTGTCATTTCAGTGTAAACGAAAAATGTATGCAAAAGCAGAAATATGCGTAACGCGCGCTCAACTAGGAGCGTTGTAAAATAAACGGTTAGTGTGAATACGGCTTTAATATTTGGCCCTACAGTCGCATTTCCGAAAAGTAGCAAGTTCAACGCCTCGATTCGCCATCTCCCATATTTGCACTTCTTTTGACAATCGTAATGTTCTGTAAACAGAAACAATGCAAAGAATGCCTGCTTGTCCCGAGTTTGCAGAAGATTTGTTCAATAAGAAAGTACTCCTTTAAATCAGTGATGTGATTTGCTGGGAATACAATCAGAATTAAATACGTAAATTTCCAAATGATATTTGTGTAGTACTTAAGCCGAGTAAGGTGTCTGTTCTTGAGGACCACGGTTTATTTCGAACACAACTTGTTGTTAACTCAGTAGGCATAATAACATTGCAAGTGTGCCTCATGTTTCTTTTGTATTGTCTTCACGTTACATCGCTTCTTAACGTCATTTCTTCGTTGTCACAACTATTTTTGTAGCGCTATGAATTGGCCACTGTGCGTGGTATAATTACAGTTTTCAGCAAAACTAATGGTTTTGCAATAAGTGAAACATTTAATAGTTATTGATTTGATTGTTGAAGCGGAGCGAGCGACGCGAGCGAAGCTCCCATGGATCAGCTTCAATGGCGCAATGTCTGTTACGCCACAACTTCTCGAATTCTTAACCGATTTTAATATTTTTGTGGAATCGAATCAACAGGTTTAGGATCAGATACTGACGGAGCCCTTAAAATTCGCAAAAATTCCCATAGAAAAATTTTTTTTTCTTTTTTTAGGTATCGCGCTCCGCTCCAACATATGGTGCTAGCGTAGCTTTATGCTTAGCGACTGCATCGCCTAGTTATTATTTAGTGTTAACCTTTGGGTTCAAAATGTGCGCCTATTACGGGTATACGCAGTTTGTTGTTTGTTATTAGGTCATCTTGTTGTTATTTACTGAAAAGAAAGGAAAATTAATTTAAAATTTGCGGAGTGTGCCTGATTGGTTGAAAATTGATCAACTATGCACTAGTTGAGTTACTGAATATTCTTAAATCGAAATCGAGTTGGCCTAAAACCATTTGGAGTGACGCCACAGTTTTACGAAAAACTGATCGTCAGTGCCCACTATTATAACTGTCTTCTCAAAAATAACTAACCGGATCCTATTTTCTTCCTATTGCTCTTTTCCCATAGTGATATTTTATTATATAGCTTAGGTTTTTCTAATTAGACTTAGAGTACTACAAATTAGATTTATTCCCAAAACTCAATTATATAGCATATATATCTATCGTGATTCAAATAAAATTGTAACGGTGAAATAGTGTATCGCACTTATGATCCGTATGAAGTTTCAATATTATTATCTAACAAATCTAATCAATAAATAATTCTCGCAAAGTATTCGTAGTATATCCACGAAAATGTCTACAGTAAGTCTCACTAAATCGTTCACATATAGAACTTGACTTTATACTTCTGAGTAAAGTAACCCTCTAGTATATAAATTAAATGGCTTTTCCTCGGTATGTTGAATTAATCCTACTAACCAAAATAATGGCGTTGTGAAATATTATAATGGCTCCGAATCTAGTAATACTCTCGTATCTCTGAACTTATTTCAGCAATTTTAGTTCAAATAAATAGTGAAAGTTATTTAATGTATCTCAAAATACACGTTATATAAAAATATTTGCTGTCTGCACTCCTTCTCCATATTAATTTTAACCGTGCAAAGTTACACTTTTTCGACCGCGTAATTTTCTTTAAACTTAACTTTCGTTATTGTCTACAATTGCAGTTGGCTAAAATAGAGCTAGGTTAATCCTATGGGGTGGCATGTTTTGTAACTTAACGTGATGTAAATTGCTTATTAGGTACCGGTGATATTTCATTAAATCTTCTTAAGGAAGTAAATATTGCGAGTACAAATTTGCATTTAAGATGTTATGCAGAAACGTGACAATTTTAATAACTGAAATTTATACACCCGAGACTACTTTGTGAACGCATATTTACTATCCTTTATTAGTCATATATAATTTAAAATCACACACACACAGTCATAATTAGCGGTCAACTTCATCCTGCTGATCTATTCTATGTCGCTTTTGCGGCAAACTTCAACATGATAATTTTGTGTTAAAATTTCACTCTCATCATTTCTTCATACCGCGCCTGAAGAAGTATAATTTTAAAAAGTCTAAAATATCTATACTAATATTTAAAACCCTGTCAAATTTAAAATTTGATTCGTGCATGTTGGCAATTTAGTGATGTAGGTATATATTTTTTGTAAAAATGTATTAAAATATTATCGAGTTACAGGTAGTTGGTGCGTCACTACGACAATGTTTGTACCGAAAGACTTAAAGATTAAAGGTTCTTTCAGTGTTGTATTTTGCTCTAAAAGTTTCAAGGTACAGTAAGGACTCTTAACTCCTGATTACAGTCATACGGGTGGCAAAAAACATCAAACGAATGTGAACGAATTAGCTCGAATTAACTTGAGAAAAGGATTTCTTAAAGGGAGCCATTGAATGTCAGTCACAAATCTTACTGCATAATTCCTAAAAGGATTAATCTTCAGATTAACATTGTGCGAAATTAACGAATTAAGTGAAACTGAATTAAGTAGTATAAGGAGTGAGAGTGAGTTAGGCAATATGACAAGTCTGAACAACTTTCTAAGGTAGTACTCGTAAATAAGCATTATGTTAAATTGACTTTTGAACTTTATTAAATGGGTTAGAGATTATGAATCTATTCATGTCAAATACAGAGGACTATTATGTAACTTACATATGTGATTATTTATTTGTTTATAAAATCGCGGATTCATACAATGTGTATGTTGAACTTTTGATTAGATTGGGACAAAGGAGGAGGGTCAATAAGGCGGGTTTTCGGCTCCTTTCATTTTTGACCTAAAAATTAAAAAATAAAAATTATCTACTATACGGACTAACAAATCGATTCCACCCTAAACGGAAACACCCCCAACCCCCCCAACCAAGAAGAAGCAAAATATTCATAAATGACTTAATACATAATTTTTTTTTTGCGGAGCTACTTAGAGTAAGATTATATTATTTTTGAGCTAAAAAAAATATTTTTTTTATGTATTAAGTCATATATGATTATTCTGCTTCTTGGAGGGGTGGGAGGGGGGAGGGGGTTTAGGATTGGTTCCGTTTAGGGTGGAATCGATTTGCTAGTCCATATAGTAGATAATTTTTTTTTTTAAATTTTTAGGTCAAAAATGAAAGGGGCCGAAAACCCGCCTTATTGACCCTCCTCCTTTGTATAATATGTGTTTCTTAATTTTATCCAAGTGATACAAATTTCAGAGGTAATCAGCGAAAGTAAAATAGCTTCCGTAATATAGCTCTGGCATTTTACACTAACTTTTCCATTATAAGCTCGCCTGCGTACGCCAGGAGATTCAATAAATCTTAGTAGATCTGCACTTCGTGAGATAAATTGCACGTTATGCGCCTTTCCTTGGGTGATGTCATAAACTTTATTAACTATATTCTTTAGGATTAGGAAAGGGAACACATTTGTATTGTACAATTTTGTGCAGGACAAGGTTGATCAAAACAGCTTAAACTTATATACATCATATATATTAACCATATTTAAAACGATATTTAATTGTCAGAATATAGAATTATGATATTTGCTTAAGATTAAAGTGACAATATTTTTTTTTTATTATTTATCAGTAAGTAATGCCGAATTAGCTTCAACCAAACGTTTAGTGGGATTCCCACACATATAAAACTTGAAAAATATATAATAGAAAATCCAAAGTAAAAGTAAAATTGTGGACTTCTTTTCAGTTAAATACAAAATTAACGAAACAATTCGCATAGCTAAAATCCGTCCAAATAAATAAAGTTAACTTAGTACCGCGGGTCCGGTTGACCTGATGTATATTATGAACCAGTCGATTTGATTCATAAAAACAGAGGCCCTAGTGCGAGTTTACGCATTCGACATTTGTTATCGAGCGCGTTACAGATTTCTATGAAGATTTGTAGTTCCTGATGGTTACCGCTAGGGGCGCTTATCCAAAAATTCATAGTAATATTTTACGCGTACGATATCGAGTATCGAAAAGTAAACTCGCACTAAGGCCTCAGTATAGTGGCTGTTGGAGTACTAGAAAGATTGCTTGAATAAATTACAGGAATTTTAAGGGGGTTTAAATGAAGCAGTTACACACTTTATAACTTTTTAAATCCTACGAAGCTCGAAATATCAAAAGAAAAAGTTATATTAGCCTCGAAAAAAATATTTTGAATAGTTCGAACGCATACGTAATTCGAACAACTGTGTTTTATTTGTTTTTAATTACTTTATTGAATCTGTATAATAACGAGACTGATTTTTACATTATCTTTGGGTTATTTTACTTGTTTTTGAATAGTTCTAAGCAAACATTAATGGAACTGCTCAGTTTTTTCTTTATATTCACTTTGTATCAATAGAAGATTACGATTCGAAGATTATTAGAATTTTAATTTTCAATTTTAATAAATTTACTTCATCCAAAATCAATAACCTATAATCTAAGATCACAGTGGTTTGTGTGTTTGTTTGTCCAGTCTTTTCCCTTCTCTTTTTCCATTGTATCAATAACGTTACCATAACAACGCGTTAACCGCAAGTAGTTCGTCTACAGGACGCTAGATGGCGCTAACGGAAAAAAATATTTAATTATAGAAATTTTTTAAAGAATTTTGTCCACCCGTGCGAAGCCGGGACGGGCCGCTAGTATAAAGAAAAAATCATTGACCAACCAAATGTGATATTTTTTCATTCTTTACCTAGTTTATATATGATTGTTTTTAAAATATTATTATTGATTTAAAAAAAAACTATGTAAATATTAATCGGATGATTCCGGTACACCCTTGTACCTATTCTATTCTATTACAAATCTTTTCTCATTTTAAGAGCGGGTCCAATAAATTGGAGAAAAATAAACAAACCATCAACTCATTTTGCAGATCAAATTTGAAATGGATTCATACGATTGGAAGACCACCCTTGCACGTACTATTATCTACTTATTGATCGATAGTTTAATTATTGGAACGATTAAGTATACTTATGATTTCAGATTCGTATGAACTTGAGTTTAAAGTAATAAGAAAAATATTACTAAATATTTATTATTGACATAACTCCTATTTAATTACACGGTTAAAAAACAATAATTTATTATATCTATTAACCAAGCGATATTATGACATTTTTCAACTAATCTAATTTCTGGTATGAGGAAAAATTGAAGCGGACATACAAGTTTGTCAACATACGATACAACGACATTACCCGATGAACAGTCAAATGGAAATTCAATAATAAAACAGTCGATACGCAAACATTAACTTGACAAACATTTCGGCTGTGCTCGCTATAATCCGCATGTAATCAAATGGAAACATGAAGTACAGTCAAATGCGTTCATATGTACTTCATAACTGATTTGATGATATTTTGTGGTGCAAATAAAATTGATGGAGACCTTTTTGCATCCCAAAGACGAACTCATTACGTAACAGAAATGAACATTTTGTACTTTTTACAACAACTTTTTACACTTTTTACGCTTTACTTTTAGTAATCTATACTAATATTAGATTACTAAAAGTAAAGCGTAAAAAGTGTAAAAAGTTGTTGTAAAAAGTACAAAATGAAGTAAAGTTTGTGTGTTTGTATATTTGTTAAATTGTAAGGGGTAATCTCGGGATCTACTGAACTGATTTTAAAAATTCTTTCCCCAATAGAAAGGCACATTATTGCTGAGTGTCATAGGCTATATTGAATGCTAGAAAAAATAAAAAAAAAACCCGTGCGATGCCGGGACGGGCCGCTAGTATAATTATATAAGCATTACAAATACCATCGAGGTTTCTCTATAATGCCAAGGAGTTTGGCAACTGTGTTAATTCAACTAAATACGCATACTAGTTACGCAGTGAGAACAAATGCGATGAACTCAATTAAAAATAAATATCAAAATATATTTATTTATATAAGGAACAACGCAAGTTAAGCAATAACGCAGGATATTTTCGATGAAAATAATTTCCAAACCGACATCCTTAGAGGAACTCACATTTCAAGGAAGTATGTTTTGAGTTTTATTTTTAATTTATTCTACAATGAAAGTGTGTAGTTCGAATGAATTATTATAGGTAACATTAAATACATTTCAGGAGTTATTCTCAGATCACATCATAGATAGGTCCATCAAATTTCATCACACTACAAAGATAATTTTGTACTGCTTTCCAAATTAGGTTCGATCATTGTTTTGCAACTCGTTCATATTCGTACGTTCATTTGGTTTTATATGAATCTTGTTATAATGTTTCCATGTTGCTACTTTTGAAACTTAAAAATAGTCACATATGTAATTCGATAATTAAAATACAAGAAGGTATTTAAAATTTTTTTTGTTATCTTCAAAAAAAATATTCGTGTTCGTTCGTTGTTTGTGACACATATCATTTCATGCCGCCGATTGTTGATGTAAAAAGTAATACGTCAGCTTTTTTTCTTTGAAATTCGTTATAAAACGTTCTTAATATTTAATGATAGTTAAAGATTATTCCTTAATGTAAATATATGTGAACCAGTGGACTTGTGAAATCTATTATACATATATGTGTATACAGCATTTCGAGTGGTGCGATCTGAATTCCAACACTTACCTACCTTGCTTCCTACCTTCCCCTGTAAATGGGAAATTTCCTCAGAGTAAACAGGACTGGAGTAGCCTTTGCCTAACATTACCCCTCTGCCAAATGCACAAGCGTCGGAATCCTGTGCGTTATATAAAACTAGTTGAGCCGCCATTTTAAAACCACAATAATCAGAACGTCTTACCGTGCAGAGCTCCCACGAAAATGCCTGCCTGTGCTGTTTTCTACTGTAAAAAAAAATCGAAAATATCTAGTATGCAAAAAGATGGTGTCACCTTTCATTTGTAAGCATAATTTTTAGGTTTTGATTATTATTTAATTCATAATTTCATGTTTTAGCAGACTACAATTTCAAATTTCGCGCTCAAAGTTCGTTTGATGACGTCACGGCTGCACTCCCCACGAGACTACCTAGGGTTGACCATTATCGCATTTCAATTAATTAAGACAAAAATTAGAAAAAGTTTGTTGGTAATAAATAACTGTAATTTTGTATTAATTAATTACCAATTATAATTTCGTTTTAACAATGTACGTTGCGTGTTTATTTTTAGTTTAGTATTAAGTACATACCTACACTTTTGCGGCTGCTTGAAGCCTATTCTTTGCCACACAACATGGAAATATAAAATAATAAATAAAATAATTAATTAAAATAATAATCAAACTATTTGTCCTTTTATTCATGCTGGGCGGCGCTCATAAACATTAAGAGTACTAATGCTGTATATACTTCCAGTGTCCCTGACTTCATAAAAAAGACACGGTTAAAAGGGTACCTTCGTCTAACCAGCACACCCGATGATTTCCGAGAAACCAAAATTTTTTTTCGAGCCACAGGACAAATTGTTTTTATTTTGTAATCAGCAACCCTTATTAATTTGTACAATATTAATTTGCACAATAGTGATGTCAACTTCATCGATATTGTGATTTTACGAGTGAGTAATGAATGAATGAATGCAAGTAACATACTTTAATTGGAAATATGTATTTTTAATTTAAATCTGTATGTCGCAGGGAAATTGTATAATTCCGCAGTTTACATTCGGCGTCATCAGTTTAAAAAACACATACCCTTTTCTTAGTTCTTTTTCTTAACGATAATAAAACACAGCTTAGATAAATTACAGTTTGTTTCAGTAATTATTACCAGGTATTAATGATGATTTCAAATAAGAATAAGGTATGTGATTTTGAACTGATGACGCCGTATGTAAAGTGCGGAATTATACTATTTACCTGCGATATTATACATACGAGAATAAAACTGTAAAGATATAGCATAAAACAGGTCAAGTCTACCTTAAACCAAATGGCTAGTAATGAGAGTAGAGGAAGCGAAATCACTAATTTTTGAACATTTTGTCTGTCTGTATGTATGTTTGAGCACGCATCACCCAAAAACTACGCGACGGATTTTGATGACATTTTAGTATGGTAATAGCTATGTCATCGTCAACATTTAAGTTAAGTTTTTTATTAATATTGTAGCATTTATAGCTCCTTTTAAAAACCGGCTTGTCCAACTGCAATACTTCAAGATACTAGGAGTAAGGTATGTGGTACCAAAAGTCATTTGTACATAAATGAAAGCTATTGGAAGATAGTATTGCAGTATTAAAATTAGAAATGATCGGTATGTGTAGTTCAGGCAAATATACTCTGCCCCTAGGCGGCATACTAATTGTTGGTATTTATACTTTAAGCTTTGATATGCCCGGAAACATCTAATTTTTCATATTCAGTTTTCCTAAAGAATACAGCATACGAAAAAAATGGATTCATGCTTGTAATAGGTAATAGGGCATCTTGGGCATCTTCAAGAACAAATACTATATGTTCCATACATATTGAGCCGTCTCAGTTTCAAAAATTATCTAACAATAGAAGAAGATTAGTTGCCCATGCTGTGCCAACGTTATTCTTGAATGATCCTCTTAGTTTATTATATAACTAGTTATGCTTCAAATATATATTAACATGTAATATTATAACAGTTTTAGTTTATTACATTTAAATGTATTAATTTTAGGTTAAAAAATAAGTTGAAAAGGAAATACCTGCAAAAAGTGATGTAAGCAAATCGCAAAAAAATACAAATAATCAATCGGTCAAAGTAAAAATCTGAGAAATATAACTATATTCACTATCGCTTTGTTAAAAATAATGTTTCAGAGTTCCTCCTTTCCATTATGGGTATACGCAAAAGGGTCCACAGTGAATTTTATATATATAATAACACCTATTGTAAATATCTTTTAAATGCAATAAACTATCAAGTTTCAATTTGTATTTGTAGGAATACTAACGCAAAGTTAATAAATTCATTCATTGAACGAAACTGATTTATCGATATCGATATTCTCGTGCTATGTCATGTCACTTCTCACACAATGACATTCGTGTGTTTGAATAGAACGTTAACACACTATTTTAAGCACGTGTGCGTGTATTTTAAATATGTTTGTCGTATTATGCATGTGTGCGTTTGTAAACACGCAAAGAGTTTTTGTTCCTGTGTGCTGGCATTGAATGTAGTAGTAACCTCACCCCCCGCAAAAAATGGCAGAAAAATATGTACGAGATATTGACTAATGGCTACTCCAGTCCTGTTTACTCTGAGGAAATTTCCAATGACGTGTCGTATTAGACAGGTGTTGATGGCTGACTTAATAAATCAATCAACATGTAATTTAATAATTGGCGTAATGGAGCTCGTTGGTACAATTGCAAGCACCATTGAGCAATGTAAGCTAGTTGTATGGGTGACCTATAAATTGACTATATGGCGGTCATTCGTGCTTCGGAAGTTATTTTAAGTTGTTGGATCCGTCTATGAGGTGGATTATTACACATCATGTCCTTCCAGTGTTTTCAGATATAGATACAGCCTACAGGCTTGGAGCGAGCACAAGTCCTCCAGTCTACATAAACGTCTACAATAATGTCTACTGAATTGTCTCTGTACACGTCCAATATCCTAGTCCTAAAGAGATGAGCTTTATTTTCCAATTATAATTACAAATAATTCAATAAGTAAAGCTCTTAGACACGAGGCAGCTGTCCTTTTCTTTAACTCTCGCGACTTCTGCGAATTCAGAACATCTTTTGTTTAATTGAAGCTCCCATGGATCAGTTTCAATGACGAAATACCTCTGATTCGTAGCCGATTTTTATATAATTTGTAATGTATTAAACCAACAGATTTAGGACTATATCGTGACCGAGCCCTTATTTTGAAATTCGCAAAAATAAAAAGGTTATGATCAAGAAACATTGGCTCTATGGGATTTCCCACTGACACAAAAAGCGCGCGCATTTTAAAAGTATTCATTCTTATGGAATTTAAAAATTTACTAAACATTATTTAATTTTATTTTGCTTTTATTTAATAATAAAACCATTATTTTATGCTTAACTGATTTAAAAATTATTAAATAGTTGCAAATGCAGTTCGAATCAACATTAAAAATCGTCAAAATAGACATACTTATAGGTCATGTCACTTTTTCTTTGAATCATTTTGATATAGGAGAATTTTGACCCCTACTTAACTGCCTTATTGTTTGGTTTTTCTGTTATTTCTTGCGCTAATAATATTCCTTGAGTGTACTTGTGGGATTAGCATCAAACAAAATTGAAATCGGTTTTTTATTGAGTATTATCTGCTGATTAAATATTGTTAACATATACTAACTATACATCAATGATTTATTATTGATAATAGTATTAAGCTCCGCTCCAATCCAATATATGGTGTTAGCGAAGCTTAATGCTTAGTGACTGCGTCGACCTATGATATGAGTGTGCAAGATCTATTTAAAAAAAATTATACAGGAGCGTATATTAGTCGTATTTGTTATGAGAAAATTTCGTATAAATTGCATATTATCCTGCTTAATAAATATCTTTATTGCTGACATGAGTAGGGGAACATAATAGAATTAGCAATCATAGCGAACATTTATATAACGCCCAAGTGATGAGCTAGAATACAATTATTCATATAAAATTGTTTCGAAAAATAGTAAATCTTTATTACGTATATAATATTCAAAAGAATATTGATTTATAATTTACTTGAACTGTCAAAAGGATTTAATGTCAAATTTTTAACATGTAACGGTATTTCATATAGTACTTCTGACATAATAAAAAAGTAATCTATACCAATATTAAAAAGAAGTAAAGTTTGTGTGTTTGTATATTTGTTAAATTGTAAGGGGTAATCTCGGGATCTACTGAACCGATTTTAAAAATTCTTTCACCAATGGAAAGGCACATTATTTCTGAGTGTCATAGGCTATATTGAATGCTAGAAAAAATTAAAAGAATTTTGTCCACCCGTGCGAAGCCGGGACGGGCCGCTAGTTCAAGTATAAATTACTTATTGAGAGAGACCAATCATAAATCTCAGGATATGCAATTATTACCTGCTTTTATTAACGTAATGACAAATTAGTATTTCCTTATAAGTTCTTAAAAATAAATACGATTGACTGATTTCGAATTTGTTTCAATAAGCTCGCAGCAACATGAATCAATGACCGTGAAGTTATGTTTAATCTGACAGAAAGGCGAGAAACATTTTCGAGTCGTCGAATAGTTTCTGGAGTTTTGTTTGGGCTCCACTGGAGTTTTCACTAGAAAGTTCAATGAATAGGAAATTATGAATGGGCCCTCAGCAACTTGGCCACGGACCCCTAACTTAGTTATGCCAGTGAGTGGTATTACTATTAAAGATTTTTTAAAATATGAAAATTGCTTTAGTTCAGTCATTCTTAATAGATACAAAGCGGTGAAAGGCATAATAACATAATTACAATTTCTGTTAGTGACACAGGTATATGAATAAACGGATTGACTTAATGAAATTCATCAAACTCCACAAAATCTACTGTCTCATTCGGTTTGCCTTGAATTAACTGAATATCTCCGCCAGTTTACACTAACGTCAGCGTGGAACAGACAGGAAACCACGATATTACTAGCTCCCTGCCGGGGTGAATTCGGCTCGTACTTATTTGTCGACCGCACTTACGTGTGGAAGTGGAACTAGACAAACTTGCTGACTCATCGCTTGATTTATGGGTGCGCGTATTGGAAAATAACGGGCTGTAAATAATACGACATTTCAAGCTAAGGATTGAGGACATGTTTACTAAATGGCATTTATAAACCGTGAAAAAGAAATATAAACGGCCTCCTATGTTAAATTCAGAACGGAAATTAAACAGACGACAGTAATAAATGTCACAAAAACACCAATAATTTTCGGGAACGAATACATTTGGATAAAAGTTATTTTCGCTTTAACTGGAAGTTCGAATTATCCAGAATAATTGTTACATTTAAAAAACTGAAAGGTTTTAACGAAGATACGCATCAGACTATATTTTAGTGCTCAGAGATTAAAGATTAGATGTGACGCGAGATCCCAGCTTGGATATTGGGTATATACAGCCAAGGCTGTACCTATAGCGGCAGGTAAAATTGAGGTGACTTTGAAGCAGTGCGGTAGCGATAAACGATACTTATCAACATCGTATTTTATTGATAACCATTAATTGAGACATGATATAATATTGTGGTGAATTAGACATTTTATGCAAAGCAATATTTAACTACAACGAATAAGTAAATCTGAATAATAATAATATAATAATGTCTCTTACATTCCTACCAATTAGCCTAGTCTAAAGTAAGACTTGTGATATGGACACTAGGGTAACGGATAGATACACGTAAATGAGACATAGATATGTAATATTTATAGAAATATATGTAAATACCTACGATTCGGGTATAAATCTACTAATTAAAAAACATCTGCTCTTTCTGGGAATCGAACCCAAGACCGTCAATGCGATAGGCAGGATCGCAACTGTTGCACCAAACGGTGGACCAAACGGAGTGACATCATAATACTGATTTAGGTTGGAAATTTGGAAATAAGAGAGCATGTGTTTTGGAGCATAACAACAGTCAAATTATATTCATAATATTAATCTCTCTGTTATTAGTTTAATCGTATTATTGACGTGACAACGTCTTATAAATTGGTTTGCCGGGTGACACTTCAAGAAACTGCGTTACGCTCCGCTCACGTTATGCGCTTACAATGAGAGCGAGTGAGAGGCACGCGTCCCTTCCACTCGGGCATGGTTAGCCCGCCTAAGAGCGAGAGAGACAGACATAAAAAGTGGAAGGGACGCGTGCCTATAAATTAATGTTTTAAATATAATTCTTTGTATAAATAAATGTTTTAAATTGTTACTATTATTTCATCCTTCTTCCTACTATACGAATGAATATTCACATTAAAATTATTTTACCACTCCAAGTCGTTGTCACGTAAAACTTTCGCCCGTATACCGACTTTACAGGCAACCAATTTTTCATAGTACAATTAAACACTTAACTTATTTTAGTCAAAAAGGGTATTGTTAATTTAATTTGAATTAATTTTAGATTGAAAGAAAAAATAAAACAACACTCTTATAACTAAAATAATAAGGAAAATATCTACAAATTATATTATGACGGTAAAATATAATATTTGTACAGCCCTGCATAAATATACTGGTAAAATTTCTGGCTTGGCAAGTCAGATGGCATAGTTTGAAGCAGTATCAAGTAAGGTTAAAAGTGATCTATGCAACGATTTAAGTGGGCTTATAAATTTTAAAACATATTGCATAAGGAACTGTATTACACGTGATGACGTGACTTGCAAATCTATTTGTATAAAAATAAAATGCTGTTCGATGGGAAGCGCCTTACTTGAGAACAATTGAACTAATCCAGAAAACTGCCTGTCCTTTTTTATTGGGGTTTGTGCAAACAAAACTTTAATTTGCAATTAAAATGATGGATATGTGTGATTCATCCATATTATATTTAAAGGATTCAATGAAAAAAACAAGAAAGTGTTGAATTAAATTTTCCCTGAGTGGTTGTTGTTCATTGTTTACGTTATGAGACATTATTTGATTGATTTTGGTATGCTCCCGAGATAGAAATAACTCAAACCAAATATCTTTGCTGCGTCCCCAACTTATTCAAACTCTCATGCTTATTTACTTTATTTATTTTCCCACGATTTTCATAAAGATTATAACACCAATTTAGACCATTTCAGCATATAGAATTCAAATCGCAAGTAAATTTTTCAATCGACATTCTTTTCAATATACGTCAATAGACTATGTCCAAAGTTACAAAACGGGGACCATATGATAGTTAGAAAAAAATGGTAAGTTCGCCTATCGAATCAGCTTGTGAGTAGATAAAAACTGTCACTACAAAAAGACAGTACTGGGACATATGCTTGCGAACACAAAGTATCTAAAGTCGCTATTAAAAGTTAATAATAAATGTATTGATAGATTGCCGCATTGGCGCGCATTAGGACAAACAGTATAGGCCATAGTGATGTCTTTAAAAATGGGTGTACAGCGCGCTAGTCATCTTAATATTCTCTTTACATCATACAATTTAAAATGAGTGTTATTATTCTCTTTCTATCTTTTCCCCGCTTTGACAAAGCGTCGCTATAAACGTAGACGCGAACTTAGGCACTGGGGTTGTTTTCCTTCGCTGCGCAGTGCACGCAGGGCGCATAAATTCCTTTGGAGTGGGACCCCTGACGAGCGGTAATTGCGCGCGAGACTCGCCCTGCATTGTCGCAAACCTTATTTGTGGGGCGACTACTACTGGCAGTAATACGGTTCTAAATCGATAACTGGCAGTGTTGAAAAAACGGTTGTTGTATTTTTCGATTAATGACATTGTCTAGTAGTAAAATTTAATTGGGAGAAAATATTAACATATTTGATGGTTGCTTATTATAATGATGACAAAGCATAAAACATTAAGAACCAAATATATCCAGTATAACCAATGTGTCATTGGATTGTGTAATGGTTTCAGCGGAAATACAAAAATTCTTTAGAGAAAAACAGGAAAAGACCAAAAAGATCGACACTTAAAACAAAGAAATTAGTGCATGGAAATGAGATGGTATTATCAAAATCAATCAGTCAATAATCAAAATTGACAAAGGTCGCCCGTCAGTCGAGTCATCTGGTAATATCCAGTTCTCAACAAAAGTACTGCAAGACTGCAGAGTTTCACAAAAAAGAACTATGATCAAGCTCATTGACAAGTAACTAATTATTGATTAGGTAAACAAGTATCAGTACATACCACAACAAAACTCTTTAAAGTTTCAATATCAGTCGTATCATATGTACAAAATGTTGTTATAGTTTAGCGTTTTCAAAAGTATTTCGATTGTTCTCGTCACAATACCACTGTTATCCCGTTTTCTTTCTTTCTTTCTTTCTTTGTTATTATATAGGTACACTAGACAATTACAAAGATCCATGTACAATCCCTGCAAATAAACTTTTGATTGATTGATAAGCTAAATGAATGAGTGTGTTCACGTCCTGAGTACAGCGGCAAATTCCAACTCGTTCAGCTTGGTTCAAAGCTGACATCTCAAACGATAGACTACGTCTGCCTAAAATTGTGTAAACTTGTCGTTTTCCTCGAATTTAGGGCCATCTAAACATCATAACGGAATCCAATAGTAGGTGATTCCCTTCCATCCACACTCAGCCAATTTATACAGCGAGTGGGCAATTACGGCGTTTCCCGTCGCGTTTGGTCGAAACGTCATTTGGGGAAATTATCCCGACGGTCGATCGCCCTAGGCAGGTGATAAGCTACGATACGTCACGAGCGATTAGTTTGCGAGTTAATTTAGTAGGGGACTTGAGGGCGCGCTCATTGGTTGGCGGCAAAGATGAGGCGAGATCGCTTTTTATTTTTGTAAATAAAAAGTAAAATTAATAAAAAGTAATAAAAAGTAATTTTTGTAAATATTAAATATCTTTGTTTTCTAAATTTGCACACCCGTGAGGGTTAGATGTGGCGTTAATTCTTATTTGAAGTCATCTTTTCTGTACCCATATTCTATGCAAATAAATATTTTGATTGATTGATTGATAAATAAAAATATAAAATACATTTCATTGCATTAAAACAGTTTATAATTTTGGTAACGGTGGCGAAATCCCTAAAAAATATCGTTTAGCCAACCAAAGGATTGCAGGCAGTAAAATAAGCAGATAGCACCGTGTGCAGAGCTGTGAAAAAGGAGATAGCGAAAAACCCCTTTTAAATTTAATTAAACTAAATACACTTAAATATATAAAAAGTCTAAGCCTGCGCAGATAAAAGTCCTCTACAGTACTTAACATTATTTTTTATTCTTAGGTGTGTATAGGACCTGGCCGAAAATCACTCACAAAGGTTTTATTTTGAACTTTAACCTCTCTGCGAAAAAAATATGTAGCAAATCTACATCTCTGTCATTTCCACACATCCTAATACTTATAAAAAATCATAAATATACGAAAAAAATAACCTGTGGTGTCGTAGCTTCCCCAAATAGTATTAAGCTGACTAAGATGACTGACGCTGATTAAGGCGTTGCATATAAGTGTACGATTTAGTTTGTGGTAGGACTTATACAAGTATACCCATCATCTTATTAAAGTATGCTGCCATAACAACGCTTTAACACATTGTTGTGCTTCGGCAGTCAGAGGTGAGATGTCTCTGGTTATGGAATCCTGGTGGTTTCCACGTTGCCGTTTTTTGTTCATATCATCACTTAACATCAGATGAGATAAAAGGATAAGTACTTCTCCGTTGTTAAAGAAATTAATAAATATTTTAACGCTAAAAAAAATAAAAAAATAAAAGATACTTATATAACATAGCAAATACTCACACATAGTAGGTACTTACATACTGCCGTTCTTACGAAAAGTGCAATAAGTAGTTTCAGCTACTTTCGAAATAATTGCGATTAAAGATTTAATTTTAACTATAATATATTAAATTGTAACTATAATAGCTATTGACTTGAAACTTTTACTATACGGCTATAAAATGAATGTAGTACATAATATTTGTACATACATTTGCACGTAAATTGTACGTAAGTCAATTTTCCCAAAAACTCGACTTATTGCACTTATCGTAAGGACGGCAGCATAGGTATTCGTGGTACCAATACCTACATAAGACACTAATGGTTTACCTATTTAATTTGGAATCGGAGCTATAAATATGATAATGTATAATAATTGAAATGTATAATGAATATCTTAACCAATAAGAATCTAATAATAAATTCTCTTAGTTACCAACGTTGGTATATAATATAATTTCATATAATGTACTTAATATAATTTTGGTAGTCCTTCACAAAACACTCTGAGGTTTGTTCATAACTAACTGATCTAGCTAGGTCTGGAGCGCTGAGAATTCCACTCAACACGGAGTTATTTACCATAATCAAATCAAACCCATCGCTAATTACCAAACAACCATTAATCTAAATACCAAAACTAATAAGACAACTTTCATCTTACCAATATTCAATATATTTTGAAGTGTACACACAGCGTCCTCATAACGCAGCGATTTATAATTATAAACGTCACTTTAAAAAAAAGGTCATGTCAATTATTAGTTATGTTAATAATTCAAATATTATATCAATTTTTTGTAGCAGTCGTAAGAATCAAATCCCCGACTTCAGGGATCAAAGTTAACTAGTTGTGCCCTTGCGTCAAATATTAATAACAAAAACGTACAAAATATTTGTGTACAACAGACATATGTCCTAACATATCACTCACTGGTTCTATCATATTTATTGTTTTGAAGAAACGCTAAAGGTATAAAAATTTATAAAATCACGAGACACTTCAGGAATCACTCATCCATTAAAAAAAAAAACAAAAATATCTAGCTCACTTCCGGAAAAGAAATGTGTTGATATTGCACGGTCTAACAACTCCTGATGATGCTCGAAGCATTTGTAGTGTATATGAAGGTATAGGAGTGTCGCTATCTTAGTGTCTGCAGTATCTGTATTCTTTTGAAGACGGGCGCTGCATCTTGTTTGTATTTTGCTGAAATATAATCAAAATAATTTTAAGGTCAGAATAATGCTGCTTTCATATTTATATAATTGTGACCTTGAGTCAGTACACAAATCGTATATGCACCGTCACACAGAAAAGCAGTCATTATCTCAACAAAAAAACCACAAATTATTAAATTAATGAATATGCAGTATTTAAGTTCAGTACAATAAATATTGTTTTGAGCAGAGATCCAGACAGCAAGTCCGTTACGTACTGATTTTATATTGATATTTCATTTTCATAACTGCACGATTAAACGAGGTGTGAGTTCGTAACAATTCAATTTGATATTTTACATAACGAGCGTTTAATAAGCCCAGTGTGTACTCCGCGCGCTACAATTCTCTCCGCAGATCATAGAAAGCAATTTGTTATTCATAAAGCCGCGCGCACACCTGCGACAAATTAGCTGATCAATTAGTCGCGGCGCGTTCGAAGGCTCTATTTGCTACTCGTTAGTTAATACAATTTCTATTTGTACATTGTTATGGATACGCCCGTTCGTTACGATTGTTTTACGCGTGTGACGGTGGTATATGATTTTAATTGAATTCTTTTCATTTACCAAAACTATGGTAAAATATTTAAAAATATTATAAATCACTACATAGTATAAAACAGTCACTTTCTCTGTCCCTATATCCCTATGTATGCTTAAATCTTTAAAACTACGCAACAGATTTTGATGCGGTTTTTTAATAGATAGAGTAATTCAAGAGGAAGGTTTATATGTATAAGACATGCATAATATAGTAGAGCATTGCATCCGTGCGAAGCCGGGGCGTCTCTAGTATATCATATATCAATTTATTTCCTACCCTTGTAAAATTTTATCAAATAAAAAAATTAGGCAATAATACTTTTAAATATTGTCTGTCACTGTAGTATTTTTGCTATAATTATTATCTTTTATGGTGGAAGACCGGTTGAAGCAATGCATCTTCGTCTTCATTGCGACTGTTGTTTGATTAATAAGAGATTTGAGATAATGTCTATCTCGGTCAGTTTAATTCAATTCAATTCTTTATTGCACTCCATAATGTTACTTAAAGATTAATATCTTTTTCTCTTTCATAAAAATGTTTTGAATCAATTATGGGCCCTGTTGGGCACGGCAGTTTGATAGGAGAGAGGAAGTAAATTCTAAAGCTGTTAAGTTTGATTTTCGTTCGAAATTAATTAAATGATTTAAAATTATATTGTTAACACTTTTTTATGATTTTATAATTATACGTACAGTTTTTATTGATATTAAATTTCCAATAATTTTTAGGTTATAGGAAATTTAATACCTATATTATTAAGTTGATAATAGACCAGTGCTTTCCTACCATCAAATGATTTTCTATTATATTTTGCTCAGATTCTAAGGCGAAAAATTAATAATCATTAAGTTAGTCAACAAATCACAACAATAAATAAATATTTCTTACATTCACACTAATTAGCCTAGCCCAAAGTAAACACTGTAAGGCTTGTGTTATGGATACTAGGTTAACGAATAGACATACATATATGATACATAGATATGTAATATTCATAGAAATATATATAAACACCCATGACTTAGGTACAAATGCTTGTATTCATCATACAAACATCTGCCCCTTCCGGCATTCGAACCCAGGACCGTCGACGGTGCGAAAGGCAGGATCGCTACCATTTAACCAGGCGGGCGTCAAATAAACTTTACTTTCATTACTCTTAAGTTATATTTATATATTGGTAAATTATTGGTTACTTTAAGAGGTTTAATTTAATATCACTCGTATGTTTTCTCAGATAAGTTAGGTATAAGAATCCCTATAACCTGTATTTACATGATTTCAATGTTTCGTTATTTCCCTAACAGTAGAAAAGTCCCTAGAGAAGCTTCAGCTATTTTTTTAAGGTTTGCTGAAGCTTTTCTAAAGTTTAATTAAATGGAAACCGCTGCCTTCTGTGTACTATTACGACCGCTACATTAAAATTTGTATTCTTTATGACTTAATTAAAAATGTTTGCTTAAATAATACGATTTAGCTTAGGGTGTGCTCAGTAATACTGAGATTTCTTTTCTTCTGTTGTATGCATGCATATTTGTAAATACTAAAGAATAACGCTACGGTATAAATAATTATTTTTATAGTAATTAATTTTAGTGATTTTTCTATTTTTTATTTGGACTATTTGATAAAACCATATAAATACAATATGTAAATTGCATTCGGATTATAATTAGCTAAAAATTACGAAAGCCTGACTGATTGTTTAAATCTTTACATTATTTTTTTTCAAAGGTTGCAAAACAGAATTTTCGTCACATATAAATAAAGAGCATTGTTGGTTGATGTAGCCCGCGCTGAACGTAAGAGTCTTGAGCTACTGTTATAATATTTTACTCGTTAACTGTTGTATACGGCTAGTAAGAGCTACTCTGTTATGGCATTAACGATAAAAACCTTTTATTTATTACATACACGCGTGTTGCAACGGTAGCTATCCTACCTTCTGCGCAGTGCTGGGTGTACACATTTGCCGCCGCAAAGCTATAAAATTTTTGCCGCCCCTACTGATCTCTAAAATTAGATGCACTGTTCACAATAACATTAATTCCTTTTTTAGGGAATAATCTGGTTTCAAGATTATTTTTATAACTTTTTGGGTATATTTTTAAGCTAAGAAAAGCAAAGCTTTGTTTTTACTGCACTACTTATTAGGTGTGGCGGGCTAAGGAAGATAAGTATAGCCCGCTAGCGGCTAAAGAATTTCTGCCCCGCCACGCCTTACTTTTTTTCTGTACCAATTTTCTGGACATATTTTGCCGCCCCCTAATTTTGCCGCCCTAAGCTTCAGCTTTTTCAGCTTCTATAGTAAATTCGGCACTGCTTCTGCGCCAATGATCGCGGGTCCAAATCCTAATAGGGACATATGCTTGTGTAATGAGCACAAGCATTTGTTCCCGAGTCATTTTGCTTACATGCTGACTTCTGTATTCTATACGTTATAATACATCAATTATACTAGCTTTGCTTAGGACTAAATAATTGTTTAAAATAAAAAAAAAAGTATATTAAGTGGTTAGGACTAGAATCAATCAAATGTTCCTCGATGGCCGATGTCTGCCATTACGGAACATTTGATTGATTCTGGTCTTAACCACTGGATTGACTTCTATAACCCACAGATTATTTCGAAAAGTGTATTAATATGTAACCACGTAATAATAAAGAAAAAAGATAAGTTCAAAATTAAAAGTGACAGTTTACAGTATTAAGTTAACGAAACTTTATACTGTAAACTGCCACTATTACGGTTGCTGACAAGTTGTACGAAAATTTATAATCATGAGGAGTATTACGCCTTATCTTATATCCGTTGGACAAGCTCTTTTATATATACCTACTGAGATATAATACTGCTCTTTCTGACTACAATTTGTACTACGTATATAGTACATATTTAAATTATGTGTTAATTTATGTGTTTATGTGTGAACATAAACTTAAGATTAGCCGGCTAAACCTAGGTTTATCTTCGAGGAGGTGTTAATGTTAGTTTCTTCTATCTTTAGCCGGCATAACTAAAGCCGGCATAGCTAATCTAACCTAACCTAACCAAACCTAACATGATATCGAACTTAAGCTGCTTCTCGAAGATAAACCTAGGTTTAGCCGGCTAATCTTAAGTTTATGTTTACACCTACCTTTAGCCGTAACATATATACATATATCTATTTTATCGTCTTAAACCCATTATTACACAAAAAATTTTCTAATTATTGTAATATTTTTTAATCTAGTGAAAATTTTTTATGGATTTGATCCTCTGCGGGTATACGCACGGAGCGTAGGCGGGGCATAAAAAGTAGAAACTACACTGGGGCGTACCACCTGTCTGCTGAGGTTTACGATTGCCGCAAACTAACTCACTGAACCTTATCGCTTCGCCAAGTTCGGGACATCAATCTACGCACCAATTATTAGATTAACGATTGTCAAATGTACAAAAAAGTATCGTATTCGTAATGCAGGTTAGAACTGAGGGTCGAGTGTACGTATCGTGTTTGAGTTAATAATTTCATGATAGACCTTAATACTACGTACATTGGTTCTGAATTTAAAATTATAACTCAAACGCTATAATAACGTTTGCATATTTGAAAACTTACACTCAACCTTCTGATATACGTCTAACTGTGAGATGAAATCATTGCACAGAAGTACTCAATATCGTACATAACTATGCGAAGATCTTGGACTGAATTTGGTAGTTACGATTTAATTGCGTAAATATTTCATTGTGATGTCTTAAATAACAATATCATCTGCATGATGAAGGGCAGGGTTGGGTGATGTACGCCGGTCCTGACCGCAGGAGAGCATGACGTACTGTTATTGCACTCCGGTTCTCTCTGCTATCGTAAATGGATACTACACGACTAATGTACAGATCTCAAGCAGCTTTTCATAATAAAAATTTCATAAAGAAAACGATTAACATTGAAAAAAAGAGTTTTTTAAATCCAAATATTTTGTGATGAAAAATACATGTGAAAATGAAAATATATCAATATCAGGCTTAAATAATTGTATAATTTAGTTCTCGTTTTCTAATATTTACCATATATCTATGTACTATGATATGTAGGCTCTGTCTGTACATTTATTTTTGGACAAATTTTGTCATATATCGTTTTCAGACTCAATTTGCTGATATATACATTATATCAGTATAAAACTTAAAGATCTTGGACTGAATTTGGTAGTTACGATTTAATTGCGTAAATATTTCATTGTGATGTCAAGGGCAGCACAGGACCGATCGTTGTGGAGATCCTTGGGGGAGGCCTATGTCCAGCAGTGGGCGTCGTACGGCTGATATGATGATGATGATGAAAACTTATAGTCCTAACTTAATTATATTAATATTATAAATAATAAAGTATAAATACTAATATATTAATTAATAATAAAATATTAATTAATAATAAAGTATAAATACGAAAATATGTTTGTTACATTTCCACGTCGATCATCATGAAATGTTGCATATACTGTGCCAGGTACATAGAGTACCTATCATCCAGAAAGAATAAAAATATAATTTTAATCGGTAGACTACATTAATGCGAGCGAAACTGCGGGTAAAAGCTAGTTTTATATATATATAGTCAACTTAGGTTCCTAGACTGGCAAATCATCCCTGGTAGGGGCTGACAAATCGGGTATCTTCTCGTAAAAAAAGGTTTTTATCCATTAACAGCGAGCAAGATATGTATATTATATATATTGCGCCAAAAGTTTTTGTGCTAAATGACAAATAGGGCTAAGTGATCACGATCCAATACATACTCAATTTAATATTCTACCGATTGCATCATACTCGTATCGAGTCCTGATTTGACAAATCTAATTAAAATATATTGATATAAGAATATCTACTTCCCAACTAACCATAGTTGGGATCTTAGAATATAATCTTCGTAATGATGTGACTTAAGTTTTCGTTAAGTTAAGGGACTTTTAGTGTTACCCAGAAAGCAGCAATTTTGTTAATTTAAATTAAAATGAGTTTTATTATTATTAATCTCTGTTTCATTTCTTTGTAGTTTTTTATTATGGTTCATTATTTTCTTTACGTACATTTTTTGGAACTTGGCTTTTACCTGTGAAGTAATGAAATGTTAAATAAGTTATCAACAAAAACCTAGATAATGGAAAATTTTCAAACTACTGATTCTTTATTCGAATAAATTTGCTAACTCATAAGGAAACTCTAAGCTCTAAGAGACTACAATTTTATGTTTTTTTTTTAGAACAAGATTATTTTTAAATGAAATTGAATATTATTAACGCTAAATCCACACTTTCGATCAATTAAGCCGTTTCCATAGTCGCAATGAATCATCGGGATGGTTCCTAGGTGCTCGTACCCACAGATAACGTCTCGGCTGTGATAGAGTAGTGGTGGCCCGAGCTGGTGTCCGCCGCCAAAGGCCGTGATGTAGTGTTATTACACCTCGGCCCTTGGACGTTTGAAGCCAGATATTTTATCAAATTTTATATATCTATTGTCCTGGTAGATTTTTTAAAAACTATCAGAAGAAGTAAGTAATATTTTATTAATTATAACCTTCATAGCTGGTTTATGTTATAAAGTCAGTCATTGGAGCTACTTTTTATCAGTTGTCAAGATAGAATAGATTCGTACTTTTTGTAATTTAACCCTGAACTATGTAGCGATTAGCCCATTGCTTGATTTCCATTTCTCGTTTATAAAATGAATGATAAGAAACGGGTTTTCGTACATTTTAAGGGAAATAGTCCTTTGAAATTTGTTCTTGTATCACGTCAACACTTCAATTAAGATGTTAATAAGTCGGAAGAGTAAAGTTTTTAGCAATCATTGACATTTTCTAATACAAGTAGGACGCCTCTTATAATAAATTTCGAGCGTAATCTACACGATCGGCTTGAAGCGTGCAATAAATAAATCTTAATACAGGCTTGGTAAGTCCAGAGATAATAGAATAAACGCGCAGTAAGGCTGCACTAAAACGGTTCCTCTGTAAGTGGCACTATAGCGAGTGTTGCCATTCTTTCACACAACTAAACAAGGACTTGTGAACGTCCACGCTTATATTTAGATTTATTTTAGTGGGGTTAAACTTTAAAGAAAGAAAAATAAGGGTAAATTAAATAATTTTCCATTTGTCCTTGAATTGTCGGAACATTTTTTAATCAAATTAATTAAAACTATGTCAATAGCAACGAAACGATTCAAAATTGTTAAAGCTTACATTAATTCCTGCAACCTATGTAATAAATCAAATTGACATTATTCTAAATTTGTACGATTTAATGAAAACTAAGGCGCACACGTGACACGCCCTCACACACACACTCACACAAAACACTTTTCATTTTGCTGGATTGTTCCTACATAGGACATAGGTTAGGTTTCATTTTTTATATTAATTAACATAGAGCTTACAATTTAACGCATTATTTTTCGATAGGTTTTTATATTCGATAGGTTTATATATTTTTAGATAGGTTGGGTTAGGTTAGGTTAGGTTTCCGTGTGCAGTTGCTAGTCTGCCATCGGACGCGTCTCCGGGTGGCGGATTGGGGAATGGCTCCTAGATATGGGTGCTACCGGATTGCCGGCGCGGACCAAAACTAGCTGGGGAGGGCTCGGCTGGCTGACCCGGGTAGCCTAGGTAACGGCAGCCGAGCAGGGGCAAACCGTAACCCTGCACATGGTGCAGGGCCGGGGGCTGTCATCCTTCGGGATGAGGGCCGCGAGGAAGAAAACCTCTATAAAAAATTACGAGAGGGGGGCCTTCGGGCCCAGCTCGCTACGCGAGCAAGTTGGGGGCGTGTTCCGGTCCGAGGACTAGTTCCGGCCCACCCGTAAACTCGTACGTGGTGCGGGAGCGGGGGCCGCCACTTCGGTGGGGGCCGCGGGGAGAAAACCCCTATAAAAATCCTCAAAGTCCTGGCACTGGGATGCGCGGTGTCGGGGCGCCTCGTTGAGGTGGCTGGCGGAGGACGGTCAGCCCATTAGCGGTCTCCCTGGGGTACCTCCCGACCCCCCAGGTGTAAGTAGGGTAGCCAGGGTATCGGGATCTCTGCCCTGGTGGTCCGTTGTTCTCCCATACTCGTGGGTTTAATAATGAATGTTTCTAAATCTGAAAAAAAATTGAATAAAAAAGGTGGTAAGAAGGTAAAGGACAGCACACAGCGTCCGACCAAAAACTGTGTCGAATCCGGTAGCCTAGTGGACTATCAATTTGATGGCTGTGAGGACGATTCTTTGTCGGAACTGGTCAGCCGGGAATTAAGTGCCGAAGAGGCATGGTTAGGGGACAGTGAGCTAAGCGCTGGAGAGATGTCCCTAGAGGAGGTCGACAGAAGTCGGAAGCGGCCGAGCGAGGTGGTGGATCACTCGGATTCCGAAGACGTAGATCCGGCGTGCGCAAAACCCCCACCAAAAATAAACACGGCAGGGAGAGGTAGGGCCCGTAGTCTGGGCAGGAATGCAGACTATCTGACTGAGAAGGCCCTGCTATACAGCAAGCGGCAACTTGAAGCTGTGGGGCTGCATGAACAGGCGGAGGGCCTGTACAGAAGTGTGTACGGGCCACTGGATAGCGTGGCCGGTGAGTCGGAACAAGGCCCCGCGTCCAATCTTGCAGGGCTGGCAGGGCCGTCGTTCTCTGAACGGCCTTGTAAAAAGATCGGTAAACCCAAGGGCCAAAAGGAGGCGGAACCAGCGAAGAGAAAAG
Source organism: Calamotropha paludella (assembly GCA_927399485.1). Lineage (NCBI taxonomy): Eukaryota > Metazoa > Arthropoda > Insecta > Lepidoptera > Crambidae > Calamotropha > Calamotropha paludella. The sequence goes on along the minus strand of OV656808.1, from coordinate 6,748,885 downwards.
GGGTCGGCAAGACGACAAAGGCTTCGATGGAGTCCATTCCACCGAGGGAGTCAGTCTCTGGGCTTTCGTCGCAGTCCCTCCGCGACAAGGCTATCGAGCACGTCAGGGCCATTCAGGAGGTAGTGACCAGGTCCCGCAATCTCAAGGGGGCCTATAAAAGGACACTGATCTCGGCGGTTGCTGGGCTCGAAGACGTGGCACAAGAATTTGCCTCTCTTAATGCCACGGAGGAAGTAGCGCGGCTCCGCAAGGAGTTAAGGAGGCAAAAAGAGGAGATGGCAACTCTGCGCAGTCAGGTCAAGGACCTTCAGGAAGCGCAGTGAACAGGTGTCGGCGCTGAATGTGTTGGGGTACAGACAAGCCCAACCAAGTCCTCGGCGGGCAGGGGGAGCGAAGAGATCCTCCCCAGAGAACTACAAGAGCTGCTGGAACTGGTCAAAGCGGAGGTGCTCAGGTCTGCTGGAGCAATGATCAGTGCCAGAATCGAGGGGCTCCACATCCCAACCACCAGGCCACCTCTAGCAGCCGACGTAAGGAGAGCGGCAGCGACTGCAGACAAGAAAGGAGGTGGGGGTATACCAAAGGCAGGACCGTCTGAGACCCAGGCTGAGGGGGGTGCCCCGGAGAAAGGAGAGGACGATGGTCCCTGGACGGAGGTGGGGCCACGAGGGAGGAATAAAAAGGCGAGCCGACCGGTAGCTGCTCCCGCAGCTTGAGCTACTGCCAACTGTGGTGGTGCTACGCTGTTGACAAGGAAGCCCCATCCGGCGCCAAAGAAAAAGAAAAAGCCGAAACTGACCCCCCCGAAGGCGGCCGCGGTGGTCATCTCCATCCCGCCGGAGGCTGCCAAAAAGGGTTTCACGTACGCCCAGGCTATAGGGCAGGCCAGAAAGGCATTTAACCTGAGCGATGTAGGCATCGCCGCTGCCGACATGAAAATGAGGACGGCCATGAATGGGGCCAAAATCTTTGAAATCCTGGGGCCCACGGGAGCTGAGAAAGCGGACGCCTTTGCGACCATTCTGCGGGAGGTACTGGACGACGGAATAGCGGTCTCCAGACCCGTAAAGACGGCCGGCTTGCGGCTCTCCGGGATGGATGAGTCGGTGGGGGCGGAGGAGTTGGCACAGGCGGTGGCTGAGAAAGGGGGCTGCCCCCTGGATCAGATTAAGGTGGGGCCCATCCGGGGAGGTCCGGGAGGCCTGAGTTCCGCCCTGGTCAGATGTCCTGTTGCGGCGGCGAAAGTTTTGGCGGACGCTGGCCGTTTACTGGTAGGGTGGAGCTCGGCGAAGATTAAGGCACTGGAGCCGCTACCGCTCCGGTGCTTTAAGTGCATGGGCATCGGGCATACCAGATCGATGTGCCCGAGTAAGGAGGACAGGTCCACCGTCTGTTTCCGCTGCGGCCAGGAGGGTCACAAAGCAGCGGACTGCTCCACGGACCCAAAATGTGCGGTGTGTCGAGCGGCAAAACTGCCCGCAGGACACACAATGGGGGGTCAGAATTGTCGGCCGCCGAAAACCAGAGGTACGCCAGTGACCAGGCGGGTCCAGGCGGTGCAGGCGGCCGAAAATGACATAACAGGAGGGCGAATGTCGCTCTAGGAGCAACAGACGCACGCTTACCCCGTATTAGCCGCTGCACCCCTCTTCTCTCAAAAGAGAGAGCAACGGGTAGTGGCGGCCCGGGGTACGGGGTCACGCGGGGAGGAACACGGGTCACTGGACCAGTAGACGCGGGCGAAGGGGATGGGGGCGACGTCGCAAAGCGAGCGTAGCCTCTTGCCTCGGGCGAGGCAAGCCGACGGAGGTGGGAGTCCGACCGTCGGCATTGCACAGCCTTGCCAGCCTGGGGGGACTCCGGAATGTACCACGGGGTCCCCCGATCGTGAGGAGGCCGCTGGGCGAACCCGTCGCTCTCCACGGTGGTGATTGCCAAAATCGGCCCCACCGGATTGCGACGGAGTAGAGCGGGTACATCGTGGAGTTTTTAGTGGGTAGGCCCCTGCACACCAATCTGACGAGCTTTTATCGTCATATGGGTCTGCAGGGGAGAGTCCCACATAACTCCCGTCCCACTCCCAGCGGCGGGAGTATGCGGAAAGCATTTCCTCCACGTTAAAAAAAAAAAAAAGGTTAGGTTAGGTTAGTGAAATTTGGCGGTTTCACTTCGATAGATTATACTGATTATACTACCTGATAATGATGTGTTAATTTGTAACAACTACGTTACGGTTCACAATCTTTCGACAGTTTACAATCTCGCGAGATAGATTATAATCTAACATTAATTACAATTTTACGGTGAGATATCCAACTAAATAAAGTCGTGTGGTAAACCACTCACAGTTGAGCCAAACAGTCGTAAAGCCACGAACCGTGTTTAAAGGTACGCATTATCTCCAGACAATACGCTCTCTCACTACGAACTAATTAATTTAAAACCTATTCTTACTTTGTAGTTTATTGCAGTGTTCTCTGAACAATTACTGTAGCTGGAATATCGTTGCAAGTAAACAATGTACCCTGTGTGGCTTATTGGGCATAGGTATGATGAGTTAAATGAAAATTATTAAGTTGAAATAATTATCTACCTATTATTGAATGTAATATTTTAGGCTGATATTGAATCGAATATTGATTAAGGTATTTGTATTTTACTCGAAACAATAGATATTGGAATTTAATATGTAGATATGTAATTTTGTAGACCAATTACCCAGAATTACTACCTACTAACAATTAAGAGTAACTTGTTTACCTAATAAGATAAATTATTATAATAGAAAAATACTAGAAAAAATCGACTCGGGTCACAAGTGAATCTCAGGCGGGAATCGAACCCGCAACCTTTGGAAATCCGGTCCAATGCTCTCCCAATTGAGCTACCGAGCCTTGCGAACACTCGTCGAAATTTTCTAGTACGTTCCTGATTTTTACGCTGTAGGCCAGCGTTGTTTCATCAATGAGAGGAACATCCTCTCGTATTCGAAAGAAACATTTTTACAAATGTTTGGTCAATCGATTAAGATGAAACAGCCATGTAAGATCTATAATTTTTATATATTTTATGCATTTTCAATGCGATCTTATAAGATAAATTATTATAATAGAAAAATACTAGAAAAAATCGACTCGGGTCACAAGTGAATCTCAGGCGGGAATCGAACCCGCAACCTTTGGAAATCCGGTCCAATGCTCTCCCAATTGATCGCATTGAAAATGCATAAAATATATATATAAAAAAAAAAAAATTATAAATCTTTGTTTACCTAAATTATATTTTACTTTGAAATTTGATTTCAATTATTTTATAATAATCCTTTCTTTTTTGAATGGGTTCGCCTCTTGATCTCACTCAAACCCGGATAAGCCAGAAGGTCATACAGAAGGGTCCGCCTAGGGCAGACATCCACCGGCGGGGCCGCGGAAGTGTCCGCAAGGCTTCCCGTGACTCCGCCTGGTTTCATTGCTTCGTCGAACGACCTATCGTCTGATGATGATGGATGGTTCGACGAACCAATGGCACTTAGGTGAATGAGGGGACGTCGCGTCGTGGAGTTTTTAGTGGGTAGGCCCCTGCGCACCGACCTGACGAGCTTTTATCGTCAGGTAGGTCCGCAGGGGTGAGTCCCACATAATCCCATCATCCACCCAACGATGGGGTATGCGTAACGCATTTCCTCCACGTAAAAAAAAACATAAAAAAGGTGCCTCTTCGAATTAAAGTAAAGATCAAACAATAACACTAAATAAAATAAGTAATTCATATCCCAGTCCCACCAAAAAGTAATAAACTAAATGCGTGAAGTCGAGGCAAGAAGAAGTAAATATTATTATAAGAAATTAATATAGCAACACTTCATGCCATTCCATATACAAGTAACTTTTGTATGTGGTAACTTCGCAGCCGGCGTTTTAGTCTAAAAACAGGGAGAGTTTCACAAAATTGGCGAAAGCTACAAAGTTGATAATTTCCAGCGAGTCAGTAGGTAGATACTCTAAATAGAGCGCCGTAGCACCTGTCGACTCGACCGGTCTGATGAAGCAAGTCGCAAGTTACATATCACTTAACTTCCAGTATACTACCGTCAGTAGGTTATATTTCTATTTGTTACAGTATAATTACGATTTTTAGTTTCGGATTAGTGTAGTAGATACTGATTTTACTGAGAATTGTATTATCATTATACAAGTTATATCACTTAAAGGAATTTTTACCAGTAAAAGTTTAATCCACCCGCTATTCATAATCCCGGATAGTGAGGTGAGTTGTTGTTTTTTTTCTGGTATATACCTTTTTGGAATAAAAAAATTTCATTTAAATGCTTAAGTAGTAGTAAGCAGGGATTTTAGCGGTATCCGAATAGAGTGTTCTTAACACTGTTTTTATCTCTGTTTTAAAAGTTAAACAGAAAGAACCTGTAACACTTTGAATCTGTTTTAGAAAATACCGGTTAATAAGTGTTTATATCTGTTACAGTCAATAAGGTTCACATTGGCATAACTATGCGACAGCTCACTAATGATTTAGGTACTTTGAAATGCCTATGTATGTTGGTGTACTGTGTACACACATAGATAGTTAAACGTAAAACAGTTTCTAACAGATTGGTAACAGAAAACATTATATCTGTTACACTTTTATAAGTGTTCGACGCAAGACAGGTTCAAAATACCCAAATAAGTGATACAGGAATAATTCTGTAACAGATTAAATGTGTAACCCTTATGAAAGTGTATCCATATAAAGGTGTTTTTGAATCCCTGGTAGTAAACGTACCTAGAATATGAAGAAAGGGTGCTGGCCTCAGCATAAGAACACGGAATGAAACACGCCTGCCAAGGTCTCGGTAGCTGATTTGGAAGTGTACCTAGCCCGCCTGGCTAGCGAGAGGACTTAGTTTCGATTTCCACCTTACACCTTCGGCTAGTCGAATTTACTAGCAAAGATTTCTTTAGATATAAACACCTAGTAATTAAATGTCTAAATGACAAAAATACATCATGATATTACTCAGTTGATGCTAATGGAATAAACCTAGGTGAGCGCTTACCACTTTGATCACCAGAGTGATTATATACAAAACGGAATAATAATAGTGAAATAATTCGCAAGGCTACTGGTCTCACGCATATATTAATTCTCATTCAAAGTAGCATACTTGTGTGAGGGGTTGCTCTAACCCTGCACACAAAGTATGATACTGGTACTGTAACGTATTACGATTCGCCTTCAAGACCACAAAATGGTCAGCAACCGTTTCCGAATTATGATTTTTACTGCGATATCAACCCGCCTTCCAAGCGAAGAGATTATAAGAAAACCTTTAAATTTTTGGGGAAGTTTCCGTCCAGTACTGCACGTCTTTTGCTAAGATGATGAATGTGATCATGGCAATTGATATCTAATAATCCGATACCAAATTAATTACTAATATTTCTCGTTATGAATAAAGTAATATCTATATCGCCACAAAGAAATATTATTTGATAAATGTAATTAAATAAAAGTAATTAATTCAGTGACATTGTAATGTAGATGTTTTTATTTTATAATATTAGAAAAAGAGAACAAATTATTGGATTCTACACAAAAATAGGTACAACACTGAAGAGAACTTTGCCAAAGAGCTATAACGTAAAACATTCCATACTGACTCCATTTACATGCTTTGCAGTTAAGCTCTCAGAATTCTCAAGTGAGACTCGGAAACTTTAGCGATCTCAAAGACTTCGCCTGTGCTATCTTTTAACATTGCTTTTGATAATTAATCCGCTGAATTTTTATTACTATTATTTATTAATTTAATATATTTTTACATACAGTTAAAGTTAAAACTAACAGCAAAACATTTCCAACTGCTAAAATGAAAATATTTACGAATATTTTTGTAAAATGGCTTTGTCGAAAGAAAAACTAAAGCCATATGAAAAATTGGTTGATATGTAAAAAATAAAAGCTAAATTGTTAGCCGTCAACGGCACAGCTCGAATTTTTCTATAAAAATGTCACTACCAACAACAGTCTAGTCAACGGTTTAGTCACGGAAACGTTAAAAATATTTTCATTTTAAAGTTAAGCCAGAATACGTTAGAATATGTTGCCCACTCATCGACAGAAAGAATTTTAATGTAAGTTAATTAAAATTCTGATAACCAACACTCATGAGCATAGCTCAAATGTACTATAATACAGAATGGTATACTCAAATTACTGGTAAACAACCATTAGTCGCGTTACACGTGTTATGTCAAACCAAAGCTTTTATAAATGGAAATGCTTTTATATTCATTACACCAACAGGTACCGCTCAATCCAACTTTTTGGAATTGATTAAAATAGTCAAAACACGTAACTAATACGCTGAATTTTTAATTACTAGCTTTCATATAGAGATTAAATAAATATAAAAACTAGAATAATAATAAATATTAGATTACATTACATACTCCGAACCCAAATTAGGTATAATAGTAAAAGCTATGAAAAAAATATCTGAGCTAACATTTCTATATTTGAATAAACTTTTCTAAGTTTCAACAATACAAGCTGAGGCGGGGACCTGATTGACCTTGTGCTTTTATACTGTAACTTCTATTTGTAAAATTTATTTATATTTTGTGTTGGTCAATAAATATTTTTCTCTCTCTCTCTCTCTCTAAGTTCATTATCTACCTACATTGACCCGGAGGAGGATCGAAACCGGGACCGGTGTCATTATGATAACCGATATGCAAAATTGAAAGTTTTTGAATCAATACTCTTTTTATTGGCAACTATTTCAATATGTCTTCATTAAGAAGAATTAAAAAAAAAGGAAAATATCATATTCTTACCACATATTATTATAATGTTTACAAAATAATTATTCTAATATAATAATTATTATAGTGCTATGTATTATACTTTGAGTAAAGAAAACAAACTGTTTTTTAAATAAGTATTTAAACCTAATAGTTTTTACTCGACTGAGCAACATTATGAAGTGACACTTAAAATTTTAAGTATTTTATAGCACACCTATCTCCACGGGCAGCACTTGTTTACAAGCATCACGAATGATCCAGCCAACAATATTTTAGAGAACATAACATACTAACCCCACATGGCACCACCACCTAAAAGTTGTTTTAAGGTATTATGCAAGACATACTTACTAATTTTGTCGTCAGCTATAAAATTACTAATATTTGTTAACTTTATGTATAAAATTAACAATTGCTGTTATTATGTTTTATGATACTTAAGGAAAAGTTTTGTGTTTAGTGCTACTATTGAACTAATAGTCATGTGCACATGAGCGTGTTTTTCACATACATTTTAAAATTAAACAGAGGAAAACCATTATAACTTTCCACAGTTTTATTTAAAAAATGCTTAATAAATGTAATAAAGTATTTTGGCATGGATGATATTTTAATAAATGTGTTATTACGGCAGTTACAACAGTAATATAAATGAAATTAAACAAATATTTAGTATTTGTAGATAGAACAATATACTCGTAGTTTATTCTTATCAATAAGATGTCAAATAATTCTTCAAAATTGTTATTTCTTGGCGTCTTGAGATCATCATTTATGATGATGATGAAGGACATGACAGTTGATTTTGAAAGATCGATGCTCGATGGGCAATAAACAGAAATAATATTCACCTGCGTTACACTAAGCATGTGGGGATTTATTGAAATTGCGCGGAATTTTGGAAGAGAGCGCGAGTATCGCTCTACTTTCTTTCACTTGTCAATATTTTGAATATTTACGAACAGTTAAAAAGTAATAATGCACTGTTTTTTTTTGGAGGTGGTTTTCTTTGTGGACGTCCATCCGCTGAATCTACCGTTATTATGTATTAAAATGAGATAAAACCCAAACTTTCGCTGGCCCTTTGGTGCAAAATATAGAATGGCAGATATTTTCGATTCTGCCGCTGACAGCGCCAGTTATCACATTTATTTCGTGGTTTATTTATAGAAAAGGTTTGTTTGCGCATTTATACTTGTTCATTAATCTATCATCTTATCGATTTATCACAATTATAATTTGGTTGCACATTGCCATTAAGATTATGAGTTTCATTTCATTAGTAATACGCGTTTACATTTAAAAATGAACTTCTAAAGGGAAGTCTTACGTTCCTGTAAAAAACCTGAACCAATGCTGAGAGATATCAAATCGTCTACTTTTTAAAAGTCGCAAGAGTTTATCTGTTGTCTTTTAATATAGGAACTTCGTCGTGTTTTTATTGTTCAAATTGTTTCCTGTAATGCTCTGCTGTAATATTACAAGCGTTGGTGTAACTCGAAAGTATACAAACTTAAAAGGGGAGTATTTCCATATTTCATATTATATTGCGCCTGGTGCGCAGAAACTGCCGTAATCTTTATTAGGTGAAACTTTTCATGGCATATTGGTCCCTCGTACCTCGTTCTTCCTACGAATGTCTTAACCGTAACAAAGTGTGGGAACAAACACTCTTGTGTGGGAGAACTGTTGAAGTACTAAATCATTTAAAATTTCGTATAAATTAAATACTTTTGTTGTATATCCTTATAAATAAAATGCTATCTGTATAATACACACGAAGTAACTATAGCAATATATAGAAGTCAACTGCGTTTTATTGTGTGATTAGGCTCGGTTTGTAGAATATGCAAAAAATACCTGAAAGACACTATTTACTTTAATATGTTTCAACTAAAAATATTTATAGGATAATAGTCATATATAGTAAATTAGGTATATTAGATGTGGATTGTGGATGTGGATGGATTGTTTCTTCGCCATCTGCCTTTTAAAGTAGTGCCGTAGTTGGTGATTTTTTGCATTGATAATGAATCAGGCGCTTGAATGTGGCCGTATTTTTTTTCCCACACATTTAAATACACAGTCGTTGTTTTTATTCTTTTGGCTATTCGTGTCTGGATTCTGACGAATAGAACACACATTCGAAACGATGTTTTTTCAAAAACACGCGGCGTCTGTTAAAAAAATCATTTGTTTTTTCTTATATAAATTAAGGACCAAATCGTTTTTGAAACCACTTATTAAAATAATAATTAACAAAAAATATTTAATAAAACATTATTTTTCAAGCTGTCAAATAATCTATCTATATAAGTTCCAATTTTAAATAAAAACAAATGAAGCTTTACCTTCTTTTGAAATAATTCTCCGTTATGTGATAACGATTCCATCATTCGTGGGGTAATACAGTTAAAAATTATGATTAAATTGTTTGTTCTGTTATTAGATTGTCGAATATTGAATTTCATATTTTAAAGAGCCTTAATAAAAAAATATTTGCTTCGTTTATAAATAAACATTGGAAATCCGGGACCACGGGTCAACATCAAACTAGCAACATCTGATTAATTAAACTAGATTACAATACTTGTTTTTCCCTAAGGTAAAAGAAGGTAGGGTAATATAAATTATGTGGGTAAAACGAATCAAGTCAAACGTTTTACAGTGGTTAAATTAGTAAAGAAACCTGTGATCTTTAGAGGTAGACAATTCATTTTTGAGTCATCGTTTGTTTGTTCATTTCTCATTTTTATATAAGATATAGCTCAGCGGTCAGAGCACTCGTCCGGATAGCGAAAGGTCGTGGGTTCGAATTCGTTGGCTCGGAGGCGTAGTTGTTTTTACATGCGTATTTTATATCTTATACAAATATAGCACTGTGAATGCAAAAATTAAATAAAAACACATTATTTCTGTATTTTATTTAGCGGTGTGCTAATATGATAGAATATTTCTTACATATACATACCTAGTCTAAAGTAAGCATTGTTAGGCTTGAGTTATAGATACATATAAATTCCCATGACTTAGGTTGACATGCTCGTATTTATCACACAAACAACTGCCCCTTCCGGGGTTCGAACCTAAGATCGTCGGTGCAAAAGGCACAATCGCTACTGTTGCACCAAACCGTCGTCCAATATTACACATCTCTATACTCTCACTACTACATAAAAATGTTTTTTTTTAATTGTCAGTATACATATAACAACCCACGTATAAGAAGGATCATCAAAACCCGGTAACAAGTAGCTACAGCAGACTATTTAACATAGCTTTATAAAATTATTCCGTTTCTAATTCTGTTACAATTATTGGCATATATAACAGGTTACACGTACACATGTATTTAAAAGAAGTTAATGGTTACAATCGACGTATTAAGTTGGGACATAATAAATTACAAACTGTAACTGGACTCACCTCCTGATCCCCAAGTACTTTACCGAGTTACTTAAAGATATTGTGATAAGAGAGATGTTTATAATGATTAGAGAGAAATTGCTTTCGGTTCCTATACAAAATTTAATAGAATTGCGGGACATTTTCATATAATATGGATATTGTTATGTAATAATAAATTTTTGAAAAGCATATCATAGTTTTTTCTTAAATACAAGTATTTTGACAGGTTTAAGTCATAATTCCACAGGTGGCATCTAATATCCGTCATTAAGACAATTCACCTACAGCTTGCCAAGCTTGCTCACCCATTTCTGCCTGCTGATAATATTTATTCTTGTTCTCTATCGTGATTTTTTATTAAACTGTACACCGCTCTGTAATTAAAAAACTAACTAAGCTGCTACTGCCATAAAATTCTTGTTATTAAAACGATGCATAAGTCTTGCGTAAACACAGGTGTTCTCCACCAGCTTATTATCTAATTAGTGGCTTCATTGAAAATTAAACTGGCGCGTGCCAGCGCTGCCTCTCTCTGCTCACCACAGGTATACCACAATGCAGGATCAAACGAATTTACCTCATAAAGTTTGATTATAGTTACATGAGAGGCTTCACTGGATACAACTACTTTATTAACATCTTTTTAATCTAATGCAAGCATTGCTGCAAAGTATAGGGTTCACTTATGTATCTCTTAAAGTTTAAATTCAATGTTATTAAAATGTTTAAATTCCCTTGCCTTCGTTTTTTTTATTAGTTATGATATTAACATTTGAAATTAGTACGTAAAGTAAAGTAAGTACGTAAGCAGTTTACTTTGTTTAACCAATAGGAATTGAAAAAAATAGTTTCGTGGTCTAACCTCGCGGTCATTTTAAAAAGTATATATTGATTTTTAATGTCAATGCTTTGTGGGGATATTTTAGCTATTTTATGTGGTTGATTATAAAGTATTTAATCATACCTAGCAGTTATCAAGCAGTTTCTGTGGGCGTTTTCTTGAAAGTAACAATGGATGTGCGTCATGTTATGAGCTCCTGTTACCTACAGTACTGGGATATCGTCAATGGACAAGAACAGTATTTAGTCCTTCGTTTCGATCGCTTCTTCCAAAACCTTACAATGCATTTTAGTGTTTGTAAGGGATTCACGGATCGATGTTGTTAGTACAATAGAGCCCGAAAGACATAAATGTATAGAATAGTGACTAACCTGTTATTAAATCGTAATTTTGTTAAGATTTTTTCGTTTTAATTTTAATTATTAATTTATTAAAAATCCTTTGTTTGATTGTTATTAAATTCTACACGTCTTATATCCCACTCAATGCTTGATCGAAGCTATTAATTTAGTTTCCAGAAACATATTTTCAATATTATTAATAAAATAATTTTAAATTGACAAAGGATAAAACACAATAAAAGATCCCAAAAAAAATATTAAAATGTATAAAATCCCGAATATCTGGATTAAGTGGAAAAAAACTATAAGATAGGAATTTCTATAATGTGCTTATTCAATTATAACCTCAAAAAATCATTGCGAAATCACCAGCACCGCCATCTACAAAGAAAACTGTGAGCCTCTTAAAAGAAAATAGTTATAAGTGTGTAAGAAAAAGCACATTTTATGTACAGCACCACTTATATTCCGTACCGCAAATGGGCGGTTAATAACTTTTAGACAATATGTAATTATCAAATAATTCATTTCACATTATATTGACTAATTGCAACAGCTATACACAAAAACAAAGAGAAGAACAAAGAGAACATCTTGCATGCAAATATGTAAAAAGCCTCAAGCTTTTTTATAATACAATGACAGCTGAAGTAAAAAGCGTTTGGAAATGCCAAGCGTGTTATTGTAAACAACCCAAGGAGGGCAATAAAAACACTCCAATTCGCTCTCGTCAAAAGATTTTATATAGGATACCCCATAAACCCAAAATAGCGTGCATAATGATACAACCAACTCAGAGGACATTAACCTACTTGGAGACAACATTAATTTTTAGATCAATTATTTCACATATTAACTTCAACATAATGTTCTTTCAGTCTCTAAGTGATTTAATATGTAAAAAATTTTAAGATGACAATGGATCAATAATAAATGAGTTGTAAAGAACAATCCAGTCAGAAATATATAAAGCAATTACGTCTTTAAAATATATTGTGCATGAAACCGAATATTTGTAGCACAGTAATTAATTTTAACGTCCTGAGTTCATGTAGGTAACTTTTATACAGAGATAAAACTGTACGTGGAATTCGTATACTCACTTTCCTATACAATGATTGAGAAAGGCACAGTTCTATTTGTGTACGTAACCGTTAGTCTTTCATTTAGTAAATTGGAAATAAAGGTTAACACGGAAACAAGCTTGTAGATGTTGGGAACAATTCTGTTCCCACCCTTGCGAATGGGAGTTACAGTAGATCATATACGCACTTGAGGAAAAACCCCAGCTTGAAAAAAATATTTGCTAGTGTGGTGAACTAAGAACTAGTGTAAAAAAAGTAAAGTGGGGAAATAAAAACTCCCCAGCAAGCTCGATAAAGGAGCTCACCCCAACCAGGAGCGCTAAGCGAGTCCAGTCCCATGAGAATCATCCGACCCGAACGATCAAGTTAGTGTCAAATAGAGCAAATAAACGAAATTAATACAGTCTAAAAACATCATTAGCTGTCGTGGCACATTAATAGAGACAGTACAAATAAATTAAACTTTTACAGAACTCTAATTTAAAAGCAATCAAATCGAAAGTAATCGAAAAGGCTATGTATGATCGATTGAATAATTTTTAGGAAAAATATAATATATTTAGAGTATGTGAAAATTATTTCCACAGCAATAAATCGACTATTTTAACACTTAGAATAGGGAAAAGTTAATTCGATATTTAGTACTTCTAGAAATCGAAAATATTGTAAATAAACCTGTTTTTTTATATAAAATAGAACGAACATGAACTACATAAATGAACATGTATATGGATTAATAAAATTATGTAAGAAAATAATTGGAATATTTGAAACTTATATTCACCGTTTCCGAACAAAAAAGTGTCGAAAGTATGATGGGTTACTAGTAACCTATCATACTTTCGACACTTTTTTGTTACGTGATATAACTGGCCCTGTCCGAGTCTGTTATATCACGTCAGTTTTGGGGACAAACCAATGACAGTTTGCATTTACTTTGCACATAAAGTGGTCTAGGTATGTACGGTTGTAAGTCGGGGTCACATTATGGGACCCAGGTGATCCTATAATCTCTTAATAGAGGTAAGCATAAGTCAGAAGGCGTGTTTCGAGGATGTGTACATTTATATCTCCTGTAAGAATTATGTTTCGAGTTCTGGTTGTTGATAAAAAATTATTTAAAGAATCTAAAAATATGTGTCGATTTTTGAAGTCGCAAGGATGACCCATTCCCAATAAAGTTATATAGGAAATCTTAGCTGCTAGTACAAGAGATGAAATTAGATGGAGCTGATTCAATGGACTCTTATACTGCGGCTTTTGGACTGTGGTTTTTGTGAAAGTTTTAAAGTAAAGCGTAAGTAGATATTAAGTCCATTTATCAAAGGTAGGACTGACCTCTTGTCACATCAACATTCTGCGTATGTATTTTTAACCTAACGACAGAATAGATTTAAGAACTTATCAATTTTTTTGTTTACGTTTCTGATATTGTATTTATTTTGTTATCTGCTTTGCACATATCAAGCTGAGACACATTGGATTTTGGATCGACAGTAACATTACGATTAATCGATATTCACTGGAATTAAATTTTATCGTGAAACCAATTTTAAGATATTTTGAGAACGTAGAAAATCGTTTTTATACCTTTCAATGAATTAATAAATGCTTTCGCATTAAAGACGATTATCCAGTATTAAAATTTAAAAAAGATAGGTATTTTAATATAATATAAGAGATTTAAATATTTATGGCATGACAAACTAATCGTGGCCAAAGTGGGTAAAGAGTTACCTAGTTTACACTAACTGTGTTTAAAAATAATAGTTTTTTATAAGCTTAGTAAAAAGCACTCACATATTGTGTGGTATTGTTAATAATGACGGACTGCGAGAGTTTTGTGACTTATGCTTGTGTAAATTTGTTTAATGTATGTATGTTAATGTTAAAATTATATTTAATAATGTAAAGGAAAATTTTGGTCGTGCTGTCCAAACAGATTGGGAAAAATTCATAAGTAAATCATTTTGTCCATAACCTCTTAGTTAACTAAATCTTTATAGGCTCGTCAACTGACTAACAAAGTTATGTACTCCAATTCTAAAATGTGCGGAGATTAGCTTGTTACGTCTGGCCGTGCAAATATGTTAACACAATTTTCTTGTGGCTTCGTTGGAGCGGGATGAGAGGGTTTCCAAGTGAAAAATATTTTTTTGTTGATGCTATTTTTAGGTGTTTCTCCCTCGAATTTTTGGACTTTTGGCAATCGACAATACTTCAGATTATTTATAGATAGTTTATTTCTGTATACTGTAAATCTATATATTTTTTAACAAAACGATAATTTGAATAAAACATTTTTTATGGATTTTGCGCAAATTTTATTTTATATTTATTCCTGACGTTTCAACTCCTTTACAGGAGTCACAGAGTATAGGAGTGACAGAGTGATCACAGGATGACTAAGATAATGGTTGTCATGTAAAATCCGTAAAAAAGGTGTTTTATTAAAAAATGTGTAATGTGCGCGGAAGTGTAAGTTCTAAACGATAATTACTTAATGCACATCATCTTCATCAGCTTATTAATTTTCCCATCCCAGGAGCATAAGCCATCTTGCCCGCTGTGTTAACAGATTGGGATTTTTTGTCATTTTGGAGAAACCTGGAGAACCTTTGTCTAAATAAAAACGTGGCAGAATGCTTGGGGAAAATTATATTTTGTTGAACCACAGAAGAGTTCGAAGATCATATGTCGTACATTAGGTAGAATCTAATCTAGTCTAAACGATCTATATGTGCCTTATGTTGAGAACGGAACAATTCTGTCTGTTTGTTGATTGTTTGCCGAGTTCGATGACAATGGATCGACAGTTTGAATTTATAACGTCAGCTCGGGTCTAGGCAGCAACAATTAACTGTTTAATATCAGTTGATTGTTTTTACAATTATCTCTGTCACATATATAAGACATTCGTTAAATATATATATAAGTGAAGATATAACGGTTCAGTAACCTTTTCTCTTCTTAGAAACCAACTGATTTTCTTCTTATTATTTAATAGCTTAGTGTTATCGATAAATAAAATTTAAGACGGCTTTTTTCCTATCTTGCAATGGAGTTGTCGTCGTCGCCTTTAGGAAGATCTGTACTATGAAAAAATCGGTATAAATATGAAACACTTTTATATTAGTTTTTTTAAGGTTGACCTATGCTTAGCTGTGGGCGTTGTAAGGCTAATGTGATGATAATGGTGACATTAGTTTGATAGAGTGGTCTGGAAATAGAAACAGCAGGACTCCGACCATCCGAATGTGCCTAAATAATGTATTATATAAGCCGAGCGAAGTCAGAGCGAGCCTTGAGTATTTTATAAATTTATCAGAATTCTTAACTAGCAATTGTAGTAATCTTACCAATGGCAAATAAACACGGGTATCTAGGCTGTCTTTTATACGTTTGAATTTTATCACAAAATTTTACTTTAGGTAAGATACATGCAATTTCACAATCAACATCGTTTTTTGTTTACTAACTTCAAAAATAAATAATATACACAAACTTTATAAACTTGTATAACTTATTATTAATTGTAGTTGAATGAATCAAATAGAATATATAATTTTATATAAAAATATTTAACACTGAAATGAAAAACACTTAACAGATACCGAAAACAAATTTATTTCCATGACTTTATTTAATCCTGACGTTCACAGGGATTCTAACTCGAATCGTCAGGGTTAATTAAAATATGGAACTAAATTTATAACACGTTAACTTACAATATCACTTTTAGAGTCAGGAGAAGTGGAAGGTATTGTAATAAGCCACTTGAAGATAATCCTACAGAAGTATCGAAATAGTATTATTTGGTTTAAATGTACATTTATGGCTATACTGGACCGATAGTTTGAGCACTAGTTGACGTCTTGTATCTCGTAGAAACTTCTTAAAAAGTAAGTAAGCATGTAAAAAGTATTGCTACCCTAGGAGTCCCACCGACTGTACGTTAATTCTACACATACGTCAGTGTAATCTGTGTTTAACGTCGCCAACTAATCCTACGCATCGGATCGCTTATCCCTAATTCTGTGATACGCTGCCAGGGGGTTAATATCTAATCCCAACGAAACCACTTGCGTTGGTCCATACTCAAGATCAAGTTTCTTCTATTGTTTACATTATGTTAACACAACCTGTTTTTGGAATCCATTTTCGAGTGTTTGCAAGTCTCAAGTATTCGAACATTTTAATGTAAATTTTCGTCTTTTCATATTTTTTATTTATCGAACTTACTCTCAATTACGTGACACCTAACAAAGACAGTGAAATAAAAAATATACCTCGAAGAACTGTTTGTTTTCTAATAGCATCCAACGGTAGCGATGCTACCTTTCGCACCGACGGTCCTGGGTTCGAATCCCGGGAGGGGCAGATGTTTGTGTGATGAATACGAGCATTAGTAGCTGAGTCGTGGGTGTTTATATATATATATATTTCTATGAATATTACATATCTATGTATCATATAGGTTTGTCTATCCGTTACGCTAATATCCATAACACAAGCCTTACAGTGCTCATTTTGGGCTAGGCTAATTGATGTGAATGTAAGAAATATTTTTGTTCTTTTTTTAATAGCGTATCGTTTGGAAAATCTCATACATGTATAATGTTCTTTACGGTCTATAAAAAAGTATAGGAGAACTATGCAGTCAAGAGTACCCTATATCAATTTCCTTAGGAAAACTATATCTATATTTCCTACCCGTTTCTAGTGTTGCCTTAAAATAGAACATATGTTGAATGTCTAAATGTTTAAAGTAAGATGATAGTTTTAGAGCTACGGCTATACTAGCTATATATACTGCGGTATGCAAATATTTTTTTAATATCTTCAATCCTATTGATATGTACTCTGCGGTATCATGGGGACCCTACAACGCTACACTATTCTTATTAGTTACTTAGTTCTTAGGAGATGTTGTACATGATAAGTATTATGGCAGGTTTTTGTAAACTGATTACTTTCCCTTATTTAGAAACCTAGCATTTTCGAATTTATCTGATATTTACCGAAATTCATTTACTTCTACAAGGATGTCACCATTTATACTATATTTCGTGCGTTAGATGTTGATTTAACTAGTATATTTGATGTGTTATTGAATGTATTTCTTTACGCTCAAAGTCATGGAAGTAATGAATGTACGAATGGAGCTAAAATGATTAATAAATAATAAATAAATATAAATAAATATTTTTTACATTCACACCAATTAACTTAGCCCAAAGTAAGCACTGTAAGGCTTGTGTTATGGATGCTAGGGTAACGGATAACCATACATATATAATACATAGATGTGTAATATTCATATAAATATATATAAATATCCATGACTCAGGTACAAATGCTCCTGCCCCTACCGGGATTCGAACCCGGACCGCCGGTGCGAAAGGCAGGATCGCTACCGTTGCACCAAACGGTCGTCAGTTTATTTATTTATTTATTATATTTATTACGGATGTCGTACAAGATCGTGACGTAAATCTTTTAACCACCACTCAACTCAACTCAAAAGGGACTACGACACTCCTTGACCTTGTAACTTACAAACGACATTACGTGTTGACTGTCTATTAATTTGACTGATTAGTTTTATTAATGGATTGTTAAATGAACATTAACTGTAATGTGTAACAAATAAAAAATCATATTAAAAACAAAATAAAATATACCATTTTAAACTTCTCTCTGTTACCTTTATTGGAAATGGTAAGGGAAGGACAAGCCTTTCCCGAGGCAATAAAGGCCGGTGCACACTCAACAGTTTCCGATCGCGGCTGTCGCCAAGAAATACGAGCGGCGAGGCAATAAAAGTAAATATGCCTCGGATTACTATAACAGTGCTCGTAAAACGCAACGTATACGAAAAAAGGGACACATTCTACAACTGGTAGAATATTTGCATGTCAATTTTAACTAATAGAATAAGAAAAATAATTATTCTTATCAGTTTAAAGGAGAAGATAATATATTAAATACAAAAAATAAAATAAGCACGAACAAAGGATACTTTTTATCATTGTATTCCCACGATAAAGGGAAACACGTAGATAAAATTCGAGACACTGTCATATTATAAACGAGTAAAGCCAAAAAGAATCATAATTAAAACCATTAATATGTGTCAAATTAGGGACTCCTTTTAGTATTTAGGCTAAGTTTTTTGAAATGGCATATAACAGCAGTAGGACAGACACAGTATATCCATCTAATGTATTACTGCCTAGTAGAGTGTTAGTTAATCTCAGGGCACAAAGGATAAAGTTATTGTTTGCTTTAGTCCTCAGTGTGGGCATACTAATTAGCGCCGTTTCTATAAATATAACAACTTTAAGCATTGCTTACCAGTCAATTAAGTGTCGCTTGCCAGTAAATTATCTACTTACTATGTGATTTAGTAAATGACTTTTATATCAATGGCGGATTTATGAGCATCAGGTAAATTTAATGAAACTACTTTAGCCCGCCACAATATTTAAAATTACTAAACTGTCAATGCTGACTTATTCTATACTAGACTGCTATCCAGACTAGCGTTTGCTTATAAGAGTTATAGTTCATTCTGTTTTATATATATTTGACGTAAGCATCGCTCTTTATCGTTAATTTATCTAATGGTATCAAAATAGAACCCACAAAATGTAGCGTATAGCGTTGCTCTGTGGTATCCCCGTACGTATGAAACAATACGAAATATTTTATTGCTCCTACGTGGGAGAAACACTGATGAAGCTTTTAAATAACTAAACGCATACCGCTCTCAAGATTTATCTAGATGCCGAGGTTATAAACTTTCTTTACTTCAGAATGTTCGTTTACAGATTAGGAGTAAAATAAAATGAAGAGTTTATTGAACTGAATTTTTATTTGATGCAAACTTGCCCAGGGGAATGTGGACCTATATGCGTAACTAAACGGTTCCGGGTTCCAGTTCCGTTAAAGTCAGATATTGGTGCGATAAATATGAGCGATAATCACTGTGCTTTCTTGGGATCAGGCTGAATATAATAATTATTACTGTTATTTAATACTGTTGAAGTAATTAAAAATTCACAATTTCTAGTCACTGTAGGTCGGATGTTCTCCTAGTAACAAACTATTGTTTCTTTTCTAGTCTCATTAGTTCGGTTATGAATTCATCCAGTATCAATATAATTTTTTAGTCTAATCGAAGTGATGATACTTGTCCTGTATTAGCTAGATATTTATAGCTAGATACTGCAAATAATATCTATTCGTACGGAAGAGAGAAACATTTTGAAAAACTTGGTTTAATTCAATGTAGTTTTAAGTCCGAATAATATTCAAAGATTTTTTAAACATCACAAGAAAGAGTTTATCATAGTTTATATATATTTAAGTTAGCTCTACTTTTGGCTCCTTTTTTGTATCAAGAGTTTGTCTCCTTTTTGTTTGTTGTCATCACCGGACAAAACAACCGAACTACTGGGACGAGAAAAGAGAGTAGCTGTTTACGCAAACTGAAGGCTAAACGAAAAGATGGGTGGCAGCATATCAGCCTTAGCGAGGGTAGGATCCATATAATATACAAAATGTGTATTCTGTAAGAGCAGACATTCGCAATCGTTGAATTAAAGGCCGAAGAGATCGCGGTATTATGTTGGAAAAAAGCGTTGGCGAAAATATACGTGAATCGTAAAATAGCGCTTAGCAGAAAATTATTCGATAAGTACAATAAGCACTTTGACTTGAGAGCTTGATTTCCTACGGAATAACTTTTGGGGTCGGGGTTATGGCTCATCTTTCCCGGGCATGAGCAACATAAATTGTTATGCTATAAGCAATGGAAATAAAGGGAAAATGCATAGGAAAGATTTTCAAATACTGATCTTATTATTTAAACTCAACGTTGCAACTCTTTTAAAAATTATAGTCATCTTGTTGTGCTTTTCAAAAGCAGTAGAAACGTCGGAATTAAAAAAAGTAATGAAATATAACGCAAAACACAAAAGAATATTATTATTTGAATTTTTGATGTTATCTACTGAATCTATCAATGTGCTTGAGGAGGTAGTATCACAAAATATAGGAACCCTTTGTCTCGGAATTTCAGTGTTTCGGCATAAGCACCAATTTGAAATCAATAAATAATAAATTTAGACCTAATAATTAATACCTCCCATCGAGTATGAAGTCTGAAAACTAACCAAAAATTCTACTGTTATCATCGTCAGAAAATATGTCCAATGCTGGACGAAAAGCTCCCCCGAAAATTCGGGTATTGCTATAAATTCCAGGCTGGCAGGAAGTTTGGAATAAAGACCATATTTTAGGATACGCTGCTGCCCTTTTTGAAGAAGAATACAGAAGAATACAGAAGGTATATGGTGGGTATTTTTCTTTTTGTTAAATTTTTGGGACTTTGCTTAAAAGTTTTTTAAATTTCGGGGGTTTGTTAATATTAAGTTGTTACATTCGGGGGTCGGAGCCAGAGATACTCCTCGCCCTAAAGCCAGAACATAGCAAGAGAAAGAAAATAGAAAGATAGAGCGACAGAACGACAGGAAAGAAAGAAAATAAATACGGTGTATGGTGGTTATCCCCAGTATCATAGTCTTTCTTCACGACATCCTTAAAAGCTTGGTGCTAATTTACTTTTCCGGACCTAACACGGCTTGTAGTACTATACATACTAGTTAATTGGTAGATTACGTAAATAAAAATAAAGCAATCATGACTCAGAATGCTTGTTCATCAAACAAACAAGCATTAGAAACCAGGTGTTACCAACCAGCAACCGTTAAAGTTACATGTTCAAAAGTCATTTTATATTTAGATTAAATTGGAAATAATTTTGGATTTTATAAAGGTATAAAGTATTCGTGCAAGTGTATCATCATACTTAGACTGTGCACGCACTCGTTCCGGAATATTTCTTTTATTAGGGTATCGATTTGCTCTTTAACGTTATCAACTTTCTCGTCACTTATTAAATCTTATGAACCGTACCAAGTGGTGTCACGCCACGCAATACACAAACGCAGGCGTTAACGTTTTACGACTGCTTGGTTATGTTAATATTTTTTGTGTGTTAAACCTATTGTCCAATTAACCTAGCGATTTTTTAACAAAAAATGTATTTATTTTCTTCATTAATTATAAAAAACAGATATTAGTTCTTATATTATTGCGTTGTTCACTCGTTGGTAGTGAAACAATTTTAAACGGATCTCTAAACGCGTCACAAGAAATTATTACGAGTAAATCAAAACAGTACATTTCATAAAAATAAAAGAAAAAAAAAATGATAACATCATTTCATCCGAAAGACGACCACGCGAGACTGTCCCAAAATTGGGGGTTTTACCATTACCTTCACGCTTGGCAGGCGGATTGGAAATTGCAGTAGAAGACCATAATTTGGCAAGCGCTGCTGCCCGCGGGATATGTATGATAAGTCGCCTTTTACGACTTCTTTAAGTATGAAGTCTTATTCTACGGTGACGGACACCACGCGGATGTTCACACCAAAAATTTATTCGCTTGTACTTATCTTTAACCAATTCGTTGCTACATACAATTACCAGAAACGAAGGCTAGGAGCTTGATTTACGTGAAAAATGAAGATAGTTTTATTCTGGGTAGATTTCCCTAAAACTTTATTAGAAGGAGTTATCATCGATTTAAAAATGACACGGCTTCAGTGGCTAGCGCCACACGCAAAAGAAAGTGATGGCACGCCAGTCGTGCCATCAGCAACGAATCGGTTAATAGATTTTGTATTAAAACTTACTTAAAACTTAATTCATGCAGTTATAAAGATAAGTTTCTGAATTTGACCAGATCACATCTACCAAAAATGGAATGATTAGGCTTGAATACACACTTTTACTGTATTAAAATAGCTTCGATATAGCTCTTGAGCTTGGTTAATGGACTGTTTGTATTGATTATTAAATCAGATGGAATTCACTGTGGCGTGTCACTATACAATGCAGGAGTTGAAAGCCGCAATTTTGAGTTTTCGTGAACTAAACCCTTGTTATATACATATAATTATTAGTAAGTAAATTCCAGATCAATCATAAGGACTATCATCGCATGCCAAAAAGTAGTCAATCTACTATCTTTTGAAAGCCCATTTCTCTTAGCAACTTTAGGATCCAAAATAGTCTAGTTACGTTGAAATTGCCTTATATTATTGGAATTATAGTAAAATTAATAAGTTATTCATCACTATTGCAAACGTTGACTGCTCAGCGATAAAATAATATACAAAAGCTTCTAAATATTCTATGCTAAGTTTGATATTATACATTGTTTAAAGTTATTATATGGGTATAGTTTTTAGGCATTAGTCTTGTCATTTATCTTGGCAAATTGACAGACAGGGATAACACAGTCCAGTCCCCGGATTAACATGTCAGTGCGCGAGTTCAGATATAGCTACTACAGCTTTTACTTTATTTTTGAACCTATTCCTAAGCACACACTGCAGAAAATTTAATGTTTAGAAGTTTTGTGCAAGGGTTGGGGAAAATAAAATAAAAAATTTACTGTCGTTTCTCGTAGACTTACCAAAATGTTATTGAAGGAGAGGAACACTAACTACAATGATGGACTGTATTATGGATGAAAGAAATATATATTAACACTGAAATTGATAGCAAAATACAAAACACGTAAAAGACAACCAAACCACAAAACACAACCAACGTAACTAGGATATGGGAAAACACTCATAATTTTGACAATAATTTAAACCGAAAAACTTAAAGAATAGTTGCAAGGAGTCCGCAACAGTTATATTGTTTTAAACTTTCATGGTCACTAACATTATAGTAATATAAGTTATTTACGGGATTGTTACCATGTACCTTGTTATTGAGTTTCCGATATTTCGGCACTGTTGCAAGTGCCATGATCACGGAGCGACTGATGTAATTGCGGGTAGGCTGTTATTGGCAGAAATATCGGTCTACCCTCTGACGAAGTTTCTTATTGCGTTCGTTACCCGTACCACTGTTCACAAACAGTGAAATATCGGTCTACCCTCCGACGAAGTCTCTTATTGCGTTCGTTACCCGTACCACTGTTCACAAACAGTGAAAACAGTGAAACTTATATTACTATAGTGAGTAGTTCCATCATTTCAAATTGTGAAGAAAAAATGTCTGTAAATTAATAACTTCAACAGAATTTTTGCTACAAGTTTAAAAATATTTTTATTCTGAACTTTTATTATACACACAAGAATAATAATACTTTTTATTAATCTGAAAACACGAATCAAATTATCAAATAGCAATAAATGAGACTCTATTACTTGGAAGCTTAAAGTGATGACATAGAATTCTTCTATTTACAAGTTTACATTTACTTTCACCTGTCCCGGTGTCTGTAATAAAATCTTATAAGTTAAATTTGACCTACTTCCCGGTTTCCGATTGAGCTGAAATTTTGCATACATAATTATATCTCAAGACGATACAATAGGAGTTGGAAGGTGGCCATAGGAACTCCATAATAAAATGACACAACCCCATCGAGTTGGGGCTCGTTTGAATCATCTTGATGATTACTTTGGTCTAAGATAATATCCGTAGGCAACCCCATCAAAATTTGAGAAAATGAATTCGTTCCATTTGGCATGAACGTGGATTCTGTCTGATTAGATGGTTTTTAACTTTTTAGTTCGTGTTATTTACAAATACCTAACAAAAGTTGTTTTTATTTTTTTCTTCGTACTTATTTTCTTTATTCATAATATATTTCTATAATCGAAATCTTTTTTAAAATATAGATTGACCTTGTTAACCGCGAATTGCCCATCTTTGTATTTGCTTTCTTTGCTTTGGCAAAATCCTGCTGCTGCTGGCAAACAAAGATCTAAACACCGGTATGAAGGTAGCCTACAGAAATTTAAAATATAAGAATTGTTTAAAACATCTTCTTCTATATGACTTACTAGCTGTTGCCCGCGACTTCGTCCGCGTGTATTTGATTTTATCACGCGGTTAACTGATATACAGCAAAAAATAAATAAAACAAAAATACAAAGTTTGGATTAATGCGTAAATTGTAGATAAAAAAAATGTGAACAATTGGACACAGATTATTTTCCAACTTAACCTGGCCGCTGATTGAACCCGGATCACTGCAGGCCAAAGGCACTTGCGGTACCATAAATGACCACTGTGCCACAGAGGTTGTTTGATAAAAACGGCCAAGTGTGAGTCGGACTCGCGCACGAAGGGTTCCGTACCATATGTAGCTAGTACCTCATAATGCCTCTTTATAGACAACGTGCGATGTGGTTTGGTTCGAAACATAAACAAACAGTTTGTTTGGTTGACTTACACTGTACAAAGCGACATAGAGCTGACCGTGTGAGAAACAGCCGACGCTGAGGTCCAGGCCGGCAAAACGTAGCATCTGCCCTTGGGCTTTGTTTTATTCATTGCATAACACAAACTCACCGGGAACTGTACACGTTTGAAATGAAATTTGTAATTATTGGGAATTCGCGGTATAAAAATTATTTCACCGACGCCACATCCCACCAAAATCTCCTCTTCTATTATGTTACGCTGCAGAGAAGTAACTTTCAGTCTTGTCCGTTGCATAATTTTAGGGGACCTAAATTTCTCAACAAAATAATTGGGATGTCAGTTTTTTTATTAATCTTGTGTGCTGGAAGTCCAGGAGCGTTCAGGGAATTAAGTAATTCAACGGGATATTTGTTAGCGTACTTCGTTAGCTCCATTACTCCGTTAATGGAAGTATACTCAACTACTTCTCCTTCAACATTGTTGAGTATATCCAAGTGGATTCTTGCGGCTTGGTCATTTCGCGGAGTCAAAATTGCTCTTTCGCAAGTTCTCATTATTTGTTATTTGATTTTGTTCACCATACACGGAAGAGGTAAGTTCTTTAATTGAATCAACAGTGTGGCAGAGATTTTCAGATAAAACAATTTGCCCTTCTTCTTCCGGATATGTACCTTCGCCAATTTTTAGCAATAAATCAAAAAATTCCTGCGCATTTGTGTTGCCTCCCGTTCGCGCCCTCATGTTCACTGTTAAGTGCATTCTTGTGACGTGTCGCCAAAGGCTTGAGCTCTTTAAGCATGCTCTTATCTCATCGGTTTTTGTTCCCCGTGGTACTACTGGCAACGTTTGTCTAAAATCCCCACAAAACAGCATCGTTACGCTACCCATAGGTTCTGGCGTCATTTTGACGGATACCTCTGACAGTTCTATTAACTGCTTCTACTGCTTTTCGGTGTGCCATATTGCACTCGTCCCAGATAATTAAACAGCAATCGCGTAAAACCTTTGCTTTATGACTGCTTCTAGTGAAACCACATACAGGATGTTTACTTATGTCCAAATCTATGGGGATTTTAAACATCGTATGAGCAATTTTACCGCCGAGTCACAAAGTGGCTGCTATTCCAGATGACGCCACAGCAAGAGCTAGTTTGGCTTAAGCTCGTAATTGTGCCAAGACTATCTTAGTGAGAAAGGTTTTTCCCGTCCCACCGGGTGCATCTAGACTTATAATTTCTCATATAGCATTGTCAATACCGTGACATATACGGTCGAATACAGTGCGCTGTTCTACAGTAAGACTGTGGACTCCGGTTCGTAAAGTTTCAGCTAGTTCAGTTGGACCATAATTTATTTTCGCAGGGTATTCTCTATTCATACGTTCCCCTTCTATGGTCGGCGGTGGCAAACCATACTGTGGGAGAGAATCACCACCCATAGATGTAACTAAATCTTATAAATCTAAGGCTAAAGTCACCGTCAATATTTTGTCTTATATTCCTAAAAAAGTCTTCCGCTAATCTTTGTTGATATTTTAGCCACTATTGCTCAGCATTTGAAAGACCACAAAATACCAATAATACAGCAAATAAATGACGCAAGCGGTGTGGACTATCACTGACGCATTCATTGGCTAAGGCGCTGAATCCCGTCACTTTTATAGGATTCATATTTAATTCGAGAGGAATATAAGGTATCGCCATGCAAAATTTCATTGAAATCGGTCCTGCCATTTCGGAGATTAGCCCGTACAAACAGATAAACAGACAAACAGACTAACAGACAGAGAAACAAAAAAATTTAAAAAAGCATTTTTTGGTATTTTCCCTCTTTTTACATCCCCCTGACTTGGTTTTAAGCATTTTTTTTCTATGTACAGAAATTCGACCTCTACAGTTTTATTATAAGTATAGATAATTACTAGTTTTCCATGTCAAAGGAAACCGGTAGATAACAAAAGAATTTTGTTGAATTTAACGAGATAAAGTTAGAAAATATATTCAAAACGAGTTTTTACTCAACACCCACGTGCCTCACTGTTCCAATTTTCGTGAAAGAATTGGAATCGGCGGGGGGTGAAATACGTGTCACGCGCAATAGTTTATGCACGGACAAAATGAAATAGGCTGAAATAACACTCGTTTTGGTTTGTCGCTTTGAGACACATACGAGGGTACTCTTGATGTGTTTCTTTTAAGAGGAATTATTAAAAACTGCTACTGACTTTTCCTGAATGATTTCTTTCATTATATCAATCTTTTTTTTTCCCCATTGCTGGAGAATACGCCTTCGATATGGATCAAAACACTATCACGAGGGAGGGGCTTAACCGACTGCGCGGGACTCATTAGTGGCAGCTAACGAAGAAGGTGCAGCTAAAACCTTCGAAAGTTGCTTTTCATCTGCTATGAAGCATGTGAACGTCCTGTATGACTTCATGCAAACTATTTTCGACGTGAAAAATATCAAGAATACTGCTCATAAGAAGTAAAAGTGATCGAGTAGCAATGAATTCACATTAGACACGCGGATAATATCCATTATCAATTTAAATCATAATAAAATGAGTACGTTTCCTAACATTTTTAAAGCAGGTAACATTAGTTAAAACCTTTTATATTTCCCTACCTCGACGGACATCAAAGACCATTCAATCAAGAGGGATGTCGCCCCTTTGACATGATATATGCTGTGACAATCCGGCCTACCACGCAGACACAGCAAGTATTCCCTTGGGGAAATTTTAATTAATATACAACAAAGCGATCGACGGTGACACGGTCTCTAATTGCCGGCTCCAGTAAGCTCACGGTTACAATGAAATGCCATTATGGCAGATTTAATCGTCTCTCTGAGGGTTAATTATGTGTTCTAGTGCATACTGTATTCGTGAAGACTTGCTCGATGGTTGTCACGTATCTGATTGTGATGAGAGATGTGTTTCTTTTATTAGTTGAATTGCCGATTTGAATTGATATTTCGTAAACAATATTTTTTATTAATTTTAAAAATATTATATATTATTCATAAAAAAATTCAAAGGGTTAAAAAAGGTATTTTAGTCATTAATTGTTTGCCTTTTTCTTTCAAACTCAATGACAATTTGTATGAAATTGACATAACATTTTTTGGTCATTATCTACGTATTTTTTCTTTACGTTCAAATTATAAAACATTGTTTAACGAGGGGAAAAGTGACCGATTACCGACGAAGGTACTTTTTAAATAAGACTTTCTCTCGAGTGCCATATAGTACATTATATTACATCAACGAGTAAAATTTCTGACATAATCATAATTGCTTTAATTAAACTTAATATGAAAATACAAGGCGCATTTTCCTCATTTTTCCATGGTATGAAATCCTAATATAGATTCGCTTATGACTTTATTATATTTACATTAAATGATGAAGTAATAAGTTAGTGAAGAGGAATAAAATTTTGTAATATTTATTAGACTACCTACTTATGTGTATTACTGTTAGTAGTCTTTTTCAGTTTAACGAATCTACATAGGTGTAGTTGGCATGAAAAATAAATAAATGCTTTTTGTTTATACTTATACAATACGTACACTTATGACACCAAATTCAGGAAATAACAGAACAAATGAAAACTTTGATATCGTTAAGATGGGTGTTCCTTTTCCCTCAAAGCAATCTCTGCTCGACAACTTTTGAATGGATAGGACTGGAAGGAAGCTTAAGGGGCAGCAGAGTAAACGAAATTACAAATACATACATTTATGCACCGACAACAGAAAGCTATGATATTAAATTTTCTTATTATTATTGCACATATATACAATATTTGTATTTGTATTTAATATTTATTCATTCTTAACAATATAAATTGTGTTGAATATATAAAACAAACTTGCTCAAAATTTATTAAGTTCGGATTATATATATTAGGTATTCCTAGTATTCTGTTAATACGGCCCTTGATAAAGAATTAAAACGTTATGAAATAATTCAAAGTTCCACGTAACTCAGAGATACTCAATGGTTAGCGGGTATCTCTTGAGTTTTGTGGAGTTGTGTATCCATAGAAATATTTAATTTGTTATACCGATTAAAATGATTTTGGTTCGTAGGTTTGGTTAAAATTATAATATTATCGTTACTGATTTGTGTTCCTTTTGATATTGCTGGTAATCTGTGTATAAAATTTTAATTTACAATTTACTGTGACATTTAAACACTAAGAAATAAGTTGGAATTTCAAGTTCTGTAGTAAATCTTGCAGTTCTTTAAGCTATTGCAGGTTAAAGGCTCCCGTTTTCCGTTTGTCCGCTTCGGTGCATCTGTTGGTGACGGCTGGTGATAAATAAAACGTACCTGCGACGCACATCCGCGGGATTAAATTATACTCGCAAAGATTTAGTACCGTCTAAATATTCCTTTAAAGAGATATAAATTGTTTGCAAGATTTTGAGAAAACTTATCACTTTAATTAAATAACTATATGTATTGTAAATGGTAACAGCAAACAAAAAATTTTAAATTTGCATCGTATATAAGAACTACGATCAAAAAAAATAAATCTTAGGATTCGACGACTGTTCGGTGCGAGCCTGCCTGCCTTTAGCATCGATAGTCTTGGCTTTAAATCTCGGAAGAGGCAGATGTTTGTGTAATGAATACCATTTGTACATGAGTCAGGGGCATTTCTTTACTTATGTATGTATCACATATTCGTTGTGGAGATCCTTGGGGGAGGCCTATGTCCAGCAGTGGGCGTCGTACGGCTGATATGATGATGAGGATGATGTATCACATATGCGAGTATATCTGTTACTCTATTATCCATAACATATGCCTTAAAGTGCTAACATAGAGCTATGCTTATTGGTGTGAATGTTAGAAATAATATTATTATTTTAAAGTATTATGTATGACGCGCAATGTAACAACAGACTGCGTCTGTCTATAGTATCCTCATAGGTATCGCAGAACAGAAATATTTATTAAGTGGATAATTGTTATTTTGCACGTGACTTTGGGATAAAAGTGATAAAGGAGACAGAACAGCTTCTTTACAAAATTGGGCCGTAGATGTAACTAAATAAAAGTAGTATTAAATGTTACTGCGATAATAAATGATTCCTGGAAACTTCGCAGATTGTGGAATTACGAGAACTAACAAATAAATGACTGTGAAAAAGTAATGAATCGGCTTTTTTGTGGAATTAATCACATAGTTTTTATGAGTTTAGCTAGTGATCGTAGGAAACAATAAATTAACAGGCAAAGTCGCGTAGCATACTAGAAACAAATCTTTGTTCTCTAGCGTGAATTTAAGGTTTATCAAAACGAATATAGTGGTTTGACTTCTCAAAAGCATGCTCACACACTGCAGATCTATTATCGCACCTATGTTTTATGTCAGCTACGTGTTCTTTAATGCGCGTCACACAGAATTGATTGATTGAATTGATGATGAGAATTGAATAACTAAATAAAATGTAAAAATAAAAGAATTTGTTATATATAAAAAATTCAACAGTTAGATACGTGCCCGATTAAAACTCTGTGAAGGTAGTAGAAAATATATAACGACCATTATCTTAGTCATCCTGTGATCACGGCTCCTGTAAAGAAGTCGAAACGTCAGGATTAAATATAAAATAAATTATGTGCAAAATCCGTATACAAGTGTTTTATTCCAAAGTGTAAAAACTAAATATCCAAGTGATTAGTTATATAATTTAGTATTTCATTTACATTAACATATAATTATGTGTTCACTGAGATTGAAAATCCCAAGACAACATGGTAATCTAATTATATTTGGATAATATACGATCGCATCGGTTATTAACTTCAAATGCCATTTTCTTTCGCCATTTTAATTGGTTGGAATTAACATTGCTAATTAAAAAACATAACATGTTGTTACACTTGCACAAGATGACCGATCTCCTTTGATATTCATTTAGCGTTGGTACTTCTATCATAGCTCGTATTGTAATATTTTTTTTTGAAAATTTCTGGTTTGTGTATCACAAATCCGTTCTAGGCTAATCGGTGTAAGTATAAGTCAAACAAAAAATCTTCTTAATTAGAATGTATATATGTTAGAATTACATGTTGATGGTTTTAATGAATCTTTTATGTAAAGAACCTTATTAATATAATTTGAATAATTTGAAAATAAAACATTAATGACTTTATGAACTCAAAACTCTGCAAAACACGCAAAAACGCTAAGCTTAACTTATTAATCAAGTCTTCTGCGAACTTGGCGATGACAATATCTGTCTTTGTCAATTAGACGCGACTCCGGAGATTTCAATAAGAGATTGTTGCGGCTAAGCGAAATAACGTAATTTACGCGCCGCTCACAGTTTTCTCTTACACCAAAAAGTTGAAAATGTATCGTGAACTGTCAAATTAGTGGGCGCCGCTTAAAACCGTCAGTGTGTTTGAGTTGTATTTCGAATCTCAACTTTATGGCTCTGGGAATAGGGAATTTCAGCTTGTCTCGGAGAAATTGAGTTTGTTGGTGAACGGAATCAGTTGAGGAAGAAAGTTGAAACAGTGGCATCAAGTTTGAAAGCAACAGATGTTGGCAAGGGCTTAATGAAATAGGGAGCAGGCGAAATAGCGCTCTAATATTTGAAAGCATTTTAAGACCGTGAAATCATACTCATCTTTAATAAGTTAAAATTTAACATTGTCATTGAGAACCCTTAATTATTCATGACGTTAACATCTATCTAAATTAAGTGCGTGATAATTGTTTTTTGACATAATTATTTCCTTTATTTCCCGCTAAAAAGACTGAACGGAATTTGGTTAAATTATTAATTCAGTTTTATAACCCATGAAAACAATCATTATGTTTGGATAATATTTTAAACTACACGCATAGTTGAGGATAGGTTTTTAAAATGAATAATAATGGAAAAATATATATTGCCTTTAAAGATTTTGAGTCTTGTCGATTTTTGAAAATACACTCGAGAGCAATGAATCCGGGTCACTTAAAGAATGTTAAAAATTTCGGAAACTAAAAATGATAGGCTAATGCAATAAATTGTATTTAATAGACAATGTAATACTCCTTAAATGAAAGTAAAAAAAATATGAGTCACCATACATTTTATTAACACAAAATTACATAAAGAAAAAAACTGCTGATCTCTCCTTAAAACAAAAATAGGAAACATGAAATGTTTGAACTTTATTACGATTTTCTTGAATTTTAATACTTCGTATTGCCTCCTCGTGCTTCCATTACTGCGTTTACGCGGTTTGGCATGCTGTACACCAAGTTCCTTATACGATTTTGGGGAATATTCTCCCATTCCTCTGTGAGAGCAATTTTGAGCTCACGAAGCGTGATTGGGGGAGGGTTTCGTTGTTTTACGCATCTGCCTAGCTCGTCCCAAGCATGCTCGATCGGGTTGATATCCGGGCTGCGCGCTGGCCACTCCATACGAGTAATGTTCATCTCTTGAAGGTAGTCATTCACAATCCTACCTGTATGAGGTCGGGCATTGTCATGCATAAATATAGCATCCTCACCTAAATTGACCATAAATAGACCAACGTGATCATTGAGGATTTCTTCCACATATCTTACGCTAGTTAAAGAGCCGTTTTCTATGATCACCAGCTCTGTGCGACTTTCAGAAGAAATTCCGGCCCACACAAGTACAGACCCACCACCGTAGGCTACTTTTTCTTCGATGCATGCTTGCTTGAATCTTTCCCCTGGTCTTCGATACACTCTGTGTCTTCCATCGTGCTTGTAGAGCATAAATTTTGATTCGTCGGAGAACATAACTTTTGACCAATCTTCAATACTCCAATTTACGTGGCTCTGGGCATATCTTAGTCTTGAAATACGATGCCCACGCTCCAGTTTAGGGCCGTTTGCAGGTCTAAGGGGTTTTAAGTTAGATTCAGCAAGCCGACGTCTTACTGTCCATGCACTTGGGTTACTTCCTCCGAGGCGTCGAAACTGATTGGTGAGTTCAGTTCCTGTGAGAAAGCGATTTCGAAGCATGGTGTTCACCAAGTATCGATCTTCTGATGCTGTGGTACACCTGGTTCTGCCCGTTCCTGGTCTGCGTAGGTTAGAACCAGTTTCTTCGTAACGTCGGAGAACTCTTTGTACTGTTGACAGCGACACACCGACAGTCCTGGCTGTATCGCGCTGACTCCGGCCGGTTTCCAGCATTGTAAGTATTCTGGTGCATTCTTCAGGCGTAAGCGACATAATTTCAGCTTGAATAATGAATATAGAGCACTATCAACATGGTTTATGTACCCACATAAATGACAGATTACAAACAAAAGCAAAACCAAATGCTGTAATTTCGTAGTTCCATCTTCGAAAGTGGCCCTTTTTCAAATTTGATTTTTTTATGATATAACTTTACAATAACTAAGAAGTTTTAATACCTTCATTTAAGGAGTATTACATTGTCTATTAAATACAATTTATTGCATTAACCTAGCATTTTTAGTTTCCGAGATTTTTAGGATTTCTTTAAGTGACCCGGATTCATTGCTCTCGAGTGTATTATGTATAATAATATTGTAAGTGTTATGTTCATAGTTTGTCAACTGATATTGTGTAACTAAATAAATAAAATAAAATAAAAATAAATAAAATAAATATATCTTCCTATTTAACAAACAGTGATAAATAGGACGTAAGGATTTTTATTAGGAAAATTATATAATAACTATACCAGTTAAGTACAATGGTAAAATATATGAATTTTTACTACCATAAAAAGGGAAACGAATGTTAATGCATCTCAAACATGCACAATGCCTCCATTAGGCTTTGTGTCTAAAGGCCTAATTTCCATATTTTCTTTACTTTCACGAAGGGCCGCTATAGAATAACTGAGTCGGGTCCATACCCAATGCTAAAACTTTCAGAAGTTTTTGTCAGCATGCTATTCGATCGACATCAGATAAAGAGCAAATAAACTCCATTTCAAAGGCGCCAAGCGAAGCGCGTTTAATGTTCAGCCTAAAAAGACAATTTCGTCTCAAACCAAACAGAAAGATTCTATCTTCGAAAGCGTGAAGTTGCGCAGTTGTGCCAACCGCTTGTAAATTCGGTATGCCTACCATTAAAACAATCTTATTCTATCACATCATTTTGTTGGTATCAACTTTATTATACAGGCACTAGAGTTGTGTACGAGTGAATGAGTAAAGTGGTATTTTGTAAATAAACATTCAGTCGGGCCCGAATTGTTGCGGTTATGCCGTTCGTATGCTTGTTTGTTTACGGCAACAAACACACGATTGTCGACGACATGTTCCGCCCGATAGGCTTGATTGTTTCGCCTGACGACGGTACATCATTTTTATTTGTTTTCGCTGATCTTGCCTCGTTTATTCATCGGTATTCAAATACCTAACCAACATTTTTGAATTTATAATAATTTTCCTATGTTGTTTATTATAGTATATTCTCGATCTATTTAATTTTTTTATACGTTAACTACAAGCTGGGTACAAATATTTTGGCACAAAGAGGTTATAAAGCAGAGAGCAAATATTTAAGTTCAAAATAAAACGAAATTTATAAGGAAAACCTTGCCAAATCGGGAAATATACTAGAAAAAAGGGACAGAAAGACGATATTATACGATTTAGTATAAAGAAACTATAAGAATCTCAAAAATTCTAA
Organism: Calamotropha paludella; assembly: GCA_927399485.1. Taxonomy (NCBI): domain Eukaryota; kingdom Metazoa; phylum Arthropoda; class Insecta; order Lepidoptera; family Crambidae; genus Calamotropha; species Calamotropha paludella. Next base: position 6,714,428 of record OV656808.1, on the reverse strand, counting down.
ACAGAATTTATTCTAACACCTAACCTAACAGTAAGTTAGTAACAGAGGTATGTATACAAACTTTTTTCTTATAATAAAGATGTAAAGTAAATAAAAATATTAGAGGTTTAGTTTTAAAGTCCATTATTTAAAATGTTTGAATTAACGAAGGTATAATATAAAACAATATAGTAGATACTTTGCAAAATAATTATAATAACTCTTTAGATAAAGTTACTTGTACGAAATAAATGAAGCGTTTACTTGTGGTTTTAAAATTGAATCCTGTCGTTTCGACTCTTTCACAGGAGCCGTGATTACAGCCATCATAAACACGTCGTTTATCCGGTCAAAGTGGTTCTATTTAAATGTGCGATTGGCGAAAAACTAAAGCTTTTTAGTATTAAAGTGCTCTCGCCTTGCGGTATTAAAAGTGCAGGTGGTTCCTTTAACTGAAAAGAAAATATTATATTACGTACGTTAAGATGTTGTTGGTTTATAACGGCACATACATGATTATGGTATCATTAATCCTTATAACTTATATTTTGTTTATTGCATTCCTATAATTTTGTTTATAGCCTGTGCAGTAAAAGCGTGTTAGCCTGGGGACTGACCGCAGCACCGCAGTGTGTGTTCACCAAAACTGCGCCGGACGTTTCAATGGCTAACTTTACAGTGCTGTGAAACTTTATGTGACAGTATTTGTCTATTTAAAATGGTCATACAAGTTTATTTAGGCCGCGACCATATTGAAAATGCGCTAGGCTTACCGCTGACTTTTGCAGGTAGCAAAAGTTATGGCACAGAGTAGCTTATTAACAGAGAGAGTTTCTAAGATTCACAGTAGTGTAATTCAAAAGGGCGTAAGTGAATTGAGTTACGTGTCTGAATTACATACATATCGTATATAAACAAATAGTTATGAGTGATATTAATCAATTGACAATATCGTGATTTGTAAGACACTGGGGTCTTAAACTCTTCTCACTTTCTTATAAGGACAACAGCCTAGAAACAATATCATATTTTTACGTTATATATTTCCAGAGTCATTAAAATTATAAGTTATTCACATAACATCCATTAATAAAGTAACCACTTTAGGTAATCTGTGATAGTCTGCCTGCTGCTGATGTAAAGTGGAATTGTGGTTACACAATTTGTTATTCTAAGATATTCTCCATATTTTTTATTCTTTCGTTAAAAATAATAAGTTATAAGTTAGTAATTAAGTAAAATGATAAGTTTATGTTGTTACAACTTATAACTTACATAATTAACTTATTATTAATAACTTACTTAACTCAAATTTGTTGAATTTATAGCTTTGAGAAGTAGGTATGAAGTGATGTTTTTTGGGAAGATTAAATATATATCAAAATAAGAAATAGAAATTCGGCCTAAATTATAAAGGAACTTCTTAACCGATTTTAATATTTTTGTGTGATTATAACAGGTTTAGGACCAGATTGTGACAGAGCCCGAATGTTAAAATTCGCAAAAACTACCATCGAATTTTTTTTTTTCCTTTTTTAGGTATTACGCTCCGCTCCAATATTATGCTAGCATAGCTTTATGCTTAGCGACTGCATCGCCTAATATTTAAATTCAAGTTCAAGTTAATAAGTATACATAAACTTTACGAATGCACGCTATGTCTCTGTTCGATTGTTTTCTTCTATGGTTATGGCGGCGTTGGTGTTTTGTTAGTAACGAGCCACGTCCGTTTGTTTAACACGCGTCCACTCGTCTCTGCACATTTCACACCAACATTTTCACGTTCGTCTTCTGTTATATCAGTTTATGTAAAATTACTTTACGGTATTCTTATAGTGTAATTCACAATATTGTTAGTTCATTCAACGGTAGATTGAAAAAACCGGCCAAGTGCGAGTCGGACACGCGTACGAAGGAATCCGTTCAAACTTTTAGTTTAGTAAAAAAAGCACGTTTGTTGTATGAGAGTCAGTATTTATTTTATTTTAATTTTATTAGTTGTTATTAAATTGAAATTACAACAGAGTATTTTGTGAATATTTCAAGTGTCTACCTGTTGCCATTAATGATATCGAGCAAAAAAGGGCAAAAACATCGCGTTTGCTGTATGGGAGCCCCCCTTTAATATTTATTTTATTTTGTTTTTAGTTGTTGTTGTTATAACGGCAACAGAAATACATAATTTGTGAATATTTCAACTGTCTAGCTATCACGGTTCTTGAGATACAGCCTATTGATAGACAGACGGATGGACAGACAGCGAAGTTTTAGTAATAGGGTCCCGTTTTTACCCTTTGTGTAAGGAACCCTAAAAACTCCATAAGTTTTAACTTAAATTCAATTTATAAGGATGTTTTTAGGGAACAGTAGAAGTACAATTATTGTAATTTAAGTGTTTAATTAAGAATATAAGATTTGTAAAAGATTTCAAATCTGATATCTAAAACAATCATAAAATACAAACTGACTGGACTTTTAGACACACTTGTTGATATTATAATAAATAAATTGCCAAATAGATATGTATAAAAAAGAAGCAGCTCGCCCCTTACCCCGGCCGAATATAACTTATTTATTTATTGTAATCTTTTCAATTGGTGAACATTTATTTTTAATAGAATCACTGACCAAAGTGACAACCCTTAACATTCCCCAATTCAGGCTACGGTGAAATAGTTTATACCATTATACACATGCCAAATATTTATACTATGCCGTGTTTATTTAAAATGTAAGTCCAAATAACATTCTGCGGTGGCCTTTTATAAAATATTGCGAATAAAAGTTGGTTTTTCTCTCTCCTACATAAACAACATGTGGCGGTCAACCACAGCCACAGGGACTGCACCGCAATTCCTGTGCATCGTACAGTTTGTTAGATTCTGCCCACCTATGAAAGCTAATATTTGTTATTTATATATAAGAATCTAAAGGAAAATCCGAATATCAAAAGTTAAAAAGGTTATGTCATAATTTTTATGACATAATCTTTTATACTAGTTCTATTCTAATTTCGCCATCAAAATATATATACTATATAAACTACATAAACTATATATAGGTATGAAATGAAAACGCCTAATTTCGTCTACCGCCTAATTAATTTCCGCCATAAATAGGAAAACAGACTTACCAAAACATACCAACAGTTAGTAACGCAGCTTAATATACGGAGGCCCTCCCATTGGTTGGATCTATGATACCTACTCGACGGCAATTAAGTTCTCTTCCTGTGCCCGAGGCGATCGTCAAATCACTTTTCAGAAGACCTCTATAAACGTAACTCAATTAACACAGCCTAGTGAAATTCATAAAATACTTTTTAAAATGCAGCAGTACAGAACATTTGTTAGATACATTTTGCTTAGTCTGTGGCACAATGGGGTTTGATGTCCAAAATTGGTACCCAGACGCCCCCGTAGGGTAACAACCATAAAATTACACGTAAGAGGCCCGCGATGGCCAGTTATTGGATCAATTCGGAATGCATAGGATATTTTGCGCTCGCACGAACTTGGCTCCCGTGGCCGTGAATCAATTTTCTGGTAATTGGCCGGGATAGAGAAATAAAAATGTAAATAAGAAAATAGGTTCACTTTGGGGTGGTGAGTATTTCGCGCCCTTGAGGTTTGGACTGAGTGGTCATAAATACTAAATTGCTTGTGAAAAAGATTGAGAGGGTATTAATATTAAAAGGTAAACAGGAAATACTTTCCTACTCTGATATGGATAACATTATAGCTTTCTTTATTTTAAAGTGGGAAAAATACTAAGATAAGAGAATTAGACTATAAGTAAGTATAATAAATGTTTTAGATAATAAAGTAAGGTTTCGGAACAGTTAATGAACAACGATCGGTATAATAACCGTTATGCAAAATCAATGCAACAAATGAAGAATACCCTAAATCGTGCGTGCGTGAACGTGTCGCTTAGAATTACTAATACTTATTTAAGTTGGATTCGTCTTATCCTTAGATGAAACTTTAGTCGTTTTTACTAGCTTAAGGTACTTGAATGACAAAAATGAACTAAAAGAATATAACATATATTTTTTAAATTTGTAGCAAGTTAGATATCGAGGTTTCGAACTTTAAATTTAATGTAATTAGCCAACTCTGACTCGTTTACTATCACTTTATCAAATTTTAACAGCATTTGACAAATGACGATACTGAAGATAGCTCCAAAAAATTTATAAAATATATTTATTTTGTTCCGCACCTCTCATTCATTTTACCGTATTTGCTGTGCGTTTATTCTAGTTTTTTATGTATAATACGGCTCATACGATGACTAATTAACTAAATCCTCCCACGGCTCCTGTAAAGAAGTCGTAACGATAGGATTTAATATATATTTACTTCCATTTTTTTTCAATAAAATTAAAATGCTAACGGTCTTTTAAAATTCAATATTTCCAAGAGGATATAATTTTTTTATACGTAAATCCCAGGATTAATCCGAGGATTTATTGAATTTCTTCAAGGATTATGTAGGTGTTTTTATAAATTTATTGTGTCTTATCTAACTATTAAGTTTACGTTGGTGATGACTGAATAATGAACTGTCATCCATGATCTACGTGTGGTAAAATTTTGAACTCTTTTGGAGCATCGGAAGTGGTCTAATTTTGAGTTATAAGATTAGAAAATTTTGCGGACAGACAGAAGGACACACACGAACGAAAACAAGTAAAAAAAAACATGGTAATAAAAAACAAAAATAATATGCCGTTAAGCTGGCTAAAGTGGATTCATTTCAATGAATATACCTACACTCATTTAATTTTAATAAAACACTTGATTTCACACTTCATACACTACGTTATACAAATAATTATTGGATTAAGTTGCCAGTTTAAAAAAAGAACTACCAATACGCGTTCCACCCTCAAAATGTACAGTGTAAAAATGGAACACAGCGAAGGTACATTTATCATCAGCCGTGTGGGTTACATGGCGGGCCGCGCATCGATGGCGTAAAATCGTTATTACTTCAATATTTCTAATAGCACCGATCCAATCTCGCGCGATGGCTCTGTCACTCGCGTTACGGTGTACAACACGATACGCAAATCGATTCGTACATATTATACTTTTAAAAGGCATTTTTTTCATGATAATAGTGTAGTTGTCGGTATTATTTAGTGTTGCCCAAATGCAAGAACAAGACGAGACTTAGCCAGTCTTGGTCTTGGTCTTGCGCCAATACACCTGGTCTTGGTCTTGGTCTTGGTCTTGCGCTTGCAGTCTTGGTCTTGGTCTTGGTCTTGCAGCAAGAGTCTTGCAAGTCTTGCAATTACCTATTAGTCTATTGCTATTTATTAAAGTTTACTTTAAATCTTAGAAAAACGTATTAGAATTGGAACATTGTGAGCTTGAATTAACATAGCCATAGTAAAGATCAATCAGATTAATAAATAACTGAAGATTTGATAAGAAAGTCGAAAAATCAACTGACCTATATGTCGTTTTCCATGGAAGTAACTGTTTCTTAATAAACATTTATGATTTATAAGCTTACATTTGCTAAAACATGTAAAAAAACAAATTAATTACAATAACTTGACTGTATTTTAAATAACAATGTCTGTCTAGAAAGAGATTGAACCCTCAACTTGCATGAAATTTAATAAAAGAGTTTTATGATTTATCATTTATTTCAATCAAAAATAAAATACAACACAAATCAAACATAACAGTACACAACAGCTTTATCATTAGGTTATGTTACTTTATATCAATTCTTTTGACCAAGAATTAATACAAAGTAACCATCTGGCTGACTCATCACTTAACCTATTTCTATGTTTTCTAATTACTAATGATGCTTTAGAAAATAATCTCTCAGCAGGTACTGAAGTTGCAGGTATTGAGAGAAAATCACGGGCCATCTTCGATAAAGTCGGATACTCTGTCTCATGCGTCCTCCACCAATCTAAAATGTCTTCCGAGCTGGCAGTTCTTGGTTTTCTCAGGTACTCCTCCAACTCGTCTATCACTAAGCCTTGAAGACAAGATCCAGATGACGTCGAGGGACATTCATAGAGTTTATCAAAGTCTATAATGTCTTCATCTTCATCACATACTTTATTTTCTTTTCTTGGCAATTCCAGAGATTTGTTCAGTGAGTGTAGACTTTTATATTCTTCATAAAGTTCATTGAACTTGCGCAGACTTTCTGTTTTAAGTTGCTTCCCCCACATTGTCAGGTCAAAAGTCTGAGCCTTATGCCTTGGGTCTAAAATTAAAGAAGTACAATAAATCCAGTTGCTCTTCTTATAATGTTTAAGCATTTTGTCTCGAGCTGCTTGGAAAGCTAGAATGAGCCTTTCATCCACTTCAGATCGATTAGGTTTCTCATCTAACTGTTTTACCATGGATTCAATTTTATCTAGCAAGAGATTGAATGATACAATGACTAGCGGTAATGTAACATATTTGTCTCCACCAAGTTTTGTACTTAAAAGTTTAAAGTTTATTAGAAATTTATGTAATTTTTCGAGTACCTGCCATTCACTAGCTGTGATTTGAAAATCATTCAATTCGGTGACAGAACTGCACAATATGTTAATGCCCGCTCTCACTTTTAAACCAAATCCAATCATATCATGTGTGGAATTCCATCTTGTTGGACAGTCAAGAATGGCATTTAGATTTGATGGCACGCCAGCTGCTTCACAAGCAGACTGAAACTTCTTCTTCACTATCTCACTTCTTTTTATTTTACTGGAAATACTGCGTAACTTTGTTACAGATGTACGCGAGTCAGCAATATTTGGTGCATATTCTTCATCTTCCTCAGTTTCGTCTGCATAGTCTTCATACTGCTGATCTTGCGCGTTAGTGTCAGACTCACAGTGTAATGCTAAGGTCTCTAATAAATCTTGTACACCAAGGTTTAAAATGTGAGCAAAGCACCGGAAATGTTGATTGTCTGAATCAAAGTGTGGCAACTGTTTGCCCAGTTCATACATAAATTTGGTATTTGCAGTTGCGTTGTCGACCGTGATACCTTGTATTTTATCAATTATGCCATATTCCAATAAACATTCATGGAAAATCGTTGCAATATCTTCCCCAGTATGTCGACCGCGTGATGGTATAAAATCAAGAACTACAGATCGATACTTCCATTCGTTGTCTATATAATGCATAGTAACCCCGTAGTAACTCCTACCAGCAATTGACGTCCACCCATCAATGGTAAATGACATTTTAGATGATAATTGTTGAAGTCGTTCCTTGAGATTAAATTGGAGCTCTTCAAATCGCTCTTTGACTTTCCTTCTAAGTGTAGACCTTTTAGGAAACTCCATATTAGGGCAAATACGTCGAAAATATACTTGTGTAGCTTCGTCATCGAAAAATGAGAAGGGAAGATATTTTTTCACTACCCAATCAACTGTAGCTGTCGTGATGTTGTCACTGCTGTTTTCCGACTGAAATAAAACAATAAATCTTGTGTTATTATTTAAAACATACTAGGTTTGAGCGTTTAGGAGGAGGAGGTTTGTTGTTGTTAAATCGAGAAAATCGTTAAATTGACATTTGTTATATTAAGGTTGCACTGTACTGTAATTTACCAAAATAAAGTACTTAGTTGTTACTGGCCGATTATGAAAACAAATGAAAATATAGGTGTTTATAAAAATATTTAAGACGATAATTACATACTTAATATGTCGCACCCCTAGATGAAAACACAACTAACTCAAAAATACTTACGTAAGTTAATGGCGTTTTTGAAAGTATCGCATGAACAGCTACGCGGAGTTAAAATTCCCGTAGCGACAATTTCGACCATTGTTAAAAATGACGCGAAATATGTACCTATGTATTACTATTTTATCAATATCTATAAAATATTCCGAAGTCAGTTTAAAGTCATTTGTTCAAAAAAGACTTTTTTGAGTTCCTGGAGTTTTCATATAAAAAAAATATATTCTTACCTGTCCACTTCTTCCAGCGGTTACTAAAAAGCTTGTGATATCTCCACTTAATTTTGGTTTAACAGGAAGAAATATTTGTGATTCCTTTTTGTGGAAAGATATTAGATGTTTCCTTAAGCCTGAAGTGTTTCTGTTTTTCATTTTTATTTCAGTCTTTTTATGTTGGCACAATTTACACAAGGCAGTTTGGGATGCATGAATTATTTCGAAAAACTCCTCAAATTTGCTTTTGGGTCTTTTAGATCTGTGACTCAAACTCTCGTTACTCGGACTAGAATAATTTGAATCTTCGTCACTCATATTAAATTGTACACGTGATACGTTTTTAGAAAACAACAAGAATTAGTAAAAACAATTATTAAGTTAGACTCGAAGCACAGCTCAATTGGAAATGACTGGAATTAAAATAATTCCTTTGTTTATAGTACGTTTCCTTGCTTTCTACCGCGCCGCCTCGCCACGTGCCGGCTCTATTAAAAGGATGCCGCCGCAAATCAAACGATGCCGCGTGCGGCGTACAAACACAGATTATTACCTACTTGTACAGACGCGACGCGTGAATAAAATATATGTAAAGAATTAGTGCCAATCACTATTCTTTACATATAAGTGAATGTTTTGGCGTACATCTATACTAATCTATACTAATATTATAAAGCTGAAGAGTTTGTTTGTATGTTTGATGACAGAAGTTTTAAAATAAATAAATAAATCCTGAACGTCACTATACCTCCAAAGTTACTATTCTTCGTGGGCGAAGTCGCGGGCACTGCTTGTAAATACTTTTTTTTTTTTTTTATTTATTTTTTTTTATTTATTTATTTCATATACAAGAAAAAAAAATACAAAGATACAATTTAGTCCCACAAAACCGACTTGTCGGTTTGACTGAGGGATCTTTAGTCTCTTAGCTTATAATTATAATTATGTAGGTATATAATACAACTATAACTGTATCAGGTAAAGTTAAGTGCACAATAATTGGATTTAGACTGAATTACAACAAACTGAAGGAAAATTTAGCGGTGATAATAATAAGATACAATTGTTGTAAGATATAAAATACGTGTGTAAAAAACAACCACGCCTCCGAGCCCTCAGATGGGCTCGGAGGCGTGGTTGTTTTTTACACACGTATTTTATATCTTATAGAAATATTGCATTGTGAATGCAAAAAAATAAATAAAAACATACAATTGTTGTGTTAAATAGTAGTCATCAGATAATCTTTTAATATTTTTTTAAATTTATTTTTATCCGTTTCACATCTAATAGTTTCGGGCAACGAATTAAGAAGATATGGTATACGCTTCTGTAAAGTTCTGTCACCAAAATAATTTTGAACCCTAGGAATTACAAATTTCTTTTTTGAAGTGGCTCTAGTGATCTGGTTATGATTTATGTATTCAAAAGTGGAGACACACTCTCGGCTGCCGTGATTATTTACTAATAATAAATCGCAGGCTTTTTATTTTATTAGTAGGTAAGTACCTACGCTTTTTATATTATTTTATTAATTATGTAGAATTTTTTTACACGTTTCAAGTATATTTAAAAGTGGCTACAATATTTATCAAACGGGTGATATTTGAACACTTTTTTGCTATTTTTTCTTGTAAAAACTTAAGAAATATAATGACTAAATGTACAATAATAGTACCTAAGTAATTAGTTTAAAACCATATAATCAATATTATAATATATACTTACTAGAATAAATTATTATGACATCTACTACCTATCCTTACCATTTTATTCTAATCATAATACTACTTGCGTGATCAGTATAATGTATTCATTTTCATTATAAGCACTCTGAAACTTATTTATTCTTTGGAACACCTGTAGGTACTCTTAAAATTCGAAATTATTTTGCATGAGTATACCTACGCCTACGCCCTGTGGCGGCAATCAAATAGTGTCAAATGTTGTGATTTCGGCGCGGCGGCAACGATTGTTGTATATGATTTCAAAAGAAGCCGCCGGCGCGTGTATTATAACCATGTGCTTCCGAAAAGCAGCAAATTTCTTTGAGAAGTAAGTACAAAACCTTTGATGCCGCATTATCAAAGTGCCGATGGTTAAAACATAACTATGCATGCACTCAGTTTGATTTTAATGGATATTTTTTTATTCGCTATGTAGGTATGTTTATGGTATTAGTCGTAATGCGCATAGATCCAGTTTTTCATATTCTTTGATACAGTTTTTTGCGTCTCATAGAATTCCTAAGCGTACCTATACACCGAACTGTTACACCTAACTACTCCGTGAAATAGCGCTAAGTCCTAGCTGCAAGACGCAAGAGTCTTGCAGGCTTAGTCTTGTTCTTGCTCAAGTCTTGCACGGTCAGTCTTGGTCTTGGTCTTGCTAAAAATACGCGGTCTTGTTCTTGGTCTTGGTCTTGCAAAAACGCAAGAACAAGACCAAGACTGCAAGACCAAGACTGAATTTGGGCAACACTAGTATTATTTACCTCTTCGGTCTTAATAAACAAGTTGTTCAGTCCAAATAGAACAACATTATGATTGTGTAGGCGTTTTTCGTATTTATTTTGTATAGTCTTCAGTGTTTTATTCAGTTAACATTTCAGTCGTCATGTTTCTCGTCTAAAATAAGTTTTTACCTTAGAAATCATAATTTTATAATGAATCCAAGGTTAATACAAACATCATAATGGTGTCCTTATACTTGACATTGATTGATTCCTTGATTAATGAATCGAGTTAATACTAAAATGCCCATGAATCAGTCATGTATCCCTGCTGTTAAAATAAAAGAATTGCATCAGCAATACTAGGACTTTCTAGAGACGTGCAAACAAGCGAAACTCCGAAAAGTAGGTTTGGGAATTAGCAATTCTAAGAGACATTATTTTACTTAGCTATCTTTGTCGACCCTCTGTGCAGACGACACATGGAAGAGAAAAAAACAGCCATAAATGTTTTCATAAAATACAGAATAGCAGCTTCCATTAAGGGATTACCAAAATGTAGATGGTTGAAGGGTTCTTGGTTGGAATGACCTAGCTTGCTGGTGTATAGTCTTGGGCATAGTAGTTCGCAACTGAGATCGCTCAGTTTAGTTCGCCGCCCCTAAACGAACTAGTTCGCTCTTCTAGTTCGTCAGCTCCCATCGAATCAGTAGAGGGCAGATCGTTCGCTCGTTTTGATACTACTCTGGCTGCATGTGATAAGATTATGGAATGCTGTGCCTTTACGTACAAATTTTGTACTCTAAAAACAGCAAAAACCTCCAAATGAATAGAAGTAGTGATTAAAATATCTTTGTATAATTTGCATTTTTCGAATATGTATGTACCCTATACGTAAATTATTTTTAAAATATATTTATTACAGAAATTAATTAATTGTTAAAAGTAATTGTAGTTGAACATCAGAAACATAAGTTAAATGATGACAATATTGTTTTATTATTTAAAATTAACAATTCATTTTCACTTAATAACCAAAGAGCAGTGTATATAACCCCACTGATTGACAGGCCAAGGAACTAAAAGAGACGCGCATGTGCAGTAAGCGAGCGTCAGTATAAGTGTAGTGACGTCCCGTTCGCCACGCTCGCTCACTCGGTTACGAACTAATGAACTATGGAATGGGGAATGAGGGAACTAGTTCGAGTAGTTCATCTGTGGGAGCGATCTTAAGACCTAGTTCGTTCGCGAACTACACAAGACTACCAGACACAAAACAGGTGCACAAGTGGGATACAAGTGAGTAGATTATAGTCGTACTGCCTATATATGAATGAGGAAGAAGAAGGTGATAGATAAATCAAGCATTCGCTAAATTATACCGCGTGAGTATCTTCTATGCGCAGGTGGTATCGGTTACCAAATGCTGTCCTCATAGCACAAGAGTAGAGGACAAAGTAAACTGCGGCTTTTTATTTAGTATTGGCTAAAATACGAAAAAGTAGATTTAATAATATTCATTTTCTGGCAAAGGGGTTAATTGAGATTTTCTATTATTGTCTCCATATTAGTCATTGTTTTCGTGGCTGAGTGACTCCGTTTAATTGTTGAGCAAATGGTGGTCAAAAAACCCTTTTAAGAAAATATTAGATTGTTTATTATAATAATTTATCTTATAAGATCGCATTGAAAATGCATAAAATATATAAAAAAAAAAAATAAAACTAATATTAGATCGTGTTTTAAGAAACCATTTGCTCAACAATTGAGAATATTGCTTAAGAATTGCTTTTCATATAATCGATCGGTGGAAAAAAATATGAAAAATAAAATTCATTGATCGAATGACAGTGTGATAACAAGTTTAGGTACATTATTCACTATTGCGCATGTTACGTGATTTCAAAACCAGGTTCAACTTATTTGTCGGGATCTATACTAGGTAGTTCTTCCTTGATGTGAAGTTTAAAACAATATATTGAAAACAATGTATTTTGGACTTCAGTGCTTTCAATTTTATTACCCCTATCACCCTAAGTTTATAAGCTTCTTTGCTAAAAGGCAAGCATGAATTTAACAAAACTTAATATCTGCTGACCATTTTATATTTCTCATCAAAGTGGTAACCGACACCAATCCATAGGTATTGATAAAGGTTATTTCTTTGATGATAAAACTGTTACACATAAATTGTTGACATTCTTAAAAGATTGTGGAGGAGCGATTTCTTACATTTAATATGACGACGCATTTTTTAAAATTATTTTATGAAATTTTTGGAGTTGTTTTTTTATCTTTATGACAACTTCGCACATATTAATATCTATCATAATTTGAAACTCACTACCGGAGTTTTAGAGTTCAAGCATGCTTATACAGATGTTATATGACTATTTTTTATATCTGCAGAAATGTAATTTCTCACCCATTTTACGAATTGTATGTGAATATTTAGCTGATGTATTAAAGTACGTCAGTTCTTCTATTCGGAGACCGGGGAGCGGTGTTGTGTCACAGTGTCCTGCCCAAAGCTGTATTGGACGATGGAAGCGATCAGCTATCTCATTCGACGATTGAGGCGTGTAATGCTCTTTGTTCATTGCGTTCAGGGAGTACCGCTATTCATGTTTGAATGGTATTGTGCTAGGGTGACCGAACCGTTTTGTGTATCAGTTCTACTATGATATAAAAAGTGCTTCGATGTGAAAATTATACGAGGACGAAATTCATACCAAACAAGCCAACGAAGTGTCTGAGCATAGAATATAAAAACATGAACAAGCAGTTAAATAAGAAAAGTGTCTCTAAGAAGGTACAAGTCTAACAAATAATTCGTACACTTTGTGATAAATAATATATATTTTTTTTGTTTTTACCAGAATATGTATTGTGTCCTTGGAAATGTCTTGTTCTTCAATTTGCAAACCGCGGTATGTTGTATCAGCATGACATTCCAAAAGTATCCCTCTGTTCCATCTAGTCACACGAGGCGTGATGCATTTTTCTCCGTAGCGTACTGATAGTGAACAAGTAACAATACAGCATGGAATTTGTTTTCCAGTAATGTGTTAGGGTGTATTGTGGACTATACATTTATCAATTGCAATAAAAATGTGGAATAAAAAATTGTGTTTATTTTAAGGTTTTTGGATTATTTGTTTTCAGAGAATATTTCTTATATAAAGTTTGTTTATGACTGTTGCATTCGTTGCAGTGAAGTCATATTCTTAATCATTTTGGAACCTTAGCTACCAAAAGCTAGGGGCGATTTCATAATTTGAAATAAAGATATTAACAGAAAGCTGTGCTACTCACTGAATAGAGAATGAGTGACGTTTTGTTGTTTATGCAGATCAAAATTCATACATTGATAAATAGAATCAATATTTTTAATAAGACCCCTTTTATAGATTTAACGACGCGTTTAATTTTGTTTTTTTTTTATATTTAATTCTGATGTTTCACAGGATAACTAAGATAATGTAGTCATACATATGCTTTTCTTTCAATATTTTAATTGGCCACGTTCCTAAATGTATATAAATAAAATTATTCATTTAGAATTTCATTTAGTTATTTTATTATATCTACGATTACTGTAACCTACTGAATCTATCATCAGTTCGAGAAATTGGGAGGCGCTTCCGAGAAGAACTGGCGAAAGAAAACTCGAACAGGGGTTCGACCTACATCTTACATTTATTATATTATTTACAATAAGAGTTCCATACATCACTCGGTCTCGCAGACCTACATATATTTTTCTTTAGTCTTAAGAGTAACATAGAAACATCATGGTTTGAATCTAAAAATATTCATAATGTTACTATAATATACGTTTACTATTATAGATATACGATTTTTTATCGTAATATCAGGTATACAGAGCACAATAATGGAAACTGCGTCAAGTAATATCGCGGTCTATCAACGACAATGTGCATATAAATGTAATGATTCATTACATGGAGGGGGCTACGCTTTAGGTAAAATATCAATCAATTATGGGCTAAAGGGTATTTTATTAATATGATGATATCGATTATTACTGCTAGGTTAACTACTATATTCATAATAATAACAAAAATATATTTCTTACCTTTACATTATAAGCCTAGCCCAAAGTAAGCATTGTAAGTCTTATGTTATGGATACTAGCATAACGGATAGACATACATATATATGTTAAATTCATAAAGATATATATTAATATACATGACTTAGTTACAAATGCTATATTTACCGCTTTCCGGACCCGAACCCAGGACCGTTGGTGCAGAAGGCAAGATCGCTACTGTTGCATTAACTGTCGTCAATTTTAATAAGACAATTATATTTTTATCATGGAAAATATTTTCCTATTTGTTTTTGTTGGTGCTCAATCATATTGTTAGCAAGTATTAAGTAAGTTAAGTAAGTAAAGATTTTTGTATAGATTTGTATTTTCTTACTACCTAAGTTATTTGTTTCGTTTTTTCATTAATGTATCAAATGTTGTATGATGCTGACCCTGTTTTGCAGAGCGTAACTGTAAGCAAAAAGTGATCCGCCATACCATTATTCTCATATTCATTTTTGATAGTGATAGTGTCAGCAGTCATTTTATCATGTTTCTTTAAGTTTTCTTAAAATACTTCTACAATTGATTTTGGAAAATCTAGTTTAAATGTTAACAGAATGAATACGTAAAGCACACAAGGACGGCCTAGTAAAATAATAATATAAAAAGTTAACTTAGAATACCGTGAAATGTGGTTATTAATTTCCAATTAATAATTTGTCATTGGTTATTCCGATAACCAATATTCGTTTAGAAGTAACAAAAAAGGGTTTGCGCTATCGAGTTAAAGGAGTAATTAGTCCAAAATGATAAATGCCCACAAATTTAATCATATCAATATATTAAAAAACACAACACATAATAAGTTCGCGCCATTTGCGCACTATACTGGCTCGTAATGCCACAGATAAGGTTACAACAAAGGGTCAACGTGAATATCAATAATGTGTAATTATTGTATTGTAAATATAAATCTATAATCTAAAAACACAAATTTGTTGTTTGTGTGTTTGTCTGTCCACTCTTTTACCCGCTCTTTTTCCATTGTATACGGGTTACCATAGCAACGCGTTACCGTGTAAGATTTTTGTCCACCCGTGCGAAGCCGGGACGGGCCGCTAGTAACAACAAATAATAAAAAAATAAAACAAGCTTTATTATTACTTTACTATTTTTGTATGTTAATAAAACGTACAAAAAGGTAAAAAAGTAATGATTTTTTTGCTGAGCTCCTATGATCACCTTACATCTCCAGCATCGGACCCGTGTACCAAAGTACTCGTCAATACGAATTAAACGAGCCCAAACTCGATGGGGTTGTGTCGCTTATTGCGGAGTTTCTATGGCCACCTTCCCGCTCCGCATCAGATCAGCTCCATGTCTTTATAATATTGCATTGTCATGCCAAAATTTCAGCTCAATCGGAAACCGGAATGTGGGTCACATTTGACTTTTTACTTTCATTACAGACACTGAGACAGGTAAAAGAAAAAAAAAATTAAAAAAGAGGTTGTGCTTATTTAACATTCAGTTCAGATATTTATCCGTATAAAAAGGTTTAATATGATCTTTCATCGACCTCAGTTTAGCTGATATGCTGGCAGTATACAAGATACAGTTTGCGCTTTGCAATCGACAATGGATAACGGCGTATTGCGATTTAATATCGTTATATGAGACGCCTCAATCCCACAGCGAGGATCGTTGCCGCCGCTACTTTACGGACCTAGTGCAATACACAGTGATATTATTTCCCAGCTAGCCGTCGCTTGTTTTCTATTGCTTTACAATTGTAGTACCTCTTTGCTGTTATCATTATGTTACACATTTCTAAAGGAATATTTTTTCAAACGTGTAACCAGGTTATTTGTTTTGCTTCGCACGGGTGGACAAAATTCTTTAAATTTTTTCTAGCATTCAATATAGCCTATGACACTCAGCAATAATGTGCCTTTCTATTGGTGAAAGAATTTTTAAAATCGGTTCAGAAGATCCCGAGATTACCCCTTACAATTTAACAAATATACAAACACACAAACTTTACTTCTTTATAATATTAGTATAGAAGTATAGATTAAGAAAATGCCGATAAATTCAATGTTAGTTTTAATGTTATAAAATCTATTGAGCTTAATTGGTTGTCGTTTGAATTAATTAATGTCAACACTAATATTATTTGTAGATAAATTTATTAAAAAAAAATAAAAATAATGATTACTCATAATTTTGAGCTGAATTTATTGCGCTTTTTTAAATAATAATACATTTATATCTTCCACACTATTAAGTGACAGGTTTGTTTTAATAACAAAAAGATACATCATGATCAATGGTTATTGTGGTTAGGATATTATTCAATATGTTTTAATAATTACCATAACCTTCATAACACTTATGATTGGCCTGATTCTTTTTATCCAGTCATCTATACTAATATTATAAAGAAGTAAAGTTTGTGTGTTTGTATATTTGTTAAATTGTAAGGGGTAATCTCGGGATCTACTGAACCGATTTTAAAAATTCTTTCACCAATTGAAAGGCACATTATTGCCGAGTGTCATAGGCTATATTGAATGCTAGAAAAAAATTAAAGAATTTTGTCCACCCGTGCGAAGCCGGGACGGGCCGCTAGTGTAATATATTTCGAAACTTCAATCGTGTTGATAAAAACCGTCTCTTCTTTCCGCCATTGTTTTGTTTCAAGTCCCTAATGCTACTACAAACAGTATTTCATGCGTTGCAAATTAAAGAAAAGCATAAAAAATTATTAACAATTTTAATTTTCCATATTTATTTTTAATTGAAGTTTGTTTAATAAGTTTACAATTATTTATTCTTAAAACTATATTCATTATATTTACTTAATTAATATTTATTTAAACGTAATAAAATATATTGTTAAAATTAAATTCCGTAATACCAGATTGGCTATGGATCCTGCCATGGTTTACGCGCGTCAGAGACAAGTCCTATTGTATTCGGCGTTTACGTAAGCTGGAGCATCTCGCATCTACGACAGTCTGTCAGTCAGAAACGACAGACGACAAACAAACGACAACCGAGAGACAGAAACTTTATTACGATGCAGAACCTTATCTCTTTTTGCTGTGTACACCTTGATATAACCTCGTTATAATTATTGTATGTTTGTTTGCTTGATATCTGATATTCTGTGCCTCGTTTCTATTTTCTATTTCGAACTATCTTATAACTGCTTCTACCATGATTCTACTCATTTTCGGTGCTTTGTTTGTGTAAATTGTGTGTGGACTTTTATACCTAGTTGCTGCCGTAAGTCTCGTTACGCAATTCTAGCGTCACGAACAGACAACAAAATTAATTAAAATAGTGGAATAGGCATATTATTTCACTGTCCGCTACAATACTATTCTTCATCAATCTTTAGTCAGAAAATTTTTGCCCTGAAATGTCGGCCGTAGTCGATGTCTACGGATCACCCATTGCCAGCGCGCTACGACGACTACGAGAAATAAGATGCTTGCTACAAAGAATATTCATTTTAAGAGGAACGCTTTAAAATAGAGCGGAGGTGAATCGATTTGGCTTAATAGTTAGTGCACTGGAACTATGGTAAAAGTATGGTACCTACTTACTATAAAAAATTTACAATAAAAATAGCTCATTCGTAATTATATCTCCCCCAATCCATTCATTAAACGCTAATACTTAGCTTATAAATATTTTTAGAAAAAGGTGACCTTTCTTTTCGGGCCAAATAAGTACCGTGGTACAAATTATTTTAAACTATTCGTTTAACTATATAAAAGCTTATCCAATCCGCCCAAAATCCAGTATGTAAAACGGATTGTCGGGAATCCAAGAATTAATAGCAGCAGCTAAATCACGGAGGTTCAAGTAAATACAGCAAGGTCATTAGAGTAAAGGAAACAAAAATCCAGAAAGAATAGCCGATTTAAAATTAAATAATACCATTCACATACACCACTTCTAGGGATAGCAAAATACCAAAACGGAATGTTTATTTTTTTTCTGATGTGACAGTCAGTCTGATTTTAACATGTTTTAACAAGACTGAATATCGAAAAATGTTTACATAACCTAAAGCTACATCGCAAAAGCTAAACGCATCAAAATCAAGAAAATGGTGCTTGCCAGCTAAAAAAACATATGTTGTTAGTAATAATATGCTTTTGAACTATGGTTTTTAGTGGAACAAATAGATTTAAAAATATGTAATGTATTTTTTTGGAATCTACAATATTTTTCCTATTTTTGGTATCTTTGAATCTAAGCCTCAGTTGTATGGAAGAAAGAAAGGATCCTTTAGCTAGATGAAAATGATAACTTTCTAGTTTTGCAATAAATCAACTTATCGAAACAAAGGGAAGAAAATCTTGTTCTTACGTAGACACATACTTACGTGTTTATACACGTATCTAGATGTGACCATCTATCTGTGTCCAAATTAGGTTTTCTACTGATCTAAACAAAGGATCTAACTTCGCTACCTAAGTAATGAATGTGTGTCACGTAAAATGGAACTAAGGATTTTGTTTTTGCAATATATAGAAGTGATATAAAATAAAATGTTACTATCCAAAAGTTGACTGCATCTCTGTAGAACAGGTATAGTTAGAAAAAGTGTATAAGAATAATATGCAATGTAAGCCAAATGCAGTTTTGTAGACCTTATTTTAGTATACTTATCAATCAATCAATCAAATCATTTATTTGTAGACACAGGTATTAAAACAGATGGTGACAATTACATCGTATCACTATGTCTGGCCATTAACAGACATACAAATTTAAAGTACCTAACTAAAATATGTAAAGAAAAATGTCGAAATTCTTATGCAAAAAAAAAAAATACTATTATAAACAATGTCATGAAATTAATTAAACAATTTTAAAAAAACTTTAAAACAATCACAAATCAACAATAATAATAAGAAAAAATATATAGCAGTAAATCAGTCAAAATTAATGTAAACTAGTCTAAACTACTAATACACCCTAGTCCTAGATTATTGCTACCACTTTTCAGTCAAGGTATAATAGGCTTTCTTTATTAGTAGTGACAACAAGTCCTTACGAAATGTAGTTGGGTTAGCATCTTTCAGTTTCTTTGGTAGTTTATTAAAAATTTCAGGTGCCATACAGAAAAAGCCATTTCTTTTCAACGCAGTTTTCGTAATTGGAAAGCGTAATCTATTTCCATGACGTTTGCTTACCTTTGATTGGCCATCGGACAAAGTGGGAAAAAGATGCGGATTCTCTCTGACAAACATTGCTGTTTCATATATATAAAGGGAAGGTACTGTTAGTATCTTTAAATCTATAAAATGTTGTTTGCAGCTATCTCTTCGTTTTAAAGACTTAATACACTTTTTTTGGGTAAATACACTTAGTGTATTTACTTTCACTTGCTTCAACATATTTGAAACTGGTAATTTTTTAACGAAGCAGTCTGGTATTATCAGAATATCAAAATATCAGAATTTTTCCATACAATGTTTATAAAATTATATAACCCAATAAATCGAAATGAATAAAAGAATCATACCAATTAGAAACGTATCTTAAAATGTTATTAGTTGACAAACGTTACTAAACTATAATATATTTTCTGATAAATTTTATAAAAATCCAATTTATTAAAATAAAGTAATATGTTTACAACATAATAAATGAATTACTATTAATATATTTTCGACTTACTATGTTCTTATAATTTATAAATTATTTACAAAAAATATAAAGAAATATAATGAATTTAGAAAAAAAAGTTGAATACCTAGAAAACATTTTATAATAAGTGTCTGCCAAAATCCTTACAGGGTCAAGTATTGTCAACTTTATTTCACGTGATTGTGCAATAAAGATATTAAAATTTAATTATGATTTTCTTAACATTGCATTAGATATAAAAATTTAAGCTTCTTCACATAAAAACACACAACAAGCAGCAAGGACTTTCTTCATTAAATCATTTATCCGCATATATAAAACACATTTAACTTCTGCATTAAATCAATAAAATATTTTGTACATTGTGTAGCAAGCAATAAATAAAGATATCGTTCTCCAGCACAGGTAAGCATTTCTTACTATCATTCGTTTCAACAAAAACATCCGTTCCCCCGAGGTCAGGAAGACAAATTGCTCAGGTCATTCCTCCCAAATTGAATGTCTCCCGAACAAACCGCACGCCAATACGAAAGACATTGACAACAATAAAAACCATAGTTAATCTGGGGAGCATGCCAAGCAAGAAGCAATAGTCGTAAAGTCAACTCGAGCGGGATTCCCCTCACGTACCTAATATTGTTTAAGGGTAATACTTTTACCTGCCCGGCAAATTATATCGTGTCCCGCATTGTATTAACGAGGGGTAAAAATATAACCAGTATGCCAGGTTGATATGTAGAGAATATTATTTTTACATTTTAATTCAATACAAGTTGGTCGTTGGGATTTCATTCGGATTAAACGTATCATTTTCGGTCTATTATTGTCACCACTGCTGGGATCATTGATAATCTTTGATCATAATCATAATAAACTAAAAGAAGCCCTTGTTTATTTATAAAGATTTACTTTTAAATGGTGAACGATACAATTTTCAAGCATTTTCCGGGGATTACTCTCCACACGTTAGAAAGTTACAAAATTCCCTCTCTCTCGCAGTCCGGCCATAAGTTCTGTTACAAATGAAAATGCATTTTTTTTTAAAAGTAATATAATTTTTCTTAAACTTATATGCACTTATTTATTTAAGTCTCAGCAAAAAATAAAAAATATTCTATTCAAAATGGCCACCTTTGGCTTTTATAGAGGCCTTTAATCTGTCTGGCCACGAATCTATGGTTTTACGCACTGTTTACATAGGAATTTTCGCCACTGCTTGCTCCAGAGATTTTTTAAGAGACTCGATGTAGCCGTGTCGCTTAGAGCAGGCCATGTGCTCTAAAACTGGCCATAATTTGTAATCTAAAGGCTCGAGGTCTGGGCTAGATGAGGGTCAGTCTTTAGCTCTTATAAAGTCCGGAACGTCGGATTCAAGCTAGATTTGGGTAGTTCGTGCCTTGTGACCAGGTGCAGAGTCCTGCTGTCAAGTCCACGGTACATTATAAAGTGTATTGCTGAGAGATTTCACAACACGATCCAAGATTGTCTCTTGATACACTTTAGCTGAAGTTTTCACTCCTTTTTCTCAAAAATGTAGCTTTGTGACGCCTTGATAAGACACGCCCCATCAAACCATCACTGACGCAGGATGATGACCACGTCGCACCTTACCGACCACTTGAGCAGCTTCTATTGAACTGTGACCGTACACTTTGTCATTTTGCTTATTGTAGTGCTCTTCAATCGTGTAATTTTTTCACGGCAAAGAGGATATTTCTGTGCATTTCACCTTCCTATCGTGATATTTCGAATAGAATATATTTTTATTTTTTGCTGAGAATTTTATAAATATGTACATTTAACTTTACTTCATAAAAAAAGCATTTTCGTATGTAACAGAACTTTTGGCCGGACTAGGTATATTTATATTGGTTTTAATTTTAATGGAGGCCTCATATAAATTATGCGATAACCATAAATCAATATTGTGTAAATTTTCTGTTGAATATTGAACCGTATGTGCCATTCGGGGAATATCATTTATAATAATGATAATATTATATTATATTGCCCAAACAGCATTAACGGAAAATATTGGTGGGAGCCGTAAATAGAATGTCTCACATCTACTTAAGTGCCATTAGGTCTGATGTCGTAAGTGGGACACCGTAAAGTTTTATATTTCTAATGTGGTTGGTAGAATCAACGAAAAGATGACGTGCCATAATTTTAATTCTTTTTTAAATGTAAAATTCCACATTGACTCCAATACTATTCCTAATTATTAAAATCTGTAAATTTAGTATATATCAATAGTATTTTCTTTATTTTATAATTATTATAACTACGTATTTTTTAATATTTCGTGATTATATTTTTACATAGCTGTGTTTTAGTTCACTGTGTCAATGAGCGTTGTGCCTGCATTTCAGTCAACACACGTCATAAAGTGTAATTACGAACTTCACTAATGGCTTCAGTCGACTAAATATGTCGAAAACTATAGCCAAAATAATTTAAGTTACAGTTAGGTAAGGGGATCTTCTTATTACTAAGTAGGTAGGAACTTGACTGTGAAACAGTCAGTATTAATTAATTTTGTTACTGACAGTTTTGTCAGTTTTTGGAACATTGTATTAATTTTTAATTTAAAATATTTGTCTATTCTAGGTTTTTATCATGTATGATAATTGTTCTGGTCTTTGTCTGAACATTTATGAACATTTGTCTGAACTTTTATGAACATTTTACTTGCCCACAATCTGAGAATTGTGGACAAGTACCTAAACTGTTCATAAGTCGAAGCACGGAGAGTATTCGTTCTACTTTGTAAGTTCTTCCATTGAGTTTTCCAATTTATTCTGGATATTACAAATTAAAATATCGTAGTAAAACTTAGAAAACAATATTTCTAAAGTTATAGCTGTTAAATTTATTGGTTGATTGATATTAAATTGATTAAAGAGACCTTCTAAACTTCTTTATGAAAACTAAGAGAGTTGAGGGACTTGAGCGACAATATTATATGTTTAGACATTCCTCGGGGAAATTTGCGGGTTAAAGCTGGCAACAAATTAAAATACAAAATAAATAATGTTGGAAATTATATAGAACGGACCCTCAGGGGTAGCGGCTGAGTCAATAAAATGTTGAAACTTCTGAAGTACAATAAAATAAAATAATCATGACTAATAAAGGTTTTTGTTTTGTTAAGTTATTTGTATGTCTTGATAGTACCCTGTTGTGTCCGGCAGAATCTAATAGCACCTATTTTTTACAGATAAGAGAGCCCCAAAAGTGGACTATGAATACGGGAGGGAAACAATGCATCTCGTAAACATCAAAAATGGACAGCAGCGTTTTCAAAACAGCCAATCCGTCTAGCAAGCGTGGCGATTCTAGCAAACTGCTTCCGTTAATGAATGGATTTTTTAGGTTTTGAACTGTTCCTGGTAGTCCTGCTATTCTTAGCTACGGTGGTGGTAACGGTGTCGTTGGGGCAACCCTGCCCCACTCTGAGATTTTTAAGCTCCTGCGTGCTTAGAATCTCTAGGTAAGTTACGGCTACTCGACCTGGCTACAACACGCGTACAGTGAATAATGACGAAAAACAGACGGAGTTGGAAGAAGATAGTAAGTTACATTTCTACAAGCTTCAGAAAAGTTTCCTTAATAAAAAAAATATGTTAACATTAAAGGTAGAAAAAACAGGCCTTGCTGTATTTGTCGCAGCTTCTTCACGGTACAGTCTATCGTCGTAGAATTTATGTAGCCATGGCATAGTTGATGACTTCCAATAAATGTATTCTAAATGCTTATATAGAATAAAAAACTTGTAAGCCGTCACGGGACGCCTGGCAGATGTGAAACATCGACATTATTTTGTGAAAGTAATATGCAGAGAAAAACAGATTGCGATAGGAACTAAAGATAACATAATTATAAAATAAAATATTACGACTATTTTTCATAAAATGATGACTGTTTATTTAATAAACATTTATTTTCTTTAAATACAAAAATTTGAGAATTTATTTTAAATCGTGACAACTTAATTCTTCTAATCCGTGACTTTTTTAAATCGTGACAACTTAATTCTTCTAATCAGTGATCTTTCCGCTTCACGCTGTTTCAATTTGTCTCTGTTCTGCTCCCTGTATCGTTTTTGACGTTCTTTTTTATTAAAATTTACTCTAAAACAAATATATATATTTACACTTATATATAAGTGTTAAAAGAAGCTAAAATAAAAATTAGTATCTTCTGGTACTATTAAATTAATAAAATCTTACGTAACACTAATAGTATGTCTTGTGTTTAACTGATCTTGGTGATGTCCAGTTTCAATAACAATATTTTGTGACTCTTGTGATGATTTTTGGCTACTGAAATATTTATAAAGAATATGTTATTAAAATATACATAAAAATTTTATAGATAGTTATTGCAATATATTACTAAAGATCGTAAATTATAAATATTAATAATAAATGTTTTAATATAAATTCCACCATGATTAGAAAACAATTTATTTAATTTATAAATTTTTCAATGTTCATATTAATAACAAATAAGAGAAAAAAACATTCCTGCTCTACACTCCATCAGTTGATTTTGAAATACAATTTTGTCAGTCTTAATAAATTTATTCTTTAAGCAATTGTATTCATGCATTAATTTTAATTAGATTGAAATCAAAATTAATTAAAATTAATAATTAATTTAAAATATAGCGTGGCGACGCGTCCCCACTCCATACACACTACGTCATATGGACTGTGTATATATATCATCATATAGCGTGGCGACGCATGCCGTGGCGACGCGTCGCCATGCCAGAAATCGGTTTTACGTGCGGCTATAGATGTTTCACATCAAAAAGCGTTTTATCTTAGTTATGCTGATGCTTAATTAATCTGAACGGAGGGTAGGACAAGAAAATTCTTAATTCCTGTAACTTACTATAGTAACGAGAGGGCTACTAAAACTCCCTATGTTGTGGCGGATTTAGTGTCCACAAGTCCCTTATTAAGAACGTGGTTAGCAAAGGAGTGTGGACCAGGGTAGTTGAAACCTAGAATGTCAAAAATGTTTTCGCTGAATGAATACACATCTACGCTCACGGATGAAGGATATCTATGCAGCCATATAGCGACAAAACCTACTTCACAATTATAAACTGGGACTTAAACGGAAAGTTGGGGACTTTGCAGTGATGAGTTGGGAGTTTGGTAACGGAACATCAGTGGGTTTAAGATATAACGGAGAGGGAGAACCTCTGCATGAAAATAACTAATTAAAATGTTATATAAATAATACACTTCTGTCATAAATAGGTTTCGCAGTTTTCTCAGTTTTTTTTGGGTGGACTAAATTCTTAAAATTTTTTCTAGCATTAAATATAGCCTATGTAGCTTTCCTATTAAATATATTCCTATTCCTGTTAAATATACCCTTTGTACTGAGCCTGAATTCCAAGCTTTCAAATTTTGAAAAAAATTTTGAAATCAGCTTAGTAGTTTTTGAGTTTATTCATTGCAAACATACAAAAATACAAATCTTTTCCCTTTATAATATTAGTGTAGACTAGCGGCCCGTCCCGGCTTCGCACGTGTGGACAAAATTTTTTAAATTTTTTCTAGCATTAAATATAGCCTATGTTACTAAGCTTGAATGTAGCTTTCTAATGGTGAAAGAATTTTTGAAATCGGCTTAGTAGTTTTTGACTTTAGTCATTGCAAACATACAAAAATACAAAAACAGAAATCTTTCTTCTATTCTTTCTGTGTACTGTTCTTATTTCTCTGTTTGTATTTGTGAGCAATTAAGACTATATATACTTACATATTTATCAAATATCTTCTATTGATAAAACATGTAAGTAATAAAAATATAGGCAAATTACATGTTACAAATAACATAAATATTGTTTATAATGTCTTTATATTGTTACTACTCAATTTATATGTTATATTTTATTGTTTATGTAAAATCTTTAGTTATATTTTTGTAAGGCAAGCCAAACCGCCTATTACGTAAACGATTTTATCTCTAGACAAAGGTTCTCTGGTAGACCACCACCACTACCTGGCTATTTAGTTTTAATTCCTTATTGTACTATATTTCTATGTATTTTGGTGAATAATAAAGTATATTGTATTGTACTAAGCCCAATCAAAATATTAGGCGGCACCTAGTAACGTACTTATAACGATTATTACTTAAGTTATCCTTTGAACACCGCTCCTGAACAGGGGGCAAGAAAACTGGATTAAAAACAACAGTAATGATTGTGAAAATTTAGCTGGTGTGCTAAATACCTTCCAACAATTAAATCGGGCAAGTTCCTAACAACTCAATTTATTAAAAAAT
The DNA here is from genome assembly GCA_927399485.1 of Calamotropha paludella. Classification (NCBI taxonomy): domain Eukaryota; kingdom Metazoa; phylum Arthropoda; class Insecta; order Lepidoptera; family Crambidae; genus Calamotropha; species Calamotropha paludella. The sequence continues at coordinate 6,688,016 of OV656808.1, read as the reverse complement.
AATCCAGAGGCATCGTTGTCCATATTATTTATTAATGTTTTCTTTAATTCTGTATTTTCTACCGGTACGGGCTCTGTGTAAAATTGGAAATAAATAGTTGTGAGTTATAAGGAATTTCTAAAATTAAATCATTACATCATTAAGTCTCGCAGTGTGTGTTTTATTTGAGATATTATTTTATCAATTATGGAATCCTAAGCAGATGGAACGCTCCAACTGTAATATAGTTTTATTTTCCCACGTTTTTCTTAGGTCGCTTTCTTGTCTGTTTGCTTGTCTGTCGTCTTGTCTGTCCGGTTGGAATCTTGTATCTCAATTTTGAGGCACTTCCCGACCACCTAGCGAGTTGAAACTTTTAGGGTAGGTCAGAACCCGATGACAATGTAGGCTTAAACAAATTTCAACTTTCTAGGTGCACTTTCAGGTCAACTTTCAGCAACTTTCTCTTTTGTATGGGGCTTATCCGATTGTTGCGTAACACATGGTAACTTCGTTGAGTTAATAATTAAAAAGAATAAAATAATAATACTATATTTAAAAATCTAAAAATCCCACGTTTTTCAGTGACCAAAAAAGAATAAAATAACCCGGCGGGGCCAAGCGAGGGGCCACTCAAAACGTTGGGGCGCATCTTTACAAATATCTCAACATCTATGCATATCATACATCTCGTTACATCTCCATAAGTAACATGCGCCTGGTCACTGAAAAACGTGGGATTTTTAGATTTTTAAATCTAGTATTATTATAGTGTGTAAGCGGTGCAAAAGTGTAAAAACTATAAAGTTTACGGATGTTGCAAAGGGATAAAACAAATTCTAACAAGCAAAGGTAACTCCACCCTGTAAAATAGGCCGTATATTCGTACCCCCGTTATACATAGGAGGGTTGTTAAATGCTGACATATGTATAAAACGTCTCCCCAAACTTTCAGTATTTATGCCTAATCAGTTGTAGTTTCCAAGCTGTCACAGCACTTCTGTATCATATCGCGAGAGCCAGTCGGGCTTGTTATCTGCCGTACCATATTATGGGCATCATTGTTTTTGTTCATTCGGCGCTGCTTTGTCTTCCTTAGGCCATTCACACACTGCAACTTGCCCAACGGGTTGTGTTAGATAACGTATTTAGGGGACAACGCTCCCCACTTTGTCTATGTATCATATGAAACCTAAATGTACCTTAAAGCTTTTCTTATTGGAAAAAGAATCTGAATTTTAGAAGGGTTTGAGTTTAATTCAGATTGAAACAAAAATAGAAAGTGTATGATGAAATTAGGTAGAGCGGGCAATCCAGGAGGTATTGTTTATGTTTGGATGAGCTTTTGGTGCAACGTTAGCGATTCTACTTGTGCGTCAATAAAGTCCTGGCCAGGGCATACTTAATGTGATGGGTACTATCTCCATTGAAAATCTAAAGTAAAAGCTCTAATTTATTTCGAACTAAATCATTATCATGGAAATTTAATTAAAAGTAAACTTATTAACTTATCAATGTCTGCATTGCCGAACGGGGTTCAGTGCTGATTAATGCATTGCAGTTCGAAACATGAAGGAGCTGGTGATAATATTCGATTACCACTGGGATGATCTGGTCTTTAAGAAAGTTTTTTAACCTCCATTATTGCTGGTTGATCGCGATAACTACTGCGCTATCGAACTCCTAATAGTTGGTGAGAATTGTTAGGAATCCAAAATTAGAACAAATTCCACTGTGTAGCGTTTGATAGTTTCTACCCATGTGCCAAACACTAATAGTAAATTACAAGAGCCTTACTATACTATATACATATATGACTTACTATATATAAATATTAGATAATAGAGTATTAATTTTCAAATAAGACATTTTGTTCCAATGTCGCCATGTCTCCCCTTTAAAGATATTCTTAGAGGCTATAAAATATTTACTTAGATAACATCACAAATGGATAGAATCAATTATTGATATATTGTTTACAATGTTGGACAAGGGATCGAATAGTTTGCGTGGGACGATGTTCCAACAATATTAATAGCTGTGACCGACCATGTCAAATTAATAAAAGAAAACGATTACCTAGTTTTTCTTTTATCTGACATTTCGTTGTGTCCATTGGATATTTATTTAATAAAAATGAAAAATAGTCTAAGTCATGTAAGCATTTCATGAGTGTTTAATCGATTTACATAATATTTAATATGACAGTTGTTTGTTTTGGTCGAACATAATTCAACTCATATTTGTTAAGGCATGTACAAATGTAGTATATTTTTAGTTTCTAAGTCAAAGTCGTTTTATGTTTGAATAGTGTAATTACAATCAGACAAAAATAGATTATTGTACTGAAATAAAATATATCTTTTAAAAGTATAAATCGAATAATCTCTGCTTATATACGTATAGAAAGAAGAAGAGAAACTAAACCAAAAACAAATAGGAGAATTCAACGGGTCTTTCAAGGTCTCGGTAACTCGAATGGAAGAGTATTTATTGTAATATTTGTTTTACAACTGAACCTATAAAAATTAAATGCTTAAAATCTAAAATAGAATAAATAACAAATGTTTAAAAAAATATGGCAGTGTTGTTGTATGCGGTAACACAACAATCCTGAGCAGGCTATGATCATATTAATAACAGTATTTATGTGCGTTGAAGAAGCGAGAGATGCATGTCAGGATCTTAGAAAGTGTAAATCTGTGATCTCTGACTAACCTTGCGGGGAAAAAGCGTGGTTGTATGTATGTGTTCAAATTGCATTACTTAAGTAAAGAAAAATGTTCAAATTCCATTACTCAAGTAAAGGAAAATGTTCAAATTCCATTACTCAAGTAAAGAAAAATGTTCAAATGCCATTACTCAAGTAAAGAAAAATGTTCAAATTCCATTACTCAAGTAAAGAAAAAGGTTCAAATGCCATTACTCAAGTAAAGAAAAATGTTCAAATTCCATTACTTAAGTAAAGAAAAATGTTCAAATGCCATTAATCAAGTAAAGAAAAATGTTCAAATTCCATTACTCAAGTAAAGAAAAATGTTCAAATTCCATTACTCAAGTAAAGAAAAATGTTCAAATTGCATTACTCAAGTAAAGAAAAATGTTCAAATGCCATTACTGAAGTAAAGAAAAATGTTCGAATTCCATTACTCAAGTAAAGAAAAATGTTCAAATGCCATTACTCAAGTAAAGAAAACTGTTCAAATTCCCATTACTCAAGTAAAGAAAAATGTTCAAATTCCATTACTCAAGTAAAGAAAAATCTTCAAATTCCATTACTCAAGTAAAGAAAAATGTTCAAATGCCATTACTCAAGTAAAGAAAAATGTTCAAATTCCATTACTCAAGTAAAGAAAAATGTTCAAATGCCATTACTGAAGTAAAGAAAAATGTTCAAATTCCATTACTCAAGTAAATAAAAATGTTCAAATTCCATTACTCTGATAAAGAAAAATGTTCAAATTCCATTACTCAAGTAAATAAAAATGTTCAAATTCCATTACTCAAATAAAGAAAAATGTTCAAATTCCATTACTCAAGTAAAGAAAAATGTTCAAATTCCATTACTCAAGAAAATAAAAATGTTCAAATTCCATTACTCAAGTAAATAAAAATGTTCAAATTCCATTACTCAAGTAAATAAAAATTTTCAAATTCCATTACTCAAGTAAAGAAAAATGTTCAATTTCCAATACTCCAGTAAAGAAAAATGTTCAAATTCCATTACTCAAGTAAATAAAAATGTTCAAATTCCATTACTAAAGTGAATAAAAATTTTCAAATTCCATTACTCAAGTAAATAAAAATTTTCAAATTCCATTACTCAAGTAAAGAAAAATGTTCAAATTCCATTATTGAAGTAAAGAAAAATGTTCAATTTCCATTACTCCAGTAAAGAAAAATGTTCAAATTCCATTACTCAAGTAAATAAAAATGTTCAAATTCCATTACTCAAGTAAATAAAAATTTTCAAATTCCATTACTCAAGTAAAGAAAAAAGTTCAAATTCAATTACTCAAGTAAAGAAAAATGTTCAAATTCCATTACTCAAGTAAATAAAAATGTTTAAATTCCATTACTCAAGTAAAGAAAAATGTTCAAATTCCATTACTCAAGTAAATAAAAATGTAATTAGACTTTTAAGGCGGCCGAAGCCCGTCAACCTGCACTTCGGCGCACAATGCAGTTACAACAATAATGCACAACGCATTTTCCCCAGATTAATTTGGATAGATGAAACTAAACTACATCTTTAAACTGGCGACATTCTTCTGCATTTTGATTGAATGTTAAAAAAAAACTACAAAAATGAATTAAAATACTTATAATTGCTTCTTTTTTATCCCAATTTCTCTTATTATCACAAGTTAGGATAAATTCGTTATTGAAAAAATTAAAATATACTTTGCTCCGAAAAGGGGCATAACCCTTTGGTAGATGTCAAGATAATAAGTCACCCAATATACAAGCATCATGGGACATTAATTATTCATAATAAATTAAGATAAAGTTACAGGTATTCACTTTATCGACGAAGTAGGAGTGCCTTAGAAGGACTTGGAAGAACTCCGGTGAGAGAACACGAAGGTCACTGTTTCTATATATTATTAATACCTCTCGATCTTTTTTATTTTGTGAAAAACTATTGTGTCATATACACCTAGTAGTATGAAAGTCGAACTATATATGTTATTCATAAAGAGTTTGATAAAATTATAAACAATTATTTGTTACAATAATTCAAAGGAGAAAACTCTGGTTCAGTTGGCTTTGGAGGCCTGTGTCCCTGCATTGGGGACATTAATGAACAGATGACGATGTGGTTCAACAAGCATACATAATCAACATAATCATAATAGGGTATTTGACTACAGTGAAAATATAGATTAAATTAATAATTGTTTACTTAACAGCAAACATTTTTTACCCATTTTGGCCCATATACTTATAAAAAAAATGTTTATAAGAAAATAATCATTGGGTGCGTTTGGCAGAAAAAAGCGTTTGACGGCGCTCGTTAGCGCTGAGAAACAAAGTATACAGTTATCGGCAAGGACACGTTTTCTAACTTTCGCAGCGCTGATGTTTTCCGCCATTTTGCTTAGATAAGTTTGATACCTGCATTAATTGGTGCATTAATAATAGGAGCAGCGATATGATCACCAAGAATATCGTCTATTTCGTCTTCTTCAATATCGTTGTTCACTAAATTATTCATAGTTTAAAATTTTTATTTAGAATGTTTACAATAAATGTCAGTTTAAGTTTTACGTATAACAAATTGACAGCTAAAAGTTTGCTGGCAAGCAGGTTACGTCATGACATCGAGTAACCTGCTTAAAAGTGTCTTTAGCGTTTCAGCGGACTCCTTTTTCATTTAAACTTGAGTGGTAATTTTTACAGAAAAAAGAGAAATTAACAAAGAATCAATCAAAATGTAAATCTGTTCATAACAATTATGTAGAGCAACTTATTTGCGACATTTTCCTTATTGTTACCGCTCTAGTTTGATATAATCCTTAAAGAAATATTTGCAGCGTTGTTTTCGATGAATCGGTCTGCATGAACGGTAATATTTTACACAGAGAGTACTCCGATGCTGTAGGATATTTCCCATGCGGAGTGTATTTCAGTGTGGCGTCACGGTGTACGCTGCATTGTAGTAATATTCAATTTTATTATACATATTTTGTGAAACTTACAGTTATACGTGATACACAATTTATACAAGTGGTTAACAATGTACAAATTAAAACATTAGTCTGAGGGCAAATTACACAAATAATTTTATTATTTTCTAAAACTGTTTAAAGTAGAAGATGAGAAAAAATAGAAAAAAATTGTAAATAATATTAAGGGCGTTGTAATTTTGCACTATACAAAGTATAATGAATACTAAAATGTCAAAACAATCATACTTACTCATTCTGTCATTGGTTCTTTGACTCCTGTGAGAGTATAAATTTGGACGTACCAATCAAGGCGATCATCAAAGTGAGCGCTATGATACTTTAAATATCTTATTGTTCTTAAGGGTTTACAGAGACTACGATAAGGTAAGTAACTTACAATTCAGCATCGAGAGATAACTGAGTCTTGGATGATATGTCAATGTTAAATTTCAAAAACCTCAGATTTTCTAAGTTTAGTGTATTAAATTGGTGGACAATTATTCACTGAACATATCTAAATTAGTTTAGGTATAGTACTCGGCGAATCAGTCTTCAAGGTAGGCCAGAAAGGCCGTATAATTAGCATATTTAAAGATGTTACAGTTTTCTAGAGCATAAACTATAATGTTTTAATAATATTATAATAACTGAACGTAAACGAGAAGCAGTATGAGAGATGACAGAAGTATGGGAGCAGAAACTATAAAGAATACCTTGAATGGAATAAAGTCAAATTAGTGTAAAACAATTGCATGTTGTAACTTCCACATTAGACTTTAAGCTGTTGTTTAGGAATTGGTATAGAATAGCACAGTAAGTGGACTTACAATATATTAGGAAATGTATAGTAACATAAACATGTAAACTTCAGCCATTACTGGAAAACTAACTAAAAAATAAAGATTTTGAATTATTGTTTACAGGAATGAACGATTTTCAATTTTCAACTTTCAACTCAAAAGTTAGATATGATTACAATAACATGATCAGTGAAACATTGAACGATAAAACTCTAGACTGATACATATTTTACTTACTTAACTACATCATCGGCATACGGAAGTCCAATAAAGTGGAGAGTTGTCGATAAAAAACATTCTGATATTATAATCACGTATTCAATATTAAGCTGCCATGCGTCAGATCAAAGGGCACTCCAGCCTGCGTGTAGCCGTTCCATACGAATTCTTATTCAGAAGTGATGCCTTTTGAAATTTAATGTGACCCCACGTATCGTGTTTAGCTAATAATCCGAAACGTGTGAGCCTCATACGTTTCTAATTTACTTTTATATCGTAAAAATGCTGGTGAAAAAAATCTTTATGATTTATTTATTCTAGAAACAGTGTATTATTGCTGATGGTTACTCCTGATATTAAGTCTGGTACGAATTGAAACTGTCGATCATAATTATCTAGTCCGATATAAAACGTGTATAAAAATCGTTTATTTCATACGTCATAGATAAAGTCAAATAAATAATCCCTAAAACCACGAAGCCCTTCAAAGACGGGAAATAAGAAATAATACTAATGGATTTCTTATATTCCGTAAGCCTTTGTTCATTATTAAAAAACATGTTTTCATATTAAACAAGGAGTAAGTTTGAAAATAGATTATCTGAAAGAGATAATATCAGTTGCCATATTCGTTACGTTAATAATGGAGATCTGTACCTTTTGTCTTTCTAATACGGCCTTGCATTTGGCATCAAATGAAAGCCTTTAAAAGAGGCCGAAAAACGGATTACGAGTGAGGACCGACCGCTCGCGGCTATAATGTGTTTTGTGAGCTTTGTTGGATAGCGAGTTAAACAGAATTTATCAAACACATGTTTGATGCTGCAATAATTTTTCGAAAGCCAATTTGTAATTGACCATTATTTATCGAAATGAGCGAAAAATTGTGGTTTTTATCTTTATATTTATTAATTTATAAGAGGAACTTATTACTAGAGTTTTTAATTTAATTTTTTGCATTCGCAATGTCATATTTCTATAACATATAAAATACGCATGTAAAAAACGCTATCCGGGCGAGTGCTCTGAACACTGAGTTACCGAGACGCTGGTAGACGTCGAAATTTACAAACGTATTTCAACTTCTACTATGTACTAAAGTAATATTTTATAGCTGGTTCCATCTTTATCGAATGTTTAATATTTGTAAAAAATATTAATGTCGATATTGAAGGTAGTTAGCATTCAACATCGGTGGAACGATACTAGCTCATAGTAGAAGTTGAAATACGTTTTTAAATTTCGACGCGTCTGCCAGCGTCTCGGTAACTCAGTGTTCAGAGCACTCGCCCGGATAGCGAAAGGGCGTGGATTCGAATCCTACCTAAGGGCTTATAAATAGAGTATTGAGTAATTTTTTTACCAAAGTGAACTTTTTATAAGTGCATAGGACTACTATTTTATTATAGATAGATCCACACGGTTTGTTCAACATGCATACATCCTTACTAATATTATAAATAGGAAAGTGCGTTTGTTTGTTTGTTTGTTTGTTCCGCTTTCACGCCGTAACTACTGAACCGATTGCTTTGAAATTTTGCAGACGTGATAAAAGTCCGGATTAAATAATAGGGTACTTTTTATCCTGGAAAAATTGATATTCCCGAGGAAAAACAAAAATATTGTTTGCTTGATGGATGGATTGTAGATGGCGCTGTGTGTCGTTTAAAACAAGGTAAAATATTGCAAACGAATATAAACATGTAAATTTAGAAGCTAAATGATACGATAATGAATCCCCGAAAATGAGGAATTCCCGAGGGATGATAGCTTACGCTATTTAGTTCTTGAGGTATGCGATAGATGGCGCTGGGTGTTTTTTAAAACATGGTAACGATGTGTTTTTTTAAGATACGTAAGAAGTGGAATGAATTATATGAATTTTGTATCCAGCGTTACATCGCGCTTCCTAGATTTTTTCGTGGGTATGAGAAGTTTTCTTTTAGTTGTGCTAGTTACCGCAATATAACCGAATTCCACGCGGGCGAAGCCGCGGGCGGAAAGCTAGTATTATATAATATGAAATAGAAATATTTAGTAAGTTACAACAAAAAGCGATGCAAATAGGTGTTAACTTAGCGATACCTTCAGTCAGAGAGACTTATTTACAACAATTAGTCGTAAATGATACACGTAATGAATAGAGTTATACTTGTGTTTTATTAAATTGAGAATGAAATTATCTATGCAGCTACTATTTGTTTTTAATAATTATAACAGTCTTTCAGGATATAAATAAATCCCGCACTACCAGCGATAAGTGGTCAAACCTGCCACTGAAATAGGCACTGTAAGTAATGTATGACCAGTCCGGTCGCCGTCTCGTCACAGCTCTAACTGTATCATTCAACGTAGTCTGCTCGTTACCGTGTATAGAGCTCAGAATAGACAGATATGGAGATTATCTTTTCAAGTCCCGGCTAATGCTGCTTTCATGATCCTAACGAACCCCGTGATTATGCAAGAATATACGATTCAAAAGTCCGGCGGAATATGTGGGCCGTACATCAGAGGAAATAAAGCAACTAGTTTTTATGGACTTTTGAAATGTATTTCATATTAATATTGCCTTTAAAAAGAAAAGTTAAAAGCGTTTTTAGCAAATTATTACTTGCAACACTGATTTTTTTATTTATTTTTGATCTAATGCTTGTTTGCAGAGTTTTATGATTATTCACTTATGGAGTAAGTTTCGGGGAAGAAAAAGAGGCATATAGTATCTATCTACATATATGAAAATTCCCTGTCACAGTGTATGACCGATATGAACTTCGAAACTACTCAACTATTTTTGATGATCTTTTTTTTCATTTTGCTGGATTTGTTTCCACTTAGGACATAGGATAGATTTCATTTAAATTTATATTAGAGCAACGTGTGGCCGGGTCAGCTAGTATATTATATATATGATTATATCAATTTTTAGTTTAACAGGTGCCGAATAGAAAATTGATGCAAGTAGAAGAAAATAAAATAATCCCACACCACATATCAACCACATAACTCACTCAACTCACCAATTGGCTTAATACACAAGACTTGGCGTACAAAAGAAAAGTTTATCTTTCTTCTAACTTATGATCTTCTTAATAAATAGGCACCATAACAATTGTTAACTAGATCATAAATTTGGACGCAATACCGCTCAATGACGATGATGAATTTTATTTATTCAAAATTAAATGGAAAAGCAAACTTGTTCAACACTGACTCCCGCACCGAAAGTTTCGTTTAAACTTGTATATATAACGGGAATCGAATTTTTGTCTGTTTTTAGGGTTCCGTACCTCGAAAGGAAAAAACCGAACTCTTATAGGATCACTTTGTTGTCCGTCCGTCCGTCCGTCCATCCGTCTGTCTGTCTGCTAAGATCCTTTTTCTCAGAAATGCGTGGAGATATCAAGCTGGAATTTATATCAAATACGCAGGTCTACTGTCCCTTGGACCTGTAAAAAATAAATTTTCTAAGGTAACGCCATCAAAAAATTGCAAATTTCCGAAAATTTTCGACACTCGCAAGGGAATCAATACCTACAGGGTACTTCCCGTGAACACAGAATGTTGAAATTTATTACGAAGCAACGTCTATAGCACAGATAAAGGAAAAATTGCGAAAACCGTATATTTTTAGTTCATTATATAATAAAAATATTTTTAATAATTGAATTATACTTATATACCTAAAGGGTTGTACGAAATCCTCGGTGCGCGAGTCAACTCGCACTTGGCCGGTTTTTTTCTTCAAGTATATTTACTGCCACGACACTGAATTAACAGAATAGATGTGTGAACGTTATTAAAGTTTATAAATCATTGAAGCACCCTCTATTGGTCTAAAAAAGGGCTTGGTCGAACTGAAAGGCAAATTTAACATTTCAATAAAACAACTTTTTAATGGTTTTTTGCTCATAACTTATATTTAATTTTGACGTTTCGACTCCTTTACAGAAGCCGTGATCACAGGATGACTAAGACTTCTGTAAAGGAATCGAAATGTCAGTTTGTAAATTATAAAAAAAATATGTGCAAAAAAACGTAAAAAACTAATTTTATTCAAATGTGTAATGTGTGCGGAAAAGTAAGAACTAAGTAGGCAGATTTAACTTTGTGGTTGGAGTGTTGATGCGAAGTTGGAAAATATAAGTTAAAGACAACTTATTCTCCAACAGCAAATATAAGTTTGTAATATGTAAAAATATTACTTTTGATAAGACATTATAATTTAAATAATTTGGTATATTATAGTAATACATACAGAAATATGTATATTAATGACATTACACCTAATTCCTAATTTATTGTCTACCGAAATGTTTACTCAGTATAATGTTATAGTTTTATTTCATATCTTCAAATCCTATGTATTTCCACCAATAATATGCAATGTGATACTTTTACAAGTAATTAACGAAAAAGTAGCAGCTATTTAATAATTATATTTTAAGTTATTTAAGCATTTAAATGCTGGATTATCTATACTTATATTATAAAGAAGTAAAGTTTGTGTGTTTGTATATTTGTTAAATTGTAAGGGGTAATCTCGGGATCTACTGAACCGATTTTAAAAATTCTTTCACCAATAGCAAGGCACATTATTGCTGAGTGTCATAGGCTATATTGAATGCTCGAAAAAAATTAAAGAATTTTGTCCACCCGTGCAAAGCCGGGACGGGCCTCTAGTTACATATAAAAAAATACATGAAAAAAATCATTTTTTTTTGATTTGACATGAATTTTTATTAATCGGTTTTGCATAGTTTCAAAAACGCAAAAAAGACTATTTTATAATCTTTTCTCCTATCATAATTATAATTCCTTTTAATTTATTTATTAATTAAGGCTTTCAGAAATCCATTAGTTCCTATAATTTTTCTTATTTTATATATATTGTATATAAATTATTTTCTATAATTTTAATATGAGAACTTAGCCGTGCTTACACTTTACTTTGGTATGGTATCTAATTAATTAATTAAAATATTTATTCAATCTATCTCCCCCTTATATCGCATCATTGCGCAATACAATTTAAGGTTAGATTGTAAGGTTAATTGTTGGCCAATTAGATGACTTTATCCTGATCAATGCAAATATGCATGCCAGTATCTGGCGAAAAGTGTTTGACTTCAAAAAATATTGTAACATCATTAATACTTTATACTTCACTTTCAAGCAAATAAAGAAATCATCATCAAATCATCATCTTAGTCATCCTGTGATGACGGCTCCTGTAAAGGAGTCGAAACGTCAGGATTAAATATAAAATAAAACATGCTTAAAAATACGTAAAAAAGTGTTTTATTCTAATGTGTAATGTGCGCGGAAGTGTAAGAACTAAACAAATAAAGAAATATTCTATTCTTTTCTATTCTATAATGGTTAATTCACTAATTAATAGCGGTTTATACATAAATGTAAATATGACAAAATTGATTAAAAACATCATACTGTCTCAACAACCTGTTACTCTTTATTAGAGAACCCCTAGCAATTCCTCTCTGTCTGTCTTCAAGTAAATCCTCAAATCTTCATAACCATCGAATAAAAGAGAAAATAAAGGCGTCCAAGTCCGCAAATAACAGTTTAACAATGAAATCACGATTTCCCGGTTCAACTTGAGATCGTAATAAGTTTTCGTATGCATAAATGGGTCCCATTTGAGTGTTGTAACAAAGGGAATCTCTCTTCCGACCGGGACCTCTTTCTCCCCTTATTTTTTTCTACACCACTCATTTCAATTGCAAATATTTCATTCTTTATTCATTTATCGTGAATAAAGGAAGGTTACTTATCGAACCAAACTTGTATAAAAGTGATACTTAATACAAATAAATATAAAAACCAGACACGATCGACGAAGAAAGATTATTATGAAATACATATACATATATAAATAAAATATACACATTATAAGACTTTGTTTCTTCAATATAATTACAATGAATTAGTCTTAATATGGAACTCTTAAAATTATCTTGATGTATGTGAATTTCGTAAGTTGTAAGTTTGAATGGTGTTTAAGAGGGCAACATAAATTTTAGACAACATCACATGAATTGTCCGAAACCTAAGATTAGTAGCTTTGTTATTAAAATCAGAAACAATGACGGTACTACTGTATTCAGACCCATGCCAGTATTTAAAAGGTTCGTTTTCTCTATCGGAAATTGATATTGAAAACTGAATTTGATTTTTTAAATAAGGTACTTATTTTACAAGTATTTAGTAGTACTAATTATTTATAGTTTTTAACTTAATTTTTTTTTTAATCTGAAGTTACATTTAAAGCAAATGTAGTATTAGTATCAATAATTTCACAGCTGTGGATATTCATTTTACAAATGTTTCAGATAAAATAATTCCGATTTTTTTACAATATCCAGTATCTAGCAGGGCCAGCGTTCAAATCGAATCGATCTTTCAAGACGATTTGTTGTAGCAAATCCATTGCAGGATGAAACACTGGTTTAAAAGCGTTCCCAGGTGGAGTTATCGTGAAGACAATGTTCGGAAATTAGATTCGCGTCGCAGTCGCGGCACGCTCTGGCTGGACCTTCAGATAACAAGGCTAACTGTAGACTCAAGAAGCTAAAGAAATTCTGAACGATTCACACGAAATATTAGTTCCCAATAAATCACAATTTAATAAAATGACACTTAATAACATATTTCTTAATATGCATTCGTTTCACGATAAGTAGCAAAATAGGAAAAAAACAAAGCAATATGAATAAAAGGGAAAAGATTTTCTTTCGTAATCAGCTCAATACATACGTCTTGTAAAATCTTAAGATAAAAGCTTTCGACCGGCACTAGTGGTTGCGTTAGTGGAGGCCATTGACCTAAATTTTTTTTATTATACTAAGGAAATTAAGAGGAAAGCATTACGCCTACTGCTCCGTACTTACAGCAGTTATGTGGGAGGCCTATCCATTAAAAAACTTAGTATCCTTTGTTTAATTCAATTTTAGAACAGAAATTTAGTCCCGTCCTAAAACTGAATAAAGTACCTCAGTGTTTAAGCTACTTATTGAAAGTATTTATTAATTTTAATGAAATGGAGTACTAAATAAATATAATTTTAAGTTTCGCGTGAGAAGTATTTATAACGAGTAGGTCCAAGTCTATGGTATTAGCGGTAGCAGGTATTGTGAGTTGGCTATTGGAGAGGCGAGCTGCAAGTTAAATGACCCACCAGCTGCTATCTTAACTCATCACATAGAGACGGGATCACCTAAGGAGCGGAGCTAGCATACGTGCTCTCCATTTTACCAAATCTTTTCTCCTCTTTTCTTGTATAAATGACTTTAGATACAATTTATTATCACTGATTCGCTGTTCGCTTAAATACTTACGTGTAAATATAGCAGAGGTAAAGTATATTATTGGAGCGGAGCGAACGAAGTGAGCGAAGCTCCCATGGATCAGCTTCAATGGCGCAATGTCTGTTACGCCATAACTTCCCGAATTGTTAACCGATTTTAATATTTTTTGTGTGGAATCGCATCAACAGGTTTAGGACCAGATTGTGACGGAGTGACCCAATTTCGATATTCGCAAAAATTCCCATCGACACAAAAAAAATTTTTTTTTAGGTATTACGCTCCGCTCCAATATATGGTGCTAGCGTAGCTTTATGGTTAGTGACTGCATCGCCTAGTATTTTTTGTAATTTAAGAGTAGCGATGGCCCAAACAAATTTTACAGGTGCGCAAATAAAATGCAAATAAATCTGTCGCTTTTAAATTATTCATTTTTATGTATTGCTCATAATTGCATAAAAATATAAGTGTTATAAATGTGAAAAATAAGCGTTATAATATAAAAATAAGAGTGAAATAATGAGCCACTTCCAAGAAATTTTATAATGATAATTTTATATTTTATTATTCTAATACTATATACATTTTTAGGCCTTGATTCGACTACAATCACTAAAAGCTTTATTTAAAAAAAAATACCGACTGTTATTACAATTTTGCGATGGATCCTTTGTCTCCGTTGCAGTGGTTATATTGTTGCAACTTTCTGTAGAACTCCTGCTATTGAATTGGAATAGCCATTGAGTTACATACAAAGTCATAGGAACAGGAATAGATGCTGTAAAAGCTGTTCTTAAAAATCTGTGAGTTATCTATCGAAAACATTTAATTTGCAAATACAAATCCTCAAGTTTTGCAATACCTTATGGAATAACTAAAGCCTTGCTGCTGTGCCTTGTACAGGAATCTAAACAAAAGGTAAATAAGAATAACATAGACAATATAATACATATATATTTTTTACTAGTTTTGTAATGAATTAAATATAGGATATTATCGTTTGTATCAGAAATTATTACTTTTAACTTGAAGAATTTATAAATCTTTTTCTAAAAAGAATAAGGCAACTTTTTAGTAATTTAAATAAAATTTATTTTTTTCTTAATATTTCATCGTTTATATATTTCCTTTTCCCTCTCTGTTTTTCAACAGATCTTCCTGTGATTGAGCTTTCTTTCATTATGATACATGCTTCATTGCTCACACATATACTTTTTGATCTTAAAAACGGGCAATTGAAATCTATTTGAAAGAGAATTCATTTTGATTTCAAAGAATGGAAATTTCATGTGTGTCTTTTTTTTTTGAGTAACTGCATCTTTTGTTAAGATCGATGATAGTCGTCTTAATTCATAATACTTTCATTACGAGCACTAAAAATGGAATTTATCACTTCAGTTTTACTCTCTCAATTAATCTGACTTAATTCCTTAGATAAATTATTATAATAGACAAATACTAGAAAAAATCGACTCGGCTCACAAGTGAATTCTCAGGCGGGAATTCCCACCTTATAAGATAGTGTTAAGAAATGCATAAAATATTTAAAATTATTTCCCTAGTTTTGAAGATAAGATAGGTAGCTAAGTAGTATTTCTTTACGCAAAAGAGTCTTCGGAATATTCGAAATCGGAGAGCGGCACAGAATAACAACTAAAATAATACGGTTCCACGTCGTTACGAGTTAGTACCCAATTTCGTTGTTGATCTCGGTTTAAAAGTTTTTATCGTCTCTTGAAATCGCTGAATAAATTTTGCAGATAACATTTTCATATTCATAAAGTGTTACAAAATCCTTTATGACGAAAGTTTAAAAATCTCACGACGAGTAACTTGGGCCTCGCGGAGAACTTATTTCTTAACTTTACTGCGATCGCTAGACATTGTGCGCTATTAGTTTTAAAGAGATATTTTAAATAATTCACCGGCCCACTTTTTGTATGCAAATAGTTGTTCTAGTTTCCCCTGAAGCAAAGATGAAGCTGTTAAGGAAAACTAAGGTGAGTTGGAAATAGAATTTTCACTACACTCGTGAACAAGTTATTCTAGTTTTAATATTTTAAAGTATGAACGTAAGATTGGCGAAGACAGAGTTGATTTGGTGCTTATTTAACTTTATGGCAGGAAAATTCGATTAGAAGGAAAAGACTTTTTTAAAGTAAAAAGGCAAGCGCTTGACCACTATCTCGCGTGACGATAAGCGACGATGCGATCTAGGATGTGACGCGCTTGCCTAGAATATTATTCATTCGTGATTTGAAGACCCCGTAATTGTATTTGTCAGGAAACACAGACTCACGCAATAAGTTCCACTACTGAGCGGTACGTATCACAAAATAGGAACTAAAACTCGCTGACGTTAATAACTACGCCATAGCTTCATAAGTTCTATGTCAGTAGACCTTGTTGCAGTAGAAGAAGCTACAAGAAAGTCGGAGATCCTTTTTCCTCCTTTAATAATTAAATATTATGTGTTTTGTTACATAGTTATAAAACAAATAAAACTAAGACGTATAAGAAAATGTTACTATTATAATGAATGGGTCTTAACAGGACTGTCATTACAAAAAGTAAATAGACACAAGGGTTTTAATTTCACGCGAACTTTGTCTTGAAAATAATAACAACTGACATTGTAACAGCCTTTATTCATTAGTGGTTTTAACATCAAAACATTTCAAAAGGTTGTTTAGTGAGACTGTGTGGAACTTTGTAATGAAAAGTAAAACCTCTATCTAAAAAATTCCTGAAACTTTGAACTACAAGTTTATTGTTGTTTCTTGCATTTATTGTATGAATGCCGTTTAACTGTCGTAGTATTATTACCTTACATATATAATATTTTCATAGATTTATTAAAAAGAAACTGTCAATATTCTAATATCCTTAAAAAGTGGCCGAAGAGAATCTCTGGATAGCAAGGTGTAATTTTTCGTAGAATATTTATTCTACGAAATATACGGATATACGATTTATTCTACGAATTTAACGGCGCGTGTAAAATTTAGTTAAAAAAATGAAAAGAAAAAGAAAAGGGCCGAATACAAAAAAAAAAGTGTTTTTAATGTCCTTTAACCTTTTTTGATGAGTTAAATATATATAAATAGATTTAAAGGAGGTTAACTAGGATATTAAGCTTTTAATTACAAAAATAACTTAATTCGAACAAATGGCAAGGTTTGCAATTGCAAATTGCAATTGCAATTGCAATTGCAAAATTTGGAGATATTAATGGATATGTGTAAACAGTTTAGATTGCTTAAAGGTTGGTTTTCGCTTTGGTAAATCATATGATTGTTATTGAAAACAATTGGTCGTTTACATACAAGAAAATTACACAAACTATCAAACGAAAGATGCTTTTCTTTAAGTTAAACAAGAAAACGTGTAAAATACTTAATTATCATACTGTATAGTTAATAAATATAACACGCGCGAGTCAATTTATTCGATTTGTGGGGATATTTCCGAACGATTGTTGTGATTTATGATTTGGAGCGGGTAACACCGGATGGGGTTGTGAGTGTCGTGGCGGCGTTGTTGTCACTTGTCGTGTGGCAGCTCCGCGGGGCACACGTGCAAATCCATCGGCTCTAAATCCAAGTTAATTATTTAAATCATTAACGGTTTTGTTAATACTTTGTAGCGATAATTGATTATAGGTTGATTGTAATATTCTGGCGTTCTTATTTCAATAATAAGTGCAAGTTTAAACATGATAAATAACGAAGAGGTAACGGATCGGTCTTACAACCTCTCGTGGATCCGTTAAATATATCTACAATATTAGCCGCAGAGCCTCAGAATAACAACCGATAAGTCATTTTAATACGAAAATCACTGAAACGAACCAGTCTTGCCCTTTTAATATAAGTCTTCAGCTTTACTCTTTTTCACAGCATATGTCACGGAATGAATGCTCCTATGAAGCTCCTATAAACAGCAGAAAAATAAAGAATTTAAAAGCATCTTCATGGACTGTACTAAAATATTTTGATTGTTTTATTACAATGGGATTGTGATAAAATATTCTGAAACTGAAATGCTTATTTCTATTTGTTAATTTGAAAAAATAAACTGTATTGACTGTAGAACAATAGTATTTGTTGTGCGAACAGTACACAATAACAGATTTCCATTAGCCACGTATAATTTTTCATTTCATGAAACAGCTTTGTTTTAGTGAACACCATATGAACAAGGAACGAATTGTACAGTGCAGAGGGCATAAATACGAAATCGTAAATCAAGTCCGGAACTCCACAAACAAAAGGTCGGTGACAAAATGAAAATTGTCAGTAAATTTTTAACTCATGATTGCGCCATATTCGTTCGATAATCCATCATTGAGATACGTTAAGAGGCGAAGGGGTGAGACAAAAAGGTGATTTATTGCAAAGCTCGTTAGCCATTTTAACTTTTAAATAGTGAAGTTGAAATCGTTTTTGCGTGGCCACATTCTGAAAGACTAATTGTAACTTTATTAAGCTCATTCGGGTTAAGAAATTCAAATATATTTGTTAAGCAATAAATGCCACATCTAAAAAGGCTCCAATGAATATCATGATCGTGCGGAATTGTATATGAATAGTAAAAAATGTCACCACTGCCGTGCTACATTACATGGGGCTTGGATTGAGAGATTACGGGCAAAACGGGAGTTAAGCATGCGAAGTTATTGAACGAATTATGATTTTAATTAAAGATAAATAAGTTTATTCTCAAGGTAATCAGAGCAGGTACGTATCAACAATATATTGTACCCATCACACTTCATAGCAATTACAATATAACAAAGCAAAACTTAGTATAGATAAACTATCAAATTAGTACAAGCCTTTTTTGCCAAAGTATAATTTATGAAAACGCAGATGAGTCCTCGGCTTCCTGCATCATCACATACATGATTGATCGGTTGCGACATGCTTTATAATATTATTTATAAAATGAAAAAGACTTCAGGCTATTCGTGATTTAATAAAATTTGTCTCCGGTTCAGTAAAAGAGGTAAATTAAAATTTTATATTTCAGTATCATTTTCAGTGTGTACTTTTGCACCGCTCCAGACTTGCATCTGTGTATGAAATTATTGGTAAAAACGAACTGCAAGCGACGTGTCCATTGTACGTACTGTACTGCGACGAAAATGTGGCCCGTACTGAATGATTGCGCTTTTACAAAGCTTTGTAGCGGTACATGTGTCACGAACACGCTGGCTTATCGTGTTTTTTTAAAGAGAATTTGTTTTTAAACCTCCTTCCGTGCAAACTTCAAGATTGCAACAAAACAAGTTTAAATATTTTAAATATCTTTAGTGCGATCTCTTTGAAATTAAATAATGTTACTTTATAGTATGAAGCCTTCACATACTTCGCAGGATTAACCAATTATTACGTAATAATTAACTAAATGCGCAGCCGTATGGATAGCGGTACGTATGGGTTCTATTCCCGGCTGGATAGACGTTGAATTTTCACTTATTTGAATACTGTCTAAAATAATGTCTAACATTAATTTAGTTTTTAAACCGGTACCAAATGAACATGATTTTTAAACCCGTACCAAATGAAAGGTTTAAAATTAAGAATAAATTTGAAGAACTTTAAGCATCAATGGTTTTTTGATACTTAAAATTCTTGTATATTTTTCGCTTGACACCGTCACGTAGCTAATAAGGGAAGCTCATGAATTTTACCATATCCGTTAGTCTTTCGTTTGCGGCTTAATAAGAAGACTGTAAATAATAAAGAAGTAATTTAACATGGGTATAGATATTAATAAGGTCAAAAATGAAGTAAAATAAAATTAAAAAAATATATGTTTTAGGGGCACAAGATAATGTAAAATGTTAAATTGTTATAAATTTTTCAATACTGTAATAACTTTTGTTAAGAGTCAATTGTCCTCTCTTTGTCTTCGACATAAAATGATTATCGATATGTCAAAAAATTCATGGCAGTAGCATTTATAAGTCGATGTCAAAAGAATAGACTTTATAAGTCAGCGAGTAATTATTGTCAAACTTACAAAACGTACTCGGAGAAGTAAAAATGAAAATGTGTACGGAGGTTAATCTATTGAATGTTCGATGGATTTACTTCATTTAAAGTTATGCGACACAATCTTATTTTTTTTTTTATTTATTTAACCATAAAAGATTACATTTCTTACTTAACTTACTTCTTGCTTATAAATATAAATACATTGACAAATGTAGCATCTGTTGCCGAACTAGGTAATACATAAACTGTATTTCAGCATACAGCGCTTCTTGCCTCGGAGCATGTAGGACACATTAATATATACGCTACAATAACAATTTTCTCTTATACTATATACTAGTTATGATTACTTTTTATTGAGGAAATGGAATGATAGTAGTTTCTGTGTGTAAAATGTAATGTAAAATTACTATGTTTTATTTGTTAACTGTGATAGTACCTATTAGTGTGTTATAGATAGTGATGGGTGAGTGTAACAGATAGTGTGTAGTGATGGACGGCTACGAAACCTTGCACTGTGCGTGGCCTCTTACGTACTTAACCGATTTTATTGTCTGCCTTTGTTATGTTTAATCAGGCTTTCTTTTTGAATTATTCAGTGACAAGTTAAGCACAACAAAACATTAAAATGAAAATAACTTTATTCAAATGTACTTAAAAATAAGTTGTTTTCAATTATCCAACATTTTTACCTACCACCCAATCAGGATGTCTTTGACAAGAAGAATGGGCGCAAGAAACTCGTCAGCTTGAAGAGAAGTAACGACATTTACAATATTATACGTCGTCACCATACATAATGCACGAAAAAAAAAACAAATTATTCTGTTATTACAATATTATTTAATTACTAGCGACCCGTACCGGCTTCGCACGGGTGGACAAAATTCTTACATTTTTTTCTATTATTAAATATTTTTCCGTTAGCGCCATCTAGTGTCCGGTAGACGAACTATTTGCGGTTAACGCGTTTCTATGGTAACGTTATTGATATAATGGAAAAAGAGCGGACAGACAAACACACAAACAACTGTGATTTTAGATTATAGATTAAGTAATATTATGCTTTCATTACATCGTTGATTACACCAAGTCAACAAGTAAAATAATCAAATAGTTATAGCATGAACATAAAAAGGATATATTTATCTCAAAGTTAACGAATTTGTATCATACAATAGGGGCATAACGATTTATTATACTGGCACCATAAATATCGACAGTAACCACGTTACGTGTTATCCCTGTCACATGGTTAGCATAAGAACAATGGGAGATAAAGCGGTTATTAAATACACATCTCTTGCAAACAAATAACCTGTCATGAACAAAACCTTATTAGATGCAGTCGGAACAGAGGAATAAATACGGATGCAAACTTTTATAGAAACGAGTAACATTTTAAAGTTGTATAAAGAAATCTGTAGAGGAGCAGGCGGGGCCGCGGGCCCGAGTTATGTCTGCCGGGGACACCCATTGGATTCAATTTATTACAGTCTTTTACAGCGTTCGTGTCTGGAGTAACTGTGGAGTTGCTAGTTTTGTTCATGAAATGGCGAAAAGGGATTTTCGGACATGACAGCGGTATTTGCCTATGAAATGTGGGGTTACTATCTTGGAAAGTTTGCCGCTTAAATGTGGGTGATATAGTAATTACTATTCACACCAATTTCACTAAGTTAAGTAATCTACTTTTATTATTTCTTATTTATATTCTATATTAAGTGTTTAACGCGGTAAACACTTAATATAGAATATAATTGTGTTGAAAATATTCGCCTTAAGTGGAATTCTTACTACGTCTTTCTGGCTAGTAGAGCCACCCGTCGTAATCGGAAGATTACAGAGATTTTTTCCTACACAATTTTCATCTACTTCATACATTTTCTCGGTTCGTCTTCGAAATGAATAACTTTTGATCGGAATACGTTTATCTTGTTGGAAAAATGTTTTATTTAAGAATTAATTAACATGGAACGCTATGGAGAATATTATTTGATAACTAGTCTTTTTGTTTTTTCTTCATTGACATCAGCGTGTAAAATGATTTTGTCATAAGCGCTTTGGAGAGAGGAAAAAGAAATAAATAAGGAAAATACACTTAAGGCTAATAATAATTTGATTTAATTGTTCACACAGCAACACTCCATTTTAACATTAACAAAATCTTATACTTTGTCCAATGTAGGATGATACTTTTGACAGTTGACACCTATATAGAGGGTATAAAGTTGCTATTGCAATGTCATGCCAAACATAAGGAAACAAATGAAACCTTAGGTCGTAGCAATAAGGAAGTGACACCTGTCAAAAGTATCATCCTACATTGGACAAAGTATAATGTTTATTCGATCGCTCTTAATGAACTTCACAAAAATGCCTTCCCTGAAGCTGAAATTTAAATAGTACCACTGCCATTGTTTGCGTCCTATAAATGAACTGTAATGTAACAACCACTTGGAAAAGTATTTTGTTTCAATGCGCTTCTACGATTTAGAGAAAAAGCTATTTGTAAATAATCACAGATAAAATCCTTTAACAATGATGAAAGCACATAAAAGTTTTGTATACACAGGACCGTCTTTAACCTATTGGAGGCCCTGAGCATATTAGAATAATGGGGCCCCTATGACTTTGACAGAACACTTTTTTATAACTAGAATAGATAAAGAAAGTAGATAAACACGGTTTCAGATTTTTTATTGACAGTCAATAGTAGAATAGATAATCTTAAATTTAGTTGTAAATGGGGCGATTCACATATATTTAAAATTATTGTCTAAGCGTGCTGAAATTTGGGCCTTTTTTTGGTGCCTTTTTTTGGGCGAGAGTAGAGTAGCTTCGCGCATGTAAAATCTAGTAAGCAAGTCGATAATAAAGTCCCTAATTGAGGGTCGCTTTACTCTAATTAAATAAGTTTTTCAGTAATAAATGTCGGTATTTCTTGGGCCGCTATCAATAACGGGGCCCTGGGCATTTGGCCAGAGTGCCCAGTGTGAAAGAGGGGTCTGTGTATACACAATCGTAATGCTATACAAATTAATTACTATTTAGTTTGCCATTACTTACATTATCTATAGAAAAACCAATGATAGTTAATTAGTTGCCTTTGTGTTTCAGTTATATCAAACAAAAGCCTTAATTGTACTTAAACGATTGCCCGTACCATTTTTTCCTCGATTGAGTTTCTAACGGTAGCTAATGGAGTTGGTTGTCGCCTTCTAATCGTTTCGTGGCAAATAATTATGCTGCTGATGGATCGGCGGCCGTTTAGTTAACTGCTGCTAATAGGGTACGCTATTTAATAGTACTTCAGGGATTTCGAAGTGTTTACCCACACCGGGCTGTCTTCGGCAAATGTGTTCTTTGAAACTACCTCTTATTACTTCACGCATTCTCAAGGCTTGTACGATATTAGCGATGTAGTTTGAAGTTTCTATCATGTTGAATTATAGCAGATGACAGTACGGCGGTACGGCTACTGTGTAATAGCTGAAAATGAATTAATAAAAGGTTTATATAAATTCTGCATTTAAAACCGTTTTGCTTTAAAGTTCTTTATTTCACCCAAATAAGATAATTTTGAACTACACACGAATTAAATTAATATACCTAACTAATGCTGGGTTATTTCTCTCTCTAAATTACAAAATAGACATTAGTTTATTAGCACCAGAAGGAGGGTTATGTTTTTTGAGAGTATGTATGTATAATTTTTTGACACGCTTTGCAGCCTTAACGGCTCGATAGATTTTAGCATGAGAGGTGTCGTCAGATTTACTGTGAGAGTGACACTTGGTATATCAAAATAAAAAAAAAAACATAATGACAGATTTTTGGTGCAAAATTCAAATGTTTGGCATGCTCTACATCCTGAACGGCTCGACTTATTCAACAATACAAAAAATAAAATAAAAACGGTAATTTAAAAAACTAAAATTGCAATAGAAATGGAGGAGACGGCTGACTTTCTAGAACAATTTTTCTTCTTGTTTTAGTGTTTCTTATTTCCAAATTACACAGAAACGCAGTCGGGTTTTTTTAGTTTATTTTTCATATTTTGTATATTAACTCCTTACGTTTAGTGGAGGATGGCAAACTTTGAAATACCATTTTGTTGCGAGGCAACTGCGTAGAATATTAAAGTATTTCAAGCAAAAATCTATAGCCGTGGCCTTTACTTTAAAGGTTTAAGATTGCTCACTCTACCTTCTATCAACATTTTAGAGTCGTGCAACTTTTTTATGAACGATCGTAGCATAACTAGTCGATCGTAGCACTTTTAAATTTAATACTAGATAATTGATTTAATTTTTAGCTGAACTAATTATGATGTAAATATATGAGATTATTTAATCTTCTATCTGAAGGCATTGAATAGCATATATTAATTAGATTAATCAAAAGCCATACACGTAACAATAAAATGTCACGTGTTTATTATTTACTTATTGACAAGTGTTTCTATAGGATTGATGATAACTTATTAAATGAAATTTTGACTTGACTTTAATTTAATATGCGTTTTATGAGTGATATTGATTTATTATGTCTATAGATATTTTCATTCTGTTATACATTCTTGTGCGTGATCCAAATAACAGTTATCTATAACCATGTATAAAATATAGTTATATAAATCAAATACAGAATTTTGAATTTAGTTGTTAATTAACTTTAATTGGTGAAATGCCTTTCGCACTAACGTTCCTGGGTTCGAGTCCCGGAAAGGGCAGATGTTTATGATATAAAAACGAACATTTATATCTGAGTCATGAGTAATTTTATATCTTTCTATGATTATTCAGTATCTATGTATCATACTTGTCTATCAACTACCCTAGTATTATCACAAGCCTTACAGTGCTTACTTTGGCCAGGCTGATTGGTGTATATGTAATAAATATTATTATTATTAATTACAGAACATCGCGTTATTGTGACAACTAAATGCCATGATTTAAGTTCTTCGCGTCAATATTGTCATTTTTATTTTTCAGCAATATTTTGCATCCATATGTGTATTTTTTATAAAGAGCTAAATAAAAAGAACTTCTTTATACTTACAATTATTACTATTAAATAATCAACACTTATTACTTTGGGCATAAAATTTTATAATAGTTTTTAATGAATAAAGGTATAGAAGTGGTTTTAACAATAATGATTTTTTTTCTTTTGTCGGTTTGCGTTAGGGTGATATTCTACACCATATTGCTTATCGTATGCTACATATCCAAAATCTTGGTCAAGCTTCATCCAGTTTTTTGACTTATCCTTATATTTAGCATTAGAAAAAGGGGGCTAGATAGGCGTCCAATAAGTTTCATGAGCACTGAGATAGCAAAAAAAGCGCTTGTTTGACCGCCTAAAGCGCTAACTTGGTAACAGAGTGTGCCAGCCAAACCACATTGACTCACGCGTCCGTATGAAAGGGTCCCACCAGATTCTACAGGATAGAATCAAAGTTTTGTTAAAGGCTCAACATCTATTCAAATTCAATACCTTTATATGATAGTTATGTAACGTCTAATTAAGGTCACAGATTACCTAATTACAGTTCCTAATCACAAGTTACAGTTGGCTGGCACCGGTCATCCGTCACTGCAGCCGTCGACAGGCTCACCACACAATCAATGGCAGACCGCGCAATTAGTACAAGCGAAAACACCCACGTACCAGACAACCTATATGAAAGGAATTTGCTTCAACATTCCTACAGCACCTGAAATAATACAATTCTCAGTAGGTTGGACATCTTGTAAATGTTTTATCAGCTTATCAATAGATCGCAGTCATTATTAGTAAACATAATGTATTTGAATATGATTTAAAATCACCTATGATTGAAATGACATGGTAGAAAATACTCCTATTTAATAATTCGATAAAATATATATGAAAAATAAAATTGTCATGTATTTTCCTATTTTGAATCAAGATTTCTTTAAGTGAGACGTGGGGTTTGTAGTTTTTACTCCTGAGGAACCAAAGCGGCTTTTGTTTATTTCAATAAAATTGACTAGTTTCGAAAAGAAACCTTACCCTTCACTTACTGTGTTATCAACTACAGAAAGTAGACCATTAAAATCAAGAGAAAATCATCAGTTTATCAGAAGTCCTTTTGGAGGTTGGCCTCTCTCATAACACAGTCGAACGAGATGTTGAAGGAGATGTCATTGTATGTCGTAATACCTGCACTTTGCAGGTATCACAATGCCAAAAAGCTAGCACCTGAATCACTGGTACCCGAGTAATTTTATGAGCCTGAGCCAACGCCATAAAAAATAAAATATAATTTGTTGGGCGCGCTTCACGTATCATTTACAAATATTAAGAGTAGGCAGTGAAATCTGTGGGCCTACTTTTTATTCATACACTTTGTGAGGCAGTAATGTACTTTGACGTCATTTGACTGACGTAATATTTATTTCTCAGTAACTAAAAACTTGTTAAGCAGATATTCGGATATTATTAGGGTTTCATTTACAGGAATAAGAAAAAAAAAACATCTGAGGTACAACCTTCTAAGGGATGATGAAAGGAAGTTTCTTATTACAGTCAACAAAGCAGTAAGCTATTGTTAGTCTTGGTGATGGTGAATATGATTAATGCTAATTGATCTGATGGATGGAAGGTCAAAGCGTGAGTAATAATACCAATTAATTGTTGGCGGCAGCATACGACTGCGATGTGTCATTGTGGTCCGTTGCAAATTTACGAAAGGGCTTTTGTTATAACCACATTAATTAACCAAAACTTAATTAATGATTGGTAAACCAGATAAATTAAAAGTCTATACTATAATTATAAACGAGAAAGGAATTTGCGATTTAAACTAGTATTGCAATTAAATTTGGGTATGAATTAGTTTGAAGTTCTAAAATGGTAATAGTATACTTAAAGTACAATTCAAATATAAGTTAGTTTGGGGTCCTTCAGTAATACTACGCTGTCCCTTAGGTTTCAAACTTTAACGATAATAATCAACCCGTATCATCATGATTAGGTTGTTTGATCCCATTACTAGGGCATCTACATCTAAATGTAATGAACTTAAAATGAGTTGTTTTGAATCTCCCAACATTATTACCTAGCAACTATTCAAGACGTATTTTAACTGACAAGAAGAACGGGCGCAAAAAATTCATCAGCTTTAACAGAAGTAACAATTAACAATATTATACGTCGTCATCATACATGTCGAAGAAATGGGGGAAACCCACCTTTTTAAAATAGGCAGAACCGCTGGCATATCACTATACCACCGGTTCTATCACTACAGTAACAAAGCTAACCTAGCAACCCCCTTTTTTTTTTTTGACGCGGGGAATGCGTTACGCATACGCATACGCTGTTTGGAAGAATAGCGGACACGTTATGTGGGACTCTCCCCTGCGGACCTACCTGACGATAAAAGCTCGTCAACCTAGCAACCGCCTAAACTAAAGATAACGCTTAATCTTATTGCAGCATTATTCATTAATTCTATTCAATTCGAAAAGCACATCCAAATGGATCTAAAGTTAATAGTGATAATAAGTACGGGGCATCTATCGAATACCAAAAACACAATTTAAAAGGCCCAAGCACTATTTATTTCATAATGATGAGTTTTAAGAATCACAAAATTCAAAGAGAAATAATAGCTAGTCTGAATAGACTGTACTAATTTTATTCCAAATCACAAAGGTCTTACTGACATGTATTAACAGCTCGAAATTCACAATAAGAATGACTCAAAAATTCCTACATCTAGCATTATGAATCGCCATCTTTCCCGCAAACACAATTATCAGGTTAGAGGGCAAAAGAGGCGCTGCAAACGCCTTAGTTTACACATTAGCGAGCAAAGGTGGCGCTGCAAATGCCCCAGTTTACTTTCTTAAAATAACAACTTTGAGAAAACTCGGTATTAATCTTTATCGTGCAATTTCTTAATTCGTTTCATGATTTACAATGCTAGTTTGCTAATAAACAAAAGCCAAATAAGCAATAAATAGAAATAAGTGACTTACTTGTCAAAACACCATAGTGGTTTTGTTAAATAAAACTATCTTTTTAATAAAAATTATCCGTAAAGTCACAATTTTGTTTTTGATAAAAAATTTCTTAATTAATTTTCTTATTTAACAAAGCACGTTTCTTTAGGAAGAGATTAAACTAAACAATCTTAAGAAATAAGTGTTTTACTTTGAAACATCATGGAAGTACCATGATGTTTATTTAATCAAAACGATTAATCTTTATTAAATAGTTATTACAAGAAACATGTGAATTATTACTTTTTGTTTTTAAGAATGAACAGGATTTTTAAATTACTTTAGACAATCGTAAACTATCACATTAATTCAATCAAATAATTGCCTCGAAGTGTGTTCGCGGCGACATACATAATTCACAAAAAAAAACAATAGTATTCTATTATCACAATAATAGTAGTATTGTTTTGGTTTCATTACATCGTCGATTAGAACAAAGTCGACAAGAATCTGTTTTAAATAAGTATGCTATAATGAAAACACAATAGGGAGAACGGGCCGTAGCCAATCACGAGGGCCTTGATAAGTGTGTGCTTAAAATTGCAGATGCACCTGGGATCAAAGGCCTAACGTGACTTCCGAAGCAAAGTGAAAAGTCATAGTCATTTATACCATAAACAATTATTATCATATTGAAAATTACAAACCTAAAATGCAGGCTACCACCCTTTCTTGCTTGCTATTCCTACCTGTCGCACTAAGCGCTTTTCAACATCCTTCATAATGCGCACAGCAAAGGAGTGGAACTTTCTCCCTGCGTATTTCTGTATTTCCGAGAACTTATAACCCGTCCATTTTCAAAGCCAGGGTGAATAGACACCTTCTGGGTTAGCTCGTTCCATCGCGGTTTCTGTCTTGGCCCCCGGGCCAATTGATTGGTATCAAGAGCTTACCCATACTTAATAAATAAAAAAAATCATATAAAATCACTGTGTACAAAACACAAACATAAAAAGATAACGACATACAAGAATCTAGAAAACTCCCTACCTTAGGGTTCGGAGATGTGGTTGTTTTTTACGCGCGTATTTTAAATCTTATACAAATATGGCATTATGAATGCAAAAATTGAAATAAACATGTTAATTTTTAAAATTTAAATAATCATTAGAGGAATTGTTATTTTATTAAATAAGAATAACTCAAACTAATCTCAAAATTTATTCAAATTATAAGTAGTTTTTAGTTCCGCATTCATTAATACATAGGGGTCCATACTTTAGGATAGATACAGGATACTTTTCTTTTATTAGAACAAGAACGGGAAACATACTGGTAAAACCCGCAGAATGCAATAGCATTTTCTTTATTAAATATCCCAAGTTATGTACTAATATAAACATGACATCCAGTAGTTTTAGTTAATTCAGTAACGCTATCGGTAATCGACGCATTTTCATTTCTTAATCTTAGTTAGTTAGTTAGTCTTAATCTTAATATTATCCTTTTTGTTTTACGTTTAATGTATAATTAATGAAATAACAGTACGGATTAATGCTTCGTACATTTCTATAACAAAGTTTACCCCTTGATTCCCAGGGTGGTTTAGCCGAAATGTAAAACCCTAATGGTACGACCACTATGTTTATAAATTCGTTAGTAGATACCCTCGCCGGAAGATGATGGTATTTATTGGTAAACACAAACTTGTAACGGTTATAACTTGGAGCAAACGGTTTCGTTCAACTCGGTTACGTTGCTGCTTGCAGCTAGTAGAATATAATTAGTGTTGAAATAAAATTGAAAAGCTTAAAGTAATGAACCGATAGATTTTTCATTAGATAAGATATGATAGAGAAAATATTTGGACAGAACTTTGAACTCTGCTTACAATATTTTAGAGATGATTTAGTAATTCAACAGGAAAACATACGAGGGTGGGTCAAAAAGTTCGCAGAATGGAGGGTAAAAAGTAAGAAATTAAACACTGAATTATTTTTCCTTCTCAATGTATTCCCCTTTAACTCTAATAAATTTATTAAACCTATCAATTAATTTATTAATACTTCCGAAAAAAAAATTATTGCCCTTTTTCGTCAAAATAGGCCGAAATTGCACTCTTCACTTCTTTATCGCTGGAAAATTTCTTCCGTCGAAGTTCTTTTTCATTTTTGGGAGCAACTTATAATCACTTGGGGCTAAATCTGGGCTATAGGGAGGATGTTCCAAGATTTCGAAGCCCACTCTTTGAACAGCACAAATTTTCTGAGAAACTCAATTTTCTCCATGTTGCAAATTTTCTTCCGGATTGACTTGTTGATTGATGTGTAGCTCAGGTAATAATGACCTATTTTTTTTGAAACTTAGTTTTTATACTCTTAATAAGTGTCGCAACTTTTTACTACCTGCACTAGTAAAAAGTCACCTTTCCCCCCTCCATGCCCTCATTCCGCGAACTTTTTGACCCGCCCTCGTAAGTAAAAGAAAAATTTTGGTTGGGAGAAAAAATTTGGAAAAATGTGATTATTTTAATTGTTATTATAATAATTCATTTATTTCGGACAAAGCCCATAGTATGTCTTAGAAATTAGAATCAGGAAAGGGATATAGAATACAACGTATTAAGGGTTTGATTATGTGCAGCTGAACCCAACCCCGTGTCAATGGTAAATCCCATCTAAAAGGACTTTGATTTGACATACAAGCGGTTAAGTTTTAATAAGATTTTTTCCCAACTGCGATGAAATAAATGCAGGGTGTGATGTTTTAAAAATATTTTATATATCTTATTTATATTATACTCGTATATTTGTTTATTCCACAGAGAAGCTCCCCCTATTTCATAAATTTTGGTGAAGAGAGGGGAAAGGGGAATCTAATCACCTTCAACGCGAAAGTGTCACGGGCATAATATGATTTTACTCATTTACACAAATGAACAAGTGTCACTACTGCTAAATTGACGGCCTTGTGCCGTAATGCCGATATGTTAAGGGGAGGTTCTACTTTAGAACTCTTTGAGAAACTCTTTTCTCAAATCTTGTATCATCATTTATGTGGCATATAAAGAACAAATAAGAATTACGTTCTCCAGATGCCAATTGAATAAAACATATTAAATTTGTAAAATGAATCAAAATTAAAGCGTGTAGTCCTCTTTGATATATGTATTTTTGTCGAGATCCAACATGATATTTCTAAAGATTTAATTTTTTTTTATGATAAGGTACCAACTTACTTTTAATATTCTTATTTCATTCATTTTGCAAAACAGAATTAAAACCTTATATATATAGACTTCAACGTCAACCTTATTCAGTCTAATCGCGACAAGACTTACTCCAGTGACGTTTAAGTTTTGTAGCAGGACCTCCCCTTAAGATTATTTTCTGGAAATATAATAATCTTTTTGGACATAACAGCTTCTACTTTTTAATCTCCAGCAAATTATAAGTTATTTCATAGTATTTCGGAGTTTATATTTAACATAAGAAACAATCACAAAATGTAGCTTATACAAGGTCATTTTATAAACACCATCCAAATTTATATATTATATTCTTTGAATAAAGTAACGAAACAAGATTTTTTTCTTTTAATATCACTCAGTACTAAAATATTAAGTTAAGCCTATACAAAGTTATCCGAGGAAAACTACCGATTGCTGTCACAGTCACGCTACGCACGGTGTTGTAGCAGATGATTACACGACCCCCGCCCCGCCCTCCCGTATTTCATTGATACATTACAATGATTTTCATAAGTTGCAAATTTAAACGAAAAAAAATAGGAACGTCAAATTGAAGAAGAGATAAGTTGATTTGTTCTTTGATTATAACAATATTAATCGATAACACTTTTAATAAATAAAAAATGAACATAAAAGTAAACCACACCTTAGGCACTTACGTCGCATTTTTTTAAATTTAATCAACTTATGTAGAATAATTGGTTGGAGTAAAGCAAAGGGTGTTTATTAACCACAGAATCTAAAAAAACACAGGGATCGCAAAGGCAATTCGAAAATCGCAAAAACAAATGCAGTGCCAAAACCTTAGTACCTACCTACCTAAGTTATTTTTGTCTATTTTACACGATAGGATAAAGAAATGTATAATTAATAGTTCTATATTTTTGTGAAAAATTTCACAAGTCTTAGCCGCCCTGCACACATTTTGCTTTACTCCAACAAAATAATTAATTAAAAATCCAAAAAAAATACACTTACATGAAGTTTGAAAACAATCACTTTACCTTAAAGTGTAGGTAATTTCTCTCTAAACAGTCTTGCACGTTTATGAACATTGTCTTTTATTGTATTACTTGTTTTTTCACTTTGTCACTTCGTTAAATGCACGGATTATATTTATATTAAGTTCTCGAGGCTTTGGGCCTTCTTCACATAAACCCGTCGTTCAATTTCGCCCTCGATTTCAATTGCAAGTGTGAACACATTTCGTTAGGTAGATAATTATGCGACGTAAATGCGTGAACGCAACATTGTACATCGCGGAAAGCCCGCGGCTGACTGATTTCATTGCGCCGATGTAGTTACAACTTGCGCGCGCAGCTCGGTGAGGCGCTTCGGGCGGTCGGTCGTTCAACTGTAAGTACCTATTTTGCCAGTAACCAACTGTTGTAATAATTCGCTCGGACAAAATTTTTTTTTGCGGAAATTTTACCTACCAATTTTTTTTCATAAATGAAGTGTTTGAATGATATCTAATGCCTAGAAAAAATTTGGATGGTGTTTATAAAATAACCTTGTATAAGTGACAAAAACTTCCTAATTTATGAAATTAAATGAAATTTGTTTATTCACACAAAATAGAGTAGGAAAATACATGTTGGTCGGTGTTGTAATACATTACGTCATTATTGATACTTAAGAATTTAATGCGTTTAACTAAGAACTTATTATTTTATTAATATGGGACACCTCCCTATATCCTCATGCTTGGGGATATAGGGAGGGGAAAGGGGAATCTAATTCACTTCCTCATGCTTGGGGATATAGGGAGGTGTACTATACTATTACTGTATTACTGGAGGAGTACTCTTTTAATTGAGTTGTCGAGACCTAGACAGCCCCTCGAATTTTTTCCACTATTTCTTAAGCTGACGCCTTCATCATCTCTTCATATTTTGGGACTACTACCTTCAACATCAAATGTTTTTTTGAGTGATTACTTCTTTAGCGGCGTTGTGCACTTTTTGGGATGGTTAAACTCGCGTCAGGACACGTGACCTGATAGAAAATTCGTAAGACGGAGCAGGGCGCTTGCGCGAGTGTGCGTGTGTATTTGTTGTCATGTCTGTGTACGATAGCACAATAAATGAATATTGTATTTTACCACATAAATAATAGTACTTTTATACTGATGATTAAAGCAATTCGTGCGAAATTATTCCCTAACCATTCCAAAATTAAAAAAAACATAATGTTCATGTTTTTACTTCTGCCGGCACTCCCGGAGTGCAACCCGTTGTTTTTTTTAGTTCTTTCGATTCTGCGCTCATTACCCCTTAAAAAAAAACAATTTCTTTCGGATTTTTTGCGTATATTTAATCCTGACGTTTCGACTCCTTTACAGGATTAAAAATCATTGCCCTTTTGTTTTAACGTCAGGATTGAATACTAGGCGATGCATAAAGTTACGCTAGCACCATATATTGGAGCGGAGTGTAAAACCTAAAAAAGAAAAAAGATTTTTTTTTGTTGCTATGGGATTTTTGCGAATTTTAAAATTCGGGCTCCGTCACAATCTGGTCCTAAACCTAAAAAAAAATTAACATCGGTTAAGAACTCGGGAAGTTATGGCGTAACAAACATTGCGCCATTGAAGCTTATCCATGGGAGCTTCGCTCGCTCCGCTCCAATAAATTATGCGCAAAAAACTTAAATAAGTTATTTTATTTAAAAACATCAAATGTTATACATTTACAAGTTTCTGAAACACCTGAAAAGTTTATTAGTTTTTTGTAATAATTTCCTTAAATATAGATAATGTTATCCAGAAGGAATATTATGTTGTTACATCTTTAGATTTACTAGACCAAGTTACACCACAAATCTGCAGTTTGCGGGATGGAAATACAACTCTTACATAGTACATTGCATTATTTGCAATGAAATATGAGAATTATTGTTCCGTTATTGTTAATGCATTTGGGTCGGCGAAGTGGTGTAGTAGATTGCGGTGTCTGTTCTCAGTTTCAACTATTGTTGATGTGCAAGTAAGTCGGGAATTCATTAACAACTCAGATATATTGTTATTTAAAATAACCGAATAGTGTATATGGAATTCTCACGTGAATTAATGCCTTATTAGAAAGCCTAATGGTAAAAGGATGGACTCAATTTGGAAAAACTCTCGGATATTTTTGTAGGAAGTCATACTAGTGCTAATATTTAAAACCTCATATGTAAATAAGTACAGGTAGGTATAATAGGTGTGAATAATCATAGTCTTAATTTTTAATGCTGATGGTACAAACTTAGTCCCCTATTTATTGAACAAAATATGAAGTGCAATACTTTTAGCAATATTGCGCAACAGTGCACAATAATTCAAAATGACGTAGGAAACGACAAATATAGTTAAGCTAAATTTTTTGAAAGAATAGTTATAAACAAAACATCCAGCATTTTTGACATAGAAATAAACATAGGGAATGTGCAGGTACTATAGGTGGTACTAAATCGGCAGAAGAGATACTATGCGGACAGTAAAGGAAACTTATTAGACCTTCAACTATATTAATTTTGAATATGATGAAAGTTGTAAAAAATATGGGTTCCGGTTTATCAATAATGATCGTCAGTGTGGCCAAAATAAGTCAAAAGCGTTTCGAGGCCGGCCATGTTGGAGGTTGAAGAGATAATAATTGAACAAAGTGAAGCTGTGATAATTGTCGCACAAACTAAAATATCCAATGTTTACGACGTGAATATAATAGTAAATAGTTTTCTGAATTACCTCTTCATTTATGAATTAATTCTTCAAAGTACCTATACAGTTAATATTATTTATGTTTTTATTTTTTCAGCCTGATTGCGAAAATATCAAGTGCAATTTGTAAATTCAAAGTTGGCCTTTCAAGGAAATGTATCCAAGTATAATATAATAAATAAAATTATATTATTCATTAACTTTATATTACATTTACAATTGTTCATAGGGATCTCCTTTTAAGTATTTACATCCTTGTACCAGGAGACCCCGCTCCTCCTTATTCATATATAAATTTAATTCACATTCACATATTTATACATTTTTCCTAATTTTATAATTTGTATGTACTAACACAGATTATTGTATGAGTTTTATGTCTGCGGGTGTGTGGATGGTTATGTGTGTTCGTGAAATGTGTGTGTGAGTGTGTGTGTGTGTGTGTGTGTGTGTGTATGTGTGTGTGTGTGTGTATGTGTATGGGTGGGTGTATGTGTATGGGTGGGTGTGTGTGTGTGTGTGTGTGTGTATATATATGTGTATATGTGTATATTTGTGTGTGTGTTCTCCTCGTTCTCGCCTATTTTTATTGTAATATTGTTTCTATTTCTTGATAATCTCTACACTTAAGCCATTCGGTTAAGGGTAATTTGCATCCCTACTGGTTTTAGAATAATAATGTAGTTTGTAAGCTCAAAACTTATACATATGCTTCTTAACTGCGTTTATACATTTTTTAATTTCATATCAAAATCAGGTTATTGTGGTGTGATGAAAATCTATAGTACCTACACTAAAAATATTTTATAATGTCACATTGTTTTAATCACTAGTAATAGTACTGAAGCCCTTAAAAGAAAATAGATTTTTTTTTCTGAGAGAAACTTTCATCGTTTCCCATCATTAGGAGGCAGTTCGAAATATTAGCTGTTTAGCGAATAAAAATCAATATATTAATTGAAAAGCAACTGCCAAAAATATAAAAAAGTTCGTTTTAAACGGAATACTAAAACAGATACATAAATCTTCGATATTTATTCAGTTTGACGGTATAAATAAGATTTACCTTCGAAACGAAACATATTTCTCGACAAATGTTGCCTATAGAAAACGAATCATTCATTAATACACGAGGGTATGCGAGTAATGAGAAATTTCAATTCATATTGTCATTCCGGTGGAAAATCAAACCGAAAAAAGTGATGACAAAAAGTAATTTCGCCTCGGAATACTTATAGCGTGTAATTAGAAGGTGGGAGAAAGGGTGGACCATGATTCGGGTTTAATCAGTCCATCGTTGCCTATTGACCTTTGTCCCTTGATGAAGGATGGTTTCCGCCGCCGAAGGCGCTTTTGTCGCCATATTACGCCCTCAGATACACTTGGTGTATGGTACAAAGTACTTTAGATTTTTTTATAGGTATTTGTTGTCGACACTTACGTATATAAATCAAAGTAAAGAATCGTATCAATGAATGACTAATTATTTAAACGCGAAATTGTCATTTTTTGTTCGTTTAAATTCGCCGTTTTGACAGCAAAGTTCCAATACTTTTTTATGACATTTATAGAGAAATTTACGTTTTTAACATGTTTTATTGAAATCTTCTAAGCGTATTTTAGTTATTCAAGAAATTAATTTTTTTTTACGTGTATTTAATAATAGACGGTTTTAATAACGAAGCGATTGCGAAGCTTGAGTGACCTTTGTAATGGTCGATCATTGGATAGGTGAGTAAAATTTATGTTCTTAATAGAACTCCTTTCTACTTTGCTGTACCCAACAGGGTCCAAAATTGTGTTATTATAACGTAAAATTTATATACCTACCAACATTGTAACATTTTAGAATGCAAATAAATTGATGAATTATTTTCCCAAGTTTTGCTGTGCTTTGGAAGACACGTAAAGATTTGGACCCATTTGTGCCAACAGTCGTAAGTACCCACAACTCCTCACTGAGGCCGCGTGTTAGGTTTTTCTCTTATTTTCTCAACAATGTTGTCATTCAAAGAAAAGGCTTGTACCTTACTATTTAGGTCATAAATAATAATCTGGTGATAATAATTACCTTACATACAACTTTTTTTTTATTAGTAGGAAGAAACGTAGATTTGTTTTCAACTCTTACCAAAACGAAGAAATAATAACCGCAACCTTCTTAAAAATATAACGATTGTAGATGGTAACAGTAGCAGTTTTTTATTAATTTATTATTATATACAAGGACTCAAAAAAATTTACCAGTATTTTTCTCAAAACTGTTATTTACCATAACCTAAGCAATTATCGCAGTTGTTGTATGTTTTTAATTTTATTAGTATTTAACATTGGGACACGCGACAAATGAGAGAGTCCGTTGTGGCTCTAATTACGGCTTATTGTGTCACGTGTGTTGGGACGTCTAGACGGCTTGATGTCAGGTGACAGATCACAACTAGCCTTCACAGGATAGCTCTCACTATAATTTTTATGATAGGGCAACGACAACATCAGACGGCGTTAAAAAAAAGGATTAGTAGAACTTTATTAAGTCAATAATGATGCCTGAAAATATTTATACTGTACGTGAATCTTAGTAAGACTATTCAAATAGGTAAGGGGATTCGATATTTACAGTAACAATGTTTAGTAAAGATATTTTAACAGCGATTATTTATTTTCCAGGAAAAAAGAGGTTTCTTAAGAGGTTTTTTTCGCTTTTACACTGGCAATACTGTCAGTGATATTAAACTTTCTATTTACAAGCAACAGTGATGTAAATGCATATAACTGTGTTATAGGTTAGAAGTGGATTTTATATCAAAAATTTTATTCAAATAAAATTAAATGGTATTGGAAATATCCTTAAATATTTTGACTGATTCACTATCGGATTTGTTTTTAATTAAGTGCAATATCTTAATTATATTCTGTTATTTTATTTATAGTATGGAGGCTTTGTATTTGTTTTGATTTGGATCACCCGAGGTTGTTAATATTTTTAAACGATTTTCTCTATCTACTTAGTACAAAGTCTCCTGCTATAGGACTAATAAAATTATATAATAGTTGTCAACATTCAATTGGTTCTAATGAATAAGAAGCATTTTGTCTTTATTTTAAGTTTCAGAACAACACAAGTTATTATTTGTGATCTTAGCGAAAATCACGCTTTAAAATCACAACTGTTCCACAAATCACATTAAGATAACAGTGTTTCTAACGAACGAAATATTTAGAAGCTACAACTTTGTTATGAGTTTCAAGTTTGTGTAATTAAATCTTCAACCATTTGAAAACATCTGGTCCGCTGAAACTTGGACAGGTTTAGAATTTGGTAACCACTGAATTTGTATAGCAAGCGAAACTCATCGGTGAGGTTGTTCAGCGATTTTCCTGGAAACCTGATTTTGCAACAATTTAATATGGTGGTAGTTTAGAACTCGATCGTATTTAGTTTTAGTGACTTGATTCGAACAGATATTCATTATCAATGTTACTAAATTGATTATAAATGTGAATTTTTGTATGTTTGCATGTTCGTTACTTAATTACGCAAAAAAAGCTGAAGGAATTTGGATGAAATTTAGTACGCAGATAGATAATTCAACTGAATTAAAACATATATATACTTTTCATTACGAACAATTTTAGTTTTTCCCGGGGAAGTGTGATAAAGACTTTTCGTGGCAAAATGAAAACCACACTGGTGAAACCGTGGGTGAAGGCTAGTATGAGTTTAAAAATCAATTGTATTGCTTTTGATAGTCGACGGATTGCTATGAAACTTTGGTGTCTAAGTAGTTGTAAGCACGTCTGAAAGATTTATGTATGACAAAACACAGGCAAAACACAGGTTAGCAAAAACGATCGTTGCAAACCACGTATAGTGAAATAATATTTTTAAGCTTTTATTTACTTGGTTTTTATTAACTGTCTGTGAAAATCATTTGAGCTGGATTATTTTAATCCAACACTCACCATTTAGGCTTGTGAGTGTATCTATTTTTATTTATTTATGCCAACTACTGTAACAACTGTTATTTTTTAAATACAAACATGTTTAACCGCTTAATGTATTTAGACTAATGGCACAATCACTTAAAGGTGCAAACAGCATGCTTCATACTTTACTTTATTCTAAGATTAAATGGATTTGCCCACCTTTACATAAAAGGTGCTATACAACATATAGAATAAAAAAAGAGAAAACATCAACATTATTAACAAACAAAAGCACTATGGCGTTCTTTAAATAAAAAGAAACTTGGCCAGAGACGTGAAGTGCACATCTAATGACCCACCATAATTATTATAGAGCATGCTAGTTCTTGAAACTGGTGATGCTGTACATGAGGGACCAACAGCTTAAAGTACCATTAAAAACACAAAGAAGCTGATAATAATACATTTTTAATCACATATCTGATTACTGGCGCCTTCCAAAGTTGCTTTGTCTGATATCTGTAATTGTTTAATTGTAAAAAATAAATAGATCCGTAATTGCATGTCAAACTCGCTAATCACTGCGTCATCCAGCTTTCATAGTGCTTCATCATCCACGTGGAAGTAATGCATGAAGAAGGTACTTACATTTTCTTAAAAGAGAAAATCTTTTAGAAATAAGAGGTTATCACAAACAGCATATTGACTTTTCAGATGGATACTATATGAAGGTGGATATCGAAAAACTGTACCAAAAATTTACTTTGACAGTTATAGGATCAAAACTACTTACTTCTTCGAAAATTTAAGTGACTATTAATAAATAGCCAACTATTAAAGTAAATTTATATTAGAGTCACTGTCTAGTGGGACGTTCGTCGATTTCATGATTAAATTAAAACTGAACGAGAGTACCTTTAAAATTTTACTCTAATATATTCCATCCTCCTGAGGATAGACATCAAAAGCTTATGCTTTTATATTTACGACTGTTTACTGAGAAATTAATAAAGTTGAAAGCACAAGTTGTAATTAACAGCTCGAAGTATGGATACCGGTAGTTCACATTTGATATGAATTCGCAGCCGTATAGTCGACGCCGAGCGCATTGAACTTGGACAATTGCTATGGCGGGAACAGTAGAAGTTGACTGCAGTAGAGTTTCACCATTGTAATAACGCTGTATATACCTTAGAGGCAGCTTAGCGGGGTATAATTGCCAAAGTTCAAGACTTCAGTGTATAGTTAAATGGTTAAAAACAGAACAACATCATAACAGACAAGGTAATCTAATCTATAAACTCTCCACAAACAGTAATTAAATTAAATGTAGCAGTGAACTGAATGAAAATATTAAGAGTAATAATTAATATAGTTAATAAATATAAGATGGGTGGGTGATTCAGCTTTTTGCAATTTTGTCAGAGAGACAAAATAGATAGAGCAAATTTCACATAATCTTGGTACTGACATGTAGATAAAACAGTAGTTTTATTTGAAAGAAATAAATTATACCGAAAAGTGACTGATTCGGGCAATTTAAGAACTGATAAATAGAATGTTATACAAAAGTGTTATTAAAAAATTTAGTTATTTTTATAACCGCTTATTTTTATAACCAGTTAATCACATAATTATTTTTTTCATGCTCTAACTAGAGGTCATAGGAAATAATAATGAAATAGCCCTTTTCCTTTGACGTATATCTTTTTGCAAATAAATGAAAGTAGGCAATTTATTTAAAGAATTTCAGAAAACGGATGTAAGAAGGTTGTTGAAAACTTGAAATGTAGAGCTTTTCTTAAGTTTTCCTCTTGGATATCAAGTTTATTTTTAGTTCTTAATAGGCTTACTCTTGACCACCCACGCTCTGAACATTAGGGTTCAGGAGAGGTCACGAATCGGACGACATTTATTAAAATCAAGATAAGTTTTTTACTACAACACTTGAGTAGAATTTTTTACATTATCGTGTGCTCTAGAATAGTTTTCTTTTTTTTACCATTACAAATGTTGTATAGACATGCTAAAAAATAAATACCTACAAAAATTATAAATTTGAAAGTTTGTATGTTTGTCACTTAATAACGTAACAATGGCTAGGCGGATTCTGATGAAATTTGGCAAACAGATAGTTACAAGCTTATATAAAAATATAGAATATATTTATTGTGAAATATCGAAGTGTTTCTTTGAGAAGCACGTTAAAGACTTTCCTTAACAAACCAAACACTACATGGGTGAAACCGTCCGTAGAAGTTACAAAATAAAGATGTGTCATGGAGGAAGATATCTCGCAGTTCTTGTAGGTCAGGGATGGCGAACCATTACATATTAACGTGCCATTTTTCGAAAGAAAAGTTTAATTAGGTCATAGACGTGCCATCAAATAATTTTGACTTTGTGATTATTGGGACAATAATAATAATGAATTAAATCAACTCTAAACTCTTTATTTACTATAAAAATAGGTACATTTTGCAATGTAATGACATAGTATTCGTAATTTTAATAAAATTAGTGTGACTTCTGTTGTTGCAGATTAGATGATAAATAACATATGTTAGGGTTGTAACATGTTACTTTTAACAGAATGCATGCTGAATTAGAATCATCTGTCAAAATTCAGTTCATCTCTGAAAATAATGACTCGTAGGCATAAGTAGATGAAAATATTATCAAAAGCGTAGGTATCACTCGCGGTCGCTCATCATATAAAACCTACTTCACACTTTTTTTTAAAGTGCCTAATGAATTTTGTTATCAGTGACGTGCCCAAAATATTGTGTTGCGTGCCATTGGTTCGCCATCCCTGTTGTAGGTTCTTTGGTATGGGGGAATTCAAGCAAATGTAGTGCGCTCGTCTCCTGAGATATATGTCATAATTGTCTGTGTCACTTATTGTCAGGGCGCATAAAGTAGGTCGCTAAGACTTGCTTTGAAGTGAATTTTGAATCTTTCGTCTGTTTTGCAGACAGCGATGTAGAACGAGGCGATTACATTATGTTGTGTAGTAAGATATCAGGGTAAATGAAGAAATTCTCAAGTTGGTTACTGGTGGTAACCAGCAAATTTTTTTTTCAACATTGAATCGATGGAACCATAATATTCGATCCAATCAAGTTTGTTTTCTACAGTCCTGTACGGGTATTGAACCCGGTACCTCGGAGTGACATCATCGTCACCATGGAAACTGGCATGCTAGCAATTTAACCACGAAGCACGTTAATATGACAAACTGGTAGTAACAATAATACCAATCAGCAAAAAAATGTAAAAGATGTATTTTGGTCTAAGATTTAATTCAATTAAAATTATAAGATATTATTTTTCGAAATATATAAAATTTATTATTCTGCGAAATTTATTTATTCATGTGCCGTATATATCGGTCAAATTACATACGTCACATAATCTGTGGTGACCTTGTTGGAAAAATGCATATCAAAGTGGTCGGGTAATATTTTTTTACAATAGACATCTTTTTATAGTAACTTCAGTAGGATACACTTTTTAACTAATTCTAAGGAAATTACTTCTACGGAAAATTCAACTTGTTTCAGTTGATGCAAGTGATACAAGTTGAATTAATTCTAGTAATAATTACTTTATATATAAAAATCTAGCAGTTAATCTAGATATTTGAGTTTTGCAAGAAAATATTTTGACTATTACAAAACTCACCTTATAGAACCAGTTGTTATGGAACAAAGTGATGTACTCGTTCATAAAATACGATCTATGGTAAAGTATTCTGAAGCGTCAGAGCTGCGTCCAAGTTATGTGGCTGTTTGCAAAATTACTATTATCGTAAAAGTATTTATTTTTCTCTCTCTGAAAATGTCTTAATTAGAGACAGAAACTTCAGATTTAGAAGCACATAGACTTATTCTCGAAAATATGTACCTTCTCTTGCTTGTCTCAATTATAATAGATAGAATTGTTATAATAGATTAGATTCAATTCTGTGAAAATTTTTAGAGTTTGAAATCTTAAAATATTTAAATTTAATGAAACAAGAAGTAAATAAAACTAAGAAAGGAATGTTAAATCTACTTTTAAGAACATAATAATCTTCTAAACAAACGACGAACGACATATTTTTTGGTAAAAGGTTAACAGCCTTATAAATTATTCCTCGTTTGAATTAATGGCACTCTTAAACTAAGAGTGTAGATACTTCTAGAAAGAACCATAATTATTTAATTTACGTTAATTTTCCCACGTTTTTTTAAAGGTCTTCAGTCACTACTAATTAAACCCTAAGGTCAAAGAAAATAGCTGAATGATATTAAGGTTGAAAGTTCTTTGTGCCGTCTTTAAACTCAGGTGTCTGTTAATTAGCGTTAGCTTGTAAAATGACACCAATTCTCTTGACAGCAACTGACTAATCTATCTTCAAATTAAAATGCTTCTTCAGAGCTTCATTGACTACTATCTAGTTTCTTTTTTATTTTGTGCCATGATGAGTTCTAATAAAGTTGTATATAAAAAAATAGTTGGAAGGGCCAGAATTCAAGAGCGTCTGAATACGATCGTACTTCAGCGCTCTCTCGCTAATAACATTAAAAGTTCGTCTTATCGATTAACTCATACTAATAATACTAAAATCTGGACTAACCACTTCACGTTTAATAAATTATCCCAAACTAAGCAAAACTTGAAGCTTTAGAAATTTAATAATGAATATAATACATAGCTAAGAGTAGTTTCGCCAAATGTAACTAATAATGGTCAGCACTAAACCAAGTGTTCATGCATTTCTGTCAATTACTCGAAGTTGAAAG
Organism: Calamotropha paludella; assembly: GCA_927399485.1. Taxonomy (NCBI): domain Eukaryota; kingdom Metazoa; phylum Arthropoda; class Insecta; order Lepidoptera; family Crambidae; genus Calamotropha; species Calamotropha paludella. Next base: position 6,644,373 of record OV656808.1, on the reverse strand, counting down.
GACAGAACGATATTTTAAATTTGTATAACGCTAATCGTATACAGCGACTATTGGTAAGGGTTGCCTTTAAGTGTTTCAATAATCATATCTCGGGAATAAATGCTTCTTATGTAAACGTGTGCGTGTATCCAAGAACTTTTGTGAAATAGGAATAGGAATAGAAATCTTGTGCTGTGCCCACTTGTCCTCAATATATTGTTTACTATATTTTCCTCTTTATATATAATAATGGCGTGTGGTATCCGGCTGAGTAGAATAGCTACTCACTTAAGGAAAAGAAGACCGTAGACCGAAAACGGGCGATAGCAAAGCAAATAGATTTAGTGGTTTCGAAGATTATCCTCCAAAGAAACTTACAAAAGATGCATTCTTTCTTTATTATGTCTATGTAGATAAGGCCATCCAATTTCTTTCAAACAGTGGTAGAACCGCGTCAAGTCTTTGTTGCGGCTGCGTCATACGGCAAACTGTTAGGTCGAACCGTCCACGTGGTTGATCGCTTGTGCGTACAAACTCTAAGATGGTTTATATTTTTTCTCCGTGGGGATTTGTAAAGTTATTTTAAATAATGGAAAGGACCTGATATTTACGCCGTTAAACAACAGGCCAATGTTTTTAATTAACACCACAACGTCAAAATGTATCTGAATATTGAAAACACTTAGCGAACAATATCGTTTCAATTTTAATTGAGTATGTCATTAGCCGTTCTATTTGAGATATAATAATGGCATTTCAATTAATGACTTTGTTTTTATAACTCTAATATAATCCTAAAGCACCAAAACCTAAAGTCGTTATTGGTTTGAAAATTCATTATCGGCTTCAGCAATATTGATCAAATTCGTATAGCCCGGTTTCATAAACTGCCAAATTAAATTTTTTGATGTGTTTATTTTTGCTCTGATGGTTCGTATAAAATAACCTTACCACACTTTGTTTATCAATACTTTTAAAATAGATATAGTCTGACGTCTTGTTATATGACTCATTTATTTAACATGACGGTGCGTCCAGATTTGGAGCAAATTTTGTGTGCGCTTAGCTCCTTACTCTTTTATATTGGATATTTCAGTAAATACCGTCGGTGCGGGGCTCTCGAGACCCCGGTTCGGAGGAAATAGGTACAGTGTGCTAGTCGCATGCGCACGATTCAGGGCGCGCTGCTCATGCGCCTGTGGTACAGGAGAAGGGCAAAGACATGAAACGCACGCGCACGCGAACCCTTAGATTACACAATTATTTTTAGAATTTATTCTTGCAATATGATATCACATTATCATATACGAGCATGTTGGCTTACCAAATAAGAGTAACATCAACGTATAATATCAAAATATTTAGGCTAGAAGAATAATAATTAGAGTTGTTTGTTATCTGTATCCGAAGTGTCACACGTATTCATAGTTAATTACTATGAATACTCAGAGTAAATAAATTTATAGACAACTCTTAACTGATCATTTTTAACACGCTTTATAATAAAGAGAAAAAGACGTTTACATTCATAGCAGATCGCCAGGGGAATGAAATATAGCCACCAGACATTTTTGGAATGGAATTTGACAATAATAATAATATCTCCTGCCACAGACGCTAGAAATACAATTCTCCCTAGTTCAAAATAAATAAAGATATCTCTTAAGCTATCCTCTTCGATGAACAAAACGATGCCTGTCCAGTTTATAATGCTCTTTAGCTTCTCATATGGCATCTCTTTGGAAGTGTGAATTTCTTTTATGATACCTATGGAGGTCGTAGTTCAAGTAAGGCTGGATACTGCGCACCTTAAGAGGTGAATTTGAAAAATTCAATTTCGTAACAGTGAATTTAGTGTGGAATGTTTTATAACTGCCTTCATTGAACGCTCTGGGACATGAGCGGAATTTAAAAACATTCTGGAATGCTGAATTTACAAGTACTATGAATTTTCCAATATGTACATACTTCGACATTTTATGATAAAAGCATGTGCGCAAAAAGTTTAAATAGAATTAAAGAGGAAATTTCATTATAGATGAGACTTTTAAGTGTTTTAAAATCGTTGCATGTTAAGATTAATAAATGAATGAATTATACACATATATATATATAACCATGACTCAGATACAAATGCCAGTATTCATTACACAAACATCTGTCTCTTCCGGAATTCGAACCCAGGACCGTCGGAAGTCGAAAGGCAGAATAGCTACCGTTGCAATAAACGGGCGTAATATTGCTAATATAAAACTGTCATAGGTATTATTTTTAAATTTGATGCTTTTAAAGATGATGGCACTTGGAGCTCTTCTTGGCAGAGCTGCGATGGCTGGAAAGAGCAAAATAGGCGCCTTACGTCTTCATATCCCTGAAACCGCCCGTAAAGGATAAAGAAAAAGAAGAAGCATCGAAATTATCAATAGCTTAACATGTTGCCATTGTTTAAGGGTTAAGCGTCAAACAATCAAACTAGATATTTGTAAGGTAATCTGTAATCCAGAATAAGCGGAGCTTAGAACATATACATAAAATCAGTATCCCTTATACATAAGATTGTTTAATCACTAAAGTAACGATTTTTAGATGTTGCTGTCGTAGAGAGACGTGACTAATGTCCGTTTTTGGCACTGCGCACAAAAGAAATCTACCTGAATCCTGCGTAATTTGGTAACTGCAGTCCAGGTTGCTGGATAAGTACATTGTTGTAGCTAAGTTTGCTCTGTTACTACTGAGGGGAAACCCGTTGATATAAAACATATGTGCTTGGGGTATAATATCCCTGCGAGATAATATGATGAAATCAGGAGGATAAGTTAAGTAACCGATATTACTGGAAGAATTGAGAAATCGAAGTGGCATTGGGCGAATATATAGTGAGAAGAACTGAATCGTGAACGTAAACCGGACGGCTTCCAACCTCCGTGGGTAAGGCGCCACCAAGTGGACCGACGAATTGGTTAAGGCGCTTGAAACCGTTGGATGCGAGCAGCGTAGGATCGATAGTTATAGAGATCCTAGGACCCTATACACAGAAGTGGGCGTCATAAGTCTGCTATGATGATATGGTATAAAAGGCTGTGTCCTGATAGCACAGCCTAAACTGCTGAACCCTGAGACTTGAAATTCAAAAGGTGTGTATAAATACACCCTCCGAATGTCAAGTCTCGTGGTAAAAACGCTATGAAATAATTTCAAAAATTCTACCCCTATGGGAGCGGAAAAGGAGTTGAAATATTGTACAAAAACTCCAGCATTTTGAAGTTAGATTTGTCAAATTTAGTTTTGCTCTTGGTATGATGGGTAGTATTACCAGAGTCAATTGGGTGAAATAAGACAGGTTTTTTTAACGTAAGTCCGTCATTTTTATAGCAAGTAGCATGTAATTGAGTATTAAGGCTTTTGATAAGTAATATATAAACATGTGTTTCGTCTTTTAATGCTATTTTTTAAAATTTAATGCTAAAATGCTAAAAACTGGAGCTGTGCTGGCATTTGGGTTGAACGTCTGACTACTGGTCCGCTAGTACATTACATATTTTAAAAATTAGAAGAAACTGAATTTCGAAAAAAGGAAAAGGTGTCAAAAGTATTCACACAATGACCCCAAAAAAGTTTCAACTTTTATTTTTGTATATTAATATGGACTGAAATAAGATTATTTCAGACCCAAGAAACAAATGACATTAAAAAAAGTGTTCAACCTAAATGAATAGTGCGGGCGATAATTCAGTTTTGTGTAAATTATTTCATTTATCCTTATCTCTTTTCATTTGAGTTGTAAGCGAATTGAAATTTGAATCAAAGAAAACAGAAGGGTGTTGAATTCCAATAGACATGATACCGATCATTTGTTCCAAAGATAATAGCGCGAATAAGCCTTTCGAGACTGGAAATGTACGGAATTTTTCATTAATGACTTTTACTTTAAAATAAATCACTGAGAAATTTGAGGCAGGATTTGGTGTTTTTCATTAATATAAACGAATAAAATTTTAGGTAGGGTGGAATATTTGCGATTAAACACCTTGACTTTGTTTACTTGCGGGAAGTTATTGAACTGCCATTTGATCCCAACTTTCTGACTTTGAAATACAGCAGAACGAAATGATCTGCTAGTAGCTGCCGGATATTTTATTCAAAATATTATGCCTGAAAACTGTGAATTTTCGTACAAGATTTTTTTATATATTAATTATATTAGATTTTTAAATGAAACAGTGAAATGCTAAAAAAAGCTGTGACTAATAACTCGTTATGTTCATTGTTTAATTACTAGCGGCCCGTCCCGGCTTCGCACGGGTGGACAAAATTCTTTGAATTTTTTCTTTATTAAATACTTTTCCGTTAGCGCCATCTAGCGTCCGGTAGACGAACTACTTGCGGTTAACGCTTTGCTATGGTAAAGTTATAAATACAATGGAGAAAGAGCGGACAGACAAACACACAAACAACTGTGATCTTAGATTATAGATTTAACTGCTAGATTTTTATATCAAAGAAATGTTTACTAGAAAAACTCATGAACCAAAAATAATCCTGGCTATGAACTGAGATCAGAATACTTGTAAAGACAAATAACGCGAGCCGAACCTCGGAGGGGTTGGGGCGTTTTATTCTATAGCTCCCATAACCACCTTCCCGCTCGAACATCAGATAAGCTTCATGTCATAGTAAGATTAGATTGTCATGTGACTTACATACAGGTTATTATACAAATATACCTGTAGAAATCATGTCGTCTCAGGTGAGAGAGGGTTGTATTTATTATTCGTCCGTCTTTTAGGCGTCTTTCAGGAGTCACCAAGATCATAAAAGTAAAAGTAATTTACGTAGGTATTATGTACACGTGGAATGTTATATATTTTGAAAATAAAAGTATTATTTCTATCTTAGATCGTTTTCTATTAGCTACTCCACCTCCTACAATTCGTGTCATACTTCGTGATTGTGTATTTATAGAATAAGTTTGGTACATATTTTTTTTAGTAAACAGTGGATCTGTGTGTATATATATATATATATATACAGATCCAGATATATATATATATATATATATATATTCGGCTTCGGTTCCTTCGGTTATGGCATGCCACACAAGTGAGAGTCGTGAATCCTAGATGATATAAAGACTTTCTTAGGTAAGATTTATGTACATTAGGCCTGCCTAATTGTAAAATATAAGTCGCCCGAGTAGAGAATATACAATAATTTGGAGTCTTCCTTATTCACTTGTCAGTCCGCTATCGCGCTCCTCATCCCTTTGTTAACAGTCCCAATGCTGCGCGAATTGTGAAAGGGCCGTCGGAATCTTTGATAAAAATGCCATTTTCTCGCTAAATAATGAAGCTAGCACCAAACAAAAAATACCTCCGAAAAGCTGATTAAATAAAGAATCCATCACAGAATATTTGGATCTCTGTAACTCAAAAACTAATCTTAATTAAAAAAAAAAAAACAACAGGCCACGTGGAAATTTGAAGATGGTAGCAATTGCTACCAGGTACTGACGAGGGCTGTTGGCTATCGGTAGCAATATCTACCGTGGAGTGTTAGAAAATATATGTTAACATAAACTATAATATCGACTATGAAGGTCCTCTACGAGTAAGAGCAGTTTTGAAAATGACTACAGTTACCCAATGATACCCTAAACTGTGATGATCATGTCTAACCAACAGCAAACATACAAGAAAAATTACCAAAAGCCAGGATCATTCGCATGCTGTTTTCTTGAAATGTTGAAATGTTTTCATGTTGAAATCGAGCAATCAAAAACCGCCGCGATTTATTTAAAAATGTTACTCTGATATCGTATTCAATTTTTCGGCGTCAATAGAAAAGTGAGGATTAAGATTTTAGGAGTAACGTTAGCTTGGTGGCAAGTTGTCGAAGATTAAGTCATGTGTGTAAACGGTGATCATAATTAAATAAGCACTAGATGCTGAGTAGAGTCGGATGGTGTTTGAATTATACATAAAATATAATGGGGTATTAAGACGCGCGCACTATCGCCACTTCACTGTTATGCCCACATTAGCACAACCCTATTATCGTGGACTGGGAGCCGGCAGAGTAGATACAACGAAAACAGAATGCGTATATGTTCTAAATATTTCAGTGGTGATTTTTATATAAACCTCGGGTATTAAAATGGCAACGTAAAACTGGTCTTTTTGCGGTGTTGTTTCAATTTTATTTTGTAGAAGGAGAAATTGATTTGCCGCATGAAATTGGTTTTCGGTTTGTAGCTCTAATGATCTCTACTAAGTAATCTAACAAAATAAGTTTTGATTGCAAAAGACGACAAATTCTTGATTTAATCATGATTCAAGGCATTATAAATAGATAGGAAAAGGGAGTTTAATATGAACTTGGCGGATATAATGAGTCAAACGTATTATCTGACTAATTATATAATTACATATATACATATTTATTAACAACTTAAGATACTGGCCTTCAAAAAGTTTTAGGTTTATGCTAAAAGTTTTAGGATATGAAGCAATCGGTATAAAACGAAGGAAGGGTTCTCTTTTTCTTTGTAAATTATTAATTGCACAGATAAAATAAAGGCACATTACAGAATCGTCTACATTCTGTAATGTGAAGATGATTATAATGTATACTGATGAATATAATGTGTACTGTATTTGTATAAGCTTTATACTGTTAAATATATTGTCAATGTTTTTACTAATTCTCATACTAATCGTAAAATTTAATCAAAGTCCCGTGTTTTTTTTATTATGAGAAGGGTGTCACCCACCCTCGTCACGCTTACGGTATTCCAAATATGTTTAAAAAGGACAGTGATAATAAAGGTTTTGTAGGCCCTAAAAACGGAACCTCGCAGTGTAAGGCATGTTTTATAGGCAGAGATGAGTGAGTAGCAAGGGTAAAGTGATGAGATAGGCACGTAGCGTAAATATTATGAACGCGATGCACGGATGTGCAAAATACTTGTATGAAATTGATAAGAAATATTATTCTACCGGTGACTTGAATCCTTACTACCTTCTCGGTGACTTGAATCTGACAAAAATCAGTGTATATTTTTTGTTTTATCAGATCTTGATTGATCTTCAAAGCTGAGTGTGTGAGGTGTTAAATATGTACAATGTGACTAAAAGGTCTTGATTTAAAATCTTTACTCAATTTTTACGTTTCCATCTTAAACCCAGATCTCAATTTATTCACAATATATGTATATTTACGAAGCGATTCTGAAGCTTTTTAACTGTTCGTAATCAGCTTTATTTGAATAAATGATTTTAAGTTTTAGTTCACGAATATATCCTTTTATAGTACAACTAAATATTAAGTCTATGACGCAATCATTTCCAATCTGGTTATTTCTGAAATTAACATTATCTTCACTGTATTTAGTTTCATTTATGTATGTACGGGCGATTCAAAATTGGTGGACTTTATTGCGGTATGAGAAAATTAATGACGGCAACTAATATGAGAAGATGAAGGGGCACGATACTTTACCCGCCACGTGGTGTGAAATGCTGGAGCCGAGGACGTCCCTGGGATTTGCTGTTCCTTGTTACGACATGAAGACACGCTTACATAAAATTATATTTTTTTGTAGGGGTTTGCGTATATGCCACTAGTTCAATTTAATAATTGCGAAACTCGGTGCACGCGCGCATGTTTCCAACAGTAGTTTTTTCTTTTGCCCGCATGTTGGCCACATTGCGGTTTCATTTGCCACCAATAGATGGCGCGGTCGTTTCGCTTTTCAATATGCAAGATAAGATATGTGTGAAAGGAAAAAGGGATTAAATGGAGATAAGGATAAACCAATTAAAATTACAAAAGCATACATACAACTAACGCGGCAGTTTTGAATTTAATAATGGCGCAACCAGTATGTTTATTTATTTTATTCATTTTATTTTACTACACTTAAAACTAATATAACTTATATATTGGCTTATACCTATGAATACACTGTTTTAAAATTATTTTCTAAAATGTTTTACTTTTTGTACTTACTCTTTTTATTTTATTTAAGTAGCTACGAGTTCATTAATCTTTCTAGTGAAATTTTGTTTGTCTTATTGATCGTTGTATCGCGTATAGCAAAAAGAAATTAAAAGTAAATTTGTGTGCGAAACCAAAAAGGCTATATAAATGTATTTTTTAAATTGTTTGTAGGTATAACATAAAAATACACTCTGATTTAATATTTAATTTTATAATACTAAGTTATAACTAAGTTATAAATAAACTAAGTTTTATATTTTTTTTTCACACAAGGAATGATGAGTACCTTATTTATAACAAAGAAGCCAGTTTAGTGTCTTAAGTGCCGTAGGCCCAAAATAGTATTATTGGAAAACATACGTATTAAATGCACGTAGGGAAAGTGATTTCATTGCTAGCTAAACAATAACTGTGGGTTCTTTTGTTTTTTTCCAGAGTCATAGCAGTTGCTCCCTCCACTATTCCTACTATATATATAATTCAGCGTTGCCAGATTTTTTATTTGGCAAGTCGAGATTATAAAACTTTTGAGTGAAAAAAGCGGGACTCTTTCATCGAAAGAGGGACATAGTAAAAAAGACGTATAAAATCAGAGGTTTTTAATATTTATCTTTTTATTTGAGTTTTTATTATGTTTACATAATGATATATTGCAAAGATAACCATCGTCGTCTTCTAAATAAAAAAATAATAAGAAACAAAAATCAAAGTCAAAAAATGATGTGTCTCAAACAATAGCCTGAGAGTTATACTCCGGCCGAGTTATTCCCGAAAAGCGGGACTGAGTTTGTCCCGTACGGGACATTTAATTATGATTTAAAAATCGGGACGTCCTGTCAAAATCGGGACGTCTGGCAACGCTGATATATATGTACATGTTGAATAAGTTAGTTAACCGCATAGAAAGTTAAGAATATACTTCTATTCTATCATCGTTACACGTGTTTATTCCACACCAACGTCCATAATATCTCACTAAAGTACTTATGCGTATATATATTGAACGTAGAATACCTACTATTAGAAGCAATATTGACATATACCTACACCATTTTGACAAGACGGGGGAAGGGTTGCGATGTTAAATCAGAACCGAGATAGGGGAATCAAGTTCGATATACTTATTCGGTAAGAGCGTAAATGTTTGTGGCACGTGATTAAGGGTTATCTGAACCCACTATTATCGGCTCTCCCTTCATCATATTGTAGAGGTGAGAGGGTAACACCTCAAAGCTAGATGTTTAATGCCCTTCAAATATGAGGAGCGGGAGTTTTAAATTAAACTATTCCGTTAGCAATATTTAGAGATGATTTTTTATAATAAAATGTTAACAGAAATTGTCCGTCTGCTAACACTTAAGGTAATTCTTTTTGTGTTTATATATTTTGAGTGCTAAGCAAATATAGAAAAACAATCTTACCCGTGCCCAATTCGCTTGGTAGTTTTTACATTAAAATCAAATATAGCCTATGGTAGCCTATAGGTATAACGTAGTTTTTTACTATAGAAAGAATTTTAAAAATCGTTTCAGTAGTTCCAGAGATTTTTACAAACTTAAGCTCTTTTTAATATTAGTATAGATAAATACATTCCGAATAATTTAAAATTATAAAAGAAACAAGACTTCAAAACTATACCTATATGTAAAAAATTAAATTAAAAAGTAAGAAATAATATTTTGATCGCTTTAAAGCTTCTTATTAAAGGACAATCAACAAAATTATCGCTACCTATATATCTATTTAATATATATAAAAAGTTATTTTCGGAGTCGGTGCTAGTAAATTTTGATGTGTTTCTTTGCAATTATCAGCTTCCGTTCGATTACGCATTCCTATATTAATAGAAATTGACTAGGTATCTATTAAGACTATTTTTCTTTGACTGGCTCTGAAATAAGACCTACCAAACAAAAAAGAATCATTTAAATCACTTCATGATTGGCGCAATGATCGCGTAACAAACATACACTCGAATTGAGTACCTCCTCCTTTTCTTGAAGTCGTTTAAAATAAACAGAGCGTGTACTATGGATACTAAAGAACAGACAGAATACACTAGGTCGTTGCAGTCGCTAGGCATAAAGCTATGCCAGCACCATATATTGGAGCGGAGCGTAATACTAAAAAAAAAAAAAACAATAATATTTAGTTAATTTAAGAATGATAACTTTCAAAAAGCGCTCGCTTTTTGTTTCAATAGGAAATCCCATAGCAGGGTTGCCAGATTTTTTATTTGGCAAGTCGGGATTTTGAAACTTTTTTAAGGGAAAAGCGGGATTGTTTCGTCAAAAGCGGGACATAATAAAAAAGACGTATAAAATCAGATGTTTTTGAATATTTGGTTTGGTGCAACGGTAGTGATCCTGCCTTTCGCACCGACGGTACCGGGTTCAAATCCCGGAAGGGGCAGATGTTTGTATGATGAATACGAGCATTTGTACCTAAGTCATGGGTGTTTTTACATATTTCTATGAATATTCCATATTTATGTATAATATATGTATGTCTATCCGTTACCCTAGTATCCATAACACAAGCCTTACAGTGCTTACTTTAGGCTAGACACCAATTAGGTGTGAATGTAAGAAATATTTATTTATTTATTATTTATTTAATATTTATCTTTTTATTTGAGTATTTATTATGTTAACATAATGATATATATCAAAAATAGCCATCTTCGTCTTAATAATAATAATAATAAAAACAAAAATCAAAGTCAAAAAATGTTGTGTTTTAAACAATAGTCTGAGAGTTATCCTCCGGCCGAGGTATTCCCGAAAAGCGGGACTGAGCCTGTCCCGCGCGGGACATTTAATTTTGATTTAAAAATCGGGACGTCCCGTCAAAATCGGGACGTCTGGCAACGCTGTCCCATAGAGTCAATGTTTTTGACTCTATCTAATTATTTTTGAGAATTTCATAATTCGGGTAAATGTGTTGATTCGATTCCACACAAAAATTATTAAAATCGATTAAGAATTCGGAAAGTTATGGCGTAACAGACATTGCGTCATTGAAGCTTATCCATGGGATATCTCCTCCAATAAATAGGTATATATATAGCCATGACTTGGGAACAAATGTTTATGCACATTACACAAACACGATCGCTATCGTAGCAACCTGCTGGCGAATATAAAAAAAAATTTGATAAATTGAAAAGTATTTAGTGTACCCGATGGGATGTGTTATTCTCAGGACTGATATAAAACTAATTTAGTTAAAGATGCAAAATATATTGAGTAGTATATATTATACCAAGACGAAAGTTTGCAACTTGAGAAATACGAGTAAAATACAAAATAGTATAAAATGACTTTCTTTAGAATAAAACACTTTTTTACGGATTTTTGCGCTTGTTTTATTTTATTTTATATTTAATCCTGACGTTTCGACTCCTTTTCAGGAGCCGTGATCACGGCTCAAATAAAAAATCATGTCAAATAAAAGATCAAATAAAATAAAACATGCGCAAAAATCCGTAAAAAAGTGTTTTATTCTAATGTGTAATGTGCGCGGAAGTGTAAGAAGTAAAAATGACTTTCTTGTTTCTGAGTTGTATTTTATTTTGAATACCATGTGAATATTTATTTATAGAAATGCATAAATCTTATATTACTTGTAGAACTCATGACAAGGGTTGTCACTTGCTACTGCGTGATTTAGGGGTTACCAACATAAAAAAATGACAGATGAATGACAAATTTTATACGACAGACAATTAAAATAGGATTGTTTTATCTTGAATTTTTATTTATATAAATTGTTAGTCGTAACGTTTTAAAAAAATTATCGTTTTCATCAATCAATTGAAACAGATACGGGAAGTTTGGTTAAGTTTAGCTAATTAAGGGTTTCTATAAACTTGTTGGCGAAAAACGCACCCGGTACCCGTAAAACACGGGGCATCTGGCAAGCCTACTCATGACCGTTGGGGAAGAAAAAACGACGAAAGAGCGACCACGAACAGGGTAATGAAGCGTGGGGAGCCCCACCACTAGATGGACCGATGATCTGGCGCAGGTTGCGGGAAGCCGATGGCATACTGTAAAAAGTTTGCAAAAATATCATAGAAAGTCGTTTTAGTATTTCCAAAAAACGGTTTTTAATGTAATAAATAATAATAAACAAGAAGAATATTAAAAAGAATTAATTTAAGTGCAGCTCCTGTGCTATGCTGTCTGCACGTAGCAGAATAAGCTGTAACTGTAATGTCCCCTGGTAAGGAGACGATAGTGCAATTTACAATGTAGCCGTATAGGCTTCCGATGCAAGGGAAGAAAGTGCAGAGAGCCTTCCTTACGATGACTTTATCACAAGGCACTTTATTACACTAAAAAGTGAACATAAAGCTATGAATCCAATTATATTTTTCTAAGAATAGACTAATGGAGAAAAAGTTTTCGAATAAAACAAGGGCTGATTTGGTTAATTTAGGTTATGACGTAATCGACATACATACCGTTTAAGTTTAAAAAAAAGATTTTATTATATAAAATAGCAAAGACTTTGACATCACAGTTATATTTGGAATAATTTTCTTTAATTAATTTTCTATATCATATACTTTAATGATACAGCTTTATTTAGTTTAACAATACAAAATCACAAATAATTTATAACAGATCGAACTGTGATCGAACTGAAAATATTGCATTTAAGTAAAGTTGATTTAAGCTCCCGTAAAGGAGTCGAAACGACGTAAAACCAATCCTATAAAAGTGGTATTTTTAAGTATGTGAAGTACGCGGAAGTGTAAGAACTAAATAATAAAATATTATTTAGTAATATTTACCCGCAATGGATTTTATTTATTACTTTTAGTGTCAATTATATGGTGTTTAAAAACAAAAAATATAATATTTCAAAAGAGGTGTTTAAAAATTGATAGTAATACACTTTAACAAAGGAACATGTAGTTTTGATTAAATTCATCAACAAGCAGTGGTAATGTTATAAAGTGTCGTTATATATTGGGAACCCCTTTATTATTTCGATGATAACTGTTTTATCAAATAGGTATTTTAAAAACGATTATTATAAATATATTTTTTTAGATAGTGCCCGAACATAAAGCACCTTTACCAACCAGTAACCAATGTAGATATATATATATATATAACATAGAAGTAATCAATTTTCTTCGACACCTGTACCGTAATTTATTAATGTTGTCAGTTCCCGATAAACGTAGAGTACAGAAGCCACAGAAAACAAATAACGATGACAAACAAAATTTCCTAAGTTCCATTAACTAACCCGAGATTATAGCGACAGTAAACACTCTCAACTCTCGACGGAGTACAAATTTGTCTCACTCTTATCTTCTAACACCGATGCGTTTAAATCATAGGGCGCCCTAAATAGGACCGTATTTAGAGAGCCTTTTGGGTACCTTACTATTTTGTTAATAATAATACTACAGATTTACCAGACTGTTCATGGAAAGGATTTTGGATTGCGCACTTTAATAAAATTATGTGAAGAGTCTCGTACTCGTGTCGTTTAGTTATTGCTCAGCAGAGCAAGTAATATTTAAAGAAAGAGACTCCCATAAAAAAGACTTGCACCCATAACAGTCTTTGACCAGTCTTGATTTAAATTTAAAATAAGAACAATGTGCCTGCATGATTATCCATTTCCGAAGCATATGCCTCAAGCATGCGTATTTTTTTTTAAATATTTAATTATAATCGGATCGTTTAGCTTTTGGGTTTAGATATTTGCATAAAAGCCACAAAAGCTAGAGAATAAAATTAAAACAAGTGTAAAAAGGCCGCTTTTATTCTTATGCCAAATTTACATCAGTTTCAATAACCTGAATTAATTCTTTTATTTTACGCATACTAACGAAGTTTTTTTTTTCTTGGTGAAGCTTTACATACTGAATTGTGAAATAAAATGGTTTCAAATATATATGTTCAGTGTGTGCGAGAGCCGGCCCTGTAGTCACCGAGACTTGTGTAATTACCGTATCAAAGTATGCAAATTGTCGTTTCGTACTTAAACCGCCCTTCGTGATTCGAGTAATTTCACCCAGGCCTGAGTAAGCTGGATAATAAGAGTGTATGGTAATTAAAAAGCAGGTACCGCAACGCTTCAACGAAGAGTCAGCGTTGTTAAACTGCCAGTGCATACTTAAAACAGACCCTTTAAGTTAAGATGGAAATAAACACATAAATATTTGAGTCCATGATTTTTTATTATTTTACTAGCTGACCCGGTAACGCGTTGCTATGGTAACGCGTTGATATGGTAACGTTAATTGATACAATGGAAAAAGAGCGGACAGACAAACACACAAACAACAAATTTGTGTTCTTAGATTATAGACTAGCGGCCCGTCCCGGTTTCGCACGGGTGGAGAAAATACTTTTTTTTTTCTATTATTAAATATTTTTCAGTTAGCGTCATCTAGCGTCCGGTGGACGAACTACTTGCGGTTAACGTGTTGCTATGGTAACGCATATACCATGGAAAAAGAGCGGACAGAGGAACACGCAAACCACTGTGATCTTAGATTATAGATTCCTTTATCTGATATGGTTGCTTCTGAATGAATTCTGAAATGAATAATTATTTAGGCAAGTTACACCAATTGATTAGTCAGAAATTAAACAGATCGGGTATAAGTATAGAATAAATTATATATGCTTATATTTATTACACAAATATTTGTTTTCGGGACACTAACCTGCTACCGATTCTGAGGAATTGATTACTGCCTCACGGCCATATTCTACCTTGTAGATTCTTACTTTAGAGACCTCTCTTCCATCGTGATTTTACAGGCGCCTGACCTAAAACCAGGGTGTCTTTGTGTTAAAAATGGAGAGACTTTGGGAATAAACATTTTGACATCACCTTGATAACAGAACATACATGCGAATGCGTCTCTAAGAGGAAAGACAGAGGAACATGATAAGGAAGGTATTGTGCTGTTACTGCTGATTGTGTTTCTCAAAATGACATGTGCGTTACCTTTTGTTTTATAGAACTGAACACGTTTTATGGAAGGTTGTAAGGACATGAATTGTCGGTGAAAATTTTATATTTTTTACATTCACACGTAGCCCAAAATAAGCATTTTAAAGCTTGTGTTATGAATACTGGGGTAACGAATAGACATACATATATGACACATAAAAAGTAATATAGGTACATAATAATATATATTTAAATAGCCATGAGTACTTGAAACTTGAACATTTGTACTTGAAACAAATGCTCGTATTCATTACATAAACATTTGCCCCTTCCGGGATAAACGCAGGACCATCTCGGTGCAAAAGGCAAGATCGTTACCGTTGCGCCAAACGTCAACTTAAATAATAATAAAATTTCAGCAGAATCAAATAGGATCAATACTCCAAACATAAATAAGTTGTAAGGGCAACTTTATTTCGGAGAGTGTGCAGCAGAATTGCACAACCTTGTTCCATCCATTTTATCATCGGAAAATCAGACTTACAAATCGGCGCCACCGTTTTATGGTTGCTATACCAAAAAGTCGCACTAAGAATTTTAGTTCCAATTTTGTGATACGTACCGCTAAGGAGTGGAACTCTTTGCCTAGGTCTGTGTTTTCCTGACAAATATAATTTAGAGGTCTGCAAGTCACGAGTGAATAGGTGTCTTCTAGGCAAGCGCGTCACATCCTGGATCGCATCGTCGCTTACCATCAGGCGAGATAGCTCCTATTGACTTAAAAAAAATTATACTAGTGGTAACCACAAACTACCCCCAGTAGACAAAGAATTGGCTGCAGCGTTTTCCGAATGATGGTTTTCTATTGATTAGATTATGGAAAAAGTTCCATAATCTTTCTTCTATTTTACGACTAAAATGATGATGATGAAATCAAATATAATGTATTTTTTCGTCACATAATGTTTAAATTCTAAATTGCACCTTAACATTGCATGCATGCATGCTAAGTTGACAAGGGCCTCTGTTTTGCTAATGTTGGGATAACAATCGTGTCTCAAAGCTTTTTAATTCAGTTCTTGTTACTAAAAAACAAAATTAAGAAATTAATTAGCAAATATATTTATATATTCATGCATTTGTTATTGTTATTTATTTGTTATTACTAGCGGCCCGTCCCGGCTTCGCACGGGTGGACAAAATTCTTTAAATTTTTTCTTTTATTAAATATTTTTCCGTTAGCGCCATCTGGCGTCCGGTAGATGAACTACTTGCGGTTATCGCGTTGCTATGGTAACGTTATTGAAACAATGGAAAAAGAGCGGTCAGACAAACACACAAACCACTGTGATCTTAGATTATTGATTATGTACATGCATTTGTTATTTTAAGTTAAAAGAACAGTGTCAAAAATCAACCCATTGAAACACCATTATTACGTTAACATACTGAAGTACTGTATTCCAGACTGCGAGGCCATGTTGTTTTCGTTTTCGATAGAACTTCCTAGCACGTACGCTTCGTTTCTCATACGAACTCGGCGTTATGGTTTTATCAAAGCATTACGGAATG
The DNA here is from genome assembly GCA_927399485.1 of Calamotropha paludella. Lineage (NCBI taxonomy): Eukaryota > Metazoa > Arthropoda > Insecta > Lepidoptera > Crambidae > Calamotropha > Calamotropha paludella. The sequence goes on along the minus strand of OV656808.1, from coordinate 6,627,891 downwards.
AATTTTTATAAAAAAGGGTATATCGAGCACTTTCATAATTTATCGGAATCGCTTAACCAAGAAAGTATAATTTCTTTTTAACTGATACAATTAATTAGACAATCTGTGATATAGTCTAAATTAAAAGTTGTGGAATGTGGATAAACCAGATTTCTTATTTTAAAAAGATGACGGAAAAAAATAAAACAAAAACACGCTTTTAATAAAGCTCTATAATTTTTAAAGAAAACTATCCTATTTTTCCTGTTTTCTGTTAAAATGTAACAAAATGAGACAATTAATTGCTGCCTTTTTTGTAGTATTATCTTTGATATATAGGATCAGATTTTAGTTGCATCGTTATGTTACGGAGCCTTAATAGCTATCCATTGTCAGATCAACTCCGTGTCATAATATTATTCTATTGTCATCCGATTTACATACGAATACCAAATTTCTACTCAATCGGAAATTGGAAAGTGGGTCAAATTTAACTTCTAAGATTTGATTATAGACAGACAGACCTGGGTAAAGGTGAAACAACAACAGAATTATAGATAAGTTTCCTTTATGATATGGACAAAGACTAAAGCGAGATATTTCGAAATTCAACGTATAAAGAATAAAATGGGAGTTCGAAATTTTTATGGAGAAACTGCAAATTGTAAACTGCAAAAACACTGTAAACTGTAACTGTAAAAACAAATATGAATAACGGGATTTTTTTTAATCAATCCATTTCCACTTCTTATTAAAAGTGGCCTAAAGTTATTAGGTCTTTAGGCCACTTTTAATTAGTTTACACGTTACAAAATGAAAAATTGTTTCTGACATGTTGCCACATTTCTACAAATGTCTGTGTAATAAAAAAATAAATTTTATCATAGCGAAAAATTACAATTTAAAAAAATTGTACAATTGTTACTTAATTAACATATTTTTACAAAACAGGTTGTAACTTGCATATCTGAAGAAAAAACTGCTTAATAAACACATTTTTAGTTGCAAGTTTACATCTATACTAAATCGTAGTATAATTCCGACGGTTGGTTTTTGCCCTGTTTGAAAAATGTTTTATACAGTAAAAGGAGGCTCTAACGAGTAGATAAACTTATTATCGCCATGAATATATTTTGATCTAACGAGAACGATGAGTTTTTCTCTAAAAGAATAATTTTTCGTTCATTAAGTATGGCATAACGTTGAATAAAAAAGTCAAGTAGATAAATCAACCGTTAATCTCTACAATATAAAGACAATACTTTGTGTTTTTGTTGCCATATATAGTTACCATGGTTACCATAAGCCTAAGAATAACAGTTTTTATAATCAATTGACGTTACCATAGCAACGCGTGGCCGGGTCATCAATTAACGTTACCATAGCAACGCGTGGCCGGGTCAGTTAGTGATATGATAATAATAAAAAAAGAACAAACCAATAAGACAGTACTATTTGAAACTAACTTTTAAATCTACCCTCGCTAATAAATAATGTTCATTTAAAACTTACATTTAATGTAAATTTTAACCTACAGCATATGTGTTTTATACACAATAATGTCAACGACATGTACGGCCATTCTCTACCTATTATGTCAATATTTATCTTAATGATTTGTGTGGTCTATTTTACAGCACTTGTACAACTTGACAAACATGTCACGTTCTCAGTAGATTTTACGCATTGTAATTTATTAAAGTTGGATATTTAATAGCCCGCCTGAAATTTGGTCTTCGGGCGAGTTAATAACATTTAAAAAATATAGTTTTCATTTTGTTCAAGAAAAAAATTGTGTGCGGGCTAGTTAATAACTGTTATAAATACTAGGGTTCCAATTATATCGATTTATCAACAAATTTTCTAATTAATAAAAGCACGGTACATTGGCCCGATATTTTATATAAATTAGGCTTTAATTATCAGAAAATTTATTGCTTTTACATTTTAATACATCACACTTATTAAACATTTTTATAATTTTAAAATACTTAATAATATTGTATACAAACACACATAATTTACTAGTTGTCCTTAAAAAAGGCCCGGTTAAAAGTACCTTTAACCGACGAGCTTGTATGAAATGTCTGATGAAAGTTGAAGAAGCGGGAGATGTATCTCAAGACCGTACTTCACACCGGAACAGTTGCTCACCCTTTACCAAGCACAAGTTCGATCGTGTATGGAGTATTGTTCTCATCTTTGGGACGGTTCCGCCCGTTACCAGCTCCAGACGCTTGAGTCCATCGAGAGGAGGGCCAAGAGGCTCATCGGCAATGAAGATCTTTTCTGTAAAAAGTTCAAAAATAGGCGGAAGGTTGCAAGCCTATCAGTATTTTATAGGATACATTTCGGAGAGTGTGCAGCTGAATTGCACAACCTTGTTCCGCCATCCCCATTTTTTCATCGGACAACCAGACTTACAAATTGGCGACACCGTTATATGGTGGATACACCAAAGAGTCGCACTAAGCGTTTTGGTTTCAATTTTATGATACGTACCGCTAAGGTGTGGAACTCTTTGCCTGAGTCTGTGTTTCCTGACAAATACAATTTGGGGGTCTTCAAGTCACGAGTAAATAGGTATCCTCTAGGCAGGCGCGTCACATCCTAGATCGCATCGACGCTTACCATCAGGCGAGATAGTGGTCAAGCGCATGCCTATTTTCTATATAAAAAAAAAAAAAGATTGTGGAAAGTGGAAATTTGTGATCTCTGCCTACCCCCGCGAAAATTATTGTATGTGTAAATAATTAAAAGTGAGAATGCAATGGCGGACATATTTATATAAATATTGTGAATAATAATGTGTTCAAATACTATATCGACATATTATTGTCTACACATATAATAACTATATGTAAGAAATTTTTCTCTATGAAATTATATTTAAAAAAAATATAAGTTAATATCTTATTTGTTTCTCGAAATATTCTCTATATTGCTTTGTTTGTATATGAAATTACGAGTGTATAGATTACTGAAAGTATGAGTTATCAACAGTCCATGATTTATATTATATTTTACTAGCCGTCACCCGCCCATCGTTTAACTTTTCACGTTCTTATTTTGACGTCTAAGAATTAGTTATCTCTACTTTATAAAAGAAAGACTCTGTGGGTTTGTTACCATATATAGTTACCATAATCCTAAGAATAACAGTTTTTATAATCAATAAACGTTACCATAGCAACGCGTGGCCGGGTTAGCTAGTTTAGATTTAATACAGAAAAACAATGACTGAAGCCGCATTATAGCAACGCACCGAATAAAATAATTTATCCAATATGGTAACAAACACACACATACCCACAAAGTATTGTCATAATATAATTAGGATGTAATGTCATTTTTGAAATCGTTATAGCAAATTATATTCCCAATAGTCAGTGAGATATTTATTGACATTACTCTAGAAATATCTCGTCTTTAATAAATAAGAGATTGTTAGCACATCAAAAGATTCGGTCCAATTGAACCCTAGTATTGATAACGTAGTTATCATGTCACTATGTGTATTGCGCTTAAGTCTAGCGTTTTCTTTTAAGATTAACTGAACATTTGAAAACAGAGACCTTAGTGCGAGTTTACGCATTCGAAACTCTTTATCGAGCGCGTAACAGATTTCTATGAGATTTGTAGTTCCTGATGTTTATCGCTAGGGGCGCTCGTCAAAAATCCATAGTAATATTTTACGCAGACTGTATCGAGTTTCGATGCGTAAACTCGCACTAGGGTCTCTGATGGTTTCTTGTATTGAGCATAACGCGCGTCAGTTTCGTTTTAAATTTAACATACATATATGGATCTTAATTATATTATGAACACATGGCACAGCTTAAAAGAGATTAAGCATATACTAATGTAAATTGCTTAGATTTAATTTCCAACTGGGATAATGACCGTAATACGGTATGCAAATTTCCATATCAGAATTAAAGGCCCTTGTGTTAATATTCGTATAATTTACCCTTCCGGGATTCCGGGATATAATCTGGAGTGGACGGTACCTGCGAAGAAATTAAAATTAATTGGATACATTTCATTTTAAAACTTGGTGGTCTGTAAGTAGAATTGAGTTTATATGATGAGATCCAGTCATCAATCAATGAAGCTGTAGCGGTATTCAAAGGTATCATATTTTTGTTAATGTTTCATTTAGAGAAAACTACGAGACGCAGAAATCGAATGTGATGAGTTAAGGTTTCAATGATTTAAGTCGGTGGATGTTCAATCATGTATTTTTATTATTATAATTGCCTTTTATAATATGTCATTTTATGAACCGTGTTAACTAGAATTTTTATACGGCGTTTCTCTATCTAAGAATATAGAAAATCAATCCATACTAATAAAAAGTGTTTTGTAATTTATTGAAGTTATACTTCTTCAGGCGAGTTATGAAAAAATGATGAGAGTAAAATTTTAAGATGCGCGCGCATCACTGTGACACAAAATTATCATGTTGAAGTTGGCCGCAAAAGCGACATAGAATAAACCAGCAGGATGAAGTTGGCCGCTAATTCTGTTGTGTGTGCTTGATTTTAAATTATATATGGTAGATAACAATAATTAATATAAAATTGTACTATCGTTACTTATCTTTGTTTAGTAACGATAAAGAAGTATAACTTCTTAACAACGGTTTTTTTATATTTTACCTTTTTGAATTTTTCATTGAATAAGTATCTTTATGTGTTGTCTGCCAGAGTAGAAGCGCCAAGCCATAGTATTGTAAAATAATAATAAAAAGTAGTGTGGTGTCGTGGGACATCGGATTGGAACAAAGTTTCTTATTATAAAAATATTAATTTTAAGTTCTATTCGAAGTATAAAGACAATAATTATTCGGGTATATATTTTTTATTATGATTTTTTTATCGATAAAAAGCAAAGAAAGTACTTTACAAAATTATCTTAACACCTTTATTTTATTTTCAATGATTTATAAAAATATATCATATATTATAATAATAGCAAACATCACGTAGACACACATTAGACACTGTATAGCCATCCCACAAAACTATACATAAAAATCGTATGTTTTTTTTAACGCTACGGAACTCTTTCCCGGCTAGGGTACACCTCCGCAACGCCCCATAAGGAACCTCGTTCCAATGATATTTCTTACATTCACATCCAGTAAGCACTGTCAGGTTTGCGTTATAAATGCTAGGACTACGGAAAGACATACATAGATATAAAATATTAATTAAAAAATATATAAGTATAATTGCTCGCATTCATCGCACAAACTTTCTTCCGGGACTCAAACCCAGGACAATTGGTCCGTGCTAAAGGCAGTATCGCAGCCGTTGCACCAATCGATCCTCAACGGGCGTGAAAGATTATATTACGTGAAAGTGACGACGTATTAGGCCTATGTCTAATATGGATTCGGCTAAAAAGATGAAATAATTCATCATTATTATCACCTATAAATATTCTCATTGCTAGAACAGGCCTTATGTATGAACACCATGCGGATTTGTGGTTGATAAGGACCGCAGTGCAGCTAAGCGTTTGAGCTAAGATTTTGAATTAAGATCTTATTTTGATTGCAGTAAGGTCATTCTCACCAATATAGACTTAAACGCGGTAGTAACGTTTGTGCATTTAAAAACTTACACTCTTAACTGTAAACTAGAAACGAGATTTTTTTACGTCACCGATTTCATATTTTTCATAATGGTAAATATGTTGTTTGTTAGTGTTTATGTATTTCTACGTGAACGTAGAGTTTTCTTAAATCGACAACACATTAAGACACTAATACACTATTGTTATACTATTTAGAGTTTGCATAATCAAAACAGCCAATGTTTACGTTTATAATAATAATAATAATAATTTATTTATTTGCAAGAATATGGATAACAGTAGGTGATACATAATAATAACCGACATATTCTGCTGATACTACAGCGCGCAATTGTTAAATTGGATAGTACATTTAGTCAAAGACTGTCTCTCTCGAGTCGTACATTAAACATGACGAATGATAATAGTATTAATAATTCATGGCAATTAATTATATGACATTATTATTAGATTAAAATTAAGCAAAATAAGTATAATAAAAAGATATTGATCTAAACCACAAGTTACACAAAAAAAAACAACCATGCAAGTCAATAAGATTAAAAACAAATTCATTCAAAATTATTATAAATTACAATTTACAATATATCATTCATAAAGTCATCAATATCATAATAATTTTTATCCAATAACATATTAAATAAGAACTTATCTATATAATATGTTACCATATCGTTAGACAATTTATTATAAATACTTATAGCCATACAGTAGCAATTATTTGAAAACAACTTTAGTCGTTGTTTTGGAATACATAATTTGTTACCACTTCTTCCCCTATAATTAAAATCACTTTTGATACTGAAAAGATCAGGATGCTTTTTCACAAAAACACAGATTTCAAAAATGTACAGACAAGGTAGCGGCAACACTCCAAGAGCTTTGAATAAAGGTTTACAACTATCCAAGAATCCTGCGCCACAGATCGCTCTTATACATTTTTTCTGTAACTTAAAAGCTCGATTCATTTCAACCGAATTTCCCCACAGTATGAAACCATAGCGTAATACCGATGCCACGTAGCCATGATATGCCATCAAAGCGGCAGTTTTCGAGACAGTTTGCCTAATTCTGTTTAAAGCATATACAAATCTATCGAGTTTATTTATGAGGACGTTTATATGTGCTTTCCAATTCAAGTATTTATCTAGCGTAATACCTAGAAATGATATAGTGTTGACTTCTTCAACTTCCTTATTTTTATATTTTATGGCAAGTTTCATTTTATAACTATTTTTAGTTTGAAAGTAAATATATTTAGTTTTAATAGTATTTATTTGTAGATTATTATGTTCTAACCAATCTACTACTTTGCCGACATTAGTAATTGTGTCAGATTCTAAGTCCTTCCTGTTTTTACATTTAACTACTAGTATTGTATCGTCTGCATACAAGAAACAATTTTGGTTAGTTGCATTTGGCAAGTCGTTAATATAAACAAGGAATAGTAGAGGACCGAGAATGCTTTCCTGTGGCACACCGAATTTATTACATCGTAATTCAGAAGTGTAAACTGATTTTCTTTTACCTGAAATTTGAGATATTTGAACACACTGTTGCCGATCTTTTAAATAACTTTCTAACCAAGCTAAGGCTTTTCCCCTAATACCACATCGTTCAAGTTTATGCAATAGGATTTTGTGTGAAACAAAGTCAAACGCTTTCGTCATGTCTAAAAAGACTGCCAATGTATTCAAGCCTAGATCTAAATTTTGTGTGATACATTTTATAAGATGAAAACAGGCAAGTGTTGCAGAGCTGGCTTTCCTAAACCCAAATTGTTCCTGTTTTAACAGTTTTTGTGACGTTAAAAAATAGTAAATCTTTTCTGACATAACTTTTTCAAATATTTTAGCTAATATCGGTATTAAGGTTATCGGTCTATAGTTATTTATATCGTCATAAGCTCCGTTTTTGTGAATTGGTTTGACGATGGCTTGTTTTAGTCGTGACGGAAAATAACCCTCGACAAGTGACAAGTTAATTATATGAGAAAGCGGAACAGATAAATATTTGGCACACTTTTTCAATATAACTGTGGTTATTTCGTCATAGCCTGTTTAATTAGTATTTTTCATACCCTTTATAATTTAAAGAATATCGTTATCATTTATAGGCGTAAGATATATAGATTTAGGAAAGATTGGAATGTTTATTTCATTATTTATGTTAATGTCAGAATTGGGTTTGTTGGTCATATTTATAAAAAAGTCATTAAATTCATTACATATTTCTAAAGGATTTTCAATACTCTTATTTTTTATTGTAAGTTTTTGTATTTGTCTATTAGTAATTTTACTTGATGTATCACTATTTATTATACGCCAAGTTGTTCTGCACACATTGTTTGATTGAGCAATTTTCTTTGTATTGATAATTTGATGGGCTTGTTTTAAACACTTCTTTAAAACTTGGGAATATCGTAAGTATTTCTTTATATTTGACTTTTTGTAAGAAGCGGATAAGCGATATTTTAAGTAGAGCCTTCTTTTAACAATGCAACTCCGTTTTAAGCCTTTAGAATACCAGCATTTTTTATTAAGTTTATTTACGAATTTAATTGATATGATGGGAAAACATAGTTTGTAAAACAAAATTAAATAATTATGGAATAAATTGAAAGATTTTTCCGTATCCGTTTCTGTAAGTACATCTTTAAATGAAAGTGAACTTTTGCAATCGATAAATTTTTTAACGTTTTCCTCACTCTCTCTCTCTCTCTCTTTTTTTCAAACCAAAACTCTGGTACCTTTCTATAATTATTACTTCTTGGAATTTCAAAAGTTATACTTTGCCCCTTATCGTGATCCGATAGACACAAATTATGTAACTTTGATTGAACATTTGTGAGATTACTAGAGATCAAATCTAAGCAAGCATTTAGACGTGTAGGTTTATTTATATGATTTTTAATGTTGTGGTTTGCAAGAATACTCGCTTGTGTTTTTATTATCTAGTAACACATCAATATTCCAGTCACCACAGATAACAATATTTCTACGTTTACGTGACAGATTATGTAATAATAGTTTCAATTGCTTAAAAAATAATTCTAGATTCGAAGATGGTGTTCTGTATACGCAATATATCAATAATTTATATTCTGGGATTTCTACTGCACAGCACTCAAATACATGATCCATTTCTACTTTAACCTCTACTTTTTTGAAGTCAATATTGTTTATAATTATTGTAACGCCTTACCCTAGTTATTGACGTTATTTATATATATTTAAATGTTCAAATCGAATAAAAATATTTTTATCTTAAATTGTTTTAAAGCTTCATAGTAATTTCTTTTTATTTTATTTACACTTACGAAAATTTAGCTGCCAAAATTAAATCTATTACCTACCTATTTATTGGCGAAACTGGCTGCATTAAGCCTTTACAAGTCTGAGGAATGAATAATTGAAAGACAGCGTTTAGTAGTGCCTTAAAATATATATTCATATTAAATTCACGAAGTTCAAAAATATAAGAGCTTATGCTGGTTGGATGGCAGTTTTAAGAGCACTCTCGTGTTTCTAGTTGCTATTTGGTACATGCCTGTTATAATATTGAGTGTTTATTTCCGTTCTTGTTACGCTTAATATTATATTTTAAAGCAGCAGCACAATTGAATAAAACTAGGGGACAAATTATTTAAAAAAAAAACAACCATTAGCAGTTATTATTATTATAATATGTACATTTTCACTTGAATTAGGTTAAGATTTTTTGTATCTCTATACTTTGTCCAATGTAGGATGATACTTTTGATAGTTGACACCTATATAGAGGATATAAAGTTGCTATTGCAATGTCAAGCCAAACATAAGGAAACAAACGCAACCTTAGTACATAGCAATAAGGAAGTGACACCTGTCAAAAGTATCATCCTACGTTGGACAAAGTATAATAATACTGTCTTGTTATGCTAGTACTAATATTTGCCATGCCACTCCAACGCCATGCAAAGTATATACAAGTTATAACATTATATTGAAATGAAAAGCGACACCGCCTTCAGTTGAAATCGAACAACGCACCTTTTACTAATCCAGCGGCTTAATGTTACTTGGTTAGTAACAGATCTGTTGAAATATTGGCTTTCTTATAGAAGTTGTGAGTTCTTCAAAATTTTTTATCTAACATAATCACTTTGTTGTCCGTCCCTTTGTCTGTCTGTCAAGACCCTGTTTCACAGGAACGCGTGGAGGTATCAAGCTGGAATTTATATCAAAGACTCAGGTCCACTGTCCCTTGGAGCTGTAAAAAAATCAAACTTCTAAGCCAACGCAATCAAAAGAAACAGCCGTTTATGTCGCAAATTACTGGAAATTTTTGACACTCGTAAGGGAATCAAAACCTACAGGGTTACTTCCCATAAACTCAGAATCTTGAAATTTGGTACGAAGCAGTCTAATAGTACAGATAAAGGAAAAAAATGCGATATTTTTATAAAATGTTAGTCTTGTAAATTATAGCCTGAACTTCTTATAATGGTTTTTTAACGCTTATATAATAAAAAAAACTTTTAAGGCTTTTTGCCTTTAAAACAATAATAATTATCAAAAATCGACGACACTATCAATGAAAACATTTTACAGAAACAAATATTTAGCATCATACGGATGTTAGAAGATCATTTATAACCACTTAAATCCATATAAAAGATATATGGACGGAATTTATGAGATTTTATGGCCCTTTCAAACGTTTAAGCACATAACCTTATAGTGTAGGTAAAGTTAGAAATCTTTCTAAAGAATACTAACTTAAAATATGCGAATGTGTCAGTACATTATATATAATGGGATGATAAACAATTATTATTAAGAACATTGTACATACAATATCTTAATATATATAAATTACGTGTCACGTTGTTTGTCCGCGACGGACTCCTAAACTACTTGACCAATTTTGATCAAACTTCGTAACTATCTCTTATTTGATCTAACTCAAAAGATAGGATAGATTTGATTTTAATTTATAACACAGCAACGCGTGGCCGGGGCAGCTAGTATTATATAAAACATTCATCGTCACATAACATCACTATTATTGAAAAAGTTTTAGTTTTCATTCTTATGGAATTTTTAAATTGACAAAGCTTTATGCTTAGCGACTGCATCGGCCTGATGTACTATAAAAGGTATATTCACTTATTTAGTTCTTATAATTTTCTCGTTGTTACGTGTTAACGGGTTTTTTGAAAATGCACCGTCAGGATTAAATATAAAAAAAACAAAAAAATAAACGTGGCAAGTGAGCCATTTATTCCAGTATAATTAAATCCTTCAAAGTAGTAATTTATTATGACAAAATTAATGTCTCACTCGAACTGTGTAATGTAATATACGTACATTACGTATTCCGTAAGTAAACAGGAGATTTCGATATTAAAGCCAGAACACATGGCATCGCTTAAGGCTTGTTTTATTAAAATAGCAGGCGCTCCACATTCGCCTCGGGTGCCGTCGATTTTGTAAATGCTAATGTTTTAAATCGCTCGTATAAATTCGGTATACCCACAGATTACAAGTTGAGCGACAATATACTGTGACGAAAGGGATTTTGAAGTTGTCTGGGGAAACGAAGGTTAGGTTTTTCCGGAGCTTTTATAACGCATTAAAACAAATTCTAACTAAATTGCTAAACATGTTTATTTCACGTTTTGTTTTTTCATTATTTCACTTTTCTACTGCCGTGTTCTCGTGATAGCAACGACTATCCAATTTTATTCCGCAATGTTCCTAACTATTCATTTTGTTAAATTTCATTTTACAGTTACATCTCTAAAGAAATGATTACAAGCAAAAATCAACTCTTCTTATCTCAGGTATTAGCGGGACATCTGAGACAAGTTAAATAAAAAAAAATGTATGTGTCAGCTCCGACGCACTACAGGCGCAGAAAATAATAAAACAAAAAAAATAAAAAAAAAGAAAATAAATAAAAGGTGCGTACCTCAGAACAATAACTAAAGCATAGAAGGAAGGATAAAATAAGAATTCATTGTGTGTTATTTGTCTCTTTCTATCATACGGCACAAAACTGTGTAAGTGTAAGAGATGAGTAATATTTGTCTTTCTAGCATATCACAAGGAGGTCACAAGATGAATTCTCATTTGGTTAAAATTGGTAATTTGGTTAAAAATATAACACGGCTAAATTCTATAGTACCTAGTCTCAAAGATAGACCATCCGAGTTTGAACTATTTGAATTGTTCGCGTATTCTTTGTTTATGTTTCCCGTGGCTAATTATATTTGGTGATATTTTATTGATATTAATGTGATTAGATTGAAAGAAATTTTTAGTAATTTATAAATAGTGATTGTTTGTACACTCTAGTAAAATGTCTTGTGTGGTTCGGGGCTGCAAGTCACATTCGTGGCGAAAAGAAAATAATGAAGATCTTTTGACCTTTCATCGGTATGTTTTATTATATTGTTATTTGAATATGAGCTTTTAAGTGAATATTAATACATATGAAATATCTCTGAATCATTTTGTAGAAAAACAATACGTAACATTGATTGCAGCTTATGTTTTAGCGGTTATTCGAAAATTATTATAAGGTTATCTTGATCAGGCATAGGGCAGGTAAAATTTTATCGATATTTTTTATTTTACAGATTTCCTAAAGATGATGTTAAACGAAATGAATGGGTAAAATGTATCGGCAGGCGAAATTGGACCCCAAAAAAACATAATCACATTTGCTCCAAGCATTTTACCGCAAATTCATTTCTTTGTAGTCGAGCTACGAAATGGAGACGTCTTAGAAAAGATGCAATTCCTACGTTATTTATTATGGATGAAGCACAAGAAATGGTACGATATCACATTATGCTTAGATTATTTTATTTCTTTGTAATAAATAGTATCCCATTCAAATTAAAACTATTTAAATATGTTACTGCAACTTATGGAGGTCTGCGAAGAAGGGCATGGTGCAGTTCATAATTTTCAAGGAGGTGCTACGTGTCATCAGCAATATGACACACACCTAACGGAAAGACTGGTAAAATATTGAATATGGTGAAAAATAATTGTCCAGAAACTGTTGCCCAATTCTTTGAGTATCCCAGTAAGAAAATAGTCAACACCAAATTTATGTTTATACTTATGACAAAGCTTAATTGCAGGTACCAATGGAGGTTTCTGAACAAGGACCTAGTACATCCTCCCATAGTTATGAATCTGCACAAATCACATCTTGCAATATTATTTCGCACCAAAGTCAGGTAAGTCAGGTTATTTAATACTAGCTGTGCCAGCGAACTACGTTTCGCCGTATATTTTTTACCCGTTTTTGCAACATTTGTCATTAATACTCAGCTCCTATTAATCGAAGCGTGATGTTATAAAGCCTAAAGCCTTCCTCGATAAATGGACTATCCAACACAAAATGAATTTTTCAATTTGAATCAGTAGTTCCTGAGATTAGCGCGTTCAAGCAAACAAACAAACAAACAAACTCTTCAGCTTTATAATATTAGTATAGATAAAAGAAATCTTTTAACTAAAATATTGTGTTATGAAAATTATAATATAGTGTATTTTTTAGTTAGTAAAAAAAATTTTTGTGCTTGTGCAGTCAAGCAAACTGAACATTTTTCACTATGGGACCAAGTTTGAAATCTAGGTTCAGTTAATGTTGACTATTTGTAGGGAACAGATGATTTATTTTTGCGATTTCAAACTTGGTCCCATAGTGAAAGTTGTTCAGTTTGCTTGTCTAAATAAGCACACAAAATTTTTGTAATAATTAAAAAATAACCTAGTATTTAATCTTTAAATATTTATTTTAGGAATCCAGATCTGAATTGTTTTTTCTAAGAAGAATTAAAATATTAGAGAAGGAGCTTCAAAGAGTGAAAAAGATATCGAAACGCCGCCTTCAAAAAATCAACACCCTATTTAAACGAATATCACGATTAGGGCAAAGAAATGAAGATCTTTATAGCATTTTGATGAAAAAATTGAAGCAAGAAAATATTGAAACGGAGTACATAACTATGATAGATAACATTAACAAAAATGATATAGTCAAAAGGTTTTTGCAAAAGCAATTAGGTGACACTTTGTCAAAGGAGTACAGTCTGGAAATTAAGAAATTTGCTGTAACATTAAATTATCTTTCGCCAAAAGCATATACATTTATTAGGGAACATTTTCAAATACATTACCACATCCTAAAACCATTTCCTCTTGGTACAGATCCCTCGATTGTAGTCCCGGTTTTACAACGGAATCATTCGATGCAATCCGTTCCAGAGTAGAACAGTACCCAAATAAAACTTTATTTTGTGCTTTGGCTATTGATGAAATGGCTATTAGAAAAACTGTAGAATGGGAAAGTTATAATAACAAATATCATGGGTATGTAAATTTTGGTTGCGACTTCGATTCCGATTTAGTGCCCCTTGCTACGCAAGCTTTGACTTTCATGGTTACTTGCCTAAATGACACATGGAAAATTCCTATTGGATATTTTTTTATCAAGTCTATCACTGCTCAACAAAAATCAATGCTTGTACAGCAAGGCATTCATCTCTTACAGGAATGTGGCGTGAAAGTTGTGTCCTTGACATTTGATGGGGCGGCAAATAATATTGCAATGTGCACTCATTTAGGATTTGAAATGTACTCAGACCCCGATCAAGACATGAATGTATTTCACTGTGCTGGTTCAGTTATATGTTTATGGCCAGACCCCTGCCATAACATAAAATTAGTTAGAAATGCAATTGGTGAAAAGAAAAAAATTATAGATATAGATAACCAAACAATATCTTGGGAACATATAGAGCTGCTTTTAGAGCTCCAAGAAAATGAAGGTTTACATTTAGGTAATAAACTTAGAAGAGATCATGTGTATTATATTAAACAAAAAATGAAAGTCCGTCTAGCGACCCAATTATTACGCAACTCAGTTGCAGATGCCCTGCAGTATTGTCTTGAAAATAGTATTCTAGGATTTGAAGACTGTAGCGGAACAATTAAATTCATAAGAGTTTTCAATAATTTATTTGACATTTTCAATAGTAGAAACATGCGTGCCAAAGGGTGGAAAAGGGCCCTAACAATTTTTAACATTGAAGAAACCCAGATCTTTTTTAAGGCTGCTATTTTTTATATCCAAAATTTGAAGCTTATGAATGGCACTTATATCGTTAATTCAAATCGAAAAACTGGTTTTAATGGTTTTATAATGTGCATGAAGTCTTTATTGAAAATCTATCAAGACATCGTACAAAACAATTCCTTGCAATACTTATGTACATATAAGTTATCACAAGACCATTTGGAACTGTTTTTTGGTGCCATAAGATCCAAATGCGGTTATAATAATAACCCTTCGGCACGTATGTTCCAAGCTGCATACAAAAGACTTTTGGTGCATGCTCAATTCAAAGATGGATCCAATGGCAATTGCGTTCCACTTGAGAAGATCTCAGTGTTAAATTATAATCCTTCAAAATGTATAGACGCGATAAATAAAAGCAGTGGAAATGTACACATTGTGAGCGATGAGCGGATAGAGATAAGTCCTTATTTAAGCAATGTCGAATTGGACCATAATTACATAGCATCATCTCAGCTTACTGAATATTCAATTGACGTGGTTCATTACATTGCAGGCTTTGTTGTCAGAAAGTTGAGAAAAACTTTAAAATGTGAAATTTGTTTGGAAAATCTATGTGATAATGGAAATTTTAAACCATCATTAATTAAAGTTAAAGATCGAGGTGGTTTAGTAATACCATCAAAATCAGTACAGAACATCTGTAAAACTACAGAGAAGGTTATACGGGAGCAAATTTATAAGGCTGGTGCACAGTTGGGTCTAAAAGATATTATGATAACGATGATACACAAAGTATTTTCCACGTATGTAGAATCAAACGTATTTAAAACTCTATTACAGCATTGTTTAGAGCAAGATTTTGAACAAAACCATAGAAACCTGTTGATTAAATCCATATGTCAGATTTATTTGAAAATAAGAATTCATTATCTAACAAAACAGGAGAATCAAACTTATGAAAAAGTCCGGAGTTTTCTTACAAAAACAATTTTATTTAAAGGGCAATAATATAAAAACATATAAAACCGACTTCGAAAACATCTAAAAGTCATCCTTACTAATATTATAAATCGGAAAGTGAGTTTGTTTGTTTGTTTGTTTGTTCCGCTTTCACGCCGTAACTACTGAACCGATTGCTTTGAAATTTTGCAGACGTAAAGATAAAAGTCCGGATTAAATAATAGGGTACTTTTTATCCTGGAAAAAGTGATATTCCCGAGGAAAAACAAAAATATTGTTTGCTTGATGGATGGATTGTAGATGGCGCTGTGTGTCGTTTAAAACAACGTAAAATATTGCAAACGAATAGAAACATGTAAATTTAGAAGCTAAATGATACGATAATGAATCCCCGAAAGTGAAAATGAGGAGTTCCCGAGGGATGACGTACAATTTGTTTTATCGTCTAAACTGTTTTTTTTACATCTACTTATATGTTGCAAACGAATATGAACATATAAATTTTGAAGCTAAATGATACGAAAATGAATCCTCGAAAGTGAGGAATTCTCGAGGGATGATGTACAATTTGTTTTATCGTCTAAATTGTTTTTTTTACATCTACTTATCCTGAAATCACTAAAGTCAACGAATTACTAATTGGTATAAGTATTAGTTACGTTATTTAGTTCTTGAGGTATGCGATAGATGGCGCTGGGTGTTTTTTAAAACATGGTAACGATGTGTTTTTTAAAATACATAAGAAATGGAATGATAGCTTACGCTATTTAGTTCTTGAGGTATGCTATAGATGGGCTGGGTGTTTTTTAAAACATGGTAACGATATGTTTTTTTAAAATGCGTAAGAAGTGGAATGAATTATATGAATTTTGTATCCAGCGTTACATCGCGCTTCTTAGATTTTTCCGTGGGAATGAGAAGTTTTCTTATAGTCGTGCTTTATACCGCAATATAACCGAATAACACGCGGGCGAAGCCGCGGGCGGAAAGCTAGTATTTAATATAAGAAACATACAACATCACATTTTTATATTGAAGTAAGTGCCAAATTTTAAATTACGCCTTGGCTTTCCAGGTGATCATTGCTTAGCACCGACTTCAATATAAAAATATGATGTTGTACGTATTCTTATATTATTTATGACGTTTTGGTGTTTTTGACGTCGGTTTTATTTTTTGACAGTAAAATATTTCAATCTTTTTAGTAAATTTCATACATGCGTATTAAAATTTGACCCAAGTTCAACAGACACCAGATTAACTTAAAACGTCTTTCGCTCTAAACAGTATTGAAAGAATTATTCCCGAATAATCTTTCTTTTTCTTACTTTCCACTATCAGCTCACCTGAATCACTTTGATGAATAGAAGTATGCGTCCTTACTTATCAGAAACCTTCCATCAATAGCTCAGTAACATAATAGGATGACTACTAAATGCAAATAAATCGTTTGTTTTCCGTGGTACCATTAGATAGTACCATCAATGGTACTATACCTCTTCAGAAAAATACATGAAACACGTTGAAACGTGCCTATGAAATTTAAATTTTTCCTTCGATTTTTCTGGGCTTTCGTCATCATAATCATGACTTAGTGACAATGGGACCAGTCGGAAAGTATACCGTCTCGCACACAAAAAGAAATTTCCAAATCGATTAATAAATGACAGAGCTATGAGGTAACTAACATAAAAAACCGGCCAAGTGCGTGTCAGGCCACGCGCAGTGTAGAATTCCGTAGTTGCAAATGCCAACTTTGAGTTCACACTCACACCTCACAACACGTTGCTATAAATTAGGCATTATTATTTTTATTAAAGCTGCAATGATTTTATATTCTCCTCATTAACTTCGCGTGGTTCACAAATTTATATTCAGTATACTTAATTTTCAATGAAATTTTACTTTTCCGAGTACATTTTATAAGTTGGTCGTCTATAACTTTTTTGTTTGTACTTAGTACTCAACTCTGATAGTTTTCCTTTAAACTTCGTTATTGCAGAACCTCCTTCTTATTTAAAGTGCCAAACAAATGCAACGCTTGGTACTTAAGCGAATGATAGCATGGTTATCATAAGAAGATTTAATGTTACATTTTTTCTGTTGTTTTAGTTGAAAATATACAATCGTCTAAAATCTATAAAGCTAAAAGCTCATTTATGGGGAAATGTATAACTTCTTACAAAAAAATTCACAAAGTGTTACTGATTTGCCTTTTCATAAGATTACTTCAATAATGCCAATGCCTGGTGTTAATTTGTAGATATAACACGTTATAATGTAATTTTATTTTGTATAACAATTCATGTAAAGATATTATTATGTATCGTAGCGACATAATTATTGTTACTTCTGATAAAGCTGATAAGTTTCTTGCGCCCATTTTTCTTATCAGCTAAAAGATGTACGAATGGGTGGTAGATAAAAAATTGAATGATTCAAAAGAGGTTTCAATCATATTTGATTAAAGAACATTTTGATTGTTTTGATTTTGTTTTTCAATATGTCTCTCATCGAAAAATTTCATCAATCTAGCCAACGGGAAACACCCGTAAATTTAATAGTGCATTTTTTGACTTAATACGCCAGATTTTTCAATCCTCAGATAGGACTGAAAAGGGAATATTGAAATATTTTTTATTTATTTAATATCAATTTTTCAAAGCTATTCTTGAGTAATTTGTCGTGACAGACGTTTAAATTAGTCGTCATAAGCAGCAAAAACCCTTACATCCCTCAAAAGCCCCTTTACTCGTCTTTTTAATAGCATATCAACGTCCGCTTTTAGTCTCTTGACTGGCTAGCCTGGCCATACCATAGGGCACAGCAGCTTTCAAGGATAAGTTTCATGAGAAAATGTACCCTTTATGATTTACGTTGTATTTCTCGTAATAAAAACATTTAAGTATTAAGAATATATTTAATTCATAGTATCGTAATAAAAAAAAATTGTAACTATTAAGAATATATTAATTCATAATATATCGACGTTGAAACTAGGCGAGTCTTGAGAAGAACATCACTAGCAGAAACAGAAACTAGTGACCACCTACGAATTTCCGAAACATCTTACTATTACCTGTCTCTTTCTAACTAATTAAAGTCTGCCTAAGGTCAAAGTGAGTCAAATATATTGAATTCAGTAGCTATTTTAGCAAGGTTTCTATGCTTTAGTTATTGTTCTGAGGTGCGTACGATAGGTTATTATTCTTTATTTGTGGCTTGAACGATTTGTGCATTTAGCCAGTGTCAAATTGCCAGTTCTTAAGAAATTTCCTAGGTTTCAGTAAAGATGTGGGGTTTTACTGAAACCTTCTCGTGGCCTTCTTGAGAGAGTGCGAAAAGACACCTTCCACTGTTTTGTTTCACTTGACAACACTCATGCATATTCAGAAACACTCAGTGGTTAATAACCCACCATTATTACACACTAATATGAACCACAACACAAGAAAACCAAAACCATTAAAGTGACGCTTCGCGCTCCCATAGGTTGCGCACAAAAAAACTATCGCTGTCATTTGATCACAAAATTTTACTCTTCATACTTTTTTCATACCGGGCGCCTTATATGAAAACCAACTCTTAAGTAGTCATTTTCAAAAATAAATCTAGCAGTTAATAGCTTAAATAATATGAACATATAACAATTAAATCTATATTGATATAAGGATGACTCCCGATTTTTCAATAGGAGACAAAGAAAAGTTTCTTATTTGATTTAATAAATTGGAATCGTGCTTTCCGAAGTACAAAAGAGCTTGAGAAAAAATTTTGTTTTGTCACCCATCTGTTGACAAGTCCTAGCACATCCCTTCACTTCCTTTAACTTAAGGCCGAGCACGCTAATTATTACCATCGAGATTTGTTGGGCCTCTTTGGATCACTGGTTTTGTTTCCCCTTTTTAGGGTTCCGTAACGCGAAAGGAAAAACGGAACCCTTATAGGATCACTTTGTTGTCCGTCCGTCCGTCTGTCTGTCTGTCAAGACCCTTTTTCTCAGGAACGAGTGGAGGTATCAAGCTGGAATTTATATCAAATAATTTTTTGTCAATTATGTCTTTTTTAGTTTAGAATTTATGTCTTTTGTCCCTTGGAGCTGGAAAAAATCAAATTTTTAAGCCAACGCAATCAAAAGATACAGCCGTTTATGCCTGAAATTTTCGACACTCGCAAGGGAATCAAAATCTACAGGGTACTTCCCATGAATTCAGAATCTTGAAATTAGGTACGAAGCAAAGTCTCTTACAGATAAAGGAAAAATTGCGAAAACCGAAAATTTTTAGTAACGTCATCTAATTAAAAATATTTTTCATAAATGACTGTTACTTATATACCTACAGATTTGTACATAACCCTCGGTGCGCGAGTCCAACTCTCACTTTGCCGGTTTTTTTTATCTACATTTTTATCGCAAACGTTTTTCAGTATTATAATAAGCATAACCAGTTACACCAGTGAAGCGGCCGTAGCGCTTCGGTTGAGATATCAGTGTTAACCCAAACAGTTCGATCCACGCCGATTTTCGAACGTGGACGATTACTTACACAAGCGTTTAGTTTATCGCGAGGGATTACGACGGACATTAAAAATAAGTTCATCACATCTATACATATAAATAAAATTGGAGTGTCTGTTTTTAATATTGAAACAACCGTTTTTTACTACATGCATATGAATATATATACGATACATACACCAAAATAACATTTTTTACAATTTTTGTCTGTGTCTGTCTGTCTGTTTGTTCCGGCTAATCTCTGAAATGGCTGGACCGATTTTGACGGGACTTTTATTGGCAGGTAGCTGATGTAATAAGGAGTAACTTAGGCTATTTTTATTTTTAAAAAATCTTTAAAATTACTGTGCCACAGCAACGCGTGGCTGGGTCAGCTAGTAATTAATATAAAAAAAAGTAGCGTGTGGTGTCGGGCAGACACCAACCCTTGATCCTGGAAGTAATTAAAATATACCTTCCACCCATAGACAACAAAATGGGCGGAAGCGAATTATGGTTCCTCACTACGACCTCCAACCAGTCTGAAAACCGTAGAGATTATGGTAAAACTCCCCATTTTCGGGGTAAACTGTCGTCTAGCAGTAGTCTTTAGGTTCAGTTGTTTAATCAGTTAACAGTGATAAGCGTACGACTCCTGTTGAATAAAAATATTGAAATATTACGCTTGTCAATATTGCCTTTACATATATGAGATCAAAGAATTGAATAACACAGGTCTGAAATTAAAATGCTGTTTGGATGTTTTTAACTGATTTCTATGTGTTCTGAAAACTAAAAAAATTCCAGAACGTCACGTTATTTTGCAAACGCAAAATTTTTGATATAAAAAAGGTGTTTTTGGGCTAACATAAACTCAAAAATAAAAGGTACAATTTAATTGTGATTACTGTTTTTAATGTATACAGGCCATAACTATCATATCATGTCCTGTGATACCAGGGAAGATGGAGCGTCTCAATGAAGGCAGACTCCTGTTGGACGCTTCAGAGAGACATTCCAGATGCTTCCCACAAGCGAAAATGTACCAAAAGGATTCTCACTGAGGAAAAGATAATAATAATAAATAAATAATAAATATTTCTTACACTTACACCAATTAGCCTAGCCCAAAGTAAGCACTGTAAGGCTTGTATTATGGATACTAGGGTAACGGATAGACATACATATATGATACATAGATATGTAATATTCATAGAAATATATATATATTTCTTTGAATATTACATATCTATGTATCATAGGTGTTTATATATATAAACACCCATGACTCAGGTACAAATGCTCGTATTCATCATACAAACATCTGCCCTACCGGGATTCGAACCCAGGACCGTCGGTGCGAAAGGCAGGATCGCTACCGTTGCACCAAATGGTCGTCTAAGATATTTAGTGGTTACTAATGAATGTATTTTAGATATAAAAATAAGTTTTGATACGCAATTATAAATTAAAAAAAAAATTTAGTCTCTAACTTTTCATTTGAAGATGATAAATTGTTTAACATAGATACCCACATTGTCAGAAACGTGACGTTCTATGACAAAATGAAAGTCATTTTCGGATTCAGCACACCTAAAGTCATAAGAACTACGCAAAAAAACCCAAACAGCTCTCAATTTTTGTTTTTTTGCAGACTTGTGTAATATATATATATATATGTAGTGATAGTATAATTTAAAAATATCGTCAAATGAAAGTTCATAATAAATAAACAAATATTACACAACTCAGGCCGTTGGTTAGTCCTAAATTAAGCGGAACTTATTCTAAGGATTCTCATTTATGTGTAGGACACATAAATTAGTATATAAAAATAATGACTTGGAAACGAAAGTTTATGCTCGTCATATAAAAATATCCCTCTACCACGAATCGAATCCAGGATCGTTGATGAAGTAGGCAGGTTTACTATGGTTGCAACAACCGGTCGTTGATATTGTTAGAGATGACTTCGCTAGAGGAAAGGCAATATTTTGAACCATATTTGATACTTATTATATTATATCTATACTTTGTGTGTGTGTGTGCGTGTATGTATGTGTGTGTGTGTGGGTTTGTTACCATATTGTCTCGCTATCCTAACATTGCAAAGCCCTCACGTACTCCCGCAAAAACAGTACGATAGCGTGTTTCTACGCGCTACCGCGCCATCTAGTAATAATAAAATTAAAACAGGCTAAACGATGAAAAACGTGGATGACAGGACTACTGTAGTAAATACGTATTCAGTTGTTTTTAAATCGGAAATAAGTTTCTTGTATTAATAACATGTGAGTTAATGGGTTAGTTAGCAAGTTGTTTATAGATGGTGAAGCGAATCAATAAATTGATTAGACAATTATTTCTATGTAAATAGTAACGCTAACAGCATATACAATAAATAATCTATAATCTAAGAATACAAATTTGTTGTGTCTGTTTGTCTGTCCGCTCTTTTTCCCCGCTCTTTTTACATTGTATACGCGTTACCATAGCAACGCCTTACCGGGTCAGCTAGTGTCAACTAAATATCATATCAATTTAACGTCATATAGGCATGTACTTATATTAAAATTAATATAAGGTTTTATCTTCCAAAAAATCAATTATTTCATAGTATGGTTCTGAGAAGCAAGGTTTTAAGGGGTTCTTTAAATAACTTTAATTTAGATTATTTATGCTTGTTATAGGATCTTATACATTCTAGATGCCAAACAGAAAAAAATAATTTACTGATATATATACTTTATATTTATGCCCATCAAAAACTGTTCGAAAGCCACTATTTCAAAATTTCAAAAGCCGTATCTTGATAATTGGTAAAAAATAGGTCTGCAGACAGATCATGATTTATTCTATCCACAATATTCATTTCGCTCTTCCCCTGTGTAAAAGTCGCGATCTATATTTTTTTAACTATGATATAACATATTTATGGATTGAATTCTAACACAGGATGCATTTTTAGGAGAATGTCGAGTAACAGATATCAGTTTATTATAAATGTATGAGTTTGTAATGCTACAGTTTATATAACAAAAAAAGTTATTTATTACGCAAGGCTGAAAGTTGAGATTTGGCCGCGAGTTACCTCTGTTTCAAAGGTACGAGATGCTAAAACTTTGCTGCCGAGAAAAACATTTTTTCACCTCACTACTGCGAGGAAAATTTTTAGGTGCTAAAAGACAGCTTAAATAAAATGGTAAATTGGTTTATTTAAATTAAAAATTAAAAGTAAAATTGCTACAATTAGTGATGTTGAATAATTTTTTTTTTAATTAGTTTCTATTTAATGTGATTTGATTAAGAATACCATAATTACTTTGATAGTTCTTGTCCGGTATGGTATGGTATTTTCACCCACTATACATTTAAAAATTCTTATAATAAATAGTATATTCTAAATATTATTTATTCTTGTTGTTTTTATAAAACTAAAATGTTTTAATAAAACCAAAACGAAGTATTATAGTATTGATTTAAATAAGAATAAATGTGACTTAAAAACACTATAACGATGATTGGCAACGTACCATGAGTGTTTTTTTTAATAGAAAGATTCTAATTTTAAAACACTTTTGCACGTTAGAGGATAAAACGCAATTTTCCACGCAGAAATTGAATGACAAACCAAACTTTTCCGAGCGTGTAAGGTGAAAGTATTATTATGTATTATTTTATCATTTTGATTATGTGTTTTATGTATCTGAGCTACAAGAGCAATTCTATTTAGCATATTTGAATGGTAAACGGCAACTTCCATGGATGATTAGCTCGCATACCGGTTTTCATGGTAACGCTACTCCGAGGTCTCGGGTTCGATCCCTTTTTAACTTTTAAGAACTTTTCTGTATTAAGATGGGTCTGAGTGTTTTAGTACCGTCGTTATTTCTGAATTCCATTACACAGGAGCCTTAGCTACTTAATTTGGATTCAGTTGTGATGATTAGTATGTGATGTCTAATATTATTATTTTTTATTACACCGTACTTTAATGCAATATTTTGGGTCAAAAATTAAATTATTCGAATGATTCATCACGCACCCGTGTTTGCTGTTCATTGATTATGTGAATTATGCACCCCTCTCTATCACGAGTATATTACCATAAAAGATTCCAGGAAATACCGGCACACACATATTTTAATTAAATTGATTTCTTGCATAACGACAACATAAACTAAGCAAGCTTGCTTATAATGTTATTTAATATATTTTCTTTCTCAATGATAACGTGTTTAATTATTTTGTTTAATATTGTTTTTATTGAACAATTTTAAAAGATCTCAAACAAAACATCTCAAAATGTCAACCCCCCACACTGCTATTAACTTTATACTGTACCTGACAGGAAAGTACGTTGTTTCTTGTGTAAGAACGGAAGAAGATAAGTCCATTACTACCGAATATAGTTATATGATAATCCTTAAATCATATGTTGGTCTTATTTTAATATTGAAATCATAATAAGAAACCTTTAATACCAAGATCCAAAAAGTTATTATACAGAAAATGCTAATAATACCTTCTTTTTATTTGGGTAGATTCTATTCAAAAATAAAAAAGAGCGAATTTATCGATCATTAGTTAAATTTTTCAACCAATCTACAATATTTTTTTTGCCTTATTTTTAATATTTATTCTTATAGAATTTTGTTATGATGTTTTTAAAACCCAGGACGCAACATGAATACTATCCAAGACATCCTTAGATCAAAATACATGTCCTGGAAAAACCGTGCGGTTAGTCACTCTATCTTATGGTGTGGGTAGGATGACAACACATGTTCCAGCAATGGGGGCATCTATAGGGTGATGGCATGCATTTATTATATGAGGAATAAAAAGAGCAAGATTAGCTAACCCAATCGATTTATTGAGACCTAGACATACCTGTCGACATTTTCAAAAGCAATGGTCAAATTTGACGTGGGTCGTTCAAAGTCTCGGTCGGTCTGCATCGCTTCCACTGCAAAACTAAAGCTTCCTGCAAAAATGGAGGGTTTTGCCATAATCTCTATGCTTGGCAAGCGGTTAGTAAAAGCGGAGTAGCGCATTAGTGAAACTACTTTCGTGAACAATGCGGCAGGAACTTATTTGTTATTCAGCGGAATTAATTCGACATCGTAATTAAAAAAAGTAATCCGTGTGATAATTTTTTGCAATAATGCAAATGACTGTACGAGGATGACATGCAACACAGTCAATAGTTGACATTTATAAGTGTTCCGAATAATAACAGTTGATTAAGGCTTGAATAAAAGAAATCAGTTAATCACCCATGTCTGCAAAGCGATTAGAAATTTGACGCATTTCATGTGAAGTATCATTCTAGAAGTCATTAATTTATTTAACAATTATTATTAAGAGAAGAAAACAAATAAGGAATGTTATTTTAATCATTAACACTTTCACGCCACGAAAGGACTATGAAAAATAGTAAAAAAACATGTTATCAAACTCGTTTCGAATAATATTATTATTAGAGATTTAAATAAAACAATTTAATCCTGATTTAATCCTGACGTTTCGACTCCTTTAAATTTAACAGTTAGGAACGTGCCCGATTAAAATATTGTGAAGGTAGTGACGACTATTGCCTTAGTTATCCTGTGAATAAGATGTTTTAATTAAGTGTGTAATATGCGCAGAAGTGTAAAAACTAAATATTATTATAAGTGACTATGAAAGTTTCAGAGAATCAACCCAAATTGACATTGTTGTAAGATAAGATTTCAATAACATCAGTCTAACTATGTCCCTTATCCAGGTGCACAGATCGTGACAATATGTGTAAAAACTGTATGCAGATGATGTGTTTATTATATTGTAGACTTTCCGCAATAATGCGACATTTTGAAAAAATTCACTACAAGTAAATCACACAAAAAAATTACAATTGTGCGTTTCTAATATTCTATACTTATTCCCTATCAAGCGTTATCAAAACAGATTAGGAAGGTTAATTAAAAAGTGAAACTGTATTAACAGCGGCTAGAGTAAGTTTGTAAGCCTTAAAGGCAAGTAACCCGATACCAAAGTTGTATCGCAACATCCTGCGCAGCTCCGCACTTCCGCAGTCGTCCGATATTGTTAGCGACTATTAAAGTTGCGGAATTGCCCTTCGGAATAACTTCTGCACACTGTTCTCTTATTCTGAACAACAAAGATATAAAATTTTATTTAAGTATCTTTTGTGGAAAACGTTCGGGAGTACAGGACGATGCAGGCTTGCAACGGTAGCGTTCTCAACTTTTGTGTGATAAGCACAAAGACCTGATTCAATGTCATCCATATATTTATTTATCTATTTGCTAATTAATAGCTATATTACAAGCTCAGCTCGTTTTAGGACTAAACAATTCGCTGGTTTGCGAGAATATCGACGCAACTCAAAAAACTGTCAAATTGAACTAAATATGCCAAACGATCTTAAATCTTTGATATTTTATAGTGAACAGAGAACCAACGCAGATATTATCGTTATAAATCCACCTTTCGCTCGTAAGATATACAATTACATTTTTTGGTATGCGATAAAAGATTTAATAAGAAAATTTGAAACCTTATTCTATAAAATCAAAAGTTTTTAGTTCGGTTGCTATTGCCGCAAGCCAGCGAATTGATGCGAGTTGTTACTAGAATCAGATGTAATCACAAATTAATACTTACATACTGTTACATTAACAATTTTGTATAGCGAAAGAAAACAGACAACAAATATACGGACTAAGTTAAAAAATATAAATAGGTACATATGCAATTAATATCAGTAGTATGAAGGCTTGTAGTTTACTCATATGAACTTTAATAACTTCTTTAAGTAATCAATTAATTTGGTATAAAAGATATCATTATAATTATAAATGTTTAAATATTCTATTATACTATTATAATTATAAATGTTTATATATATATGTTATATATATAAGATTTGTTTTTGATTGTTGTTTGACTATGTTGTTGATTTTTTTATTAAAGCTATTTTTGCACAGTCATTATGCAATAAATATAATTATATGATATCGAGTTAAAAATAAATGTATCGTTGTCCAATTACTACCGTTTGGTGCGACGGTAGCGGTTCTGCCTTTTAGACCGATGGTCCTGGATTGAGTGTGACGTATACGAGCATTTGTACCAAAGTGATAAGTATTTATATCTATTTCATGCATATTACATATCTTTGTTCATATATGTGTTTATTTGTAACACCATGTATATAAGAGTGCTTGCTTTGAGCTAGGCTAACAGATTTGAAAGTAAGAAATATTTAATTTTGTTGTTTCGTGCACATTACAAATTTAAATAAAAGTATTTTATTATAGTATTTTTGTATTAAAGAAAATTATAAATAGTATATACATTCAAATTCCCTTGTAACCTTCTTTGATGAATTTGAGCTCAATTTCTTTATTGAATTAAAAATATATTTACCGATACTGCTTTGACATATATGTGATTAAAATGATTACTTGAAATGGTCTTAAATTTTTATACGTTTTCATACTTACATAGTTTGTGCCTACTTCTTTTTTAAAATACAAGCAAAAGGGGAAAACGTATACAATCAATGTGACAATTGGTGTTGAAATGCAAAGAAAAGATATTTCTTAAGAAAAGGAAAGGAAATAAAATCTTGAGAATAATGGATCATTAATAATAATAAAATGAAATAATGTTAAAACACAAACAATGAAGCTTAAATTAAAATTTCATTAATCTTTGACATTTAAACGTGAAAACAGATGCAGCAACCAGCTTCGCCAGAATAATGGCCTCTGTTTCTTTAATGATCATGTATTTCGAATGATAAAATTGACTTCAAACAATTTACTATGTTGTCGGTTTGCAATAAAGATTCAATTTGCAATAAAGATTTATCAAAGAGTTATTAATTTTGAGTACAAATCGTCGATTCTATAACTTAGAATCTCGAGACTCTATACATACAATTTTGTAAATAAAAAATATAGTTTAAAAAAACTAAAAAACACGCTTTAATAGCAAATCGAACTAATAATCAGAAAATAACTTTTAATTTATATTTTATACGACTGTTATAAAAAGTATACTAACTCAATATGTATAAATAATTTAAAAAATTCTAAAATAAAAATAAAGTTATGAAAAGAAAATTAATTTCATTGTAAAAAAGCGTGGGGTGCTTTTAATATCAAATTTCTATACTAACTTTATTTTTACAAATAACTACTAATTATATATTTACAACAATCGATGTCGAGCACCCCACGCTTTTTTACAATGAAATTAATATTTTTTTCATAACTTTATTTTTATTTTAGAATTTTTGTAAATTATTTAAACATATTGACTTGATTGATAATAAGTAAATCTGATCGCTTAAAGTTGGGCAAAATTGAGCCCAAACGAGTCAGTTACATACATACAAACATACAGGTGAAACTAATAAAAGCGTGTTAAATTTATACATAATTGGTTATTTTAAAAGTCATTTGCTCTGTAACGTAGCAATGGATATTTGGCAAATGTTATAAATTCTATATATCAAGGCTTGACAATAAGATTGTATGTCACAGAATTTGCCATTCTTCCTTTCAAGATCGCAACTCAAATGTTATTTTGTAAAAAAACGTATTATCATAATTACTATGAGTCTACAAATTCCTCTACTACCAAGGTGACTCTAATAGAGACTTGCCCTATAGAAAACACCGTAAGGAGAATATGGCATAACACACTGCGTGAGTGTGGCTTAGCGTGTCTTCCGAAGCACAAAGGAGCTCCAAATAATAGAGATGTGGTCACGATATCTTTATTTTATTTTATAAGAGTACGTGTGTATCTTCCAGTAACTTTACCCCGATGTTTGATAAAGGATGTAGGTACTCTGGCTTGTTTTAGTTCAGTAGTTAATACAGAAGTGGGTAGGGTCGTTACCGGGAGACTTTGTTACAAGACTTCTGATATGCGTTTAGTACTCGTAGTCGATACACATGGTGCTACCATTTCTCATTTTCCTCTTGGTTTTGGAAAGATTTGAAATGAGTTAATTTTATTTATAGTTATACTAGCTGACCTGACCACGCGTTGCTATGGTAAAGTTAATTGATTATAAAAACTGTTATTCTTAGGCTTATGGTAACTATGGTAACGATATATGGTAACAAACACACAAAGTATTGTCATAATATAATGTACTGATATTATTATATTATAATAATCGAGATTTTAGGGAAGAGAAGATAATGTAATATATTATTATATTATTGGCCTAAATAAACTTTATTATTACTTGTTACATTATCATCTAGAATATACGAAAATAAATATGATAAGAAAGAACAACAGTATAAAAAATTCAATTAAATAAGGCAGCACATTAAAAAGTACGTGTATTTAACGCAAGCAATTGACATTGAATATTTTTTAAGTGTTTTAAATTTAAAACTTGTAGTAAACGCGTGTTCTGTGTTCCTCAAAAGACGAAAAATGATGTTACGTAACGTTACGTTTCTTAACTTAAAAAATCTTGTGTGGGGCTTTGTTATTAAAAATATCAATAACAAATGCATGCAAGAGTACGTGGTGTCGTGACCGTTGATCAAACAAAAAGGATAGATACATTCGAGGGCTATAGAGTAGCTTACCACTAATTTTTAACAGACTAAAATTTCATATCAAATGAATAAACCGATAAGTACGATTCGCATATCTGTTTCAGTATTTAGAATGATTTTGAAATCATTATAATTTTATTAATTTAACACTGAGGAAAAAATGATTTTAGGTGGAAATTTAACAACTTATTTTACGCTATCCGGGCGTCTGTAATAGGCAACAACATTTTTTCGTTGCTTATCGATAATATTCTGTACTGGATATCGTGCCCATGTTTAGCCGTAGTTAGTAGAAAAAAAGGAAATATGAATATAACTACACTTTTATTAATAATATTTTAAAACTGTTAGTAACAAGATGTTAGTACTACCTTATTATATAGCTACTAAGTAAACCAATGATAATCTATTCAATGTTTAATCACAGCTTCAAAACTTCAAGTTACACAATCCACTGGCCTTCGGTTGTACAGTAAAAGTTCTTTAAAGGATTATAAACGCCACTTAACACTTTTTATTGATATTAATATTTTAGCTGTAAAATTCGATACAAAAAGGAGTTTGAAAAACAAATTCGTAAAATTTGTAGAAAGTTATGTGTTAGAAAGTTGAATACGAGAGGATATGCTGAGAGACGACAGTCATTAGTACTTTTATGGACAATTTGCTGTTGCATATTTACTGACATACGCGACATTTGATTGTTACTGATTAAAGGGGAAATTTAACTAATTATTTTTAAAAATGTACTAACAAAAACTAAAAGAAGACAGAATTTAGATTGTATCCAAATTAACACATTATCTGTTATCAGGTAACCTATAATATATTTTTTTATTTCATTATTCCTTAAGAAAATTACGATGTTAGTAACAATAAAAAAAATACAAACGAATGTACTTAAAAATCATCAATAATTAATTACGTTATTTTTTCAAATTATGTTTCGTGATCGAAAACAGAGTCAAAAAGATTTTTATCGCATTGACTTATTTCAAATATTTTTATTTATTAGCATTTTAAAAGTCACGTTAAGGAAATATTGTTTCACTATTATTATTTTTAAAACAATATATGCAATATTTTAGTGTAAAACAGATACCTAAATAATTTTGATTTACAAGAAAATTAATTTTAGAAGTAAAGGTGCGTGCCTTATAATTTTGGCCGGATGTGTTGTAAGGAACAAGTCTACGGAAGGTCTGTTGGCGAATATTTCGAAACATACTAGTTTGGTGAGATCGTTGACACGACTTAGTTTAATTCGGTCTGTAGAAAGCTGATATTAAAGCCATATCTCTCATACCGAATAAAACTTTATTTTATTGCTTTGATTTTACAATCGATTAATAAAAAACGAACGGGTGATTGATATTATATAGTTTTTTATTTTCTTTATTTTTGGCCTGCACGATTTGTGTATTTAGCCAGTGTCAAGTAAGTATAATTGCCAGTTCTTGTGTAATTTGCTAGGTTTCAGTAAAGAAGTGGGGTTTTACTGAAACCTCCTCGTGCCCTTCTTGTGAGAGCGCGAAAAGACACCTTCCACTGTTTTGTTTCACTTGCCAACACTAATGCATATTCAGAAACACTCAGTGGTTAATAATCCACTATTTGTACACACTAAGATAAACCACAACACAAAATTTAACAAGAAAACCAAAACCATTAAAGAGACGCATCGCGTTTCGCCAAAAAGTCCTATTATATAGTTATATTGGTAACAATTTTTTTTTATACATTTCAAACTCCCCGGTGTTTTAATCCACAGAGATCCCAGCAGTGGACATTATTAGGTTGGTAACGATATTTCATTATACAATTTTGAGTTTCGTTATTATTTTCATTAGATTTTAAATAAAGAAATAGTAAAAATTAATAATTCTTCTGTACGTATGTATGTAAAAGGGCTGAACTGATTCTGATGATTTTGGCGTGTTTGAATGTAAGGCTTGAATGTAATGAATGTTTGGCGTAAGGATTATTTAGATTTACAATTTTACCTGATAGATGGCATTGCAATTGGACAGGAAAACGTCTGTCTATTTGCTGTTATTTATTATTAAGTTTTTTTTTAATTTATTTTAAATATTTCAATTATCCTCTATCAAATATTTTTAATGACATGTTTATTTATTTGTATTGAGGTTTTCATTTAACAAAAAATGTGTATCGACTATTCTAAGTGTTGTAAAATTTGTCTATGTATAATATATAAATGTCTGTAATCTTATTTTTCTGATAAACCTTTTAATACGGAGAGGACCAACGTGATTGATCAAACGAATGCTTACGTCACTAAGATTAGGCAAGATAACTTTTGTTCGGTAGTTAATTTAGCCAAAGTTCTCATGCGGTATCGGTCGGTGTAAAGCTATTATAGATTTTCAATAAAAGAATACCTTGATATAAAACTGAGGTTAAATATAACTACACTATTGCGTGCAAATGGATCTTTACACCTGATGTTTTGTTTTGTAACATAATCTCTTTAAGATCTTACATTGAAATGTAGGTTCATCAAATCGTTTATTGTGTTTTGACGACCGGTTGGGGAAACAGTAGCAATTCTGCCTACTGCATATACGGTCCTGGGGTTAATTCCTGGTAGGTGAATTTTTATGTGATGAACATTGTTCCCGAATCATGGTTGCCTTAGTCTTTTTTAAGTATTAAATCCGTTATTTAGTAACCACAGTACTAGCTCTGCTTAATTTGGTACTAATTAATTAATGTGATTTTACAATTATTATTATTTAATTTGTAATATTTTTCAAGTACATATTTTCTTTAATTGCCTTAAATTGTTGTCGATGAGAACCTCTACATCCGTGGTTCCTAACCTGGGGGTAATTAGCCCCGCAGGGGTAAAACGGAAATTCTAGGGGGGTAACACGGGATGGCACGAAAAAGAATTTAAATAATAAGCAAAATAATAGTACGGTAGCACGGCCGCACGGCGGCGGCGGGGCGGCGACGGGCCGACGGCAGGTGAGCGGCGGTGTGGGAGGGGTGAAGCACCGGCGACGCGCGGCGACCGTTTCATTCCGTTACCTAAGCTTAGGAAGAACACGCATTTTATTTGTTCCACCGGGCATCGCATCGCAGAAATCTTATTTTTTGATTGTTTAAATGTAAAGGTAAGCTGCGTTTGTTAATATCGTCACGTTAATATTGTATTGTTAATATTGTCACGAGTGATTTGGTTACGTAGGTATGTATTTGTTGACTTTTGTTTTAGGTACCTACAGGTGTTTTTGACATGGCTTCTACTTCATCTGGCAAAAAGCGTACTTATAAAGAAGCATTTCTACAATGGGGTTTTACAAGCATCGTAGACAAAAATATAGAAAAGCCTCAGTGTGTCTTATGTAATAAAGTGCTTAATCCAGAAAGCATGAAACCGAGTAAATTAAAAGAACATTTTGCAAAAGTTCACAAGGAGTTCGCAGATAAAAATATAGATTTTTTTAAGAAAAAGGAGAAGATTCTGAAGTCTTCTCGATTGGATTCTACAGGTGATATGCAAAAAGCAAATGAATCGTGTCTTCAAGCTTCATACAAAATTGCTTATCGCATTGCACGTAGTAAAAAACCACACACTATAGGAGAGGACCTCATCAAACCTTGCTTGGTATATGCAGTAACACTTGTTATTGGTGAGCAATATGTACCTAAGATTAAACAAATCTCACTCTCAAACACTACTGTTCAAAGTCGCATTTGTGAAATGAGTGCCGATATTCTAGCAACCGTTATTTCTGAAATGAAAGAAAGTCCTATGTTTGCTCTGCAGTTGGACGAGTCCACAGATGTTGCTTCGTGTTCACAATTATTGGTATTTACAAGATACATTAAAGATGATGATTTGAAGGAGGAATAATTGTTCTGCAAGTCTTTGCCCACTACTACTCGCGGCGAAGACGTATTTCAAACGCTAAAAGAGTTTATTGAGGAAAATGGCCTGGACTGGTTAAAGCTGGTTGGTACTTGTACAGACGGGGCGCCTTCCATGATGGGAATCCGTTTTGGTTTTCAAGCACTCGTGAAACAAGTTGCTCCTCAAGTATTAAGCTATCATTGCTTGATACACCGTTACGCTTTGGCTGTGAAAACGCTTCCACCAGATTTGCTAAACACGCTGAGTGACATAGTAAAAATTGTTAATCATATTCGAGGCAGCGCTACGAACTCAAGATTATTCAAAGTTTTGTGCGATGAAGTTGGTGCTACATTTAATGCTCTTTTGTACCATACAGAGGTACGTTGGTTATCAAGAGGCAAAGTTCTAAGTAGGGTTTACGAATTACGAGAAGAAATGGATTATTTTTTGAAAATCAGAGAACACAAAACCAAAAAGAATATTATGCAAAAATTAAAGACAAAACATTTGTTCTAAAGATGGCTTACCTTGCTGATTTTTTCACTGAAATTAATAGTTTGAATATTTCACTGCAAGGAAATGAAACGAACATTTTGACATAGCAGGATAAAATCGCAAGTTTTTTGCGCAAATTGGAACTTTACCAACGTAGAGTCCAAGCAACTAAGTGAGCAAATTAGTAAACAATAAACAAGAGAAAATCACGTTTGAAAATTCCGTGGTTCAACATTTAGCTGCTGTGATAGACTCACTGAACCAATATTTTCCGAACATGGATAGTCGTGAGTCCTACTCCTGGATTTTAAGACCATTTTCTACTTGCGTCGATATTTTCAAGGACGAAGATGTGTCAGCGAAAGAAGAGTTTCTTGGACTACGGGAGGATAATTCATTAAAAGTTGATTTTCAAAATTATAAACTCAGCACATTTTGGCGAAAAGCAGCTGCAGAATACCCTATTATAGCTGACAGAGCTTTAAAAATGTTGATTCCATTTGCTACCACTTACAGATGTGAAACTGGTTTCTCAACTCTTGTTACATTAAAAACAAAAGCCAGAAACCGTCTGAATGTGGAGCATGACATGAGATGCGCATTGAGTGAATCCGAACCTAATATTGTTAAACTTGCGAATGCAAAGCAATTTCAACCTTGACACTAGTTAAGTAAGAGATTTATATATTACTAGTTACCTAAACGTGCAATTTCTTACATAATAAACATATTTTTGTTCGAGTTTGTGTGGTTTTAATTATTTTAAATTAGCTAGGGGTAAACTCAATTCCCATACTTGTTCACAGGGGTAGGGACATTGAAAAGGTTAGGAACCACTGCTCTAGATTATAAGGTGTGCATAGCGCACACTGCTATTTTTGGAAAATAAAACATTACCAATATTAGCAGTAGGGCCATATTCAAATACAACATATTCAGATAAATAAATTATATATATTGGTATTCGTTGCACAAAGTTTTTGCGCCCTAAACCTATGATTGGATCAAAAAGAAAACTAAAGAACACGCACACACATCCAGCTTAAAAGTAAAAAATAAATTAAAGTATTAATTATTATACTGAAAATGATTTTCTACTTTTTAGTTGGATGTGTGTGCGTGTTTTTTTAGTTTTTTTTAGTAATCAATGAGAAGATAATTCTCATTATAAAAAAGCGTGGGGTGCCCAATATCGATTGTTGTATTTTATTTATTTATTAATTTATTACCATTTTCATTTTCAAATATAGAGTTAGTAGAAGAAAAATGTCCTACAAAACACCCAACGCTTTTCTTATAATGACATTAATTTTCTCTTTAACAATTTGATTGTTTTTTTTTCTTTTTTTTTCTTTTTATTTCAGTTTAAAATAATAGCTTGTTTTGACGTGATAACGTCTTATAAATTGGTTTGCCGGGTGACACTTCAAGAAACTGCGTTACGCTCCGCTCACGTTATGCGCTCACAATGAGAGCGAGTGAGAGGCACGCGTCCCTTCCACTCGGGCATGGTTAGCCCGCCTAAGAGCGAGAGAGACAGACGTAAAAAGTGGAAGGGACGCGTGCCTATAAATTAATGTTTTAAATATAATTCTTTGTATAAATAAATGTTTTAAATTGTTACTATTATTTCATCCTTCTTCCTACTATACGAATGAATATTCACATTAAAATTATTTTACCACTCAAAGTCGTTGTCACGTAAAACTTTCGCCCGTATACCGACTTTACAGGCAACCAATTTTTTTTTAATTGTTTTAAGCTTTAATTTGTTTTTCATTTTTTGTTTGATCCACTATAGAAGCGTGTTTTTTTCATAATTCATGTCGTTTATGATAGTTTACAGTTTTTGTTATTTTTAAACGTTTTTTATAATGTTTCCAATGAAATCACTAGAAAAATTAATGATTTTATATTTCTTAAATAATCAGACGCTTTTCGAAGTGGGCAAAAATTGCTTTAGAAAATTCCGTTACAAAAAAACATACAAAATTAATAAAAGCGTGTTAAAAACTCGTTTTATGAAAAGAGAAGAAATATAGAAACGGTACCGCGACCAGTCCAAATCAAGACATTGTATACTTACAGTGAGAGTTTTGTAAAAAAATATTTTAAAAAAATCAAGAAATTAGTTCCATATTTTAATTGCCTTTATAGAGTGCCGTAATCGACATTTATTAATTCAGTAACAAATTTAAATGATATAATACCACTTATACAATTAAAAGGAAATAATAGCGGTAATAGTTACGAGATAGCGATTAAACACTTTCATTTGGCATGCCTCTACGCGCAACATAATTGGTACGAGTCAGGTTAATGCGTCTTCATGGAAACGTTTTCAATTAGTATAATCATTTATTTAATTTTATTGTGTAAATGTTTAATTAGAAAGTTTAACTTTATATCTTTAGTGTCCAAGAAGTAATATGAAACTTACTTTTATGGTAAACTTTAGGTAAAATGCAACAATAAACTCTTTTATAGTTTTTACTTATACTCTCCTCTTATTATGATATGCTGTTGCAAAATTGACCATAATGTGAAGAGTTGTAAGTAGATTTCACGTTTTATGCAGTTTTTTATTATGTTTTTTATTTTATGCCGAACACCACAACTGCTCAAGCACTTGTGTTATGGGATTCAGAAACAATGACGGTGCGTAATAAATACGTTGTACTAAATAACGTAATAAATTTCGTTTTCTACATTGCCCTTACCGGGGATCGAAACCGGGACCTCGAAGTGGCGTTACCATCGGTATGTGAGCAACTCAACAATGTGGGTCATCTATTTATAAAATATTGTTATTTAGGCTAGGATCGGCTCCACAATATGTCACTAATTGCTTTATATATCAAAGGCCGATATTCCCCTACACAAATGTAGGTAAACAACTTAAGCCAGAAAACGGAACGTATACTCTGAAAAGTAAACCAAGCCGATTGATTAATGACAGTTTATTTGTTTTTCGAATTGCTAAGTGGCAATGTGGAGGCCACATCGATCGCGTAATTGATAATCGTTGGGAAAGAAAGTTTGACAAGCGGCAACTAAGAACTTGGGTCGATGACCTGAAGTCTAGTATGAGTTATGGTAAACTATTTCTACTATTGGAAAGAGTGCTTATAATCGGTACAAATGAAAATGATAGAGCTATAGTTTTCAATGGAGTATGGGAGATACTTTAACCAGCAGAGTACTTCTAGAATATAAGGCTGGCCGTTTCATTTTTTGTTCAACTCAGTAATCTATACTAATATCATAAAGCTGAAGAGTTTGTTTGCTTGAACACGCTAGTCTCAGGAAGTACTGGTCCGATTTGAAAAAATTTTTCAGTGTTAGATAGCCCATTTATCGAGGAAGGCTACTGGCTATATATCATTTAACATATAATACCGGAGCCACAGCAACGCGTGGCCGGGTCAGCTAGTATTAGACATAAACTGTAATTTTTTTTATTTATATAATATTACATTTGACATATATTTAAATAGCAAAATTTGATATTGAAGACAGCAAATTCGCTTTCCGCCACCTACACAAGTTCGTAACTTTCATTCAATAATCTTTCTTCATAGATACGTTGATTTGACATAAACTAACAAAAGATTTAATTGATATTATTTGGTGAATCAATTTCGAGAATTTGATAAAATGGGTGTACTTCACCACCTAATTGGTCGCGTTTATTCAAGTCTTGGCAAATTTTGCCATCGAAATATGTGATAGAGTCTTCATACCCTAGACCATGATATTATGTATATTTAAAACCATGATCATCATGATCAGAATCATGATCTCTTAGCGCGATGAAAGTTCGATTATCAAGGTGAAGCACCACTATACGCAATCTACAGTGGCATCTCTCTTCAGCAGTTGAACTTGAATCGCATTAAGAGGTGATGGCAAGGGTTCTGTAATGTAAACTATATTGTAGGAAATAATTTATTTGTAATTATTATGAACATTTTAAATTAACGATTCAATATTAAGTGCGGATTTGTAAAACTGATTGATTTTTGACTGTTTATATTTGTGGCTGAAATAAAATTAGTTTCCACTGCCGGACACAGTTATTAGACAAAATTGTGCATACCGGGGATCTTCATAGCTTACTTCCTAACGTGCACATAAGTGGATTTCTGTGTTTCACCCGGATTTGCGTTTCTACTGTTAACGAGAAAATAACTGCTATAATCAAATTCATCAGTTGAATAAGATTTCAAATTCGCCTACAAAAAATAACCACACTTTCGTTATCGCATTGTGAATGTTAAAAAATAAAATAAATGCATGCACCTTCTTAATGTTGAAGTGGAACTTTTAAGTTTTACTTTTATATAAAATAACAGTTTGTTTTAAGTTTTAAACGAAAAAAAAAATTGAAGGAAATAAAGACATAAAAATAAATAAGGAAAGGCTGAAAGAATGGATGGTATAGTCATTTAGGTATAGCTCAATTTTATTGTAAGGGTAAAACTAGAAATAGCAAACAACATAAGTAATATGCTAGCAATTGTTTGTAGAAATATTGATAATACCTCTAGAAAAACCCGGTTAACTATGCCATGCTATTTTTTATTATCTTATTTTATTTTATCAAATTTTAACTAGGATAGATATCTACGACATCTTTCTAAAATCATCTATTATTATTGTTAGCCTATCAATTCCCGCAGCCAGGAGTTACGGATTGCTCAATGGAAAAAAACACCTTGCGGCAACTACTTAGTATACGATCAATAAAAAGTTATTAATAATTACTAGCAGTGTGCCTGTTGTTGAACTTCCATACCAATTGTGAGCGCACTTTCGTAGGTGTTTTTCAAAATATTTTTATAACTCACTTATACATATTAAGTCATATGTAAAATTTCATTGTTTCGAAGTCGTTCTATGCGCTATTACCGTTAGTAAATTGAATAGTATCAATTTTTTTTTCTTAATTTTCAGAGCAAAGTGGTAGAGCTGTTGGTTCTTATGCTTAACGTGTGTAACAAAGCACAAAGAAATTAGAGAAAAAAATTTGGTCACCCATCCGATAAACAGCCGTTGCAAAAATTGCTTAATCTTCGCATTGCAGACCAAACGCGTAAAGCACTGACGACGACACTGACTCTTTTGACGACGGTTTGGTGCAACGGCAGCGATCCTGCCTTTTGCACCGATCATACTGGGTTCGAGTCCCGGAAAGGCAGATGTATGTGTCATGAACACGAGCATTTGTAATTCAGTCATGGATATTTAAATATATTTCTCTGAATATTACATATTTATGTATCATATATGTATGTGTATCACTTACCCTAGTATCCATAACACAAGCCTTACAATGCTTACTTTGGGCTAGGTAAGTTGGTGTGAATGTAAGAATGATTATTATTTTATATCGCTCATATTAACGGGATTGGGTACGTTTTACCCACTGTCCTTACCTTACTTATTTTTTATAAGTATGCAACAAACTTATCATATAAGAAAAGAATACAATATCTTGTCGCAAGCCGTAATACACCAGCAAGGGCTATTTCACCAGCAGTCGACAACTACCGGTCTTTCGTTGCGCAAGAGCAGTCAGGCAAAATACCTAATGAATGTGCCAGACGGTAGTATGTACAATCTTTGTATTATCATGCTATACTTTTTGCTTAACGATTTAGTGTTATAAAACATATGAATAACGACACTAAAATGTTTCAAAAAATCGAATATTTATGGATAAAAAACATTTATGATGTCATAAGTCTTTTGTTGATAGCTCTGTAGTCTTTTCTTTAAAAAGCGTAAGTAAAAATACTAATGTCTTTTTATCATATATATAAAGCGGATCCCTTTGAACTTTATTACAATGTATTAAGGAGAATGTCAATCATTAGAATTTGAGTCATTGTTAATATTTAAAAAGAATATATAAATAACTAAATATGTCTAAATAAATTATTTCAACCTCAATTCGAATTCGTATCTCTCCCTCTCATTCAAATGAACATTTCTTTAATTTGCCAAAATAAGCCTCGTTAAACTTAAGCGTGTTAAAAATTCATAATTACTAACAATAGTATTATCCAAAATGAGATTTAAGACATATTTTTTATTCTTTACGCTCCGGTAATAATTATGTAATAAGAAATAAGGTAAGATACAGTTTGGAAGTCCAGAGAACTACGTGATAACAGAAGAATACGTGGTGTAAAAAGTGGTTTATTTACTCTTACTGTATCTATATTCTCAGAATTCACTATGGTCATTGCATAAATGCACTTTAATTAAGGCTTACTTCCTCAATCCAGATCAACTTGGGTAAAAATAAGCTTTTAACTCAAACTGTACTTAAACTTATAAATTGTCAGTTTTCAGTATAAGTATTGTCTAAGAATTTTATGTTGCATTCGAAGTGAGTGTGGTCTTTTCTCTTCTTTACAGTTTAAAAAATAAGTTCAGTTATTTACAGCCCCCGCTATTGCTTTCTATGAAGTTTACTACAAACCATATTATTGAGATTTGTGAAAATAGTCAAAAATAATCGGAATAAGCAGCAGCGCGCTTTTTGTCCACCTGATAGAAGGACGTTTCCTTACTTATGTTACGTTTTACGCGAGAAATTATTTCAACATCCATACAAAAAGTATTTTTAAGATAATTATATTATTTCTACTTTAGCGTCACATACCGCTTTAATGTTTGGAACAAAACAACAGACGTTTTCAGAGTGTTTAGAAATACTTAAACAGAAGAAGTTAAAGAGATTTTAGACATGCAGGTACGTAAACTACGTCTAAGTGACATATTACTTAAGTAAAAGTGTTTTGTTAAGATTTTGCTAATGCGGTTTACATAACATTGAACGTTTGAGTATCTTATGATGTAAACGTTACATAAACTTAAAAATATATATTAATTATAAAATAACAAGGTAAATGTATTTAGTTCTTTTAATTCCGCGCCTATCACTCATTAAATAAAACTACTTTTACTGGATCAATTACGCATATGACTTTGATTTTTTTGTAGAAACCTGTCGCTTGAACTCCTTTAACTCCATACGAAAGAAAATCTGCTTTTTTACGAAATTTTGTTCCGAAGATTTTAAACTTTCCATTAACCTATGAATTTGAAATTTGGTGATTAAATTTATTATTTTCTTATATACTAATGAATATATAATAAATCACATTTCTTCTTTTAAATTCGGACGGCTTATATTCTGCACTTGTTTGAAATTTATTTAAAAAAAATGGTGTTGTATTATTACTTATATAAGGATAATAGGCTAGATATCGTCAAGCTGTGTCAAAACTTCGAATGAAACTTGAAACGCATTGAAAATTTATAAAACATGTAGGTAATCACCATGATTATTAAGTTAATGGATTGCAGAAATGTATTTGAAATAGTTATTTCCAATTATAATAATAAATTCTATTAACAGGTAGAGTATGCTTCGTACGAACCTCTTTGTGAAAAGTTACTCAAACAGTGCAAAGAGCAAACTTAGCAAAGGAGAATTAATTTTAAATATGGCTAACCACATGCTTATATTTCAAATGAATTTTCGCGTTAAAATTAAAATGTTCTCTACAAAAGGATATTGGATAGCTTCGTTTGTGGCTAACGAAGTTAAGTCTGTTGTTCTCACTAAGTAGGCGTATGTGTAGCCTTAAGGTTTAGAGGAAATTAAAATGTGGTTTAAATTAATATTTTAAACAAGAGATTCATCGAAAAGGTGAAGCTTTTTACGAAGTTATTTTTATTTTATTATTTTCATTATTCTTAGAAAGGAATTGAAAAATTATATATTCCTTTGATAAATGTTTAAAAGAACTAATCGAGCTGGCTCTCAAGTTATATTCAGACGGTACTCGAACCTTTGGATGTTAACTGCTCTCCCAATTGAGCTACCGAGCCTTGTGAGCACCCAACATTTTCTAGTACGCTTTAGGTCAGCTTTACTTCATCAATAATAGAAATATCGGCGCATTTGAAAGAATCATTTTTAAAACGTTTTACAATTTATGGAAATGAAAAGCTCTACAATTTTCTTTTCAAAATTTATCATATAAGATAACACTGAAAGTGAAAAAAATGTCAAATTTATAAATATATATTTCTTTGTTAATATACCATTATATTTCAAATAATAGGTAGTCTTGTAACAAGAATGTATTCAAAAATTATAAATTCATTTTTAAGGCTTTGATATCGTAAGGCCTTTTAGTAACAAGAATATGTTATTATTATTAATAAAACACCTCTAAATAAACATGATTAAACATTTATCAATTTATTATTTTTAACATTGTTTTATGAGGACGATTTGTAACTAAAAATTGTGAAATAAAAGCTGAATTCCACTAATTTCTAGTACTTGTAACTAGTTTAGCTGAATACACAAAAATATGGTACTACCGAGCTGGTCTGAGCTCAAGGGTGGGAGATGGAACCTTGGGCCACTTACTAGGAAATCTATAGAGTGAAGTCTCATCTGATTTGTCGTTACTAGATTTGTTTCATCTGATGATGGATCTGGAAGGTGGCCGGTGAAATTTTTTTTTGGTTGTGGTCAAATGTAGATATAAACGTATTTTTTTGTTATTTAAACTACTACTGTTATTGTAATTATATCTCTTTTTATTAAGAACAAATTGATAAAAT
The DNA here is from genome assembly GCA_927399485.1 of Calamotropha paludella. NCBI lineage: Eukaryota > Metazoa > Arthropoda > Insecta > Lepidoptera > Crambidae > Calamotropha > Calamotropha paludella. Next base: position 6,585,131 of record OV656808.1, on the reverse strand, counting down.
TATTTAAAAATCTTAAACTTTAAATTTTTTTTTTAACGTAAATTAATCCGAGGATTTATTGAATTTCTTCAAAGATTATAAAGGTGTTTTAATTATTTTTTTTTGGCTAATCTAACTATTAAGTTTATGTTGGTGATGTCTGAATAATGAACTGTCGGCTATGATCTACGTGAGGTAAAATTTTGAGCTCTTTAGGAGCAAAAGCAAGTTAATTAAAACGCGATAAAAAGTATTTGTTAAGCAGTCGCTGTTATAGTAAACTTGAAAAGAACTCGGTACACGATAATTCATTCGTAAAACGACATTTTTACGCAAAATGTGACATTCGCAAATGCCTATTCTCGAAAAGAATACCTCATCAAGAAACGGCAATGGTTGATGAGCACATGTATACTTAACTTTCATATTCGCAATTAGACTATGCCAACCTCGAAAGGTTACTCCTTCCCAGTAGTTAAAATTTCGCCAGCACCCTACCTCACTAGTGGGGGTATAGTAGGAGCCGTTCGCCGCATTTCAGTTCTGGCTAGACCAGTCGAGTGATCACCGATTCGTCAAAGCTGCAAGGCGAGTGTAGGCAAAATGTGTGGGGATATGGGAAAGGCTGTTCTGCGAGCGTTGACTGGTGCGCTACTCTGTGGACTGGCTTCGGATGCTTATTTACAGGTATGCTAATATGATTGTAATCATAATAACAGTAACTGAAGTTTTCAATTGAAATGAACCTTTTTAATCAAATTTTACGATGATGAATTTATTTATTTATTTTCATTGTCAATTTTGTCTTCTTTTTTATTCATTTATTCTTGTTCTTTCGACGGCTTTTCCATTACTTAGTGTCTACTTTGGTCTGTTTAGTCTGTTACTAATAAATTGGCGTGAGTGATTGGAAAGTATTAAAGTTAGGTCGTTATAAAAAATATCTTATTTATAAAACGCAATGTATCGCGTGTGTTGTAGTATCCTTGTGTATTTATTTAATTAATTTCACCGTGTGTGATTTTGGACAACTGATCTCCAACTGAAAATGATAATAGAAAACTAACTACAAACAAAGGATTTTTTTGATATAAAGTTTTACATTTGTTTTATTTAATTAGTTGCATTTTTGTTCCAACATTTCAATTTTGGTATTATAAGTGTAAATAAAATATATTCATATTGTATTGTATGGTATATCAAGTTCGTAAACTATTTTAAGCTTGTCATTAAATTGCGCGATTTAATGACAAGCTTAAATTAGTTTACGAGCTTTTTATGGACATTTAGGTTACGGACTGCGTCGGGTTTCGAAAAATATTTTATTTATAAATGTTTCATAACGATTTGTTAACAATTTATGAACTTAACTGCTTGTGTGTACACAAAGCTGATCTCAACTCGATTCTAGTGTGAGTCTATTGCGTTTATAATGTAACTATTGGCATGTAAATAAAATTTCTAGTAAAGAAGGCGACTTTTTCCCATGTTTACCCTACGTCACTGGTACACTTATAAGCCGTATTTTGACAATACATGTCACTTCCGGCGTGGGTCCCATAATTTTGACAGATTACCGGCGTTAGAAATAAGCTTGGAGCCAACGCAAGCTTTTTATTCTTTTCAAGACTAAAAACACGTAAGTGTTTGGCGTCACGTTATATTGAAAGGGGTGAGAAAAAGGGTATTAAATATGAGTTTAACTCCTTTTATTCAAAATTATATTTGATTTTATGAAAAACAGCCATAATAAACGAAAAAAAATATCGAATCACTTCGTTCGATTTATCTCCTAGTAATAAACGGATGTCTTAATCTATTCTAAAAAAAATATTAATTGAAATAATAGTTATAGGTAGTATTAGTACCTAGAATATTAAGAGATGGCGTTGACGTCAGTTTTAGGGAAAATTTAACGGGTCTGCCAAGGTCCCAGTAGCTCATTTGGAAGAGTACTTGCCCAGATAGCGAGGGGATATCGGTTCGCGTCCCACCTGACACCAAAAACAAGTATTTTTCTAGTATTAATTTAAGTAGATATTATCATTTCGTGTTAAGTTCTCTGAAATAGTTCGTAGTCGATTGAGTTTCTCATTTGTATGTTTGGAGGAGTTATAATATGGAATGATACCTAGTGGACTGTGTAATGTTGTGACAAGTCTAATTGCAATACAACAAGCTTTTTTCTTATTGGGTTGCTGTAAAGTACCAAAGAAGGCTAGATATGGGCGTATATGTGTATAATCAAATACGTATGAGGATACATATTTATGAATTTCTTAAGGTTTTCCGCTTTAGATTTAGGGAACCATGGTTAAGTTCTTTTTAACTTTGTAAGCGCTGATAATCAGTCAAATCTAAACAAATCCTTTTGAGTTTGATATTTGAAGTCATGTTCGAAATTTATTTTTTTGAAATATAATCCTTTAATAAAACACCACAAAGTGACATCAAATATGTCATTGAAATCATGTTTAAATACACTATTGTTTTTATGTATTTGAAGAAAATACAAAAATTATTAAGTTGTTTTTGGAGTATATAATGTTATATAACAACCACAGTCGCGATATAAGGAACCGAAAAAGTAGAAGAAAAAAAGTAATTCTCGCATTTGAAACCACAACAATTGACATAACATATATTCAATGGTGACAAGTTCTCACGTTTGTTTTGTCATGTGATATTTTCATAGACAAAATATCACATGCCTTAACAAGCAAACGCCTAAACAAACAATGGACGTATCAACCCGACAAATATCACGTTATTGACCGGCGTGCGCCGGGCTGCTATATTTGTTTGCCCTGTCCATGTTTGGTCGTAATGTGCGGCGATTAAATATACGTTAGCTCCTTATTATTTCTGTTCATTATTCTACTGGCTTTGGTATATTATGCAGTTATTTGGTAAAAATGCAGATACCACCAAGTATTCCGTATAAACGTTCAGTGTAGGCACGGAATTTAAACTCTTTTATTTCGCGATCATTATCTGGGCGATTAATATTTTTACAAGCTTCTGTTATTTGCCTAAGTATGTGAGAAGCATTTGATTGAAAAAAAAATTACTATCATATTAATAGTATATGTAAGTTTTTTCATTGGTTGTGTTAGTAATCTATACTTATATTTTCTTCATGTCTTCCATTATTTTTTTCTTTTAAATGACCTGGCTTGTTGTATCACATGGTTACAAGGACAGTTTCTTATTTGACAAAATTTTTCATAATGGCTAGTTTTTACTAGTTAACTCAAAGAGAGAATTAAGTGAGCTTAGATCATGATGTAACAAACCGCTAAATTGCACCAGCTTAGCGACATTTTAAATAATAGCAGTAGTAGGTTAACAAAAAATAAACAAATTAAAAATATGACACTGAAAACAAAATATCAATTTTCTTACTATTAGTTCCTATACTTTCGATTCTATTTATGAATATAAAAGATTTTTTTAAGAATGACCGTCAATTTTATTGAATAAAGTCGATTTTATTCTTTAATACGTAGTAAACGTTTTTATAAACTCAAATATTGGAACATTAGAAGTGAGATTATCAGTCATTAAACTTTCTTAGGTAAAAGAACTGTGGTAGTTGCATTTTGAAGGTGGCAATACAATCATTAGACAAAAAGTACATCATGAAAAATTAATAAAAAAAAAACAAAAAGTACAGGGTTTTCTAAATTGACACTGCTGTGTGGGGCAAGACATTCCAGACATTGTAGACTCAGTCGCTCTGGCAATGTTAAGTTTTAAATTGTTTGACGCAAACCATTTGAAAACTTGAAGTTTCAAACAGCCTCACAGTTTATCTAAAAGGAAATACAATAGTGATACGATTTCATATATGATGCGAGTTAGTAATATCGGCATAAATAGGTTCATAGTATATAAGTTATAAGTTTTTTTGACACCAGGTGACGCGTCTGGTCCATTGTACATGCTCTTATTGAAATTATATTTCTTTAGGTGCGTTATGAAAAAATTAAGAGATTGAAATTTTAAGACGCGCGCATCATTGTAACACAAAAGTAACAGGTTGAAGTTGCCCGCAAAAGCGACATGGAATTAACCAGCAGGATGAAGTTGGCCGTTAATTGGTTCAAGTTTTCGTGAGAACTGATAACTATATTCAAGGTAGTTACTCAAATATTTATGAATGTGTGTATGTGTTTGTGTGTGATTTTGAATTATAAATGATGGTTTACAATAATTTATATACTATCATAAGAGTTTTATATTATATAACAATTTTATTTAAAAGTGGTTTTTACTTTATAAACTTTTTTAAGTGCGTTTATTGATTTGAGGTTAACTGTCAGTATGTATTCTTTTTATTTGTTTATAATATATTTTTTTATTATTTTTACGCTACTATTGGCTATACAGTTTATTTTAATGGTTTTTGATATATTACTTTATTCCATATACAGATATATAGAAAATCTATTAATCTTTTAATGCTTCTTACTGATCACTATATAATTCATTCTTTTCACAAACAAAGAGTACTGGCATACGGGAGGAAATATCTTTGTTTAGCTACGCTAAAGAAGTGTAACTTCTTACGCGCGTACATAAGTACACACAACGGTTTTTATATTTTACTAAAACGTACTAGACAAGTGAATCCTTTGTATATATTTATTTTTCTTTCTCTGTACATGGTTATAGTCTGCGTCGGGAACATTACATAGATTCGGTTTCACTGGGATCAAGTTTAAATGGCATTTCACCGTCTACCGAATAACGAATTTAATCTTGGTCGCCTAACTTTGAAACCACCAGTAGTCAAAAATTTAATCACGTAAACAGGCTATTTATGTACGAAGAGTTTTACTATGTATTGCAGATAGGAATGGAAAACTTTCAAAAGATTCTTAGAAGACACTAGAGTACCTTCGCGTGAGAACGATAGCTTAGCGCTGGGTGCCTCGACGAAGCTTAGAATCAGGCCCTTGTGGAATGGTGCCGTAACATGATTCTGTGAATACGGTATTTTATTAATACGGTACAGAAATAAATCAAGATGTGACTAAGTGAAATATTAACCTCAACAGAAAGTGAATGGACAAAAATCGAAGGGGACCTGCCCACACGCCACAGTGCGCCATCCAGCTGTGCCTGGGTTTAAACTACAAATATCCAAAATCTAAAATTTTGTCGATAATCTGGACAGGACATCAAAGGTCAGGATAATAAAAAATTACTTTTGTTTAACTGGGAACTCTAGGTTGAAACCGGCTGGCAAGCCTCTACTCCACAAAGGTCTTATCAACGTTATTAACCTACTTATCTCTTACAAGTAAATAAGTTCTTCTTTTGCAAACAATATAGCTTTAATTTTTGTGTAATGAAGAATTGCATTAAACTATTTCCAGTTGGCTTTTAACCTAGCTATACGGACTCAGCAAATATCGCAGTTAATACTTTAAATCAGTTTCATTAAATGTTAAAGTGTTTAATCAATTGTATCAAAGCAAATGTGATTACGCTTTTGATTATTCAAATCATATTTGAAATTACTGTGCAAAGTAATTCAGCCAAATTCGATATAAATTCAGTTGCGTACTAACCTAGAAGCATTTGGTTTTTGACCAGCTCCAAGCATCATCACATTATGATCCTTTAATACTCCTTCTATTGTTTTTTTTACAAACAATGGTAAAGAAAACAGTTCTCTTACATGTGGTATATAGAATAGTATTGGAAACATATTATAAATGGACAGAGTGGAAAAATAATTTATTATTTTTTTAGTTTGAAATGTTAAAAACGAGGTTTTAACCGAACTCGGCAGTATAGCTACATCTTATTAATATAAAAATCTCATGTCACGATGTATGTTCGGGATATACTCTGAAACTACTGGACCGATTTTGATCAAACTTCGTAACTATCTGTTATTTGATCTAACTAAAAAGATAGGATAGTTTTCATTTTAATTTATAACACAGCAACGCGTGACCGGGTCAGCTAGTATAACATAAAACAAAGAAAGTAGTGTTCACAAAATTTGCTACGGTGGTTACAATTCCGATTAGCTATTACGTTTGGACCGGTTTATAAGAAAGACTTGAATTCGCGTCTTACATAATTTTGGCGCAGTGTGATATCATAACTTCGTATGTCAAATATTTTGTTCAAATGGTTTGTTACCTTTCATAATTATGGCTTTGTTTTACTCGACACTACGAAAAGTAGATTTTTTAAATTAAATTTTGAAATAAATCAAAAGGAGTGCATGATATATCACAAAGTGGTAACCGCAGAATGGACTTCGTTTTGCTATAGTACACATTGTTATTTTCATCTACTGTGTATTGCTTGAATTAATGTTATATGAAAATGTTCTTCCTTTATATACTATTTCGCTGTAAAATAATTGATTTTAGTTCATAAGTCACCTTAGAAATTACCATGTCACATTAACTATTGGTGACATTTAGTAAGGTTGTAACGCAATATTTGGTGTGGCATGGTATTTAAATGTTAAAAATATTAATTATGCTAAATTTAATATTAATGGTTGTATGAGAATTTAGTTTATGATTTATCTTTACCCGTTTCTTACTTAATTTTGATTTGAACTCAGAGGCACTCACCTTGGAATCTGCCGGTCGTCTTCTTGGAGGTACCTCCGTATCCTTGATCCAGCTATATTGTTCTACGATGGTCTCCTGGCCTAATTCACGATTTTTGCACTGATTGCACTGTAGATTTAGTTTTATGAGAAATATAATTTATGGGCTGCGCGCCGCGGCACTGCGCGCCGCGGGGGACGGTTCGATCGAAGTGTAGTTCAAGTGAGAATGTTCAAGATGGCAGCACTGATGGCTGGCTTTGTTAACGGCTTTGAGCCAAAGGGATTGTGCCTCTGATATTATAGAAAAAAAAAGAAAGATTGGATGTAGTATTGTTTGTGCTATGATAAACTAAATTATAACGAAATTACAGAACAATGGTATTAGGACATTATTTATAACATTTGCGATTTGCATGGATGTATTTAGAAAGTGTCTGATTATTTTAGCAACATTTTTAAGTATATTTAGTAACTACATGATTTTTTGTAACGAAATTTTGTGTATTTATTTGTTCATTATCTAAACATGAATTGCAAAAGGAAATCAAGAGATAAATGTTACAAATAACAAAGTATTATTTCGGTAAAAACAAAAAGAAACCATTCAAATGTGTTTTTCAAAAGCAATTTCAACTGCATGTTGGTTATTGAAACACCTTTAAAATGTAGTCTGAATGAAACGTTATATACACGTACACACGTACACCACAAGGTACACGTTAGGAATAAATGTAAAAAAAAATAAACGCATCGTTGATCCGGTAAAATTAGTATTATTCAAATGTGCGAAAGGCGCGGAAGTGTTATTATATATTACTGTAATCTTACAGAAGTTATGCTATAATTCGATAATTTCATTTTCAACCTATAGTCCAACTTTTAACATAATAGTTTCTTTCTGCTCTATTATGTCGAGTTAGTAAAAGTATTAATTGCCTGTTATAATTCCGAAGAAATTTACCGAACTCCAAGACAAGCTTTGGTAATTGTCGTCCAAAATAGAGTTACCCCTGACGCAAGCACGGGTCGCTCTCGACCCGAAATAGATATTTTAGTAGCAATAACTTGGTCCCTCTTATGGGAACACTAACTTTTGCAATTTTCCTTTCTCCAAGTTCCCAGGAGCCCTTCAAAGAAGAATTACCGTTGGTTAAATTTACTCTCGTTATCGTCGGCCGGCTGTGGAAGCCAGTTTTTTAGGTTTACTTCTTTGATCACGCTCTTCAAAGTGGAAAATGTTTGAAACTTGCTCCTGCCACCAAATTGGTATTCAGTTGTAATTTCACAAATTCGCACCTACCGGATTGGTTGTCCTTTTTGTTCTCTACTTGAGACTTTATTGCAATTACAGTAATGTGCAATTTTGTTTGACTACCGGTTGCTGTTGACCATTTTTCTCAAAAGACTTGTGTAAAGTTAAAGCAAGACGCCGGCGCCGTCATGTTAATTAAAGGAGAGAAGTATTCATATTGGCACCTCAAAGAACTTATTAAGTAAAAGAAAGTTGAAATAAGTTTTTAATTAAGTTGGTAATTACGTTATTTTTCTTCAATTTGGTAAACATGGTAAACAATTGGTAAACAATTTAAGCGGTTAGTAAAATTCTTTTCAAGTTAAGAATGCTTTGTAATCAAAACAATATCTCGATAGTCTTTCTAAAATATAGAGCTCCTTTTTCTCCTTTCTTTTAAAAAACTATTTAAAAATCTTAAAATTTGCTGTGGTGGATTTTCCTTATAAATCCATATTTATGCATTTCCATGTTTCTAGCGACCCTGGGTTCCAATTTTGGTCTACTATACGTTTACTTTATATCGTATTCTTTAGACATGATAAATTAAATCAAAAAGAAAACCCTAATAAGATTATTAGCAAATTTATTGAAATAGCTTGTTACATTTTTCTTTACGTATTTATTTTAGAAGGCCTTAACGAATATACTAATTTAAAAAAAACTGGCAATATCAATACTAGAGTTTAAAAAGTAACAAGAATTATACTTGCCATGCTACAAAGTAATAAAACCTTTAAGTTAAAACTTCCTGTTTCTTCGCAAGCTAAACTTTTTTATTAAATGGAGAGCAGAGAATATTAAAAAAAAGACAAGTATAACAAGCGTTTTCTATTAAAGGCTGGATAATTTTTCACATAATTTTATTGTCAGGGGCATAGTTAGCGTTCTATTATCTTCTAAGAATGTCTCCTAAAAATTTAATCTTGATTCCAATATAGTAGATCTTTAACAACGTTTCGTCTGTATTTTTTATTCTTTTTTTAAATAGAATTAACCTTTTTTTAAGAATTATTTAAAATATTTAAATTAATATAAAGTTTCGTGCATGCAGCCGGTGTTCATCGATTTATAAGACGTGATCACGTCAAAAATTAACCGTTTCGCACTAGCCAAATAATTGAAAGTTTATAGGTTATAAACGAACTTTTTTCTTCTTTAATGTTTACAATGTTATAGGCAAAATAGGCCATAACCTGCAGTGCCAATTATACTGAATGTACATTTATTTAAATACATGGTGTCTTTATAAAACTTTGTTACAAAGAAAACCATATTGATAGCTTATGTTGCACTAATATCGTAAACATTACGGCAAACAAATATTTCTTATTATGGTATTGAAAATAAATGTCGAAGACAGCACTTTTGAACTCTATGTTTGCAAAATATTTTTTTCGTTCTTCTAATTTATATATTTGCTTCTTTTCTATCGTTCCTCTTATATTGATATGGTTTTAAATAGATTTTTTATTAATGTATACGGTTTCTTTTTTGTTCCAGGAACAACAGTTGCGCCACCAACAGGCGATATACCGTCCCGTCAGGGATTATAAAACAAACGGATTCATTCACCAAGTGAGTTGCTGAATAATTAATTAGTTGCAACTGATCAACTATTATCGATGTGATATTCACCATTGATTAAAGCGATATTGGTGCAATGTTTATTACCTACACTTTTGGGATATTATCATATTTTTTTTAAATTCATATATTTTTATTTTACATCACATGATTTAACTGGATGTAGGAGTAGAACAATAGATAGACGGATATATATGCACTCTGCAACCACCAATCCGTGTTGGGACGGAGTTGTGGATTATTCATCTTTCTTACGATGTTTTACGTCATAAGAAAACCGGTATCCTTACAGTAAGGACATAGGCTGATGATAATACAAGACAACAGATACAGACAAAGTTTATTACGTGTCTTTTGAAATCCGATGGGGCTCGTGGTCACCAATCCGATCAGCGGTCCACCTTAAAGTTGGTTAACCACCCGTTAGCCTCGCCACGTTGCGTCAATGTGAGATATATAATAATTAGCAATAGTAAGTACTAGTATCTGCAGCGTCAGCCCTGCGTATCGGAGCCTGCGACTGCGCAACGCCGGGCGGCCGTGACTCGCGCGGCCATTGCCCCCTCCTCTCACTAATATGTAACGTTTCGCAACCTCACACGTGAATGATCCTGATCTAGAGGAGTGGAGCGGTCAATTTTAGATATCTTATGCAAGGGTGAAATTAAGATATCTCAATTGACGTTAATCTAGTTGAAAAACTATAATACTATAGTCGGTTGACTTGCTTACTTAGAAACAGTCAACATTTTTAAATTTAGAACGATTAATGTCATCGTTAGTTGTTTCTTTATTTATTAAGGGCTTATTTTATGGAAAAACTACCGGTACAATTAAAATGTTATTTAAACACTGACGACTGTTTGGTGCAACGGTAGCGATCCTGCCTTTAGCACCGACAATCCTGGGTTCGAGCCCCGGAAGAGGCAGATGTTTTGTGTGATGAATACTAGCATTTATACCAGAGTCATGAAGTTTTATATTTATTTGTACGAATATTACTTACTTATGGATCATATACGTATGTATATCTGTTACCCTAGTATCCGTAACACAAGCCTTAAAGTGTTTACCTTGGGCTAGGATAATAGGTGTGAATGTAAGAAATATTATTATCACTAGCGGCCCGTTCCACCTTCGCACGGGTGGACAAAATTCTTGAATTTTTTTCTATTGTTAAATATTTTTCCGTTATGGTAACGTTATTGATACAATGGAAAAAGAGCGGGAAAAAGAGCGGACAGACAAACACACAAACCACTGTGATCTTAGATTATAGATTAGCATATGATTCTTTTGTTTATTTTTTACTCTTTAATTTTTAATTTAATCATCAGACCTAAAAACTGGAGTACGTTTTAAGGCACATCAAACGGTCCCAAACTCGATGGGGTTGGCGTCGTTTTATTACAGTTTCTTTGGCTACCTTCCGGCAGTTGTATTTTATAATAATGTTGTATTATCAACCAATTTATATATGCATGGAAAGTTTACGACACAGAGATGCTCAAACCTCTATTCGTGCGTATTTTCATCATTATTTCAGCTGAAAGCCTTCCAATGCTGGACGGAAGTGACCATACTTGGCAGGCGGGTTGAAGATCATAATAAACAATCATAATACCGAAAACCATCTTGTCCGTTTTGTGATCTATGGGTGGTTTAAGGTTATTGTCTCCATTAACATTCGTCGCCTTTAACGATACCACATGTAAACAGAGTTTAAAGCTTATATGAATTAATTAAAACTCTGAAATCACTCCTCTTTAACATCAGATCAATCTAGTAATGACCCAATAGTAGGAGCACAGGCCATACCAATGAATAAATACACCGTACGTAAAACGGGCATTAACTCACCAGGCTGCAAATGAATTTGTGGGTGATAAAGCTACGAAATGCAGTATGGATCAATGGGTTAATTCCTTCGTAAAGTTGTAGGAGCTCGAAATATTCAATGTTTGGTCATAGGAAAGTAGTTTGACTTCCGCAATCAAACGCCGAGTGTGCTTACCGTTGCACGATCGAATTTTCAATATCATGTTACAATTTAAAAGACTTTTAACACTAAACCTACCGATACTTCATGTATTCCTATTCCTACCAAAGCGGGTCAAATGACCCGTCTTTAAAATGTTACATATATTACTATGTCTAGCGAAAAATTTATCAGTTAAGCAATTTGGTACATGAATAAAACATTTTTTTTTCAAATAACGATTCAAAATAGTTTATATGTATATTAAATATAAAAAAATAGGTTTTTAAAAATATGAATTTAAAAATAAAGGTTTAGAAAAATAAGTATTTATTGATTTTAAAATGGGTCATTTTACCCCTCATGGTATGTATTGAAATAAATAATGATTGCTGAAAGTAAAAAAAATGCGCTAGACAAGTACGTGTGGGTGTAAAATAAAATACGAGCATTGTTAAAAAATACAGTAACAGTAAGAATATTATACAATAATATAAGTGATTGATGACTTTTAAAGGTTATGAATGTAAAGTGCATGGCAGCATCAGTAATGTATCCATACGTTTCTGTGTGGCTTTATTGTTTAATGTTGATAATATCTTGTAACAGTTTTGCACAATTGCCCTGCCGCCTGCGACAACCAATTATCATTATAAACATTTTGACTCCAATAATTTTAGCCACTACAAAAAAGTTTACTAACGCCAAAGCCTGTCGCAGTAAAATTAAGGGTGAATAAATAATATTTACAGACAAAGAATGCCGCAGAAACGTGGCGTGGCAGACAAAAAAATGTTTGATTCACTGTATATTATGTGTTGAATACACTTCAACAATCTAGTAGAAGTACTGATATAAAAATGGGCCAGCATTATAGTAGTCTGTGTTGTGTCTACTACATTGTTTTGTGTTATAGATTTGTATCCCGTATTTTGTCATTAACCCATATGTCAGACAATAATCTTTGTATGGCTGTATTTGCGTATTTTAACTGGCATAAGTGCCTACATAAATATAGACTGGCGTAGCCAACACTATTGCCAATATCGTATCTGACTCCCGATTTATACATAACTTTAGATTTTAAGTTAGCTTTAAACTTAATTATAAGTGTAGTTCGACAAATACACATTCCGCGTAGGCGTAGTTCCATCTAGACCTGTGCCAATGTCGGGATTATAAGAAACATTATAACAAAAGACATTTTTGCGTTCTCTGTTTCAAGTTATCATAAATCAGCTTAGACTTAACTTCTATATTACCATTTCAGATATACCCCTACGAGCTACAAGGTCACCAAGAGTATAGGAAACCTTTGAGAGAGCACGAAAAGCCCCAGGATCTCCGTAACGTGCCTGGAGTACCCGGAGTGGACTTTCCTATATATCACGAGGTCCCGGAGACCAGCTTCTCTTGCAATCACGTGCCTGTGAGACCTGGCATGTACGCTAACGTCGAGACTGGATGTCAGGTCAGTGGATTTCTGAATCAATATTATCTATACATCTATGCAATTTATTGCGCCATATAATTGAGTATTTATTTATCACCAAAGGTTTGTTGTTGTGAAATTAGGTTATATCGCACTTACTTAAATTTCTAAACAAGTTTCTTCGCACAGATATAGAAGCCTATGTCCATTCCCAGGGATCAAGTAACCTTCATACCAAATATGATCAAAATCGGTTTAGCTTTGCCTTGAAAACGTAACTGAAAGAGAGACAGACCGAGTCCTTTTCACGTTTATGATATTAATATGGATTAATTTCTTAAATATTGTTGGTTGACGTAGATGATATTATAGCAATTTTTGTAAATAATGTACAATCAACAGCATATCAATCTATACAACATTGTATTTTTTTCCATTCAATTGTCAACTTAAAGTCCAACTTTTGAAGCAATTATTTATTGAAAAATAATTATGACAGCATATGGTAGGTTGACATACAGTTGTCATTTACTACTTGTATTTTGGCAATGGTATATTATGGACTCTTATTTCATCTTTATCTACATATATGTATAGTGAAGAGATGGTAGGTTTTTATAATTTAGTTTATATGTGAGGGGCACTGAATACTATTTGTTGTCATGAAAACATGAGAAATAGCCAAGTTCTTGTATAACGGTTGCCGATTAGACAATTCATCTACGACATACTAAACACTGGTGCAGTCAGGGCGTCGTTAGTAGTTAATTAAAAGAAAGCAATACATATCTACATTTTGCCCGTTTGGTACGTATTGGCTATCAATGACGTTTTTGTATATAAAAATACTGTATCCAAGCAGTGGTGACATCAGAAAGATGGTGTATTTAATTTGTGTATTAGTAGTTTTCTTAGTACATATCGAGGTAAGAGCGGGTTGCTTATGAGACCAAAACAAAGTAAAATAAATTTTAATAAAAAAAGAAACAACATTTTTAGTGTTATACCCTTATTAGAGCAAGTGCGCCACATACTCTGTTCTTCGCCATGCTCACCCCACCGCTTTTCACTTAAAATATTTTTGTTATTCTGATGCTATTGAATTGACAACGGTTTTTAATTAATTTATGCTGTAACATTTGTTTTACTGGAATTTACTTTGTTTAAACCCTTTCCGTGTCAGCTACGAGAATACTCGTAGTGCGTTACTGTAACATGGTGCCGACTACGCGTATGCTCGTGGATTTTTTTGGGCATCCTTTACGAAAAAATATTTCTTGGCACTACAAGTAGGATCGCTTTTTTAGAGTTTGGCATTAAGAATAAAAATACATGTTAAGTGCTTAAATAGTATTTTCGTAGCTAGCACGGAAAGGGTTAAATAAGTAGACGTGGGAATACATATTTTTTTATTTCTCTGAACAATTTCAACCTATTCTAAAGCAATGGTGCATAAGCTTTTTCAAATTAATAATTATCAAAGTGATGGCTACACAGATAATGCTGTTCCAGCTTTTATTTTTTAGAGTTTCCACTCTCTATCTGAAATGGGAAAAGCAAATTATTAGATCTGGATAGCTCCCTGTACGGAGGTTAGTTCGATTTACTCGATGAACGGCGATCTGCATTCGGAATTAATGGCGAAAAACTGGATACGAGCCAAAAGTATCATAGTAATCACTAGGACGATTAGGGTGATGGTGCTGTGTAAGTAATTATGTGGGATTTTGTTCATAAAACAAGCTGATTCCAGCGAGCTTTGCATAGCTCTTTTTTGTTGATCATACATAAAACTCTGGCATGCGTACAACAGTTTACCAAAGTATTGCCGCAATCCATCCACTACTATTGGAGTTTTTGTGAGACTGAATCATGGCAATATATTTAATGGCGTTCCTCATATGTCAAGATAGCATTACAAATTTTCATTATTTGTATGTCTAAATATAAAAAAAAATATTATAATAATTATATAATCCATAATACTCACATCAATTACATCTCTTCATATGTGAAATATCCTAAACACATATTTGTGATCCATTTGGAAGTGACAGTAGTAGAGAAGTGGGGCGTCTATGATTGTGGAGCAGCTTTTGCAAAGCGGTAATAGTATGGGTGATCAAAAAAGTTTTATCTTGAACTCCTCCGTGCTTCGTAACATATAAAAAACTAGTTATCATCTATAGGGTGCTTCCTGGGTCTTGTGCCTGGTGGAATGTATTTGGCAATGACGACAATTGATGACTTAAAGATGGCTCGCAAAATACCTACCATTATTCTGTTTTTTATTTTATTTTAGTTAACTTTGGTATGCAGTCAAACAACACACAATTTTTATAATAAAGTTTAATGTTGCTGTAGAAACGATTGGATAGAATAATAAATAGCTTTTTGTTAAACTTTTAGTTTTATTGACTGAGAACACATTTTTGTTACAACGCAAATCAGAATCAAATCAGAGACAAGGATAAAAAAAGATTACATAAATTGTGCGGGATATTTTTCAAACACTACAATAGATGGCGCTACTTGTATCATTTACATATTTATTTATAAGATTATAAAATTTATCTTATTACAACTGTAGCTACTACTAAAATATGAAAACTTATGTGGCGTTATTATCATAGAAATGAGTTTAATTTAGCCAATGAGTGGCGATGTACATTATAATTAACGGCTACACTCTGGTTTGGGCAAGCGGCCAAAATCTCCAGCTTAGCAACCATAACAGTTGAAAGTCCTCCATGAAACACGAGGCAATACGAGAGAGCTTTGCAAAAAATACGTTACCATTTGAATATGAAAAATTACGGCGCATAAGTGCGAATGGGAACAGTACCAGTGTTGTATTTCGAGTAGTAGTATTCGCAGAATAATTTTAAGTTAATTCAAAAGTTTAAAATTGCTTTTAGACGAGTTCCAAAACAAAATGTACTATTTTGTTTCATTATTTAAAAGCGCAGTCATCTAAAGACATGAATATACCTATTGTAATAACTTCTAAGGAGCTGTATAGCGTAGTGGCTAGCGTGTTCTGGGTCAACATCGCTCTTCCAAAATTTTGATTAATTTTTGCAGACTATAGTTTCAACCTAACCTCACCAATTAAGTTCATTTTTACAGTATTTTATTATTATATTGACGAAAAAATAACTTGGTATGATTAGTGTATTTATATTATTTATTTAATTAACATTTACAATGCCATATTTCTTCACGAAAAACCAACCACATCTCCAAACCCTCGTGTGTGATCCTTTCTGCGTGTTCGGAGAAGTGGTTGCTTTTAATGGTATATTCAATCTTATTGATATGATTAAGTTAGGACTGTAACTAGCCAAAGTAAATCTAAATTTTGGACGATTTTAGTATAGGCTAGTTTAACCCTTCTGATTGCATTTGCGGAGATTAAGCAGCTAATGTCATGGCCCGTTTTTGGATGGGTGACTATTTATTGTAATGAACTCTTTTGGATTTTGAAGGCATATGTTAAGCTTTTAAAGGTTAATGTGCCAGTCGTCCTCTCATTTAATTTTTTGAAATAGTTTCGTATATAATCTTTACAAAACACGTATTTTATAAAATACTGACTAAACAAGATAAAAGGTAACTTTATATGGTGGAAAAAATATTTATTCTATCCGTTAACGAGGTATACAGGTCACAATTTAATTTAAATATCACTAACTTTTTATTCATATCGTTCCACTGCTGGCGAATAGGTTTTCCCTTTAAAAATAAAACACAGAGATATTAAGGCCATTATAAAACACTCGGGCTCAATTCGCATTGGGGAGTAATGTTTTGGTAACTACGTTATTTTCTAGAAACAAATAAATACATTTTTTTACATTATATATTAAATTAAATAAATTTAAAGAAGAAGAACGTGGATAGTTACATTTGCAAAGCATCTTCTAAACAATGACACATTTAAGATACATTTATTCGCTCGGAATTTGTTATAAACTTTAACTTCTATAAAGCTACTTACATAAACTTAGTACTTATAATGTCCGAAGTTGACCCTAATAGGTTATTCGTAATAACCTGTGTTAAGGGACCAGCCCCAGACTTATAGGTATTAATAGGTATTGATTTAAAGAGGCAGTTGTAAATAGCAGTTTTGGTAAGTTAAAAATTATAAAAGGCACGTTTAATAACTAGTGCAGCTTTTAAAACTAAGCAGTAAAGTAAACAAAAATGAGAAATAAAAAATAATGAAATAGATCAGTGAATATATTGTTGAGCAAGAAAATAATTGAATGGGCGGTAAAAAATATTGAACGAGCGGTTACGTGTGGGCAGTAATAAATCGGAATTTGTAGATAAGAAATCTCATTCTAAGCAATTCTATAATCTAACCTAACCTAACCAACCCTGTGATTGGTCGCTTCCGCCGATTCTCTTCTCAATGAATTTATCGAACCGCTCATTCCATATTTTTTACCGCTCATTCAGTTATTTTACTGCTCAATTATTTTTAGAAATGACATTGTATGATAAAATAACCGACTAATTGATTTTTTATTACAGTCCATGTTTTACTGTCGCAATAATTAATCAACCGCCATTAAATTAAATAAATGCTCAATATGTTTTCCAACTGATCATAATAACATCTCGAATATTTAACAACAGTTAAAAAAATTAGTTCCCGTATTATTATAGTGCAGTGAATATCACATTATAGCGAGTAGTCTAAAAGTATTGTTCTGAATACAAGTAACTAAAACAGTGGTGTTTTGAAATTCAGAACCATCGATGTTATAACAACACCCGAAGCAACATTGCAAAGTTTGTTTTTTAAATTATCCTGACCAGGGATCGAACCTTGGGCCTTGGAATGGCGTTACCATAAAAACCGGTATGCCTGCCACCCGACCACAAAAGAGATTGCACTGCAATTGTCAATTAAAGTGACTTTGGTTGAGATTAAGGAATGAAAATTAAAAAAATTGAGTCCACATAATTTACCACAATAAAAAGGATTTATCCAACACAACAAAGAACCTAACTTCGTTAAAACTTAAAACTCAATTTGTCTTAAAACAATCTGAAGCGTGCAATGAATGTAACGTCATTATAAGTGGAGACCCCTTGATTCTATTGAGCAATGCAGTCGTGACTCGGGTCGTGATCTCAATCTGTCATCTCTTTACAGCCAGATTAATTTATTACGACATAATCTCAGGATCCCAGTGAAATTGATGATTCATCGCCTTTGCCCGTACAGTCAGTTATTTCATGATATTCGAAATGAATTTGTGCTAAGTTTGCATAGAAAGGCTTCTGGTTCACAATACTTAAAATCGTAGGCGGTTGGAAAAATATAAGTATTCTGACGGTAATTTTGTAAATGAAATTAAAAATAATGTACTATTAATTTTATAATAAGAAATAAAATGCGTGATCAAATATATGTGTGTATATAATAATAAACTAATACTTTTTAAAGTCTTAAGATTCTTATAACTTGGTTAGATTTTACGCAGTGTTAAAACGATAAAATATAAACAAATAAATAATTACAATTACATAGGAAATTTGTAGTTTTATAAAACTACGATACTTATTATGAACAGTACTGAATGTGTACCTACCTATTTTACAAAACAGATAGTATTTCAATAAAAAAGTCCCACTCTTTTAGTTTGAATTTAAGTAATTCTACGTAACTGTTACGTAAGTCACTTTATTTTGTTAATTATTACGCACACTTGCTATCACATACCGTAATCAGCCCGTCCTATGCAGCCTAATTAGCTGTACAATCAACCAATTTGATTCCTAGCTTACCTTAGAACCGTATTGATTTAACTGTTAAGGAACTATGATGTTTAAATTACTTAATAAGTTAAAAGTTACAACTGATTGATTTATTTTGATAAGGTTTTAGAGTGGCTCAGCCATCAAATTGGCTGACTGTACTTAATTACTGGTGTAAGGCATAACAAATCATTTTTTTTTTAATTTTTTAAGATACATAATCTATGTATTTTAAATCTTATAGAAATACGGCGTTGTGAAGGCAAAAATCCAAATAAATAAATTGTATTATATTTTTGTTATTTAAGCATAAAACTCCTATTTAGCTTAGCAGTCATCAATCCTAGTGGATCATACCATATTCTTCCTACCGTGTACTAGTAGTGGGGTTATTAAAAATCTGATACAATGGAAGATAATATAAGTATACATATTTTGTATGAGAACCGACGCTGTGTCGACAAATGAATACAGACAGGACCAATAAAAATATATGCATTAAAGAATATTGAATTAACAGGAAACAAACAAACAGCGATAACGAAGTACTATGGTATGTCGCCGTCCCTATCGTCACTGATTATATATATGAGGGTCGTTCTACTTTTTTACCGACAATGGTCTGTCCTTCGTCTTATTATGGCATCTCGTTGGAGTATTGATATTTACGGTTTTTTAATTCGGTTTGAATAAACGTCCATATTTTTCTTATCTATTAATATTATGTAATTTTTAATTTTCTCCAACCAACATATTTTTTCGTTTGTTTTCCATAGAATGCCGTGACAGAGTGGTAAACCGAAATGTGGTCTCCACAGAAAAAGGCCACTCTGTCACATATTTTTTTTAAAAACCAACATTAAAAAAGAATTAATATTTGCCGCAAAGGAAACTTTAATTAGTCCTAATGACAACACAGATGCAATTTCTTTTAAATTCCACACAGAAACCACAATTATGGATAGTTCAAAAACCAAAAAAACAGAAAAACGTCGTTTCACTCTCAGTAAAAAAGAAGAACGACCCTTAAACGTTTTTTTAAATATACTAACAGTTATCGGTAGATCAACCCAATAAAACTGTCTCATATCAATTGAGAAAATTGAATGTTAGTTATAGGTTTTCCGATTTCCAACCACTATATTGTTAATTATAATTAATCGGCTAACATGAAACTAGAATACCCAAACCAAATTTTGAAATCACTCAACACAAAAAAACTGTTATACCTGTTTTACATATTAACTCACGAATGCAAAGATTTGTCGTAGTTTTCTTGTAATCAAAACTTATTATACAAAAGCGATTTCCTTGTCACGTATCCGTTAAAAACGAGATTTAGCAATTTAAATTTGTGTACATGCGAGCGTTATCAGAGTAACACGAACTCAATTTTGTCGAGATCAGAATCTGTTTCTGAGTCCATCCAATCAGTGCAATTTAATAGTGTTGTAAGTCGATACATCGAAAGACTTTGTCCCGGCTTTGAGAATTATATCAAAGTAACACTTTTATGTCATTCATTTATGTGTCATTCCTTTTTCTCTCATGCCTTTCAGCTCTGTAAGAGCTTGCCGGAATCCATTAGAGAATCTGAAATATGCCTGACTTGATGTATGTCTTCAAAAGGCAAGTCTACGCCTTGTATGTCCTAGATCAAGGTAACTAATAATTGTCGTTCGACTTTTTATATTTAATGTGTGTATATATAATTTTATATATTATATAAACTTTTTATACGGTTATATATTTGTCGTATATTTTTTCTTATTTTGCATCATTCATGAATTTCATTTTGTTTCTATAGGTTGTTTGGCGGAGAATGTTTTTGGCATTAACTCAACATGCCATTGTTATATTGCAGTCATGTTTTATACATAAATAGCATTTGTATTCTCCCAAGCGATTTTCGTCTGTCACTATAAGTAGATCATCATGTTACCCATCCATGGATTTAACTCTTTAGGATACGTTGAGAAAATTTAATCATCCAGTGACGGAACATTGTTATCTCATGAGCCTATGCTAATTTTATACTTTACAAGGTTTACTGTTGACTGTGTAGGTGGTCTTAGGGTGGAAGGAAAGCTTGTATACAAAATTAGTCAATTTAATTTTTTAATTATTTATTAAAAGTTCTCCATCAGAGATGAGTGAAGTGGTTAAGCAGTGCTTACGGAAAAAAAACCACCAATAGCTACGCGAAGCTATGAAGACGAAATGATCCCATTGGTGGATATTTCTACGCCCACGGCATAGCTATCTCGCATATCTTTGGTGGAAAGGCAGCTAAAATCCTTATATTTATTTTAGTAAATATCACCAAAAAGGGTTTAATGTTTCCTATATAAGCGACGGCTCTAATGAGCCTCGTAAATGATGTGTGAGGACGCGTTGATAACCGACATCACTAGGCCAGTCTAAAGTCCCTCATGCTTCAAATAATTATGTTAGACGAAATTTCCACGCAACGAAATTGTTATGGTCGACCAATTTCAGTAAATTGAATAAGTTTGAAGACTTGGCGACCAGGCTCAAAGCCCCGACGGCCCGTAATCCAAAGTTATTATTTCAATCACGTTATTGTATACCCGTGAAATGAATGCTTTGATGCTTAACTGCTATGAAATGTCATTTGTACGTTATAGTTGAGGTAAATCTACTTTCTTTAAAGCATTCTTAAAAGAGAGATTTTTGATCGTTTCACAAACGTGTTCGTCATTTACTTGAGAAATAATGTTACATGAAGGATATAATGTTTAATGAAAAGTGGGACAAGTATTTATTTTCATATTACGCTAGTCTTTTTAATACCGCATCAGGATATTTTTACTCATCTCACGAACGATATTTAAAAAATTATGGATATAAGAAGTTTCTTATTTACTCTCATTCATCTCAACTCAATTCAGAAGAGTAATTTTTTATCTCAGTAACACCATATTGTCAGTATTGCTCATAAGACGCAGAATGACTGAGATAAAATCGTGGTCTAGATGTGATAATAAAAGCCCCTTTTATTGTTATGAGACTGACGGATATCCTAAAGACGTTAAATATTAGAGGCGAGTATTTGGTGTACTTTGGGATCTAGAAAAGCTTAGGGAGCATAAAAACTTTTGTAAATGCTCTGACACATTTTTTCAATCTATAAGTGCTAACGTTAGTTTAGTTTCACACTGTTTGGTAACGATAACAGTAACTAAACTTTATCCAATGTAGGATGATACTTTTGACAGGTGTCACTTCCTTATTGCTACGTACTAAGGTTGCGTTTGTTTCCTTATGTTTGGCTTGACATTGCAATAGCAACTTTGCAATAGAGGGTATCCTCTATATAGGTGTCAACTGTTAAAAGTATCATCCCACATTGGACAAAGTATAGTTATATTTATTTAATTTGTAGATGGGGAAACTCTTTTATTACCTTCCTCCGAATAAGTTAAGGTGGTATTGAAGAGTTCAGGAATCGCCATCGGCATCCTAGGAATAGTCTATTAGCCTAATACTGCGGCTGCTAGCTTAGTTTAACAACAAGTGTAGTGCAACAGGTTCCAAAAGTTTTAGGATGCTCGCGTCTTATAACGGAGCAGTTAGGTGATTATCTTAACTGTCAAGGTAAAGCCGCAGTGAAACAAAGAAAAGAGTTTTTCAACTTAATTTTAGAATATTTTTAGTTAGTAAATAAATTTAAAGGAGTAAAAAAAGTATTTATGGAAGGCAAAATTTAAAAAAGAATCAGTAATTTTACGAGTAAGCATCAATTGTAATGAGACATTTGTAAAATTTTCTGTGATAAGTTGGAACAAGTTATATAATGAATAGAAGCAACAATATCTGTTATTTCAATATCTGTCTTCAAAATCTTCTTATATCTTTTTCAGGCGTATCACATTTGCCACGACGGCCGTGAAGGACACCAGGGGGCGGCACTTCTTTGCACCAACGGGACCTTGTTTAATCAAGAGAAGTTCACTTGCGACTGGTGGTACAACGTTGACTGTTCGCAAGCTGTCAACCACTACAGGTATTACATTTCTTAAGAGCTTTTGCTCCAGATTTCACTCTAGTTCGCTTTCTTGTTACTTTTCCAGTGAAAAGCAGGTTGGAAAATTTATTTCTTTATTTTATTTGAGAAACCATAAGATGCAGTATATTATAAACTTACATTTTACTACTTTTTCAATTTAACTACATGCTAGTTATTGAGGGTAATTTGGAGAAGAAAAAAAAATTACAGTAAAAGATAACTTAAGTGGAAATAATGAAATATTATCTTAGTCCTACTGCAATGAGACCGACTCAAACCAATGGTAAGATTAGATTTTATTGAAGTAGAGTAAATATATCTAGAGGTTAAGTAACTATGTCTCTAATATGTTCTACATCCAGCATTGATATTGTCAATTCTAATGCAAAAGTTTGCGTGAATATATGGTATCGTGAAATAAGATTCATATAAGTTCCCTTACAGTATTGTAGGCATTTTACACTTCTCCAATCAGCGCAGCAAACGATTTGGATTAACAAAAATTTTGGGGAAGTATCGAAGAAAGTAGATAAAACACAAAGCATAACACAATGTGTGACATTATTTGAAATAATTTTTATTTCTAACATGATATGACACAACTTTTGGTAATATGATCCAAGTTCCAATTTTTTTAAGTGCAAGAATTTCGCCTTCAAATCCATAGTCAGTATTTACTTATTTTTATGAAAATAATAACGGGTTTTTTCTATTTCAGATTGAATGCTGATCCCTTGAAAAATCCATACGTACCTAAGCCGAAACTGGAAGAGCACGAGCCAAACTATCCCAAACACGGATTATTCTATAGATTCGATTAGACTACTAAAACGATAGCCATATTAAAAACCCAATTCTAAAATGTATGTCTTTGAGAGATTTTAATTGTTTCCACGTTAAGTTACAAAGTTTATTTTTTATTTGCTACTTCAAATCTAAAATTCAAACGCGCAATAATTACAATTGATGTTCAAGATTAATCAAGATACGAAATTCAAAATAAGCCCACTGATATTTATTGTCAACGGTATTATTAAAGAATTTTAATCAAAACTATGTGATAAGCAGTAATATCTTCTGCTACCTTGATAACTGTAGTTACGAAAGTAGAAAAGCGTTTAAAGTTTCACAACTAATTATTATCTTTTTTTTCCATTTTTGTTGCTTGTGATTAATGGCCTGAGAAAATAATTGCTTTATAAACTGTGTAATTACACCAGCTCACAATTCGACAGTTTTATAGTAGTGAACTTTAATTAAGGGTCATTAAGCAATCAATATTCAATCTTCTATGATTCTGGTTGAAACAATTATTACGCTAACAGCATTAATTCGATTAAATTTTTGACGATGTTTTTAAGTAATTCAAAAATAAAAACTTTAAAAAGTGACAAATTAGCAAGGTATTAATTATAAACCGACTACAAAATTAGGATTCAAATCTTATGAAAGAAAACATTGTTTTTCGCAACTGGTTACCTAGCATTAGTTACCAAAGTAGTCGAAGGAATAATATAATTTACTAAGTTACCACTTTTTTCGTGACCCACACTTCACGTCAGACTTAAGCTTTTTATCTATTATTTAGTTACTATTTATAATAATAACGATAAGAAATATATATGACAAGGCCATAACATTCTTATTTTGTTCAGTCAACACATTACCAGTACATTAACCTACCCATACGTCTCAAGTTTTTTCACCCCATTTTTAACTTTAATTCCAACGTACAGGGTACATATCAAGTTAGAGGTAGGTTAATAAGCTGTTTGTCCTTTAATTCCTATATAATTTTTATTAAAACAAGAATTGAACAATTATCCAAACTATGAGAAGGGAATATAGGTAAGGTATAATGTTTATATTATTTAAGGAAATAAATTTTATTTCAGTACTGGTCGTTTTATTTCAAAGGCAAACCTCATTTTTATTTAGTGTTGTACCATTCGCAAAATAGATATGTTTAATTTAAGCTCGTTATTTTTGGTTCTAGCTGTTCGTAATGTTTTATGGACTATTAATAAGCCAAGCTAATATAATTAAATAAGACTATATTTATCTTAATACATATGTAAAAATTAAACAAAGTAATTATTGATGCGAAAACAATTAAATAAAAATTAACTTATAATAGAAATTATAGGTGGTTATTAGGTGATGCTAAAGGGTAAAAAATTCTTATTACATAAGTACAAAGTACTACTTTGGGTTGATTGCTTGGCAGGCGCCCTTTATAGATCGATATGTCTTAAGGATAATGGGTTATAATAAACCACCATGACTTACCATGGGTTACCATTAGAGTGGTAAAAGTGTTTCTTGAATATTACATCGTTGGTCATCCGTCCGATTACCAAATCAGATTAAACACGGAATCATTGTATCTATAAGCTTCACATTCT
This sequence comes from Calamotropha paludella, assembly GCA_927399485.1. Lineage (NCBI taxonomy): Eukaryota > Metazoa > Arthropoda > Insecta > Lepidoptera > Crambidae > Calamotropha > Calamotropha paludella. The sequence continues at coordinate 6,560,065 of OV656808.1, read as the reverse complement.
ATTTAACGCAACTCCATCAAAAATTAGTACTGTTTGCGTGCGTTCTTTGCAAGTTGGGGACCACTCCCTTTTTTCAGGAAGTTGCATTGCCTGTCCAAAAGTAAAATAATAAAAACAATTTTCATTACACACAAACCAAATGAAAAGTGATATAATTCGTGTATAATACCAGTATTATTGAGAATGCCAATATATTTCTAGAAACCGATATTATGATCTGCAGTGTTACTATACCTTTGATTGTATTTTATCTAAAATAATACTCGTACCAAAATTTTATACTAACTCTAGTGTTCTAGAAGATATTTATAATGTTTTTGAGTCGTAAAATAAATTTGATATTATAATACCGTCTCTCCCTCTATAGTAAAGTGAAAACAAAATATTGTCTTGCTGACCACACAGTGAGACGAAGCGGGGAGCGCTCGATGCAGCCTTTAGGGTGTTGTTTATATGAACAACGTACCCGATTTCCCCTAAACACTAAATTATGTATCACGGTAAAGTTTGACAATAAATATTGAATTTAAACACTCGGCATTACGATTCAAAATTGAATATAACAGAACCACGATATTGACATTTAAAGTTCCTTTTAATGCAATTCAAACTTTCCAGTTAGCAACTGAGATTATATTTTTAAGTTTTGAAGTAGTAAAACATTTTTCTGTTACGTTAATTAAATATAAAGATGCAACTATTGTATTGTAGTAGGAATATGTTATCAATGGTTTTACTATTTTAGGAATTAGCAGATTAGTAAATTATTTTTCAGTTCCAACCATGTAAAATTGCACCAACTCTTCACTCTAAAGGGTGTCGTATATCGCGACTAAGGGTACATGTGGTAATCGCCATACACTTCCCGTAGACTGTGGTATTCACTGAAAATAAATGTATAAAAATGATTTCTAATGACTCTTTACCCGACTGCGCTAGAAAGAGGGTTATGTTTTTCGAGAGTATGTGTGTATGTACAATTGTTTGGCACGCTCTGCCGCCTGAACGGCTCGATGGATTTTAGATTGAAAGCTGTCGTTAGATTCGTTTTTACTGTGAGAGAGACACTGGATATATCAACATAAAAATAAAAAGGCGGATTTTTGGCGCCAAATTCAAATGTTTGAAATGCTCTGCAGCCTGAATGGCTCGATTCATTCAATAATAAAACAAAAAAAAACGGTCATTTAAAAAACTCGTCTGCGTTTCTGTGTTATTTAGAAATGAAAAAACCCTAAAACAAGAAGAAAAATTGTGGCAGTCGGGACGCGTTCTAGAAAGTCAACCGTCTACTCAGTAGATTGGAATAGTAGTAGTCAGTAGACTGCAATATAATGTAGCTACATGCTATCAATTCACTAAGCCTCCATTTCTAGAATCGGTCCCGACTGCTACAATTTTTCTTCTTATTTTAGGGTTTTTTCGTTTCTAAATTACACAGAAACGCAGTTGGATTTTTTAGTCTTTTAAATTACCGTTTTTTTTATTAGACAGAAAAGTGTATAAAATTAAGTGTTTTCAATTTCATAAGCATTCGTTTCTTTATGTTAAAGTATTTGAACTTGATTTTTTGTGTTAAAAGTCGTTAATGTTCCTAGCGTCCCTTCTGAAGCGGCGGGAGTTCAAGGACTAAGTTCTTGCCTGAGAACTAGCCCTCTGAAAGTAAGTTTTAAAATGGGCAAACGTTACTATTGCGTTTAAGTTAATTTAAGACTTTAAGTCTAAAGAAATAAGGCCTAAATTAAAAAGCTAAAACGCGGCAATAACGTTTGCTTATTTAAAAATTTACACGCAGGTCACAGCCCTTGTGAAGGTTAGCTGAGATGATGAACAAAGGAAAAGGTTATTTAGACCTAGCTCGAAGTAAATATAATATAAAAATATTAATAATAATAAAAGAAAACTGTCGTTATTAAAAAAAAACTTATAAAACTATCATTTTATACTTTTTAGTTCGTACCAAAGTTTAATTTTCTTTTCAATTTAATGTTCTTTTAAACAAACAATGATACACAAAGGGCTTGCCTTGAATATATACTCTAAGAACACAAATTTGTTGTTTGTGTGTTTGTCTGTCCGCTCTTTTCCCGCTCTTTTTCCATTGTATACGCGTTACCATAGCAATGCGTTACCGGGTCAGCTAGTGGTAATAAAGTTATTTAAAAATATATAATAGCAACAATGTTAACATATTAGCTTAGAGCATACTCCAAGAAACAAGATGAGCAAATCAAAAGACTTTGTAATAAAGAAGCAAAGAATAATAAAAAAAAAATAAGTACGAAAACACGTATCAACGCTCTGGGCACTGACCTTTGTTCTATGCATAATTATTAATTTCTTAAGCGATGTTTGTTGTATTCTTTAAATTAAGGACATATTTTTGCCAAATTAGAGCAAAATGTAGTTCCCTTATTTTGGAATTTATTGAGTTCCTACTTAAGGCGACTTAGATTATTATGATAGAATAAGACCGCATTTAAAAAAAATATATAAATTCAACTTTAATTCAATAAAAATAATTTTGTAATGTATCATATGAAACATTATATGTCACCGTTGTTACTTTTATTGGTCCTCATTGCGACATTGGGTTTATTCAAACAAGGCGAGAATAAATGGAGTTAAGATAGTAGGCTATTGGCATAATTCCATACACTAATAAATTAATGATTACCTTACCTTATCTTTTCTATTCGCTTTTGTATTTGGATAACTCTTTTACGGATTTTCCTGACTAGAAAAAATCAGAACAAAATTACATTATAAAATGCATGGTTTCTTCTGGTGCATTTTTAAAAGTTTTGTTATTAACAAATGAAATTTTTTATTTCTTTTGCGAAACAGAACCACATTTGAATTTTATAAATAAATTTATTAAAATTATATCCCTATGAAATAGTAATTTCATAGTTAAATATCTAAATTATGTTTCAGGCGTGTTTATTATTTTTGGTTTAGCGCATACTAAAGTCAAATACATTTGATACATAAACTACTAAGCGTTGTAAAAAATAACATAAAATTATATTGCGTAAAACCGTCATTTGTAGAACACAAATAATGACTCGGTAAAATTGTTTCTCGTGCCTCCTTGGATGACACAATACTTTCGCGAAGTTAAAGTTATTGAGAGTTAGTCTACCTACCCTTAATATCAGTCACCTGGTCTCCCCTAACATATTATGAAATTACATGCGGTAAAACTTCCTTGTTTTAGACTAAAAATCGTACCTATATGTCTATGTCTAAAAATGCGCAGCAAAATGCTTTCATACGGGTACATATTTCTGAACTTCAATCATTCCATTTTCTGGACCAACGGGGTGCGAAAGTCGCTTAATTAAAAGCCCGTAAAAGTTTTAAATCAAGCCAGCGTAATACTGATTAATATTGGAAAAAAAAATCGTAGGTATGTATGGCCACGTTGAAAGCTCTCAACTTTGAAAATTCAATTAATTGAATTAAATTTTTGCCACGCTTCGTTGAGCCGGGTGTCGTTGTTTGAAAGTCAATTTAAACACTAAAATGCCTTTAGTACTATAAATATGTTGATGTACCATTTATGATAAGTTTTTAATATGCTTTTAATCGTTTAGAGCTTACAAAAAGTTTCCTTGAATTTTCCATCTGGTATATTTTTTAGTAATCTGCTTTTCTGCTTTTGAAAATTCATGTATTTTTCCCAAATACTTCGTCTTTATCATCAGTTATCAGTATGGTGAGCACGAGTGTTCGAGTCCCTGTAGGGACAGACGTTTGTGTTATGTTAGGCATGGCTATAATTAAAAATTACTGATTTGAGTTATTGTGAACCCATAACACAAGTCTTAAAGTGCTGACTTTGGATTAGGTTAATAGGTGTGAATGTAAGATATAGTGTTATTATTTTTCCCCCTTTTTTGAAATATTTTTTTACGCTTGAAAATATCTACAGTTGTATGTTAAAAAAGTACATTTAATAAATAGAAAACTCAGTGGCTACAGATCGTAGCTGTTAGAGATGAGGGCGGCAGAGAAAAAACCTTCTCACAATACGTGCCGTGCTTAGGAGTAGGTACAACTTTCTGCATTTATCTCTTAATCCATCTACCTAACACTAGGTTCTCAAGGTAGTAGTCGAGGCTTTTGGCGATTAAACTGTGGGTGGAGACTACGATCAATGATTTGTCCATGTCTTATATGTTGACAATCTCGCAAGCCTTAGCTCTTCTTCACTTATCAAGAAGTAGACTTTAATTATTATGGTGGTGACTACTATTTTGGACGCATTGGATACACTGAACCCATGGCAAAGTTGAAGGTACACACCAGTGTTGTTATTGGGCTTACCACCAAATCATTACCGAGTCGTATAGGGAGGCAGAGGAGAGTCGCACGTAACTTCGCCGTTCCAACCTTAATATAATATTAATAACTTAACGTGACTTAATTAGGTTTATTCTGCATTAATATGAGTAATTATGCCGTACGTATCAGTCCACTATACGAATCGATGAACAATTTTTATAAATGAAAAGCTAGAAAATTTTATTTACATATAAAATTAGTTCCATCAAATAACATTTTTAAGTAAGCTGGTACTAGTTTTAATTTATTCAGAATGTTCTGATCCTCTTAACGTATTTCTCTCCTTAACTAGTTCATTTAGCTCCACGATGGGGCAACTTTGTATTTAATGAATATATAATAAAAAGATATATAAATATTTATAGTGACATAAGCTCTTACCCGCTTGCAAAATAATCAGTGGCTTTTAGGTACTCTATTATCTTCTCTGTACTCCTGAAAACTTGTATGCAATTTTCATTGTGATCGTTTAAGTAGTTGACGAGTGAAAACGTAACAAACAAACTAACTTTTGTATTTATAATATAACAATGGCGATATTTCGTGTGGGCGGCCACGATTCTCTTTGGTCAACAAACCAAAGAAAACCAGCGCGGTAAGTACTGAAACAGCTTTAAAAGTTATAACATAACAGAAGATGCAACTCCCGCATCAAAAAATCGCTTTTCTATAATGCAAATTCTTCAGAATTACCCTTCATTACATTAATCCAATTTTCATAATGACCGAAAACGTAATTCAATTTCCTGCATTATCTAAACGCCGTTGCCTACCGCAAATTAGATATAAATAAAACACCGCATGGCTGGAGAGCGAACGATCCACCTGGGTACCCTAAAAAGACAGTTCATAGCCATCTAAATCTGGCCCAGACACATAATAAGAGTGTAAATTTAATATGACACTGAAATTAGGTTAGGCCGGCGTAACCATCAAAAATATTTGGAAGCATGTAAGCGAGAACAATGTAGGCCTATGTCCAGCAGTGGGCATCGTACGGCTGATATGATGATTATGATGATGAAGCGAGAACTAGCAGCAAATAAGTAAACCTTGTGGTGACTTTGAATGTTTAATATTAAATTTTCACTTTATTGGGGCGGAGCGAGTAAAGCTCCCATGGATCAGTTTCAATAGCGCAATGTCTGTTACGCCATAACTTCCCGAGTTCTTAACTGATTTTAATATTTTTTGTGTGGAATTGAATCAACAGGTTTAGGACCAGATTGTGACGGAGCCCAAATTTTGAAATTCGCAAAAATTTTCATCGAAACAAAAAAAAATCTTTCTTTTTTTAGATATTACGCTCCGCTTCAATATATGGTGCCAACGTAGCTTTATGTTAGCGACTACAACGCCTAGTATAATAATCGAGTAAATAAATGATAGAATTACAAAAAAAAATTGTGTGCAATTCACACGTGGTATAAGTGAAACCTTCAAAAATAATACGTACACGTAAATAAAATACCACGGTTGTTGTGATGCTTTCTCTCAAGCTTTGTACTACGCATGCGCACACAAACACATATTAACACACGTACATATTGCTTCCTATCTCATTTTCTTCTACGTTAATCTTATGAATTTATGTGTCTGTCTCTTTTTACTGTCGCTTTTTCGTTTCATCGACTTTCAAATCACAACGATGCTAAAGAAGTTTTTACTTCAAAATATAATTACATAGCTGTTTCTTCTTGATCCCTTGTTTGATACTTGTAACAGTATACATTCTATGTTGTTGGTAGTTAGGTTTGCCACCTGCCACTTCGTGATTTAAATGTTACCAGCATCAAAAATACGGATTTCTGTTCTACGGGAGACAATTAATTCAGCAGTGCGTCAAAAAATATTTCACGAATTTTTTATATATATTTTTTAATTTATTTTTATGGTTGGTCAAAACGTTTATAAAATTCTCCATACTGTGAAGCAAATATTTAAAAATATTGAGGAATAAAATTGAGATCGTCATATAATTGTTATGAACCCATATTAAATTGTGTTATGAACGTTAGAATCAATGAAGGTATCAAAATACTCAGACCCAAGCCAATATAGAAAAGTTCGTTTTCTACATCGATTGAGCCGGAGACGAAGCCTCACACACACACACACACACACATACACTCACACACTCACACACTCACTCACTCAATCACACACGCTCACACACGCACACACACACCCTCACACACACACACGCACACGCAGTATTGTCATAATATAATTAGGATTTAGTTAAAGTTGAATTTTATCTTTAAGTAATAACGGACAAAGTGAATTAATAAGACGACGCTTTTAGAGGAATTGTCTATCTCTTATTAAATATCTCATGTGAAGGGTCATCAATTTCAAATTTAAAGTTCTTAGTCTGTATGTAACAGGAGGACGCTTAAAGTAATGGAGTTATTACGTAATCACGACTACTTATCGCTCCCATAGAAAATCACAAGGTATTAATACAAATATAAAAACAAAAAAATAAATAAATCACATTTAACTTTCTATAAATAATCGTGTTAATTAAAAAAAAATTAAAGGTTTAAAGGATTTTTTAATATACTATTTTTTCTGAACGGTGACAACACTTTTTGTTAAAAAGATAACTTAAAATGTAATGATTTTGGTTTATTGAATTTTTTATCAAGTAATTGATTATAGAGTTATGCTTAAAGTGAAAATAACTAATAAGTAATTTCGCCATTAGGTATATTATATTAATGTACAATTTTGTACAAATCTGTATAAGAATATAAAAGTACTTGATTTTTTTTTCATAATTACTATGTTTGACAACACACATACAGACACTGACATCCCAAGCTAAGCAGCTACCAAGGAAAAATTAAAGCACCTAATACACTCAATCCTGAGACAATATACAAGACGCAAAGGATCCTTAAAGCAAACTAAATCTACGAACCCTTCCCATCATGATAATGATTTATTTGTATGATATGACACAAGTTTTTGTTTGACATGATAAAAAAAATATATTTTAATAATTAATTATCATCAGCGTATTGCTACAAAAAGACTACGCCTCAATCAAAAATTATTTAATTTTATTTGTTTTATAATTTCGTACCTTGTCTGTATACTTTTCATTTTTCTTTTTGCCACATTTGGGTTTTTGTTTTTACTTTTGAGCTTTTATTTATTGACTCCAAGAACTCAAAGATGGCGTTTGCCATGAATTCAGCGCACATGCCATTCTCCCAAGATTGCTGTCATTATAAAACCATTCACGTACAGGCTTTCGAACTTCCTTTTATCTCGAAACTCATAAAAATCTTCGATTGACTAAACAACACAATAACGTCTTATAAAATGAATAGTCAGGAGGGCAATAAATAAGCCCACCACGAACAGATAAGCGAGGATCTATTGGGTTTATAAAGCACTTGCGCTGAGCTATGGACTGGCCCCATGTCCGAAATTTATCTTACACCTGTGGGAACCTGTCCGGCAATAGACAAAAGGGAACGGCTGTGAAGACGTTACGTTACGATTATGTTGTTAATAACGTGTGAATGTGTGTGTAATAATGTTAACGTGTTACGTACTTTCTGTATTTCATTTAGCTTTTTGCATTGTTTCATCTATTTTATTTTAATATTATTTTTTTCTTGTATTGAATTCCATCTTTATCTCGTCTTTCGTCCGAGATTCGCAAGTGAGCAGACGTGACATGCGTTGTTTACCCAATTCAATTTTTAAGTGCAAGCAAATAACACCCGTAGTTATTACTTATCAAACTCAATATTGCGTGAACACAGTCGGTAATATTCCTATCAATTGCGAATAATTCGCGATTCAAGTGCATAAATGAATTTACCATGTCAAGTAAATAGACGCATTTATAATTCTACAAATAGATATCTGTTATGAATAGATTATTCTTCGGTTTCAATATTGAGTGATTCAGTATAAATAATTATAAATAGTGATACTCTGGCACCAGGGCAAAATATAATACCGTTTAACTATGACATCAACCCAAAAAAAGACGCAGAAATCATTATTAAGACGAAATTTTAGAAACATTTAACCAATAAATGATAGCAGCATTTAAATCAATGCTTCAGAAGCAAGAAAATTAATTCAGCAGCAAAACACATTTCTCCAAAACATCAATAAATCAGATTAGGAATGTCAAATAAAATTAGGAATGTCCGAAGAATTTAAAAATTCAGAAATTAAAGAAATAAGGATTTCATTAATTTCTGAATTCTCTATTCAAAATATAATTTAAGGTTTTTAATTTTTAAACTGGCCTTTGCAAATAAAGTGACATCTATAGAGTACACGCAAAGAGAGAAACCATCAAACAGAAGTTGACTCTACATTAAACGTATAATATTAGAAATTAAGAAAAAATACTATATAAAGTTTTTGTGATAAGGGAAAGTACATCGATGTATGAATAAGAATCAATCTAAGGGACTAGAATTAATTTTCTTGTTCAAAGAATGGCAAAAATAATTTTGTACTTTCTTGGACTTCGTATGTACGTATTTACGTAAGAAAAACACAGACGTAAGATTATGACTGAAATGATACACAAATACACAAGCTTTAGCAGCAATCGTGACTATATAATGCAGTTATGATTAGTGTTTTACCGTTTTTAATTTTGTTCCATATCTATGATATGTTTGTTCTTTTTTATAATTAATAGCTAAGCGCTTGACCACTATTACGCCTGATGGTAAGCGACGATGCGATCTAGAATGTGACACGCTTGCCAAGAGGATACCTATTCACTCGTGACTTGTTATAAATGCCATCTTAAATTGAAGTCATAAATGGAGTTTGCCTTATTACTCGGATACAACATTAGTTTTATCATGCGCTGAGTTAACCGATTCGTTGCGGATGGCACGTCTGGCGTGCTATCACTTTCTTTTGCGTGTGGCGCTAGCCATTGGAGCCGTGTCATTTTTAAATAGATGAATCTCCTTCAAATTAAGTTTTAGGGAAATCTACCCAGACTAAAATTATCTTCATTTTTCACGTAAATCAAGCTAGTAGCTTTCGTTTATGTAATTGTATGTAGCAACGAATCAGTTAATTATAAATACTGCTGTAACCTGTAATCACACATTATGTTTGCTGCGTTATAAAACAAAAGGATATACTTATATATTATAGTACTTAAATTCAGAAATATATTTTAAGACTTCTTGGATAACATCAATTCGTTAGGACCATAATTTACAATTATTGTTATTTCGGGAGTCGGTGCCTGCCAAGCTTATTGATGATATTTGTGCAAGACCCTTTTCAGCAACAATATGTACCTGTTGCTAAAAAGGGTCTTGCGCAAATAGCTCGCTGGTTGGATGGCAACTTATTGACACTAAACGAGATTAAACCAACCCAATTCAGATTAAAAATTATTATGTGTTGAAAATACCAACCAAAACTGCTACTGTACTGTTCTTATCTAACTATTGCATTATTACTTACGAATAACTTAAATTGAAAAAATTCGAGTAAAACCAAAGCGTTACTTGCTCAGCAATCACAGTATCGGGAAAAGAATTCTGGGACACGAAGGACAGCTACAGGTCTGTTCTGTGACATGGAGCAATTAGGCGACTCTATAGGACGGCATTTTCTGTTTTTGCATAGAAGACGATCGTCCGATTATTCTGGCGCCTGACAAACATAAATTCAAACAGAGTTGAATCGCAAACTCGCCAGAAAGAAAAGTAAAGATCGAATTTATAGAGCAGTTCCTGGTGATGAACTGTTTCTTCCAATGGAGATAAAAGAGAATGCCATGCTGCAAGCCGCCAGCCTATGCATCACCTTCGCTTTACCTGGGGCCAAGGACACGTGATCTTACCGCTGAAGTTATATAGGTCTCAGCATACGTAACGGGTTAATTCCTCGGACGGAACGGAGATGTGACGTGCATCGTTCATAACGTGAACGTGGTTTTAAAAAATACGTACAGTGACGGAACAGTGACGGACGGACAATACGTACGGTAAGGTCTCAGCATACGTGACGTGTCTTTTCTCGTGCTGAATGGAACGGGACGATTTCTTGACATCGATGCATGCAAAAATATAACAATTAAATAAACTTAGTTCTTACACTTCTGCGCTCATTACATATTAGAATAAAACATTCTTGAGCATGCTTTTGATGGGCCAAACCACTACATTCTTTTCGATAAACCACAAATTCTCTATAGAGAACAAAGATTTGTTCTATTTAAATCAGCAAACATTCTAATTTCAATAGAGACGAAGGTTAGAGCGTTCCACCTGCTTGGGACCCAATAATTAATAAATTAATATTAATACCTCCAAAACACACATTGCAAGACCTGATGATGTAGTTAGCTCTTTTTGAAAATAATAACAGTAAGATAGAGGTCGGTCCCCCTGCCCGAGTTTCTTTCGCTAGTTCTTCTCGGAAGGGCCTCCCAATTTCCGAACTGGTAGTAGACTCAGTAGTATACAATGTAATCGTAGTGAGAATTTAATAACTAAATAAAATGTAAAAATAAAACAATTTGATTTATATAAAATAATTTTAATAAATAGGAACGTGCCCCATTAACATATTGTGAAGGTGAAAAGATTACATGACAACCATTATCTTAGTCATCCTGTGATCACGGCTCTTGTAAAGGAGTCGAAACGTCAGGATTAAATATAAAATAAAATATGCGCAAAAATCCGTAAAAAGTGTTTTATTCTAACTAACTAACTACTTACCGAGAAACGCGGACAGGACGGACGGCACGGGAAAAAAAAATGATGACGGTGAATATTGCTCCGTCCTGCACGCCCCGTGGCCTGGCCCATCTGAGATCCCGCCGCGTATGCGCATTACCTCATCTTGCCATTACCCCTGACGCCGTAATGTTGTGAATTATTTTGTTTTGCGCGCCTTTCATCCATGACGCCATTATGAATGACGAACAACTAACTGAATTTGTTCGATTCCATAGGGCTCTATACAAAATGATCGACGCAACGCGCTTGCGAATGATGACAAAGAATGAAACCCTTGACGACCCTTTGGTGCAACGGTAGCAATCCTGCCTTTCGCACCGAAGTTCTGGGTTCGAATCCCGGAAGGGGCAGATGTTTGTATGATGAATACGAGCATTTGTACCTGAGTCATAGGTGTTTATATATATGTTTATGAATATTACATATCTATGTATCATGTACTCACTTATGGGTGCAGTATAAGGTGTCTGATGACACTGGAGGTAATTACCATATCCTACCATATTCTAAAAAATGATTAGCAGCGTTCTCCGATTTAAAGTCTTTTACTGCAATCTCTAACCCGCCTGCTAAATGTGAAAATTATGGCACACCGCTTCTTTTGTCGAAGGTATGGTTTTTTGGTTCTTTTGTCGAAGGCTGATGATGATAAATTTAAACAATTTGTTTAAGAATTAATATGAATTCTTAGAATAATAACATTTACTTTGAAACGTTTAGAAATATTGACGCAGTTATTAAACGTGGTAATAATAGATCCCTTACCACAGAGTAGTAAAGGATCGGTACTTTATAACCACTGAATCTCTCCCTTCCTTAACAAGAATGGTTTATTTATAGAAATAAGTTTATTTACAAAATAATAATGTTTTACGTACATCCATCAATCATGATAGTTTAAAACTGTTTTTAGTGATAGTTGTATAGCGCCCACAATTCAGATTTATTTTTATTATTTTATAGCGTTTAGGTTAAAACTCTTACCTAGAAAAAGTTAATCTAAATTGTAGACGATTTGTTTGAGCCAGTTTCAACGTAAGCGCCGAAAGTCGAAATTCAAATTTACAAACTAAGGATTAGATTGATTGAAAAAAGTTCCAATTTCAACCAGCAAATTGTCTTTATGCTTGAGTAAAACTAAAGCTTTTCAATAAAGATACTATTAAAAACATTATTACGCTATGCAAATTTAAATAAAACCATTAAATAATATAACTTTGTCTTCTTTGTCATTTTTATTCTTGTGTTTTTTTTTATTTTCAATCCTGACCATTTAGTACAGTCAATATGTAAGAAAAAAATTCGAACTCTCCAAAAAATGACAAACCGGGATTTGACGACGTGAATCGTTAGGAGGGCAAGTAATAAACTTAATGTCAGATTTCCGAAGCCCTCCCTCCTGCTGTTTTAGAGAAAATCTAAAAAAAAAAAATTGCGATGCATTTATAAGCAAGTATAAGTGCTAGCGACCCGTTTTTTTTTCAAATTAAAGAGGACACTGAGGTAATACATTTTCTTTCATTGAAGTGACGTCATCCGACTTGAAATGCAAAAGCTAGGTGGCGCTAAATTTTCAAAAAAGTGGCTTTTGCTATTTTCATTATGAAATAACAATTTTTTGCAATAATGTTACTGAGAAAGTTGTTTGTCACAAAATTAGCTACAACTTTTATTTAAAACTTTTTTCATAAAACTTAACCGTTTCCGAGCTGAAGCTTGTTGAAGTGTACAAATCGTACATTATGTGCCTTGGTATAGTGTGTTTGTCACACAATTCATGGATAGATCAATAAATTGTTGTTTACTTAATTTTTATTTTTAAAAATTTTAAAACTTTGTTTAACAATAGTTTTTTTTCAAATAACAACTAAGCTGTCTTAGTATAGCATATTGTAAACGGTTTCACATAAAATGTAGTAGTAACAGTATATATAAGATCAAAATTTTTTTTGCAAAAAATCAAAAATTAATAATCAAATTTGCAATTAGCTTTAAATAACTTTGATGAATTTGTAAATATTTTGTATTAAATTTTTGCTATTTCTTATTGACAGCGCAAAATTTAAATAAGAAAAAATCAATTTTACCTTTAGTTCTTTAATTCTTCTTCAAGTTTAATTATTGTGGATTATGGGAACAATAAAAATTTTTTGTAGTTTTTTTCATTTTATTTAATATTACCTACTGCACTTCTTCGCCTATAGTTTGAAAACGGTGAGTTTTATGAAAAAAAGTTTTAAACAAAAGTTGTAGCTAATTTTGTGACAAACAACTTTCTCATTAACATTTTTGCAAAAAAATGTTATTTCATAATGAAAATAGCAAAAAACACGTTTTTGAAACTTTAGCGCCACCTAGCTTTTGCATTTCAAGTCGGATGACGTTACTTCAATGAAAGAAAAGGTAGTCCTCAGTGCCCTCTTTAATTAAAAAAAAAACTTTCTATATTTTCATCAATTAGAAATATACATATATTTCTAATGAGTGTAATTCCCAGTATCACACAGTTATAAGAACACCTTAATAAAAATCCCACATACGCTTAGTATAGTCATCATACTAACATATCGTTATTAATAGGGTTCAAAATTGCGCCATGAGTTTCAAAGTAGTATGTGTGAACCCAGACGTCAAATAGCACTAATTAGTAAGTGAATAACGGTCGCAGTATTTCAAAGGGACATTAAAACAAAGTCATATCGTTATGAAGTTAATCTTAACCGGATTTTCATATGAGCGATGCGTCGTTTTGGGCGTCATTCCGGCCCAAGCGCACATTAACGTAGATTAGCATGATTTAAGCGATTGTATCAAATTAAGCACAGCACACCCCGCTGAATTGAAGAGGCTCGCCTGTACAATACATGTATTAATAGAGAACCTTAATCCTGTCGTATTATATACGGCTCAAGTTATAAGAGGTTCGTTTTAATTTCTATTTTATTTTCACTCATAAACGAAGTTACTTTTACTGTTACTAGATGTACTTTTCTATTACAATCTATCTTGTATATATTTTAATGAAAGTAATATACTTGATATTGTATAGTAATATATTTGATACGTAGACTGTAGTAAGAGCCATCGTTCACTAATCAGCATTAGGTCTCTTAAAGTAGGTGCCGCTGGGCACATTCCATGGCTCAGAGAAATTGACTCATGTCAATCGTTCTGCGGAAACCATTACTCCACCTAACTATCAATACTGTGAATGCTGTATAAGCTATTTCAGTTTTGAGTACCTTGTTTTCATTCAATCTTTCGAAAAATTTCGTTTTTATTGTGCTTAATTTCTTTTATATTTTAAGAAGAGAGAACATTAAGTTTGGAGAGTAATCACAAAAAGCATAGAATCTATTTTAAAAAAGCAACACAGTAAAGTCAGAGTTAGTCGCAAATTAATAATTTTAGAAAAATATGGTTGACGTTTATCTTTCTGTTATGCAGACTCCCAGAAAGTTGCAGTCACGTTACCCGTGAAGATCATGATTCGTCGTTAAGTATTGGTTATTTCTTTCACTTTGTTTGATTCCAAGAAATCCATAATGTAAAACTTTTTTATATGAGGAGAGTTTTTTAACAAAAGACTTACTCTGGAAATCTTACGTTGCATTACGCGCTGTCTTGTGGTATATGAAGAAATGATTTGTGGTTGATTTATGGTTTAATTTAAAAGTTGGAAGAATTTGTCATATCAATTTGGGACAAAGTAAGTCAGCAATATATGCATCGAAGTGGTTGCTTAATCCTACCACAATAACCGATGGTACATGTCAAAAACTACAAGCGATAATAATTGTCTTAATATATGGAAAATATAGTATAAATAAAATGAATGTAGTGATTTTGAGCAGAATAACTTATTATGCAGTTAGCAAAAAAGATTTTTAATTAGTGGCATCAATGGAATAGTCTAAATCTAACGGGTGCCAAGTTGCATAGTATAATAGTTCAAAGGAACTAATCATCTTATTAAAGAATAATGTGCAGGAATGTTCATATATATTTCAAAATAATTTGTCAGTTTCTTTAACACGAAACCTGGCGGCCAAAAAAATCCTTATTTTATAAAATCTATAGGTTCTTTAGATATTTCGGATTTTAGCCGAAAAACCTAAATATATAAAACTTATAGTCAGTGTGTATCTGTACATGCTTGCTCGCTCCTGCTTAGCACTGGCATAAGCATGATAACTTATTTTAATTTAATGTACGGATTTTTTTTATTTTAATGAACGTATTATAGTGGTTAAAATTATTTTTTTAACTTCTTTAATTCAAATGTAACGAAAGAAAACAGTATTTATTTTTATATTGATTACACAAAAGCTTATTAATTGCTTCTAAACAAAAACAGAATAGGTTGCGAAACAAATGAGATAAAACACTCTTTTGATTTTATATAGAGATAAATCGCTTGCACCTATACTTTGAAACACCTCAGCGAGACTAAGCGTATTAATTTCGCGGGTTGCCTCTAAGAGGGTGATCTGCAGTAATTAGCAGTGCACATTGGGAACAGTCTCCCATATCACGTAATCATACCAACACTGGCGTCTGGAGTATAATGCTTTCGACAACAACAGACAATAGAATTACCTTACTATATTTAGTTGATATTGTGCTAAAGATTTTTTTTGCATTTCTGTTATGGTCTTCTGGATATTCGACCGCAATTCGTTTAATTAAAATATAGGGAAAAATATCCAAACAGATTGATAAACACAGGAAAAAAAGGTACTGAACTCTATGGTTTACATTACATTTGTATAAATTTTTTCAAATTAACTATATAAAAAACACTTACATTTTTATTAAGTAACTTGTTGTTAAGCAACATACAATTAATAATTCAGTTTATTACAGCTTCTTTGTAATCTATGACTTTTATAAGAAAAAGTCCAATTTAATATCTTCTATTCATCTTACTTGTAGTTCCATGAATGTATTGTTGAATAAAGTAATAAAAATATTCTTCAATAAGAAAATGGTCTGATGGAATTCTATAGTGGCTATATATTGAAGTGCCAAATTATTTGAAGTTTTATTTGTTATTGGCACTCAAATTATTTGCGTAAAGGTTTTATGCATAATCGTCACAGGTCCTTAATAAGTTTATTAGCTTATTTTCAATTTGCCTTAAGATTTATCGTCGTGTTTTTACATTATAACCCAAACTTGTCATTGAAAAATCCCAAATTGTGAGTCGCATAAGCCTTACGCCTAATAATAATAAGATTTAAAATATGCAAATAAAAACAACTACATCTCCGTGCCCTCAAGTAGGATTCAAATCTTCGACATTTCGTTATCCGGGCGACTGCTTTGATCGCCGAGCTACCAGGACGCTAGCAGACACCTCGAAATTCACAAACACACGTCGACTTCTATGAGCTAGCAGTTGTTTTTTTTCACGCGTATTTTAAATCCTACCACATACTGTCTAAAAGAACGAGAGAGAAATTGAAAACAGTCTCTGGTACTTCGCGCGCAGCACGCTCGCTTCGCTTGCTCGGCTCGCGCTTTTTTGTTGGTCACAGTTCTAACCTAGGCTAATCGAGTATAAGGTGTTTACAGAAACAAGCAGCTCTTTTATTGTAACTGAATTATATTATTCCCAGATTGGTCTGGGAATAATATAATGTATATAAGCTGTATATTCGAATATAATAAGCTTTATTATCGAAGTAACACGTATGTAGCACGTATATGTAGCACGTAGAAGTTGTGATTTAATTGCTGGTTAAACAATTATTCTGGGTATCCTGTTTCGTGTCTTTCCAGGGTTATAGCAGTTTCTCCCTCCATTATCGATATAAATACGACGGTAACCTAGTACCTGCATTAAATATTTAGGAAAATTTAACTTATAAATAAAACATCTATTAAGATAAAAAATAATTGTGGAAGGAGGTTTGGCCAAATGATTTATTATATCGAATTGTTACGTTTTTTAAAGGTCCTGTAAACAGTTGAATGTTAACGGCGAGCATCATCAGTCCCTTTATAATCAGTTAGTTATACCGTTCCAGAGTAATCTTAAATTCAAAAACAGAAAATTATAAAAATTGGTCACAGTGTTAAATGTTTAAAACATACTTCGACTAAAGATTTCCAAGCATTATCACAAAGAAAACAAAAATATAACCAAATAAAAATTGGGAAATTTTGCTTTTGAGACATTGTTAGCGACTCTATTCAATTTGCATCTTCTTTAATATGAAAACTTCAACATACTCATGTACAGACCGTATTTACAGGAAGCTTTTCAGTGCCAGTTTGCCAACGAATGCCAAAACGTTGAACTAAATTGTACTCATGCAAACTCCAAGTGTTTATTCTTTTCTAAATGATTGTACAAAAAAAATCCTACTAGTTATTCATATGAAGGTACATTTTCTATTAATACTAGTTTCGATAAAATGTTAATAGAGTCTTAGAGCACACACTAAAAATTCACGATTTTAAATAAAAGCTCTTTTTGGCTTTATTGTTATGATTGTAAAAAGTATTTAATAATGTAACATAAAAGTAACGAATTCAGTAAAATAAACAGAAGCCGTAAAATTTATACATTAGTTAAAACAATTTGTCATATGAGAAACATTATATCACTGACAAATTTTAAATTAAAATAAATTAAATTTACTATTAAAATTTTAATTTAATTTAAAATTTGTCAGTGATATAATGCCATAAATAAATAAATAATATTTCTATTTCATAAATTTATTTTAGTAATTAGGGTCGTTCTTCTTTTTTACTTACAATGGTGTGTCCTTCGTCTTATTATGGCATCTCGTTGGAGTATTGATATTTACGGTTTTTTAATTCGGTTCGAATAAACGTCCATAATTTTCTTATCTATTAATATTATGTAATTTTTCATTTTCTCCAACCAACATATTTTTTGTTTGTTTTCCGTAGAATGCCGTGACAGAGTGGTAAACCGAAATGTGGTCTCCACAGAAAAAGGCCACTCTGTCACATATTTTTTTTAAAAACCAACATTAAAAAAGAATTAATATTTGCCACAAAGGAAACTTTAATGACAACACAGATTTAATTTATTTTAAATTCCACACAGAAACCACAATTATGGATAGTTCAAAAACAAAAAAAACAGAAAAACGTCGTTTCATTGTCGGTAAAAAAGAAGAACGACCCATTAACTGTTAGGTGTTTTTATAAAAAAATTTGAAATAAAATCAAATAGAAAATATTGTATTTTTATTTTGTTTGTTTTAATAAGTATTCATTAAAGAGCAACTATTAAAAGTATTTACAAGATTGAAAAAGAAAATGCAAGTACATTTATTTGGCTAGAGCTTACTTAGATAGCAGCGGTAACAGTAATGCATTTACCTTAACAGCTGTAAACTATTCACATTCGATTCGTAAACCGAGTCCAAAAGCTAAGCTCTTTGTGAGTAGGCACACGAATTGTGAGCGGAAGGTTTACACTGCTGTCTAGATTTGAATAGCTGATTTCGGACAACAAGCCGTAAGCAAATGGACCCCATTGGTAGAATTGAGTGGCTTTGATAAGGCTTTTGGTCAAGGGCACATTACTATATTGAAGACTTTGGTCGAGTTTCATTGTGTTAACATCTCTGGGGTTCATCAGGTTCAATTAATGGTATAATATATAAAACGGGCTTTTCTATATTTTCGATTTATTTTATTATATTGATTTACCAAAGTTTGTTTGCATTATTACTTACATGAAACGACTTTTTCTTAACATAAAATTAAACTAAATGTAACAAACACTTACAGGTAAATACTTAAACAGGACTAAAAAACAAATACTTTAGGCAATTATAAACTACAGAAATCAAATGCATATCTTTTTTAGAATTAAAAATTAAAATATAGTAAATGGTACAGATTTCCATAGCATATAAACTATGGATACTCAGTTTAATATTAGTCAATTCATTATGAAATTCTTATTTTTCTTAAACCGTGTACAGCTGTTGCTGTTATTTTGTGAATCGCATGCCGTTGTGGCTTCTAAAGTTTCACTTGATCAAGTAATTATTATCCTTATTTCAATTTCATAATTGTATTAAACGGATAATCACCAACAAGGTTGGTGATCCGTGAAAAACATAATATTCACCGTTTTAATTCTATATGTAAAACTTTAAAACGAAATCGTTTCTTTCTCTGATATCAATGTGAATATAAGAAAAAAATCATAAAAATTTCGTTTATTAGTGTGAAAAATAAGATATAAGTCATGATGAAAAATGTGTCGAAAAAATTTATGAAATTAAAGTAATGAAACTAGAGATTTACTCTTGGTAAATCAAGCCAGACGACGTTACCACTAGGTCACTAATTTAAACACTTTTACAGATATCGTGAAAAATGAAATCATAAGACATAATTGAGTGCGGGGCAGCACCAACAGCATTCTGAACTTAGTGGCCCTGAGAGAGGACAGCCCCATTTACGTCACTGGGTTGTGGTGCATCTAACACCATATGCCCGAAACATACACTTTTGAATGGGTATTGACAATTTTATTGATTTAATAATTTTAATGATTTTGATTGTTTTGAATTAACTTTTGAATGACATGGATTTAAGATTATATTTGGTTTTTAATGATTTTAATGAATTTAATTGGTTTTTAAAGTTTTTAATGAATTTAAATGGTTTTTAATGATTTTAATGAATTTAACTGATTTTCAATGAATTTAATTGTACTAATTTAGGAGAGGATTTGATTATTGTTACTAACACAATATAGGTTATTCCCGAAATAAACGAATTTTAATTTCATTTAATAATTTATTTATTTTTTCAGTTTTCTCCTCTTATCGCCTAAGCTGTTTAGTGGTGACAGTTGAATTTCTGTAATTCGAATTTTGTAGACACTGTAGCTTCAGTTATCACATTATAAAAACCTCTTAAAGAATGCACAATCTATTGCTGTGGAAAAGCTAAACCTACTGTAGACCCAACAGATGGCTCGGTAAGCGCAATTTTTGCAAGTACGTGTAACAATTAATAGTAAAGTATATTAATAATATATATTTTTATCTAATAACTGATACCTATGCATTTTATACGTATAGAAATAACATTAGCTGTCATACATTTTAAAATAGGCTGTGGTAAATACAATTGAACTTTGTTCTGAATAATAAGTTTACAGTTCAAACATGTAAACAAGTTTTCTCCGATATGCTTGAGAACCAAAGGAATGTAGAAGAAAGGGGAGAACAGAATACAGTTCTTAACTTTTCTTATTGTGTATTCAGTGGTTCTGACATTAGTGAGCAAGATTGTTTCGCTTGTTCCATTTATGCTTCGTTAAAATTCGGTAGAAATAAAATATTGTTATACTTTTTGGGGTTCAGTTGCTATTTAGATGGTTTTTTCTTTTTACTTAGCTCCTTAGTGTGGTGAAATTTTATTAGGCAGCCTTGAACCTTTTATCATGAATTGGGCTGTTAAATGTACAAATAATTTTGCGAATCCGACTGTTAGTTCAGAAATTAATACGTTCAAACAAACCAACTTTTTAGATTTATTATATTACTCAAACATAGCTTAGTACATTTTAAACCTCACAACAATCTCTGTGCAACAATTAACCTACATTTCACAATAAAAAACATTTGATTTGATTTGATTTAGTTTTCATAATCTTTGCAAAGAATATTGCAAGAAAAAAAGAAGAAGCGCATGATTAAGTTATAAATAATATTATAAACATTAAAAAGGTTTTTAATAAGTTACTGTATATTTTAATCATAACGATTCAGATTTATGACGCATAAGTATTTTATATCATACAGAAATATTGCATTATTAATGCAAAAAGTAAAATAGAAATATAATCAGTAATTGGCTCATTTAAATAAAATGCTTGATCACGACTCCTTACAGGGGCCGCGAGCGCCGTTGTCATAGGATGAGTGACGTAAGAATATAATATTTGACGGCCGTTTGGTGCAATGGTAGCGATCCTGCCTTCCACACCAGCGGTCCTGGGTTCGAGTCCAAGGGGTAGATGTTTGAACAAGCAATTGTACCGGAGTCATAGGTATTTATATATATTTCATTAAAATGTATGTCTATCAGTTACCCTAGTATCGATAATACAAGCATTACAGTACTTACTTTAGATTATGCTAATTTGTGTTAAAGTAAGAAATATTACTATTATTATTAATAAAACAAAAATAAACTCGTGTAAAAGTAGTTTTACTCAAACGTACCATAAGTATAGAAATTTAAGAACTAAATAAATAATTCGCTATTAAACCAAACAACTAACCAATGATATACCTGCTGAATCATAATGACACATAATTTTAAGGATTTGATACACTTATTTATAATTATATAATGGAAGTTATTGCCATACCAACTCGCTTGCCAAGCATGGTGAAAGCAACCCCTCCTCATTTATGAGGGAGGCTGAGATGATGATAAATAGGCATTGTGGTCGGCACAGTTAGAATTAGTTGATTATGAACTTTATCCTTATGAAGTCAAAGGTACTCTTCCAGTTTGTAAACAATGATGTGGTTTTATTAAGGTACTGATTGTAACACGTTTTATATGTTTATTTAAATTATATGATACATTTCAATAGAAAAACAATCTCTAAAATAGTTTTCAGATACTTGTAAACAAGATGTGAGCTGAGTCAATATTTTCTTGTATTTTCTTTTTAAAAATTATAAAATAGCTTTTAAACTGTAAAATAAAAATATCTGAAAGTAAATTCGATTTTTTATATCCTTTTTACATGCGAGTATGCACTATCTTTAAAATTTTAAAAGAAGCACGCCAAATCGTTGTTATTCTAAATCAAGTGGCGACAAACACAGATTTGTCTTTGACACACTCGATAGTTTCATTCTATGTCGCTGGCAGCGTTCCGAGGCGACGCATTTGTTGCCAGCGACACGTTAGCACCGGAAATGAGATCGTACGCTACGAATTGCGATTTCGAATAAACTTAAAATTTATATTTTAAATGGATTCGCCGGATTTTCCTTTTTTACAGTTAAACTTTTGTAGGTAAAACATACATTTGCGACGCTACAGGAAATGTGTAGTGCTTAACTGCCGGTTTTAATGTTTATATTTATTACATCTACATTCGGAATACACCATAAAAAGACACAATCTACCTGTTATTTGCTCAAAATTGCTTCGTTATTTTCACTGATACCTGTTACTAAATAAATGAAAATAAATTTAGATTTTCTATTAACTATAGCAGAACTCACATGTAAATAAATGTACCTACATTACAAACAAAGCTGAAAAAAGAGCAGACTATATATAAAATAGAGCAATAATTTTCGAAGTTGATACCTTTAGAAGCTAATTCAATCATGATACACAAAGATTTGCTCAATGTTGCCTCTTAGAGAAATTACCGAATAAATAACATAAATAATACAGTTCACCGAGCCAATTTGCTTGAAACTGCGACACCTCAGTAATTAACCTGGAGACATGACTGCCAGTAAGAACATTTTCAATTACCTGAGGTAAGATTCGCAGAATTTGCTTCCCACTTTGTAAGTGGTTTGGTATTATACTCGTAATAATTTCTAGAAGGAACATGGTAAGTCACGATATCAATTATTTAAATAATGCTTAGAAGTAATATTATGACAATATTTTACTATGAGGTTTAGAGTCTTTGTAATTTATTGTCACAACTAAGTTTACTAAGAATCTGGATCATTAAGAGTGTTAACGCTGCTCCGGGTTTCAAACTTTTAAGTCTTTTTAACTTTACAATAAGGAAATCGATGAAATTTTATTTATATAAGGATGATACAAAGACTTAAAATGAAGTTAAATAAGATTTTTATAGTAATATGTATATTACTAAAAAAAAAACAATTTTTCTCAGTGTTAGGCGGGATTCGAACCCTTTGCTATAATAATAATAATAAATTTAGCCTAGCCCAAAGTAACCACAGTAAGGCTTGTGTTATGGATACTAGGGTAACGGATAGACATACATACATAATACATAGATATGTAATATTTATAGAAAAATATATAAACACCCATGACTCAGGTACAAATGCTCGTATTCATCATACAAATATCTGCCCCTACCGGGATTCGAACCCAGGACCATCGGTGCGAATGGCAGGATCGCTACCGTTGCACCAAACGGTCGTCAAAAACCCTTTGCTATCAAATAAAGTTTTTCAGTAGATTAAAGACTTAAGGTTTTAGTTCGGCCTGTCACCTCAAACGAATTAAATTTTATCTAGATAGTAATAATTTCTTAAGGTGAATAATCTAGCAGGTTGAATGAATAATCAACTTACGTTGGTAAAAATCTAATTGATACGCCTACAAAATTTCGTATGAGACACGTTTCCATACTAATTTTCACTTTAGTATCTAATGTGAAGGGTGTACTTGTTGCCACTGCGTCGTCTATATATGTACATATATTGTTGATATCCAGCCCAGCATCAAGCTCACGTATTCTTAGCCGTGAGTTAAATGTTAGCTTGCCTAATTCAAAATTTGGAGAGTTTGTTACCGCGCAGTGGCTACCGCACACAGTTGTGGTTGAATAAATCATGTGCTGCAGCAACGAGAATATATAAATAGACTGAGAGTGATATAATTGCCTTAACTGGTACTTTCCAAAGTCTGTTTTTGACAAACAATAATCTATTTCCACATTAGTACAGCTGTGATTTCGTTTTTGTTATCTACTAGGTTAAAACAAGTATTCAAAACTAAAATAATTAACGAGACAGTCATCACAACCGTGGTGAACTGTTAGACATCGAGAAAAGTCTATATAATAAAAAATCTCACAAAAAGGCACATAATTTAAAAATATAGAAGTTGACACATTTTTTTCAAAGAATAAAAGTGATGTTATGTTTGACTTTGCTTATGTTACAACGGATATTTAGCCTAAAATTAACAATGTTATAAAGAGATAAGAAAACAAAATCCATACTTGATTACTTTGACTTTTTGAATTCTTGTTTTAAAAATGCAAGCCAAAACCGTGTTAGGTGGCCGTAGCAAAACAGTTGAGATGTCTGCTTAAACCCGAACGGACCGAGTCGATGCTTGCCGATGTGTTAAGGACGTGGACCCACTCGTAACTTCAATTAACTAACAGCTGACACCACTGTTTAGGAGTTCAAAACAGTGTGCTGCTTACTAACAAAACAATGTTTTAAAATTGTTTGACGATTATAATAATTTTATTTTATTAGGTCTGCCAACATTTTTACACCACAATTTACACAATAAATACAAAAAAGGATAGTGAAAAACAATTGTAGGCAAACACCACTTCAATATTTAAAACACATTATTAAGACAATGATTTTACCTTTATAATTAAAAAAAATATCGTGTTGTCTTAAGTCATATTTGAGTTAAGTGAACGAAACACAATAAGTTATTCTAAGCTATTTATAAAGGGTTCTAAAATAAAAACATTTCAAAAGTACATTTTGGATTAAGTTAGAAGTACATTATTATCTCTTAGCTCTAGCTCAAGTATTACACAAACAGTTATGAATAAAAGACACAAATCCGAAGTAGCGATAATAAACTCTACAAGCGGCTAGACAGAAAGTTAATTCAAAGTCTCTTAAATTTCTCTTTAAGTCGAGTACTGGGCCTCAGTAAGAATATACACAGTATGAACAAAATATTGATGTTATAATAGACAGTAGTTAAATATTTTTTAAGATTACCTATTTATGATTATCATTAGGAATAAAAAAATGCTATCCTAAACAATAAGAGAAATCGCACATTTAGTTTGAAGTTTATAGTTGTATGTATTTTTAACAAAATGGTTTAGTTTTACAAGATGAAAAAGGGATCTCCTGATGATAAATTATTGTTTTTTTTACAGGCCCTTATAAAAAAGTTGCATAACTCTCTCAATTATTGGCCGATATCACTAAATGCTCCTTAGAAGAATTTTCAGTCGAGGTTTAAAAGCGACGATTGATTACTCTTGCTGACAGTCACAGTGGATCGGGTAGATGGCGCCACATCTTAGTTCAAGTAAAAACGGTGCGGCGTAACCACGTTTACATTCTTCTTCTTCTATGGCTTGACTTTGTCCAATGTAGGATGATACTTTTGACAGTTGACACCTATATAGAGGGTATAAAGTTGCTATTGCAATGTCAAGCCAAACATAAGGAAACAAACGCAACCTTAGTACGTAGCAATAAGGAAGTGACACCTGTCAAAAGTATCATCCTACATTGGACAAGGTATAGTGGCAGATATGTGTTCCAGAGTCAGCAGTACTGACGAGGTGATCCAGAGACGAGTCTCAGACTTGAGGGAAAGTCAAATATTCTTGCAGTTTTTCTTAAAATGCTTCTAATTTTTATGTTTCAAATATGTACTTATGTATTTGGTTTTTTATACAAGTGTGTTATAGAAGAGTGATGCTTTTCACCGCTTGATTGTTAAAATTATACAAACCATCTTTTTTAAGGTTCGTTGCTCGCATTTTGGGTTTGCTTGTATGGTTGATGATATGTAGTAAATAATTTTGAAATACTCTTACTGTGAAATAAATACCCCTGTATCTATCTCAGTGTTTTATTTAGTATGCACTGTGATAAAAAAATTAAAAATGACATAGTAAGACGTAGTTGAATAAGACGATTATATGATAAAACGAGTAAGTATCTAATACATTGGCTTCAATTAAATTGAAAGGTGGCTATTATTGAATGAATGCGATCTATACCGTTAATACCTTTCTACTGTTGCCAGATAATTTTCATTGCTTCATTTTGTACTCACTCGAGATTGACTCGGTCGAAATGAAAGAGTATCCGAATTTTAACTTAAATTAGATAATTCAAACACTGAAGGTTGTTTCAATATAACTTAGTCGCATGCTTTTGTTATTAGAAAACTTTTACTTCCTTTTTGCAAGTCATTGTTTATTAATTTAATAAGAAGGGTTGAAAATGATCTTTTTCATGGTTTATACGACCATTTAATGCAACAGTAGCAATCCTGCCTTTCGATGTGTGTGTATGATGAATACGAGCATTTGCACCTGTCATGGCTTTTTATATATGTCTATAAATATTACATATCTATGTCTCTTATATGTATGTCTATCGGTTACCCTATTCATAATACAAGCTTTACAGTGCTTACTTTGGGGTAATAGGTGTGAATATAAGAAATATTATAATTATAAAAAATAAGTGAAATACACATTTTGAGGCCGATTTTCGCAGTGTATATTTTATATATTTATTTATTTGGCACAGTAACAAAACCTATAAAAATTATTTCCACCCATTGCATATTGCTAAATTTGTATTTCAGTCACAACCAGGCACAACATTCGACTTAAATATTTTAATCTAACAATTTAATAATATTTTATTAATAATAGTTTTATTTACTAGAAACAAGCAAAACAATTTTTTTTTAACACTGGATACCTTTTAAAAATGATTTTTAGTTCTGATGAAATATATCAAGGTCCTTAATATTGAATTTTATTTCTTTCATGGCATTTCGTTCATTTCGCATTTTGATTACTTGACGAAAACACGTCTATTTGGCATCAGTCCCTTTGGTCCAAAACGCAATTTACATTGACTATCACAAGCAATATACTTTACGCGCTATTTTTAAAAGATGATCAATAGGGTATTTGACAGGTTTTATTGAAATATCTCAAAAAGTCCGTTATATCATACAATATTTGCTATTTGATTAATTCTTTGTTGTTTACCTATTTTTAATAAAAATCACTAATAAACTTAGTTATTACACTTCCACATTTGAATAAAACGTCAGAATTACAAAAAAATAATATACGCGCAAAGTTCGTAAAAAAGTGTTTTATTCAAATCACCAATAAAGTTTAAATAAACAACAAACCCGCTAAAAGGCTAAATAGACTTTCATGCAGGTTACTTGATGTTATGACATGACGTCATCTGCTCGTAAGCAAACTTTTAGCTGTCAAATCGTAATACGTTTAACTTAGACTGACATTTTCTGTAAACAAGCAAGTGACGTCACTTAGTCATTCAGCTAATTTCGTTCGTTTTTAATAACATGGTCGAACCTGAAATTTTATTTATTTTATTATTAATCATTTCATATTTAAAATATTGACATTTTTGAATTATATGTTGGCTTAATTGATTTAAAAATGTATACTATTAAGTTAACAATAGTTTGAACTATATTATCATTGTAGTCGAATACCTTATTATGAAACGGACGAATAAAAACAATTTTGTCCTATTCTTGCTATGTTTTAATAGATTTTTTTTATTTATAATCATTTAATATAATATAATATTAATATAATAAGCATTCGGAATCTAAACATTTTCTATTGCTAATTGATAGATATAGAATAATTATAATAATAAAAATATTTCTTACATTCACACCAATTATCCTAATCCAAAGCACTGAAAGGCTAGTATTATGGATACTAGGGTAGCGATAGACATACATATATAATACATATATATGTAATATTCACAGAAATATATATAAACAGCCATGACTTAGGTACAAATACTCATATTCATCACACAAGCACTTACCCTTTCCGGGACTCGAACCCAGGACCGCTGTTGCGAAAGGTAAGATCGCTACCGTTGCTTTGGTGCAACGGTAGCGTTTTTAATAGTGTTTGTTAATTTATAATTTTATGGAAATAGCAATTTTTCAATAGATATTCTGGCATCCGATGTTATGTCGTAACCTTGTGTATAGAAAGCTGTTACTAGTATCATAGCTTAGGTTGGAGTCATGAAAATACACAATAGCCATGGTGTGTCCGGCAGAGTATAATAGAACCGATTCCTCACACTTAAAGGTATCGTAAAAGGCGACGTGAGACTGAAGGCAATCACTGTACATTTCCCGTGGACCACAAACTGGGCAGTAGCGTTTTTCTAATTATGGGTCTTTACTGAGATCTCTATTCCGGTTTCCAAGTGTGGCGGAGCGTAGAGGTTGTTTACCCTCAGTTATGGGGCGGTTTTAGTCCAGCAGTGGGCAATTTTCGGCTTAAATGATGTCAGGAGACCTAATGGAACGCCGAGATCTCGTCGCTTAGGGCGCTTGTACCTAAAACGTACAGCAGCATAGACTTGCTTGCAAGTTGAAAACCATTTTCAGAATTTCACCGTCCGATATTCCGGAAACAATATACAGCAACAATATTTATCTATACTAATATTATAAAGAAGTAAAGTTTTGTGTGTTTGTATATTTGTTAAATTGTAAGGGGTAATCTCAGGATCTACTGAACCGATTTTAAAAATTCTTTCACCAATAGAAAGGCACATTATTGCTGAGTGTCATAGGCTATATTGAATGCTAGAAAAAATTTTAAGAATTTTGTCCACCCGTGCCAAGCCGGGACGGGCCGCTAGTAATAAATATGGTAAAACTATTGTTATAACTACATACTATATATTATATAATAACAAACTAATATTAATATATATTTTTTAAATAATTAATCTGTCCCTGTTGTATAATTTACTAGGGAACACTGTATGTATGTAGCTTTAAATAAAATTATTAATCGATAACCTAGATCTTATTGTCTATGTGCCTACTTTAGTCTCGGTATTGTTCTAGACGAAGTCTAGAGAAACAGTTAAAAAAATAGTAAAATAGCTAGACAGAAAAAGGAGAATCGCCCCGGGTATCTGCAAAACGAATCACGGCAAACAACCACTTAATTCTTCAAAGACAGAAGTGGAACTTGGAAAGAAATCAAGTAGTCTGCCAACTTCGCACTCTGCACTAACAAGAAAACTATTAGCAATTATCAGTCGGCGTTTCAATCAATTTTCAACTCGAAAACAAGGCGCTTCGGTAAATAAGTAAGCCAACATAAGAACGCATTTTATGTGATCTTAATCACTTCCAGGTAAAGACGATATTTCTTTGTCGAAATGTTTGTGTAAGATTGCTGAAGTGGAACGATCATGGTTAGGGGCGTGACAGCCCTGCAATTTTCGTTTATGAGCTTCGTGGTACGTTTGTTGATTGTTTGTTGATGAACACGAAGTTCTTTAATTGGCGAATTCTTTTTAGCTGCTAAAAATAGTGTTGGATCATTTTTATACCAATGGATTTTTATATTGTTAATGGTTTTGGCCTATATGTGATGACATTTTCTCTGGGACAGATGATGTAGAAATGCTTAGACAACTGCAGATTAAAACTGGCCTGATTCCAAATCCATTGGTGAAGTATGAAAGATATAGCCATAGAGGAAAAAAATAATGAAATTCACACATTTCAAACTTAAACCAGCAAAGTTTTCGCCGATAAATGTTACATAATGTTTTACTAACAACCCCGCGCTGCATATATAGTTTATATAACATAGGTACGAAAAATTACGGTTGTAATGTGCTCTTTGGAGCCTTGAAACGTCTTTATAATTTACTCTCGGAAATTCTAAAAGTATTTTTACAGCAACTATAACAAATCATTTTAATTTAGCCCTTTGTTTATTTCCTCAATCCATTTCTTTCTTATACTCTTCTGCATACAAAGTTGCAGTTTTGTCTTGGCTCGAGTAAAATTGACACTTAGGGGTGTCGTAGAAAGCGACTAATGGTTGAATGAGATAATGGCTCCATGGATAATGGAGATTATACAAAGTTGCCTAATTTTTTATATATACATATAAATAAAATTGAAGTGTCTGTTTGTAATATTGAAATAACCGTTTTTTACAACATGCATATGAATATATATACGGTACATACATCAAAATAACATTTTTTACGATTTTTGTCTGTCTGTCTGTTTGTTCTTGTTAATCTCTGAAATGGCTGGACCGATTTTGACGGGACTTTTATTGGCAGATAGCTGATGTAATAAGGAGTAACTTAGGCTACTTTTATTTTAGAAAAATGTCTGTCTGTCTGTCTGTCTGCTTATATCATACTTTTGATTGATAGTTTGATTTGATTTAAAAATATATAGCAAATTAAAATTACTGTGCCACAGCAACGCCTGGCTGGGTCAGCTAGTTATAAATAAAAGTTAGCATAAGAATATTATGCAGTTGACTTTTAAATTGCATAAATATACATATATGTGGCATAATATATTTATCACATGAAATATTTCAAATAAATATTTCAAATGAAATATTTCTGTTGGACTCATAAGACTGGCAGCATTGCCCCCTTAAATGGCGAAGCTTGAGCGTTGAGCGAAGAAATTGCCATTTCTCCGGTCGTCCGTTGCTTTATACAGGCGAGTAGTCATGTCTAATTTAATTAAATAAATACTAATAAATTTAAATTAGTACCCCAAGTGCTTATCCTCTCTACTACCATAGGATCATCGCTTATTTTTGTTTAAGGTTTAGAATAAGACAGCCGTAGTTCATCCGTTGACAAGTCATCTTTGTTTCAAACTGATCCAGTTAAAACTTCTTTAATTTACTACCGATGTTTATGAAAATAAAACTCATGTGTTGTTTTAATTACTTTGTTGTATTCCTTTCAAACAATAATACGTTAAAGTTCATTGAAATTCACATACGTTTTTCACATATTTGATTTTAAACTTCGTACCGTTGTTTGTCCTGCAGAAACAAGTATGTAAGCAATTCTATGATTTAATAATAACGTGCGGTACGAATGTCGTGTGAATGAACACTCTGAAAGAACAGGATTTATTTGAGGAAGCTCCGGGAAATGTTTTTAACAAAAGATACTTAATTAAAATAAAAGAGTAGTAACATTGTATTTATTTTCTCTTCAAGAATTTCTTGTAATACAAAACAAGTGGAAATGGTTATTAATAATAACCATTGTGTTATTGCTTATTTTTTGGGGTAGCTATGTATAAGTATCCTATGTGGTAATTTAGATATATATCATAAATGGTTGTGCGGGCGATTCAAAATTTGAGGACTGTATTGCGGCATGAGAAAATTAATGTCGACAACAAATATGAGAGGAAGATGAAAGGGGCACGATACTTTGACCGCCACGTGGTGTGAGTTGCTGGAGGCTGCCGGGATTGTTTTTGGGCTTTGCTGTTCTTTAAACTCACGCATAATGCACACGAAAACACAGTCACATATAACTATAGTTAGTTGTAGGAGCTTTGCGGATAACAGCCTTTAGTCCTTTTTCCTTTTTGTTCCCGCATGTTGGCCAAATTGCAGTATGATTTGCCACCAATAGATGGCGCGGTAGTCTCGCTCTTCCATAAGTGAGACAAGGTATGTGCAAAACGGGAAAGGAGTAAACGGAGGCTAGGAGTGTCGACCAAACTAATTAAAATTACAAAAACATACTAATAAATAACGCAGCACATTTAAATTCAATACTGGCGCGACCAATACTTATACATAAGGTAAAATAAGTTTCACATATAAAATCTTTCAACTTAATCGCCTGTACAAATAAAAAAGTTGGCAGCATCGCCCTTCTTCAAAACTGTAATTTATCTATTCAATAACTGAAAAGGTAGATTAAAAGTATATGTAAAAAAAAACAACACGCAAAATGACATGTCTTAGAGTTATGCTGTTATTACAAAGACACGTTTTCTTAGTAGCTGATATAATTCTCAATCTCAAAATACTAAACCTATTTTAATTACAACACCTAAGTTGGATTATATCTAGTACAATTATGTAAATTAAATGTAGTTTAAAAGGAGGTTAAATTTAAACATTGTATGTATAGTTAATTAAAGTGGAAAATATGATTTTATTAATGCAATAAGATTTGTTAAGAGTAGACAATATAGGTCTATGTGTTTGAGTTAGATTTAATTTAATTTACATTTAAGTACGTGACAAGCTTTATCAGAAATGGTGTAGGTGTGTTTATTTATAAAATTTTGAATTATATTTCAGTAACTAAGAGTCTGAATAATTTTTAAATAATAAAATTATTTTAAATATAAATAATAACATATTCTTTATTACAAGAATACATACATAATATTGTTGAAATATAATGCTTTTATACCTATGTAACGTGGGATCACAAGAGAGGTATGAAAGAAATAATAAGTTCTGTATTTAATAGCGATACGTAATAAAGGTATATATTTTACCTTAAAGGGTTGGTGCGTACAATAACTAAGATTTTTAGTAAAAATGAGTTTTATATCAGTTGTAATAATTATTTAAATATTGTCCCTTAAAAAATAAATACTAGGACTAATAAACGTGACGCTAGAGAAATATTTATGAGCATACGGTCAACGTTGATAATAATTTATAGACTTTATTGAAATAAAATTATACTATCTGAAAGAACAAGAAATAGAATTGAAACGTTTAACAATATCAGCAATCAATACTGCTCGTGCAAGGAGTGTTTGTTAGTTTGTGGGCGAAAATACTGAGAATACAATTCTCCCAGAAATAAAAGTTAAATCGATTAAAATTCGCGTTGCAAATTTCTTTATTGTAAACTTCGTTGAAGTTAGTGTATAATTATTAATGAAAGCTTTGAAAGCCACAAACGATATAATGCTAGAAAATAGATAAATCTGATATGATTTATGATATAAAAAATTAAATGTCTTGTATGTTGTTATTTTGTATTTTCTCCTGTATAACATAAGTGTATTTTTTTATGGATATACAGTTCTTTAACTCGAAGAAAAGCTTTATCCAAGAATAAAAAAATAATTAAAATCGGACACAAACTATTGTTTTATTTGTAGCTCTAGCAAAATGTCTTTGCTTATATTTTGTTATTTTTCAAGTGCGAGATAATTTTCTGGAGTAGGTTATGAAAGCTACCTACTAAGAACTAACCTTGTTATCCATGAATATTTGCCTAAAAGTCAAAATGAAACATTATTTTGTTTAATATTTAGATTGTGTACGTGAGTATTTACGCAAGACTCCCAGTTTTATTCTATTAGACACTCCTCAGTCGGGCTTTCGCATATTTGATGCCCCTTGTAATGGAGTTTACTTGTTAATTCAAACCCGCCTAATGAAAAACGGTTCAGACAAAAAAGGCCCGAACTCAATTTCGCCTTGAAGGTATTTTATAAGATCGGTTAATCGAAGAAATTTAATTGCCACCCTAACTTTTTAACAAGTTCCTTAGATCGACCTAAAATTTTTAATCAGAATATAATTGAGATAAATTTACTGCTATCCAATCCATATCTACACGTTCTCTGATAATTCTTAAGCTAGGTACACCCAAATAGGTAACATTATTTGTTCTAAAATATGAGTATTTAGTATAGTACACAAATTACTTGGAATACTTTGGTTTGAATACTTCTCTTTAAGTAACGTTTGTCTTATTTTATACATACCTAGTCACGCAAGTGGCTTCGCATATGTAGGTTTTTAGTTTTTTACACTTGCCTCATCGTCCCAGTATATATATACTGCAGAAGATATTAAACTCATGCTACTAATATCTTGGTTTGAAGGCGGTCTATGAACGAGGTCAACAAAATTTATACAAAAAGTAAAAAAAAATTGTGCGTGTCAGCTCCGACGCGTAACTGGATTTTATTCCTTAAAAACGATTATCTTAAAATATATATAATAAGGAAGAAAATGAATTCATATATTTATTCACATTAATTTTATAAAATATATTACTTATATTATGGTATTATTATTTATATTTATTTATTTTATTTTATTATTTATGATATTTTATATGTATACTGAATGCCATAGTGTGTGTGTGTGAGAGAGAGAGAGAGAGAGAGAGAGATAGAGAGGAGAGAGAGAGAGAGAGAGAGAGTAAATATATTCTGAGGGACTGAGGAGCGGGGAGCGCTATAAGATGTGCGAGTATATTACGCAGAGGAAGTGTGACCCTTCACTTTTTTTTAACGTTTGATCTTACTACCCATCTATTTTTCATACCGTGCGTTACTCCAAAAATTTGAAAACTGTATTTACTCAACAGTGCAATCTGTTGACATGTTTATTACAGTACCTATTTAGTCCGCATCAAACGATCGTCCAAAGAGATCTGCCACCTGCGGTCCAAGTTTCCCACTGTTGCTAATATCTTTTAAAAAAGACTTTCGCTTTCTCTTGCGTACTGTCTATGGGCAAAACCCGACAATTTTTCAATCAATTCATCAAGGGAATATGCGTACCGCCTTAAAAGGTATTGCAACCGAAACTGTTTTCTCCTTAAGTTTCCGCTTTCGACCAGTAGTTCCAAGCAGATATGTATCTCTCGCTTTCTCCAAGGGTTTAATGTCCGTGTTTGATGTTTGATGTAGTTGCAAGTCTCGAAAATCAGTACGCTTTGCACTTTCTGAGAATCCACATTTGAGAGCGGCTGTCCCATTGCAAGGCAAGCCTTCGCAATAGTTCCGACAGAAATTGTACGTTATTTGCATTTTCCCCTTGACTCTTGCGTCACACTATCAGCCACCTTAGTTTATTAAAACTCTGAAGAAATTTTACCCAAAAGCACTCAGAGTGCACCAGTCCAAGTTCATCACCGTTTCCACCACACGTATGAGGTAAGATATGCCAGAGATAAGTCTGTGGAAGACACAAGGAGGGTGTCCGACTTAACACTCCAATCTCTAAATACCTCTCGAAACTATCTTAGCTAATAATATGTGAAAATAGTAAAAACTTTGATAAGAAAAGTGAATGTTACGGAAGCTCTGTTGTAAGAGCAGTCTAAGGTTAGAAGTCTAGTTGTAGTAGTCGTTTTTTTCTATAAAACAGGTTACTTCCGTAACATTAGAAAGATAATAACTTTTCCTTCAGTAAACAACAAACTATTAAGTGAACCCTGAAAGGGCAGATGAATATAAAGCGGCTTTCGAGTTAAATATTCGAATTTTAAACTTCCAGCCCTGAGAGTAAGAAGAATTAATTAGGAAACATAATTATCTAGTTATTAAGTTGTCGCGAGATTTACTTTGAGAGGAAAATGTAATATTCATCTTTCACTTGAGGAACCTGAATGAGCTGTTCTTGTTGTAGTCAAGAACTTGAACAAAATAAATTAAATTTCTGGTCTTTTGTGGGAAGTTAGTCACATTCTGAATTTTACAGTTACAAAGGTATTATAATTTTTTACGTTAAGTTGTTGTATAATACCCACTTGAAACAATAAGTTTTTGAGTAAATTCTGGGAATTGTAAATGCAAAAAAAAAAAAAAATATCAAACATATTTACATAAGTCTTTCATATGAATCGCAAGGAGAGCGTATTTCATTAGGATTTCGTGACACTATGTCGCTTTAAAAATATAGGTAGCAAGCGTTGAGAAACTTTATCAGTTAATCCACTGTTATTTTAGTTAAGGTCTGTGCAGTCTTCTGAAAGCGGAAGAATGTAAGGACTCATATGAAACTATCATTGCAAGAAATAGCGAAGCTGGCATTAACTATATCTATTTTTTATTGTATAATACATTTTAAGTTAATTTTATTGTCCATTGAATCGATTTTGTTTCTTGGTTTATTTTTTAAGGTCATAAGTTACAGAAGTCAATATTTAGCTAAAAATGGACTTCCCATATTATAAAGTTTTGTAGTTCAAAAAAGGTTAACTACTAAAATGTTCCTGTTAAAGGGAAAGTGGCTGTTTTTTTGCAGTTTAAAAAAATATAGTTTTGAATTTAAGCAGTAGTTTAATTTATATTTTTTTATAACTAGGCAAATATTAGAATTTAAAACAATCAGCGTTGAGAGTAAGAACAGTTAATTAGTAAACATAATTATCTAATCATTGAGTTGTCGCGAGATTTACTTCGAAAGGAAAATGTTTTATTCATATTCCATTTGAGGATCCTGAATGAGCTGTTCTTTTTATATTCGAGGACTCGCAAAATAAATTAAATTTCTCTGACCTCTGTCCTATGTTCTGTGGTGTATGCTTTAACTGAACTTTTAAAAATAGGACCAAGGAGTTCAAAGTTGCTTTAGTTGAACTGACCGAGCAAGCTAGGAACTACGTCATCAAGCTTTTTACAGCTGTGTATAGACTTTTTTTTGCCAATTTCAAAGTAATCACTGTAAGGCTTGTGTTATGGATCCTTTTTTAATTTTTTTTTTCGCAGAAAATGGCACTAGGCATTCCCTCGTGCCGGGAGAACACGAGGGATATGTGGGACTCTCCTCCATGCCTCTACCCGCCCTAGTGCCCGGTAAAGGCTTGGGTAGGGCATCCACTAAAAACTGCGGCGTCCCAATACACATTGGTGCGGGTCGCGTGGCTCCTTACCGGAATCGGCCGCCACCCGGACCAGTGTGGGTCCGTCCCTTGGGCGGACGTTGCCTATGCTTCGTGCGGGACGGAGCAACGGGGTGAGCCGTGACTCCCTGAACACCCCGCACGCCTGAGGGCCAAGTGCAATGCAGCTGGCGGTCTCCCGCCCCGACAACCGCTTTTGGTGGAGGAAAGAACTGCCGCACCACTCGATCGACACCGACCCACAAGGGACGAGACTACCGCGCCCGTGATGATCAATCCAGAAACAAGTTCCCGGGCGCCATCACAGGCGGCGCCGTTGCTCCGCCCAAGGCAGGCCAGAGGCGGCCGAGGTTTGCCTAGTGTGTTATGGATCCTAGGATAATGGATAGACATACGTATCTTATGTTCAGAATTACAATGACGCAACTGCAAAAATGTGAAACTGATTAAATTGTACTAAACACTTTAAAAGTAACAAAATAACGGAGGCAACATCGAGTTATTTGAATTGTTTCTATTTATTTTGAAAGAACAGTGACCTTTTTTTATTTAGGATGGGTTTGCTAAGACAGAATCCACGATGGAACGAGCTAATCCAGAAGGTACCTATTCACCCTGGCTTTGTAGGTTTCCTGTAACAATAAAACAATATCAAATATTTGAGAAAATATAATGAAGAATTATTTTAAGTTAAAATGAAACACATATTTTCATTCCAAAAAGTAAACTTAAAGTTCCATGTCCATTTTTTTCAAATAAGTTGAATTTGCAGCTACCGTTTTACAAAACGATCGTTAAATACACACAAAACACGTATACATTTTATTATTGTGTACGTATCAACGCCTGTCACCGCCCCTAAGCAATGATTGCGAGTTTAGGGGGATTCGATTCATATCCCGGATATAGAGGAGTGACAGCATTTTGAAGACATGGAAATCAATAGCGATCTGCACTCGCTGATATTTGTACGTATAACACAATTTCAGGTACAGGGAAATGACCTAGGAAATGTACTTCGGTAGCTGTTTAGCCTTTAAATAGCTTTTAACGATGTACATTTCCTTATTGGCAAAATTTGCGGATGGAGGGTAGACGCGTTGCAAGAGGGTTTAAAATCATATTTTTAAATGTTCATTTTTGGATGTCCCTATTTTTCGAGCATATGCTCTTCAGCAATAGATAAAGTGATAGTTGGCAATATGAATAAGACTTATCATTTTAACTATAAACTCGATACTTTAATGTCTAACTAACATCTTAAGAGGTTTCGAACAGTACTAGTGATCGCGATAGCCCAGCACACCAAAAGTTCTATCTAAAGGGAAAATGAATTAGTGAGATCCGTTTTGCCCCCTATATTAAACTTAGTCTTTCTTCCTCCACTGGTGGTGACCATTTACTGTTTTTGTATTTTTATTAGTATACTGATTATATATAGATCAGTACTATTTTATAATGGTAAACCCTACTAATATTATAAATGTAAATGTAAGTTTGTTTGTTATGCTTTCACGCAAAAACTACTAAACCGATCATTATGAAACTTCGTGCATATATTCTTGGAGGCATTAGAAGTAACATAGGATCCTTTTTATAGAAAAAAAATTTTTAAGAAAAAAATGTTGTCAAGGAATCTCAAGATGCGGGCGAAGCCGCGCGTAAAAGCTAGTATTATATATTTGGAGCTTTCGTCTCATTAATTTTAATGCAACTCCTTTGACAATTTAACATTTAAACTATTTTTAATTTACATACACAAAGTAATTTGATTCAAAATAAAGGACATGTAAAAATAATCTTTTGTCTCAGGTTTGGATTCCAATCGACGAAATCTATTATTCACTCGGTTACGCGAACCACTACTCCACTAAGACATTTTATTTTATTATTTGTATTATAACAGTGAAAGATTTATTAAATCGAATAACTTTACCCAATAAACCTCTCATGGTTAATTTAATTCGTTATAACCAGTCGAATATTTTTCAAAAGGTTTTCACATAATGTTGACGTAGCTAGCAGTTGTCGTATTAAGTATGTTGCTACAGTGGTAAGAGTGCACACATTTTACATATTCGAGCAAACTGTACAATAATTTAACGCATAATGAAAAATATTCTTAATAAATATTAAACTCTACTTGTTTCACTTTAGGTTGAAAATTGATTGAGGGCATTTGACAGTTATGGATAGGTTAATTGTACATATTGGCATCAGTGACACGCTTATCGTGGGATATGATACGGTCGGCGAAATTTTGAACAAACATCGGAACTTGATTGTTTTGCGTCACGGCACACGTATTAATTTCTGAGTTCATTTCAATATCAACGAGTTAACGAGAATGTAGTAGTGTAGTGCGCGGTTGCAAACCTCTAGCATTGTTGTAGATCAAGTCATAAGATATGTGTAACTTTAATATTTATAATATATGACAGATCAGGTGGCAGATTATCACGATTAACCGACATCTCACTACTTGGGCGTAGGTGGGTAGCCAATAAATTGATTATGTAATTACAATCACACTGAACTTTATTATTACTCGAGTTACAATTGAAATTGAATACTTGGTATAGCACTTTAATGAAACGTGGGGACAGTTTCTATAGTCCGTTTTTTTGCATTAGAAAGAACAAAATTTGGGTACTTTATTGTACTCATATAATGTAACAAGCAAAACGTAACATCGTGAAAAGTTTATACTAAAAAATACCTTAAGAAGCAGAAGTTGCGAACTTGTGGAACGAAACGTTGGTCAGTTCGACACGACAAAATTAAAAAGTACATGCCGATGTTGTAATACGTACCATATAAGGATATTTTAAAATGGTCGCTTAACATGGACGCCATTTGCAACAATAGCGGCAAATGTCAACGTCACTGGCATCACGAAAGCGATTGCGAGTACCTGTGCATTTATCTGTTTTGACTATTTTCTTTGGTTTATTGTTAAGTTTCTATTGTTTTTGTTGAAGTTTTTTGTTAAAAGTTTTTGTTGTTATTTAATCTAAAAAATGGACGAGCCTGAAGCCGGTCCAAGTGGACTCCAGCACAAGGTTAGCCACCACTGCTTCTTTGTTTACATAATTTCTAATGCTAAAAAAATTGGATAATAGTCTGCGTCTTTCCGCTGGTTCCGAATTGACTGTTCCCTTGCGCGCCGCGCTGCCTAGACTCCGTCGAAACGACATCTCTAGATGGCGCTTACGTTTCAACGACTAACCGTCCTGAAATTGATATTCCCGACATAAATTATAATTGAATCTAAAACAGTGGTTAAAAATATAAATGGCTTACCTATGAAATTTTTTTATTCCTTTAAATATTTTCTGAAATTTCGCTGGTAACAAATGTTGTGTGTTTTATTTGTCCTTATTTAGGCACGTATAACAAAAAAGGAAGTAAATTGAACAACAGTGCAAACACAAAAAATGATTATCTAATCTAAACATCAGCTTTTATAGATGTTTCATTAATTAAAATTTTCCATAATAACAGTAAAAAAATTTATTCATTTTTTTTGAAGTTTTAAATATGCAAGTAACTTTTTCTTATTGTAGATATACCGAGGGATTCCTTCCTATATGCGACGTTACCGCGGCAGTCGCTGAAATGTCATCAATTCCGAGTGTTTTCCTACTGCGTGCTTGCTTGTTTGTCTGCAAGTGGGTCTACAAGGATGTGCATTTATATCTCAGGGGGAAGAAGTTAGCTTCAAAACAGTTACTTTATATAAATATAATTGGGTTCACAAATACTTATGTTGTGAAATTCAGAAATAAAGACGGTACCACAGCTACTCGGTATTCAAGCTACTCGACCACGGAAGGTAGTATATATTTTGCAATGTAACGATAATTACCTCAATACTTTATCTATGTAACCTATTGGGCACAACATTGGATTTTATATCTAATATATAAAATTCTCGTGTCACGGTGTGCATAATTGAACTACTCCGAAACGTCTCGACCGATTTTCGTGAATCTTAACGTGCATATCGGCTAGGGTAGAGAATCGGATATCTATTTTTCATCCCCCTAAATGTTAAGGGTGGTACACCCTTAAATTTTTTTGTTTTGACAAAATTTTTTGTTTTTATTTTCTTATGATACATCATACAAAAATACATACAACCCTAAATTTCACCCCTCTACGATCAACCCCTATTAACTAAAAAAATGTTTCCTAGAAATAATATAGATGGCAAAACAACTTTTGCCGGGTCAGCTAGTAACGTTTAAAATTTAGTTTGGTCCAATGTTTTATTTGAAGAAATGGGAATGAAAACATAATTTTAAAACACGTCTGTTGCGTTTTTTTATGATAGATAAGATAAGAAAAGATTTAGTGGTGATTGATGACTATCTTGATTAATTTACACATGATTAACCTTTACTTTGTTAATATTCAACGCTTTCGCTTATCCCTTTTAGTTGTACTTCGATACTCTCTTTGACAGGTAGTTGTGTCTCGTACAGGCGCCTTCCATAATTTTATGCATGAAATTTGCTTCGAGTTTACGACATGTATTAGTCTAAAGTCATTCTGAGATACTGCATTTGATATTGACAAACTATTTATTACCTTTCTTATGATTTCAAGCAATATCTCATTTTTATACATGCAAGCTTCTATTTATACATTAGTAATTTATTTTCTTACTCTGATATTTATGAAGGTAGAGTATACAAAGTTATAGATAAGGAACTTTACCATTTAATTCCAAGAAAATTTCAGAACAACTTGTCAAGCTTTCATTTAGTATGCTACTAATGTATAATCTAAGATCACAGTGGTTTGAGTGTTTGTCTGTCCGCTCTTTTTCCCGCTCTTTTTTCATTGTATACGCGTTACCATAGTGCCTAAGAATAACATTCAAGAAAGCTAAGAATGGTTAGCTATATGTGTAGTCGTAGAACCGAAACGTTAGCGCGATTCATTTCGGTACAGCGACATCTATAACTGATACACAACAACGTGTGGTCGGGTCAGCTAGTTGAGATAAAAAACATAAAATGATATAAAATTCCAAAAATGTAATCGTAGTTCGCTTGCACTTTGGTTAGCACGATCGGCTTAAAATTTTTGAGATTGAACAACTTTCACAAGGACGGGTTACCGGATGGGTGGTCTCATATGTAAAATGTGAAGCATCTTATTTGCCTGCGTCTGCAGTTTCTATAGTCGGTAAGAT
The DNA here is from genome assembly GCA_927399485.1 of Calamotropha paludella. Taxonomy (NCBI): domain Eukaryota; kingdom Metazoa; phylum Arthropoda; class Insecta; order Lepidoptera; family Crambidae; genus Calamotropha; species Calamotropha paludella. The sequence goes on along the minus strand of OV656808.1, from coordinate 6,518,534 downwards.
TTTTACTTAGTATTTATTTACTTTATGGTTAGACTTATTTCCATTTGTTGTTATCATCCATAGCGAAGGCCTACGTCTTTGCATCGAGGACATTGATTTGCTGATGACCAAGTTATAGAAACTGAAGCTGAATAAAACGGTTAATGAAAGTATTTACAGCAAATACAACTGTTACCTTGTGACTTTACCTTGTTTGTATATCTTGGAAATGGGTATTTTGTAAAACAAAATTTCAATACGTTTACAAAAAAGAAGGATATAACAAAGAGAAGCGTTAGGCACCTAAATAAAATAGTTCTAAATACCATACCTAAAACTTATCGTTATCAATCAAACGCACCAATCATGGCAATTAAAATATTCAATAAAATACCGGAACATATTAAATTGTTGTCTTATAATAAATTTAAAAAAGCACATCGAAAATGGCTTATTGACAATACTTTTTACTGCGTAAATGAATTTTTTGAACACCACATTAAAAAACCAGAGCGTGCATAGAATAAGTCTATATGATGTCCTTGTCTGTTTAATATTTTTTGATTATTTTTGTTATGTTGTAAACCAACTAATTTGCATGCCATCCTGATGGTTAAATAGGCTTAAGAATCAATCACATATTAAAATAAGACCTGAATGTAACCCTTTTTATTGCAAATAAATAATTTGAATTTGAATTTACCAGAATTATACAAGTTTAATATCATAACATCGAGACACAGACTTGATAGAGATCTTGTTGTAACCGTATCGGAAAGCAAACTTGTTGTTGCTCTTTGCGAATGTCGAACTTTCGGGTAATCCGTTGAATATTAATTGTGTAGTGCAGTTGCGCCCAAGACGCGGTACTAGCCGATGAATACTAATTGAACCCCGCACACATGGCCTTTAGTGTACCCTTGTCTTTTGGAGCATGTCAAAGACTTATTTATGTGAAATAAACAACAGATTTATTTGAAAAACTAGCGGCCGCCCGTGACTTCCTCCACGTGGAACATTGCAATATCACTTTATTTTTATAAAATAAAAGAATTTTTCTAAAATAAAAGTAGCCTAAGTTACTCCTTATTACAGCAGCTATCTGCCAATAAAAGTCTCGTCAAAATCGGTCCAGCCATTTCAGAGATTAGCCGGAACAAACAGATAGACAGACAGACAAAAATTATAAAAAATGTTATTTGGTGTATGTACCGTATATATATATTCATATGCATGTAGTAAAAACGGTTATTTCAATATTACAAACAAACACTCCAATTTTATTTATATGTATAGATTAGAATGTAGTTTAGTGGGTATAGTATTTAATAGATATCTTCTTGGTAAGTACGTTACGTCGCTTATCATCAGCCGAGATAGTGGTCAAGCGCCTTCCTATTTACAATAAAAAGTAGTAACTCGCTTTTAATGATTTATGATTGATTACATTCTAAATCTGAACTAGGACCGTTAATTGTCCTTCAAATCAACAGAGGTCATTACTACATGGGTCCATGTTAAAATATTACAACTAGTTGTAGCTGCAGCGATTAAGCAATGAGAGCGCGCGTCTGTATTATGTTCGTGAATCAGTAAGTATATAGGTATAGATATAGGTTTCATTTTTCAGTATATATACTGAAAAATGAAACGATGAGAGCAGTTACGTAAATAAATTCCGCTGGTCGTGTTCTGCTAACTTTTGTCATTTATCTTTATCCATACTGAACATGGGATTATAGTCATATATCTGCAGTGACTCGTTCGTATCTTTCAACAATAAGTTGACCATAATCCTGGAATCTATCTGTGAGTTTCTTTTTAATGCTCCTCTATAATTTATCATCCTCATCAGCTGATTAATCTTTAAATCCTATGGAAACAATGAAAGGAGAATGAGTTTCCAACACGCGGAACCAGCGCGGATTAATATGAATACACCTCCCAAAAAAACGTAAGTCCTCGCAATAATACTTTTTTTGCTAAACGATCTCATAATCCGTTCTTGTAAATATTGCTTAACAACAACGCGATAGTTGTAATACCATTGGGATACACAACTTAGCAAAGTAAACCCAAGTCTTATGTAAGGTCCCTCTGCCGCTTAAATATTGGACCACGTCCCAAATAACCATATTGTATTAGCATGATTGCCCTAGTTATTAGCATTTATTTAGGTTCGGCTCGTTACGTCGAGTACACGACGTCGGTTGAATATTCTATTGGTATTTGCACAAGAAATATGTTTCATGTTTTCATAACAAACAGTCGAGGAAATCGTGTACAAGGAAAAACTGCAAACATTCCATTTCGATAAAGATTGTAGGAAGTTATGAGACATTTATATCATTGTTATTGTTCGAGGAATATCGTAAGATAATTCTTATGGAGTTCGATTCAGTATATTGAACAATAGCTATAATACAGTGGAAAATTATCAAGTGTTGTTACGGAAAAATTGAAAAGGCTTCTATATATTTTCTTTGAGGGAGTTCTATCAAATAAAAGCCTCTTAAAATGTGGTGACAATGTATTTTTTCGATACTCCTACAGAAAAAAAGTCTACGCTCTCTAAAAGTCACGAAGGTTTATTATTATATTCTCAAGTTAAATTTACATAGTTTCAAAAATATTTTTTAAAGTTTGTAGATATATGTATTTAATTTGTGTTTGTTTATAATCTTGTAATCTAAAAAACTTTGTCATCTATAGCAATACTCCTGTTAATTTGTTTTTTTTACATTTGATTCAATACGACGTTTAATTTTATTTCTAAGAGGCTTAGCATTGCTATTAGCGCAAACTCCAATGACAGAAATTGCGTTTCATTCGTCAGAAAAAAGGAATCGGTTTTTTTCACAAAGTAATCATTGAAAATACTGAAGTGCGTTTTGTAAACAACGAAAATTGGACTTCGAGTTTACTTTGTGTTATAGATGTTCTGCATTCTTGTGTACGTATTATATTCAAATGGATTGTAAATTTCCAATATGTTCTATATTTAGATTAAAGATCCTAGAGGTACTTTATCTAGGATAAGGAAAGTGAATCTAAGACATCTATAGTGAATGACATCCTATGTACTAAATCGACGATTATTCTGAGTTTCTCTTAATTTTTAAAGAGGATTCCTACCCATAGATTCTTGAATTTCTTGTTAGAACTATACATTGAACTATGAAAATTTTATTTATAACGTTTTGTTCAGGGCTTTGTCTCTTGTGTAAGCTTTAACATATTTGTTTTAATTTACACATTGATTTTATAATTTTTACATATTTTATGCATTTTATAAGATCTTATAAGATAAAATTTTACAGAATAATGTTGAATTGTCGAGTTTAATTATGTTTTTATCTGTTACCATAAGTTTGATATAAAAGAGTTGCGAAAGATAAGTGTACAGCAAGGTTAAATTCACATTGGAGCATTAAATAATGGCTTAGATATACAAAATGTACTGAAAAATACAAATATTGTGATAAATAATTGTCACATTGATCTTTAATCGATTTTGTAAGGTATTCTTATTTTAAAGTTGTTTACACTAACCTAACAATTTAAGAGGAATCTAAACATAAAACATAGAAAATGTGGACGACTAATATATACAATATTTCAGCGGTATAACCGCCAGCTTTAAAGGTGAAATTTACTGTTTTTTATTGGCATAAAACTTTTTAAATTTGGTACATAATTCTCATTACGAATGCCGTCGGAAAAAACCAGAGTCGATTAAACCAGTGCACCGCAACACAGAACGTCCATTAATGCTTCGGGCAGCCGCCACAGCATAACCACTGCAACTTGGACATTTTGTTTTCTACTTTTACAGATTTAGGTAGAAATGTTTGTCGGAATCACCTCATTTATTTGAGAAAGGCGAAAACTCATTTCGATTAAACACTTTTTTGTTAAAAAAAGCCTACAAAAAAAAAGATAATGCAATATCAGTGCGTAATATAATATAATAGTACACTGAGATGAATAAAGAGATCTTTTTCAGTACGACGAACTACGTGTTTCATCTAGTTCACTTACAATTGACAATCGAATTCATTTCATTCACTTGTTTCAATTGAATCACATTGAGTTTTAAAAAACTTGACTTATTGTAGAAAACTACGAATTAGGTAAGAGATAGTTCTCTTGCTAAAGTAAGCGATTACCTACAGTCAGGAGAATTACTTCAGACCCAAACTTAAAAGAGTGATTACAATTACACGTGCTTACGAAGGTCAAGAAGCCACGCAGTCAGTACGTAAAGAAGAATGTCAAGCACCCATGCTAACATTGGCTTAAGACTCAACTTTAATGTACAGTGTTAAAAAATCGTTAATACAAACATCTGTGTAGTTTGTAAAATTCAATGCCACGTAAACCTTTTAACAGGAAAGTTATTTGAATATTTTTTTAAGAAAGGATAAGATAAGATGCTTTAGATATTGTGCTGTTCTATTTTGATCAATCATACATAAGTACTTTATTCAGTACACATTAACGCCTCAATATATGTATGTATACTTACAACCAGACATATCAACACGACTAAACTAAAAGTTATAATAGAAAATAGTTTTCAAAATAGTACCTGTATATTTGAAAAGAAGTGCCGAGTAATAATACTCGGCGACAACTGCCCGGCAGTCAAAACCAAATGTCGCAATGGCATCTCGACAGACAGTAAATGTTATTAAATAGTTTTTTTTTTATATTTTACGCGGATTTCGCCGTGGAAAAGAGCTTTCAGACCGAGCCATTTTGATTTAAAAGTTTTGGAATCCCAATTCTGGTATTATTCTTTAAAGGCGTATAACCTTCCAGCTTGAAACTTGGCAAAAGCTTTTTTACCTTAAACTAGTTACAGCAACTGATTTTTTAAATCCGACAAATTTGTACTTCAAAAACATATAGTAATAAATTTAATTCAGTGTCATTTAGTTGGGGATAAAAAACAATATTGTAAACTGTCTTTATCACAAGAAAACCATTAGCTAATAGAATTGTTTACGAAGAGCGCTATTGAAGTCTAGTTACAGAATCCTGTAGTGTTCCGACTTGAACGAATTACCATTTTTATAAGACAGTAATAGACAACCCAAGGGATGAACATATCATGGATACGGAACAATTTAATGTTACAGAAGTGTTAAAACATATAAATTCTTTAGATCTTTGTATTTCGATCAATAACCGAATTATTTTTCTTTTACTTGGTAATGTAGGAATGCTTACTTGGTTGATGAAGATGAAACATGAAGTGAAAACAAGCACAATTTTAGTAAATTATTTTATTTTATGTGCTAAAATAGCACTTATGACACGGAATGTAATGCTCATACACATTTTGAATACTAACTGAACGTATGTAGCAGAGTTTCTATGTATATTCATTTTATCCGTTATTTCATTTAGAAAAGCATCAGTGCGACTATTCGTATTTTTCTTAAAAAAAGGCACGCTTGGTTGTTGATCCGGATTGCATCTGCAATCATCGACACTCAAAAATCCGTCTGGTGAACTACGTCCCATACTTCCCGTAGGAGGGTATACGGTATTTTCATCCATATTCGGCCTGTGCCCCATCTGTGGAAGGACTAGTAGGTTAATGACGAAAACGATGAAGTCTGTAACGACCTATCTATTTCTAGGAAAGGTCTCACACGAAAATCTCGTTAATGTTGGAAAGGTTACATCCCTCCAGCTTTTGTTAAGGGAATAAAACACGTTTTGTATGTTGAACTCAAATAAAAAAGTTATCTCCCCCGAAATGGTATTTTAAAAATGGTAGGTTTGCCATTCATTATTCGAACCCTTCTTTTTGACTTCTTAGTTACCAAATATTTAAAGAAATTGGGGGCCAAAGGGAACAAGATTAAAATATGTACCTCTCCTCCAGTAAAAACTTCCACATATAGACGAAGTTGCATTTCCTAACTGGCAACAGTATCTTTACTACGATGGGTCTATTTCAACAAAGAGCTCGTTTGCCCCAGGGAACTCCATATCATCCTCGGGATAATTTAAATTCGAAATGAACGTTTCTGTACGTTAGTTTGTTTAGAAACCGTATTAAAGTAGAATGAGATCTTTCCTATTCAAATTGTATTTTTCTTGTGCTGTATAACATTTTGTTTCGAAGCAGAAACATTTCATGTACACTTTCTAAACCTCAGTACTAAGTCAACCAATCTTCTGACTTTTTTCTGATACTATTATGCCGCTCTTGGTGGTATCTCAGTAATCGTTTGTTTAATAATTTTTTGGACACCTATCCGACTTTCGAATGTTGCTTAACCTACGCTGTAGACCAAATGCGCTGATAAGTTTGTTATTGATCTCCTTAATAGCTAGTATAAAATGTTTGACTTTTATTTATTTATTTATCTGAACCATATTTTAATACCCAAAACAAAAGCTTTATAACAGTTTTTAGGAAAGCTAATATTTATAATAATTTGCATTAGGTATATGAAACTAGTTTAAACAAACATTACGCACTCTACCGCATCTATGTACTTATGTAATATTTGTTTATAGTTTGTTTATAATATAGTTATAATTACTTCTTTTTAGATTTCTATAGTGTTAGTGAATGTTTAACATGGTGTTTTATGCCATGGTTCACCATTTGCTATGGTTAAATCAGATGTTAAAACTTCCTATGCTATTACAAATGGAATGTACAAAAATTGTTTTCTTTATTTTAGTTTTAATTTTCTTGATTTATATTTTATTTAAATACTTTTAAATCCGTTTAAAAAAGATAGAGAAATTAAATGTGCGGCTTAGACTATGGACTTTGACAAAAGAATCTTAATTTCGCTTAAACTTAAAAATTAAATGAATTACAGTCTAATTTCGACCACATATAATTTTAAATTATTTAGATAAAATTTTATAGTACCTACTATAAGATTTTCTTTGCAATGCTTGTAAAAATGCAATTACACGCAAAAAAAGTTTAACTATAGACGCAGTTGGATCAGTTGCCAGGCAACCGTTGTTACTTTCCGCCATTGAACGGAACAATCGTAACTACGAACAATCTGGCGAAACTAGTAGCTAGTGATCTAGGTACTATTATGTTATAAAAGAAAATCAAAAGCTTAAAAACAGCTGTTGACCATAATTTTTCCGTAATTGAGTGAATTCAGAATTATCAGCCAAATTACCTTGCTAAACTCACTTATTTGCTTAGGACTGTTTAGCCAAGCATCGATTAATATTCTTTTGTTAGTTATGAATCAGTAGTAACACATCAAACAGAAGGTCTCGCAAACACGCATTAGGACTAGTGTAAATTCGGCGATTCCTCTCAGAGGCAGTCGTTGCATAATTACCTTGACTTAGCAAACGCTGGCTCAGCCAGGAAGCTTCTCTGGCAAATTAATCAGCGCGGTCGCTGAGTCAACTGCGTGTAATTGGTGTTCGTCCCGTGACAATCGACTCATCAAAGTGGTCAAATAGACCACCTGGGCACCGTTCCCAAGTTTGTAGACGAGGTTCAGACATCCGTTTTAGTAAACAAAAGCGTTCAATTACCTGTACCATTTTGCAAAGGTGCCAGCTAACGTTCTCATTGTTATCGTCGATTTGTAATTCTCTATGGATTAATATTATAAGGATCCTAATTATATTATGACAATACTTTGTGTGTGTATGTGTGTCTGTTACTATATTGACGACTTGACGACCGTTTGGTGCAACGGTAGCGATCCTGCCTTTCGTACAGACGGTCCTGGGTTCGAATCCCGGAAGGGGCAGATGTTTGTATTATGAATACGAGCATTTGTACCTGAGTCGTGGATATTTATATATATTTCTATGAATATTACATATCTATGTATCATATATGTATGTCTATCCGTTACCCTAGTACCCATAACACAAGCCTTACAGTGCTTACTTTGGGCTAGGCTTATTGGTGTGAATGTAAGTAATATTTATTTATTTATTGACTTAATTATTTATTTATTTATTTAATTATTCATTTATTTATTATTCTCGCTATCCTAATATTGCAAAGCCCTAACGTACTCCCGCAAAAACAGAACGATAGCGTGTTTCTACGCGCTACAGCGCCATCTAGTTATTTATAAAAAAACCATAAGTATTCTTCAATTGGAATGAAACAATTTCTGTCATAGAAAATATGTCGATTGCATCTTATAAAGAAACATTTAAGGCAGTCCACAGCTATACATTTAAATTATTGAAAATGAATTTGTTTTACAAAATTAAATTCATTTGTTTTCTGTAAGACAAACAGTTCTTATGTAGGTTCAGTGACTATAATCTTTTTATTATATTGGTTCTTACATATAGTAATTTGCACTGAAAATGAAATAATGACCACTGCGATAGTAAAATTACTGGTCGTTAGGAACAGCTAGCTAGCAATAAAACTTCTTGTAAAACATAAAGTATTATGGTAAAATTAAAAAAAAACTTATTTGTGACGTTATTACACAAACAAAGTATTAGTTTGTTTTGCAATATCTTTCTCAATAATTTTATTTCAGTACATATTGAAGGATAGCGAAATACATAATATACTGTATTGTGATAATTTTTTTTCGGCTCGTCATCATTTTTGGTGGCGGTCGTTAAAATTTCGATTTTATTTGATTCTTCGGTGGCAATTTGAATAATTTAATATGAATGATTAAAAAACCGGCCAAGTGCGAGTCGGACTCGCGCACGTAGGGTTCCGTACAAACTTTTAGTTAAGTAAAAAAATCACGTTTGTTGTATGGGAACCCTCCTTTAATATTTATTTTATTTTGATTTTATTATTAATTTTTAAAGTTAAAATACAACTGAGTATTTTGTGAATATTTCAAGTGCGTATCTGTTGCCATTATTGATATCGAGCAAAAAAGGGCAAAAAATCGCCCTTATATTTTATTTTTATAGCAGTAACAGAAATACATAATTTGTCTAGCTATCGCGGTTCTTGAGAAACAGCCTGGTGACAGACAGACGGATGGACAGAGAGCGATGTCTTAGTAATAGGGACTCGTTTTTACCCTTTGGGTACGGAACCCTAAAAAGGGCGCTACTCCTGAATCACTTTATGAATTAACTAGCAAAACCTACCAGTCGTGGTCCCACCTATGTTTAATGGCGAGTTACATCAAAGTTATGAACATAAAAATAATCCCGATGTTTAAATACTAAATTATGGCGATCAAATGAAGGATATATTTATAACTAGACGCTGTGCAGTGCCATCTACTGGCGAGATGTTGCAATCTCTATTCTCCAACATGTTCCATATAATTTTTTATGGCGTATTCGATTGAAAGGTGCAGAAGTTGATATTGTACATCGCGATAAACTAGTAGCCAGTTTCAATAAGTTCATCTAACTTTAATTTCTTAATAAAACACATTACACATTTGAATAAAACACTTTTTTACGGATTTTGCGCACATTTTATTTTATATTTAACCCTGACGTTTCGACTCCTTTACAGGGGTCATCCTGTGATCACGACTCCTGTAAAGGAGTCAATATAAAATAAAATTTGCACAAAGTCCGTAAAAAGTGATTTTATTCCATTTTCCAACTTTTTATCCATTTGCAACCCTTTAGGGTAAGAACTTTATACTAAAACACTGAAACGCGTATCTATTAATAACTATTTAGCAGCTTGTGTATTGAACTTTTTTTTTTTATAGAAAATAGGCATGCGCTTGACCACTATCTCGCCTGATGGTAAGCGTCGATGCGATCTAGGATGTGACGCGCTTGCCTAGAATATACCTATTCACTCGTGATTTGAAGATCCCTAAATTGTATTTGTCAGGAAACACAGACTCAGGCAAAGAGTTCCACTCCTTAGCGGTACGTATCATATATTGAAACCAAAACGCTTAGTGCGACTCTTTGGTATATCCACCATATAACGGTTTCGCCAGTTTGTAAGTCTGGTTGTCCGATGAAAAAAAGGGGACGGCGGAACAAGGTTGTGCAATTCAGCTGCACACTCTCCGAAATGTATCCTATAAAATACGGATAGGCTCGCTACCTTCCGTCTATGCTCAAGGCTTTTGAGCTTTTTACAGAAAAGATCTTCATTGCCGATGAGCCTCTTGGCCCTCCTCTCAATGAACTCAAGCGTCTGGAGCTGGTATCGTGCGGAACCGTCCCAAAGATGAGAACAATACTCCATACACGATCGAACTTGTGCTTGGTAAAGGGTGAGCAACTGTTCCGGTGTGAAGTATTTTCTCACCTTCGCCAGAATGCCAAGTTTTTTTGAAGCCACTTGAGCCTTGCTCTCAGTGAAAGTGCCAAAATTGAGAGTTGGTGACAATGACATACCGAGAAGCTCAAGATGGTCAGTGATCGGCAGGGATACACTTCGGAAAGTAGGAGTCAAGTTGAAAGGACTCCTTTTAGCGGAGAAAAGACACGCCTGGGTCTATGACGGATTGAACCTTACTAGATTGGCATCGCCCCATTCGGAGACAGCCTGCAGAGATAGGTTCATGCGGCTAACCATCGCCTCTCTATGACGCTGAATCTGTTCAGCACTGGCTCGTGCATCAGACATATAGGTCTCTACAATAGTGCTGTCATCAGCGTACCCCAAAATACCGGGCAAAAGCAGGTCATTTATATGCAGCAGAAAAAGTGTTGCAGAGAGAACGGAACCCTGAGGGACGCCGGCATTGATAGCCAAATGGTCCGACGAGCTACCGTCAATGACAACTCGTATTGACCGATCTCTCAGGAAGTCCGATATCCAGACACACAAACCAGTGGGAAGACCATATGGCGGAAGCTTGCTAATAAGGCCCTCATGCCACACGCTATCAAAAGCCTTCGAGATATCAAGAGAGACGGCAAGCGCCTCACCATGCCTCTCGATGGCTTCGCTCCATTTGTAAGTGGCGTATGCTAGAAGATCTCCGGCAGACCGGTTCCTGCGAAACCCATATTGCCGGTCACTAAGGAGGTCATTTTCTTCTAGATACGACAGGAACCTGTGGTTCAGTACAAGTTCCATTATCTTGCAGATAATGGACGTTACTGAGATGGGCCTATAATTGATAGGATCAGCACGACTGCTCTTTTTAGGCACAGGTTGCACGTTGGCCAGCTTCCAGGACTTTGGCACTTGTCCTTTAGCCATAGATAAACGATAAAGGCGTGTCAATACCGGAGCTAACTCAGGAGCGCAAGTCCTTAGTACTATGGCTGGTATACCATCCGGACCACCGGCTTTATTCACGTCCAGTTCCCGCAATGCCTTTCTGACTTCGGTTTGTCTTATACGAATTTCAGACATAAAAGTCCCACATCTTGACAAACCGGATGGTACAGCATTGCCAGGATCCAAACGCGAACTTTCGGCAAATAATTCGGCAAATAAATCGGCCTTTTCCTTGGCCGTGTGTGCCAATGATCCGTCAGGTTTCAGCAAGGGAGGTACTGAGGAACGGCAGAAGTTACCCTCAATCGACTTAGCCAGGGACCAAAACGCTTTACTACCCGAAGGGTAAGAGGCAAGCTTCTTCCCAATGCGGCCTATGTGATCGAAGCGAGCTGTCTTTACAACCTTTTTGCAGGACTTGGCGGCTTTGTTAAAGGCTTTCTTCTTTTCGCGCGTATTACTAGCTTTGCGGAATCGAGCTTCAACCCAGGCCAAATATGCTTTGTGTTTTGATGAACTTTATGCTTAGTAAAAATATTTTTAAGCCACTTAAAGACACACAGAAAGCAACTTGTTCTGATAAACATTTTAAAATTGTATTTGATGTATTCCACTTCAAAAATGGTAGACCATTTTATACGTTATTTCAACTCCTTTTTGACTTTCTTAAGTTTAAAATATTAAAAATAACTTCAAAAACGTTGAAGAACCCGTATATTGATCTCTTTTTTACCCGGAGCAATTGTATACTGATTATAATGAGTTTCACTTAAAAAAATGGTGTATTTTTATTAAAAAATTAAGTACTCTAATCACCCCTGTATATTTAATATTAAATAGTAATGTGTTCAAAAATCATTTCTCCTCTTTTCAACAGTTAGGCTGTCAGGTCGAATAAAAGGCACAGGTTTGATGCCCGAAAATCAATGGGTCCATTAGCTGAAATCTTCGCATCCTTTGAGGGTCACGGGGCTAATATGGGCTGCCCTAAAAGATTGACCCTTGTAACGCGATCGAATGGTTAATACCGCTGAGGGATGGAGGGATTTTGTTGAATCATTTCATTGAACGTTGTAAATAGTCTTTTTAGTTCGCATACTATTGATATGACGACTTGAATGCCATCTAATTTAATCCGAGAAGCACTTTGAGAAACGCTCGAAATTAAACAATTTATGGCATATTAATGAACTTTATATTTGACTATTTCCCCGGTTAAAATTAGGTATACATGAAATCTTCGATAATAGTATTAAAACACTATTTAATTAATTTATTAACTTAACTGTATATGGTCCTGCCTTTTGAACCGACGCTACTGGGTCCGAGTCCCGGAAGGGGCAGGCGTTTGTGTTATGTTTAAGAGTATTTGTACCTTAGTCATGGGTATTAATATATATATAAATCTATGTATCATATATGTAGGAACGTCTATGCGTTACTCTAGTGTCTATAACACAAGGCTTACAGTGCTTACTTAGGACTAGGCTAATTGGTGTGAATCTAAGAAATATTATTAATTTAATATTCAATAGCTCGATGACGAAGTTGTAAGCGAGCGTGTTTGGCATATAATTCCGTAGGTAAAATAGTTTTCGTAAAAAAATATCTCCAGTGTTCCCGTTGATCCCTGCTGCATCTGCAGTCTTATGCATTCAAAAATCTGCACTGGATCCGCGTTTTAGGTTGATGGTCCATCCTTCTTACTGTGTTTTCATACATAAAAAGGCTCTCTCCAGCAATAATACATTTATGATGATATTGATGATGATAGTTAAACCAGGTAGTACAAACATCTTATTTGCTACGCATCAATAGTCTTAAGTTTGTTTACAATAGTTTTCCCATAATAATCCGCCATAAATAATTCTAAAAGGCTACATAGAGCTTCTTAGTGGGGTTATAAATCTGAGTGACGTAGAAAAACCGCGAGGTCATAGTACTTAAAGGGTCGGAACTTTCCTCCTTAAGAGGGGAAAACATGATGTTTACGTTACTATGGAAGTTCCAACACAACGGACAGTAAGAGCTATTACATATGATGTTGACATAATCATTAAACTTCACTTATTTTTTGTTGCGTTGAATTATTCCACTAGTAAAAATCGCGTTAAAAATTGAAGGTATTTGAAGACTAAGTGACTTTTTGCTTGGGATCATAACTTTAAAAATGGATATTTATAGGGTAAAAGAAGAGCAAATTTATAGATTTTTACGCAGGTACCTATAAATTATTGTTACAATGAATGCATTTGCAATCCATCTTTGCTTACTCTATGATCAAACGCAAAGTATTGCTTAGTGCATCTCTTCGCAAATTTTTTTTAACATATGTATAAAAGTAGCTAATTATTATGATAATACAGTTTTTTTACAGTTCATATACAGTGAGTATATATTTCGGCAATTTAATATAGATAATTATGAAAGACAAGAGAAATTCCGGAACTATGTTTCGGGAACAATGTTCAAAGCCAGGACCATCGGTGTAAGGTTGTTGTACCTATGAATGTACTACTATAGGTGTACTACTATAACTGGGGGTTATAGGTGTTTCTTACATCCTACTGCATTTTATGTTAATTTTTTTAGTGTGTGTAGATAAGTTAAAATTCAAAAAGCCAAACCATTTATTTCACTTTGACAAGAATGTTTCGACCCATATTCTGTTTTTGCCTTATAAACATGATAAGTTTTAAAGTACACCACGACAAGTATAGACTGATGTTTGACCTTTTTGAGTTAACAAGATATTCGTTTTCTATTTTTTGTTTGCATTATTGTTATGTTAAGTTATGATACTTTATGATATTTTATTTTAATCTCGACTAAGTAAAAGAAGGACTTTGTGGGTTTGTTACCATATATAGTTACCATAGTTACCATAAGCCTAAGAATAACAGTTTTATAAACAATTAACGCTACCATAGCAACGCGTGGCCGGGTTAGCCAGTAATTTTATAAAAATGAAACTATTATTTTTACCATTTTACTGTCCATTCACTTATTATTTAAAGAAAATTTATAAAACTTCGTAGAGTCCTACATAGGTGCTGGTAAAATTAATTACAGGAAATGGTGTAATACATTTCAATAGTAAAAAAAAGAATATTAACTTCGGAAAAATCACATCAATTATTAAATTAAAAAATACGCAATTCAAGTGCAAGTAGGACTTAGTTATTTAAATGTGTATGTGTTATTTCAGTTCAATCAAATAGAATCATTTTTGATCATTATACAAATGATCCGAACCCAGTACTTCCGTTTTCGCATTTAGAGATCTAATAATCGTCTGTAATTCCTTTTTGATTGCATGCTATCTTAGATCTATGAAATCAACAAATTTTCTTTTTCAGTATCGCATTATTATGACTTATACTTACAAAGAAATGGAAAGACATATTATTGTTATTTAAGTTTACTTATTTTAAAGAGATACACAGATACTGTGTTGTAATCAACGATGTAATGACAGTGCTATTATTATTGACGTGACAACGTCTTAAATTAGGTTGCGGCTGGGAGTCACTTATGAAAAAGTGTAACGCTCGGTAACGTTACGATGAGTCACCGAACGAGAGAGAGGCCCGCCGAATGCCTTGCGTCTCTCTCCCACTCAATTTACTCTTAATCCTATAACAAAGGGTAATCGTAGTGTCTGCTTTTAAACGCACAACACAATGTAGGCATTGCTTTTAAGTATAGTTTTTTAACAAAATACAGATGGCGCTATTTGTCTTAAAATTTTAAACTGTTGGGTTTTCTTACACACCAAAGTATCGGACTTGCAACGATGATGCAATAGTAAATGATTGAAATCCAACGACATATTTTTGATAAAATTGATCAATATTGAAAATTAAATATATTTACTAAAAAATTATATTACGAAAAGTATATTTACTTTTCTTTTTGACGTGACAACGTCGTATAAATTGGTTTGCCGGGTGACACTTCAAGAAACTGCGTTACGCTCCGCTCACGTTATGCGCTTACAATGAGAGCGAGTGAGAGGCACGCGTCCCTTCCACTCGGGCATGGTTAGCCCGCCTAAGAGCGAGAGAGACAGACATAAAAAGTGGAAGGGACGCGTGCCTATAAATTAATGTTTTAAATATAATTCTTTGTATTAATAAATGTTTTAAATTGTTACTATTATTTCATCCTTCTTCCTACTATACGAATGAATATTCACATTAAAATTATTTTACCACTCAAAGTCGTTGTCACGTAAAACTTTCGCCCGTATACCGACTTTACAGGCAACCAACCAGTTTTTTTTTTTTTATGAATACCGTACGGTGGCGGTGTATAATATTGAAAATGAATACACCGCCATGTGGTGTATAATATTGAAAATGAATGCTAATGAGTTTCTTGCGCGTGTTTTTCTTGTCATTTAAAAAACGTCCTACCACCCGGTAGGTATAAAATGGAGAACTATTCAAAAGAACTTATTTTAGGAGCTTAATAAGTAACACTTTTATTTTTATTTTACAAGCTATAAAAGCTTTCATCGTGCCGGTGTCTGTTATGAAATCTTGCAAGTTAAATTTGACCCACTTCCCGGTTTCCGATTGAGCTGAAATTTTGCATGCATATGTATTTTGCGTGACAATGCAAAATTATGATAACATAGAGCTGATCTGATGCTGGTTGGATGAAGGTGGC
Organism: Calamotropha paludella; assembly: GCA_927399485.1. Taxonomy (NCBI): domain Eukaryota; kingdom Metazoa; phylum Arthropoda; class Insecta; order Lepidoptera; family Crambidae; genus Calamotropha; species Calamotropha paludella. The sequence continues at coordinate 6,502,714 of OV656808.1, read as the reverse complement.
CTAGGAAATCTGCAATAAAACGACACAACACCATCGAGTTTGGGCTCGTTTGATTCGTATTGACGAATACTTTGATCCTTTATGGTAATCAGAGTCTGATGCTAGAGATGGGAGGTGGCCATAGGAATTCCGCAATAAAACGACACAACCACATTGAGTTTGGGCTTGTTTGATTGGTATTATTGATTACTTTGATCCTAGGTGATGCTGGACCTGGAATGTGGGTATAGGAACTCCGCAATAAAACGACACCCCCAGAACGAGTTTGAGCTCGTTTGATTCATCTTGATGAATACCAATAGGAATAGGATTAAAGTCCTAGACGATATCCGTATGCAACCTTATTTTAAACTTTTTACTTCGTTTTATTAACAAGTAATAATAAAAGCTTTTTTATTTTAAAAAGTTTTTTTTTATATTAATTTCTATTTGTATAAGAGATTATACGTTGTCTTCGAGGTGTCTATTTCTATTCTAATTTCATACTAAGTTCAAATCAGTAATTACAACAGGTAACTACGGTTACCTCATTAAGGTTTACCTGTGGTAAAAAGCAAGTGTTAATGTTGGTATTTAAAAAATAGTCGGTATGTATGTAAACTGTCTTTCAAAGAGTCACATATTAGTGATTAAAAAAAAAAAGTTAATATCAAAGGTTTGCAACACAAAATCCTGTATCCGTATCTACTCTTAAATATACACATGAATTTATGTTTTCGTTCAGTGAAATATCTATCGATAAAGCTGCAATTTACCGCAGTACATCTGTCGCTTATCAATCCTTCGGGTGCCAGGTGAACTCAGTTCCACGAAGTTATGATGGATGACTCAATTATCCTTGATGCAAGATACCAACTTCACTCATCCGTCCCATTTTCTCTAAAGCTTAAGTGTTAGGGTACAGTTTCGCTTGACTCCATTAAAGTTTTGGCACGATCATTGAGACGAGTGTCTGATATACTTTATTATTGATTTCGACAAGGCTAGATTTTGTCGCTAGATTGGTATGCTGTGATAAATGACGCATCGCTTTAGTTGTAGTAGTAATAAGATGACGTTGTCGAGAGTTGATGGGCATACGTAGAATAGATCCCATTACTTTAATGTTTTAAGAGTAGTTTCTTTATTTTCAACATCATCGTTTGGATTTAAGTCAGAGAAATTAAATCAATAAATTTATTTACAAAACTATACATAATGAAATTTTTAAAGGGCCCCATTATTGCAGAGGTTTTTAAGTATAAGTTATACCGAAATAACGAAAAGAAACTTAATTATACAATAGTAATTGTTGGCCTGACAACATGAGGAAGCAATTGCAAAATTAAAAAAAAACCTGTCAAGTGCAGATCAGACTCGCGCACCGAGGGTTTCGTACAAACCTGTAGGTATATAAGTAACAGTCAATTGTACTAAAAATGTACGGTTTTCGCAATTTTTTCCTTTATCTGTGCTATAAGACATTGCTTCGTACCAAATTTCAAGATTCTGAGTTCACGGAAAGTACCCTGTAGGTTTTGATTCCCTTGCGAGTGAATTTGAGGAAATTTGCGGCATAAACGGCTGTATCCTATGATTGCGTTGGCTTAGAAGTTTGATTTTTTCACAACTCCAAGGGACAGTAGACTTGAGTATTTGATATAAATTCCAGTTTGATACCCTCCACGCGTTCCTGAGAAAAAGGGTCTTGACAGACAGACAGACGGACGGACTACAAAGTGATCCTAATCCTAAAGTTACGGGACACAAGAATAAGGCAGTTGTTAATAAACTGTAAAGCATAGGTCGCCCGATAAAGCTTATTCGTAAAAACGCCGCGATAGGTACATAAAAGCTTCCGCAGTGTAATCATTTTGTCTTCAATAAAATCAAACAAATTCTTAAGCCGGTAACTAACATTTATCCAAAGACACCAAAACGCCAGGTCACGAAGCAGTAAATTTTTTAAAAGCGTCCACCTCTCCCAAAAAAAGGAATAAGTTAAAATGAGAAAAGTTCCGTTCTGTTATGAAATGAAAAGATCACGGCTATCTTGTTGGAGCATACTACTTTTGAATTATGTTTGAGATTCTGCGATTGTCTCGGCAGTCTTATTCTGAGTATAATTAGTTCCAACGTTTGGTGTCGATGAATTTTAATAAAACGGTAATATTCTTTCTTCTTCTTCTATAAAGTTTGCATGTGATTGAAGATGGATGAGAATAACAATGTTAACCAATATCTTTTGGATTCGTTCTTAAAAAATATAGTATAATTTACCTTTTGCAACTATATTATTCAAACGGCATTGTTTGTTAAAAACTAGTCTGAAATGTGCCTCTTCAAGATTAATGAGATAAGTAGCGTTTAGGCATACGTATATAACTTTTTTCTCCATCTGCCTTACCAGTAAATAAAGTGTAATTAAGATAGAGCGCAAGGGGGTATCTCTTTTTGATAATATTTTTTGGTAGAAATCCCACATAGAGGTCCCTTAACTAGGCGATGCAGTCGCTAAGCATAAAGCTACGCTAGCACCATACAATATTGGAGCGGTGCGTCATGCCTAAAAAAAGATTGTTTTTGTTTCGATGGTATTTTTTGCAAATTTCGAAATTCGGACTCCGTCACAATCTGGTCCTAAACCTGTTGATTCGATTCCACACAAAAACATTAAAATCGGTTAAGAACTCTTGAAGTTATAGCGTAACAGACATTGTGCCATTGAAGCTGATCCATGGGAGCTTCACTCGCTTCGTTCGCTCCGCTCCAATAAGCTGGGTATGACATCCAAGTAATGATTTTGTTTGTTTTATATTTTATTCGTATAGCTTGTGTGAAATTTACCTAATTTAAGCTTGTACGCGATTTGGATATTATACTCTATTAGCCTGCAAGTATAATGAATATTTAAATTACCCAGGTTAGTGTATTTAATAACTCATTCACATTATTATACAATTTCGACCATTAACTCTGGTTATTTTATTTCAGTTACGTACTTTTGCCTTTTTGACACGAGACAGAATAAGGCCTCGTCGAATTATAATGTCTCTTATCGCATTACAGAATTAAAATTTGCTGAGCGAATCTTTACGTAACTTAAGTAACTTAAGTATAAATAAAAGGAACTCTTGCAATTTGCGAACTCAAAAAACCCTTACTTAATTATATTATATTTCTTGCTTTGCTTGGTTATGTTGAGTGCAAATTTTATTTTTAATTCCTTAAACACTGCTTCTTTTTGGTTTCTGGTAAACATGTTTAAAGACATTTTTAATTTAATAACTAGCTGACCCGACAGACTTCGTCCTGTCAAAAAGATTTGTAATGTGGCAGTTTTTGTGCCTACGTATTTTAAAAAATTCTGAACAGAACCGTCACCCTGGTGATAGGGCGTTGTGAATAAAAAATAATTAAATAAAACATATATAAGGATTTAAAAGTAAGTAATCGCTTTATTGTTAATCATGTGAATCATAATTATTATTATTATCATTGTAGTGCTTTGTGGTATACGATGTTTTTTGTTTGATTACCTGGCGCATAGATAAACAAATCTGATGGTTTTCCAACACGGGAACAGGCAACATACAATTGACCATGTGAGAAACATGGGTTTTCTAGATTAATACCACAAACACTTAATGATTGCCCCTGGGACTTGTTTATAGTCATAGCAAAAGCAAGCCGCACTGGAAACTGTAGTCGTTTAAACTCAAATGGCACATCAGTCGGAATCATTGGGATGCGCGGTATGAGAACATCTTCTCCTTTATACTTTCCTTTGAGTATAGTTGCTTCTATCACATTGTTTAGTAATTTTTTTATCGCTAACCGTGTACCGTTGCAAAGACGCGGTTGGTTGATATTTCGCAACATTATAACCACCGATCCAACCTTTAATTGAAGATTGTGAGGTGGCAATCCTGGCAAATCCAGCGAGTTTAAAAATTCCGGTGGATAGTTGACTACATCATCTTGATTAGTAGCCGAATCAACTGATTTATATATCCTCAATTCGCCTGTAATTTGTTCTTGAATTTTGAAATTTAATTCATTTACATCTATGTTTTTTGTCAGCCAGTATAGCTCGTTCGCTCAACCAATCATGGTTTCTGTAATTTTGAGAAACATCTGGAAACACCTTCTGAATAAGTTCATCTTTTGATCGAGTTAACTGACAAAAACTTTGAGGAAAGTTAATGCAGCCAGTCAACATGTCTATAGGAAATTTGCCATTACCAATGTCAATGAGTTGTTTAGAGAATATGTTTCCAGATTGGTCATTTTGCAACTCGACACGCATATTCTTGCTTAAATGAAGTACTTTGACATGTTTCCACAAATTGGAGGACTTTAGACATGCATTGAGTTCATCAGCTGGCGTTGATCGTGGAATCACTGGCAATGTTTGACGAAAATCTCCTGCTAATAAAATCATTGCACCACCAAATCGGTTATTATTGCTCCGTAGATCTTTTAAGGTTCTGTCTAAAGCCTCCAAAGATTTTTTATGTGCCATCGTGCATTCATCCCAAACAATCAATTTACATTCCTGCAAAACCTTTGCCATTGCAGAGTTCTTCGAAACGTTGCAGGTTGGAGTTTCATTGCTTTGCATATTTAATGGCAATTTTAGTGCTGAATGGGCTGTTCGACCACCTTCAAGCAAAGTTGCTGCGATTCCCGACGAAGCGAGTGCAAGTGCAATTTTATTTTGTGAGCGAATTGTTGCTAATATTAATGAAATCAAAAAAGTTTTTCCTGTACCACCAGGTGCATCTAAGAAGTAAATCCCTCCAGTTTCATCATATGTTACTTTCATAAGAGTTTCAAATACATACTTCTGTTGTTCATTTAACAGTGGAAGATTTGTTTGAATTAATTCTTTCAAAGCGTTGAGATCATACAGTTTTTCTCGATGCAACTCTTGGTTAAAAGCGTCATGCATTGGACGATTGGGCGCGGTCAGGCCTAATTGAATTAATAGTTTGTTTGACATTATCAAGCACATGTCCTCAATTGAAATCAATGCTTCATTGTAAATATCTTCACTGATTTGTATATTTGGATTTCCCATTCTATTCCGTATTTGATACAAAATATCATCACACATATAATCTTTGTACTTAATCCACAAATCAATTGGGTTTGATGGGAAGCATGTAGATATGATTATAGAAAACAATGTTCGTATTTGATGAGCGTGTGATGATATTACAGCATCATTGAGAGTTTGATCCCAATGAGCGTCATTTTCAAGCAATTGCAAACGTTGACAGGCTTCTCTGTAGGATCCACACAATTCACCATCAACAGTTCGTAACTGTTGGAATGATGTTGGGCCACGTACATTGACTAATAGCAGTCGTAAATAAAAACATTCATCATTGCTTGGATGTACTGAATAAATCCGGCCAATCGCATCGGTGGAATATACATCTGTATATCCTGGAACTGGTTTTCCTTGTTTCCGTCGTATAAATCTCCTTAAGGATTGATTCCAGGTATAATATTTTGGCATTTCAGAATATAGCAATGTTTGTGCGAAATCATCGTTTTGGCATGTCTCAAAAAAACTGGTTAATGTAGTAGATGGTGGCTGAGCAGCTCTTTGTACTGCGTTCTGTGCTGTAAAATACACTCTTTGTCCATTTTCTAAATGCACAGCTAAGTGAACAACAGAAGGGTGTCTCTCATGAATAGGAAAAGAAAATATTCGCCAAACTGCTTCATTACTACTGACATAGCGGCCCATTTGGTATTGGGTAACTTCATCATTGGAATTCTCTGCACCAATTCCAATCACAGCCATATCACTCCCTTTGGTTACATATTTGCAAATGTATTTAATAGATTTCACTGAATGGCAAGATTCAACGTTGATGTGTGCTTTGAATGTCTTTGATAAAATGGGTGAATATGGAACAATCCAACGATTATCTATTTCAATATCTTGTTGATTTAATTTGACAATTGTTGATTTTCCATTGTCTGCTGTCGATCTGCGACGATACAATGGATAACCGTCATTACCAGTAATTGTTTCCGATATTAATGTCCGTGGATATCGTTTTGAACATTTACCATCCATCATACACGGTGAATTTTGATTAAGAGTTCCACAGGGACCATGTATCATGTTTTTGATAACTACCTCATGCAATCCAGGATCTACTTGTACATTAGGGATTTCAGCTGATATCACTGCATCAACTTCATTTGGCCTTATCTTTTCAACCAACCAAATCAAAATGTGTGCATGTGGCAATCCTCGTTTCTGCCACTCCACAGAATACATCCAGCAGCGTGTCTCACCAAACACATTATGTTTTACGATGAAATCCATTAAAGATTTCAACTTTTGTCTAAAGACTCTGGCTGTAATATCATGACGATCAATGGGTGATTGCCCAGGGAATAACTCCTGCTTGATTTCTATCCATTGCGGATTGCATGTAAATGTGATGAACAAATCTGCTGTACCATAATGACGAACATACGACATGGCATCTTGAGCATATTCGTGCATATGCCGAGGGCTTCCGATGTATGTTGCTGGAAGAATAGTCATCCGACCGACATTCTGTGCATTTCCATCAGTATTAATCGCATCTCGAAGGTGAATATACTCTTCAGATCGGAGTTTGGTTTGATTCAACCTGATGAATGTTAATCTCTCCGTTTCAATTTTAACATACATGTCAACAACATATTTGTGATATAATCGCCGACATTTCAATATGTGATTATCTTCATTTTCCCGAATCATTAGGCGGTATGAATAATAGTTCATTGAACTGACTTTTTTGTTGGTTTCAGAACCTGTAAATAGATTTTGTTTTAATAACATTCAAATATAAAATTAAAATACATAATATAATGACTGAGATATTATCGCCATAGCTAAACTAATATTTTAATTACCTGTAATGGGATTTATCATTTTTATTGAGAAATCGTAGCCATCTTCACCTTGCCAAAATATAATGGGATATTGCAGTGCATCATATGAGCGGTGTGTTTCCTTTATACGTTGTAATTGATCATTCCGACGATGTAAAACAATATCACGGGATTCCAAGTTTTCTCCAACTACAACGATAGCAACTTCATCAATAGTTGGTGCATTAAAACGTCTTGTATGTTGACCTGCAGGTGTTTTATCAGCTCTGATTACAATTTTGTGATTATCGGATGGCATCAGATCCAGGGCAGTTTTAAACAATATAATCAATTGATTGTGTTGATGAAATAAAGTTTGTAATTGTTCTACAATAGACCTCTTTACTAAATTGTTATGTGCACAACGCAGATCAATTTCTTGTGGTGAATTGCCCATAAAATAAATTTGCAGGAATTTGTTGTCGCTATCTGACACTGGTAACAGTGAACCTGCTCTGTGATATATTTGCCCTTGTATCTGTAAATAAAAAAAAAATATTATGGTGTGTTATAAATTAATGGATTGTCAGTGATCAAACTTAAATAATATTTGATCTTAAAAAGTATATATTTAGTTTTAACTAATATCTATCAAATATAAAATATAATAAAAGTGTCACTGAAACTGAATCACCATATAATATGATGACTAAGTGATATATTAGTGATTAAGAAATTGAAGATTAGTGACACATCTTAACTTTGGTGACAGAAAATTTTGTTCGCTAAAATAATTATGAGTAACTGCTATAATACATACCTTGAAAGTTGGCATAAAATTTTCCCGAACTACATTTGTTGCCCCAAATGAAGTCATTTGAAAGCAATTGTTATATTGTTGGATATGTGTCAAAAAGTGTATAGAATCTGTTCCTATTCCTGAAACCAATGAGTACAATGGTTCTGGTGGTGGATCCAATGGTATCAATTTCACTTTACCATTTGCGCAACACAATCCATTGGCTTCGTTTTTGTATTTTAATGCCTTACAGTGTGAGCAAACCGAGTTCATAGAACCAATAACAACACATTGGTAGTTACTGTAGTCAATTGACACATCGTAACTGAAAGCAGCTCGATACAAACTTGCGCGATTATTAGTTGAATGTCGCGCTCGCGCTTCACGCGTTTGTGATATCCGAATTCTTTCACGTTCATTTCCGTCGTCACGTTCTTGTGCAGTACGATTAGATCGGTAATTAGCTTGGTTTGTAGCATTTCTGGTTCTTCTACCTAAATTGCTTCGTCTTATAGGAGGCATATCAAATATAAATTATTTTTTCACTAATCACGAACTAAACAAACACTAACTAACTAAACACTCTGCACAAAACACGATATACGAATTTGTTTCGTGTATCAGTTGACAAAAGCAAACTCAGTAGATTAGGTAACAGACAACTTTTTTTTTTTTTTTAAATTTGATATGACTTGAAGTCAAATCCTTTTAAGCCGTACGAATTGTTTTATTTATTTAAAATTTGGATATTAAAAATAATAAAACACTGTTGGTAACGCGATTTTTGTTTGACTGATGTAATGACGTGGAAACTGATGCATTTTATCTCGCGTGCCGAAACTAATACAAAAGAAACGCGAGTTTCGGAACGCGACATTAAACTCCTCCAACTATGTATTCTGTGCTCCAACGCACACACGCACATTGTTTTGATAGATATGATATTTGACGTTAGGAACACACCTACATTGCTTAGACAACAGTGAGTGCTTGTAATTTAATATGAACTTTATACCATAGCAATAAAGCTCAAATTGACTACGTTTTAGTTACAAATCATTTGTATGGGAAAAAGAAAAGAGCTATTTTTAGGGTTTTTCCAGCAATAATTCTAATTTTTCTCGCCGTAAAAACCATCCTTGAACTTCAACGAACATTTTAAAAAAAGATTTGGCCAAATTGGTCCAGGCGTTGTTGAGTTATGCGCTTACCAACACATTTTGCGATTCATTTTTATATTATAGATAATTATACATTATATTAAAAAATATTGTGTAAAAACAATTCCCCGTTTTTTGCTTTATATCATGTGATATTATAAGTCAATTCTATAATAATAAGTACCAAATATTAATCTGGTAATTGGAATGACAAATTAAGGAAATAGATAACATCTAAAATTCAAGAGACTACTGGTATGAGTCCTGTCTACCTGAGACAAGTTGAAATTGCTTTGGATATCAAAAATGTGTAAAGGAGGCTCTGTACGCGAAGTTCGCAAAGCAGTTATCTCTCTTCCATCATAAATGAGACATCCTAACGGGTTGTAGTGATTGTAAGCTATTTCTGAAGGTGGGCAACTAAAAGTGACTGCTGAGAAAATACTGCCACCAGTCTCTGTACACTGTCTACAGTCTAAAGTTATCAGACCAATCTACATAATGCGTACTATATTAGACGCAGACGCCGCTACAGATATCTGTATATATATTCTTTTAATTTTTTTTTTCATTAAATACAATAATTATGGCTTATTCGACATTTCTTATTCGCGTGTCCGTGATCTTAAAGACCCCACCCTTTTTAATATCTGGGTTTTAGTGGACACCGGCTTAGAGAAAATTCTCTATGTTTGTATCTACCGCTCGCATAGCGGAGACGCGGAATCTAACAGGCTTACCAACTTACTCATTGAGAAGACAGACGTTGCCCTACAGCGGTGCCCGTCCGCTCAACTAGTGATTCTCGGCGAATGCAATGCACACCACGAGGACTGGTTGTTCCCTTATGAGATAACTGACCACGTCGAGAAACACGACGGCTAGCCTTAACGCTAGACCTTACCCAGCTGGTCCGAAAAACCATTAAAGCGCCAGACACACAATTAGCTGTGCCTAAAAAGGCCAGTCGTGCCGACCCTGCGAATAACAGGCCCATCTCGGTCACGTTCATTCTCCGTAAGATAATGGAACGTGTACCGAATCATAGGTTCGTATCGTATCTAGAAGAAAATGACCTTAGTGACCGACAATACGGGTATCGTGGAATCAGGACCGTTGGAGGTTTTCTAGCATACGCCACTTATATATGGAGCGAAGCCATCGAGAAACATGGTGCGGCGCTCGCCGTCTCTCTTCATGATTCGAAGGCTTTTGACAGGGTGTGACATGAAAGCTTCATTAGCAGCTTACTTTATGTAGACTTGTGTGTCTGGGTATCAGACTTCCTGAGGGATCGGTCGATGGTAGCTCGTCGGACCATTTGGCTATCAATACCGGCGTCCCTCAGGGTTCCGTTCTCTGCAATTCTTTTTCTGCTTCATATTAATGACCTGCTTATGCTCGATATTTTGGGGTACGCGGTTGAAGAGAGCTATATGTATGATGTACGAGACAGTGCAGAACAGATCTAGAGTCATAAGGAGGCGATGGTCAAGCGTATGAATCTATCTCTGCAGGCAGTCTCCGAATGGGCTGATGGCAATCTGGTAAGGTCCAATCCAACAAAGACTCAGGCGTGGCTTTTCTCCGCAAAAGGGAGTCCTTTCGACTTGACTCCTACTTTCAGAGGGGTATCCGTGCCGATCACAGACCATCTTGATCTTCTCGGCATATCATTGTCACCAATTTTCACTTTGAGCTCTTTCATAAAGAATAAGGCTCAATTAGCTTCAAAAATTTGGCCTTCTGGCGAAGGTGAGAAGGTACTTAACGCCGGAACAGTTGCTTAATCTTTACCAAGCGCAAGTTCAATCGTGTATGAAGTAGTGTTCTCATATTTGGGACAGTTACGCCCAATACCAACTCCAGACGCTTGAGTTCATTGAGAGGAGGGCCAAGAAGCTCAACGGCAATGGCGATCTTTTTAGTAGCAAGCTGAAAAACCTGCAACATAGACGGAAGGAAGATTTGTAATTTGTTTGTTCATAGGCATTATGTCGAGGATACTTATGTTAATTTAAGTATAAAATAATTATCATAGAACGATGTAAATTTATTTTTAACCTTATTCCTTATCCCGACATGTCGTAGCTCAGCGACAATGTTTTTTCAAATTCCGTAGATTCATTTCAAATGTGCTCGATAGTCATATGACGCACAAAATCTGTGGATTTTTTCAAAAAGGCTAGGCTATAGGTTAAACCCTTAACCCGATCATCTTTGTTTTAGGCTCAAATTGTAGCTGACAAAATTGTTTAGAAAAGTTTATCCTTAAATTTTCGATATCATTTTTCGCTCCTAAAATATCGACCGTCAAAATCAAATATTCTGACTTTTTTTATTTTTTTTTTCACTATTTCGGCTATAATTTTTTTGCTTTTGACTTTCTCGAATGATTGTTTTTGCATCTTATAGCTCTTGTAAATACGCTTCTTTTGAGTCTTTTTTGAATATCATATATTCACAGCTTTTTGAGATATAAGGGGATCGCACTTTTTCGTGAAATCGGAGCATATACTGAAGCGAACAAAAAGAGATTTCCAATGTCAAAAAAATGAAAATCGGTTGACCACTAGCTAATACGTGGGACACTCACAAACATTAAAAATACTGAAAAACCAACTTATATTATTAAAAAATTATCATCAAATCATTTCAATGGACTTTTTTTGAGCCTCTATACAAAGTTTGACGCTCTCTGAACCAATTTTAGAAACAATTTTTTCCAGTCTACCAAAAACATCTCTTCTTCTCAAACGCTATTAGCGTATCTTCGAACGATGAAAATCTTCAGTTGATTTTTTATTTTAAATTGTATCGTAGTTGTATTAAAGCAGTACACCGGGAAGCCCAGTTGTTGGTTGCTTGTTGCTCATTGCAGTAACATTACGATGGATCCGACCAGATCGATGTATTCAGATACCCCGTCAAAATGAACAAACTAGCAATAAAAAAACCCTGCGATTCTCAACTAACGGGTAGTTTAGGCTACATTTACAATCATAAAAAACATCGCATGAAAATATCCCTGACGCAGATCCATTTTCAATGAGATATATTATAATAATTAAATTTAAAAAACGTGAAGGGAAATTTGAAATCTGAACAATGGCACTTTTACTCGTTCATAATTGATATTTTCAAAAACTTCATTCCGAAAAACTTATTGAGTGGCCTGACAGGAATCTGTAACACTAAGAAAACAGATTTGTTGGCTGATTGTTTTTATTCAAAGAGATTTTGTAAATCCGACTGACTCGACTCGTGATCATGAAAGAAGAATAATCTTTTGATAACAACTTGAAAACGGATCTAAATAAAAATGAAATCCTAATACATTATTAGATTACTGCGATTATTACTTAATTATGTCAGGCAACACTAGACAATAATTTTACGTGATAACGTCGTAAGAAAAACATTGATGACAAATTGCATACTTTTATGAACTGAATTGAATAAATTATCACTGAATTATCATTATTCTGTATAATAAAAAGAAGGAGTTAATTGAAATACTACATAAAAGCAGTTGACTTTTTATACGATCGTTTACATGAGTCCCAATTATTTTTTTGTCAAAATTGTAACATAACCTATTATTACTGCACTCGTCGACTGATGCTGACGATGATTTTTTTCAAAGAACAAATATATTAGATTATATCGATTAACAATAACCTTTTTTGCCTCGATTGTTGTTATAATAAACAACGGAAACCGTATTAACTTTTCACTCCACTTTATAAACAGTTGGCAACACACTTCACGTCAAATTATTCAAATGCATGAATTAATTACCTTTTTTTGCAGCGATTGTTGTTTTAATAAAAAATGGTAACTTTTCACTTTGTAAGCAGTTGAGAAAACAGTTCACCTGTAGGTTGCGTTCTGCCGCTATCTCTCTTCTACTCGGACGCATCAGCCGTTGGAGTGGAAGAGAGATAGATGCGTCACAAGCCGGTCACCTTCAGTCACCTTCAATGTCACCTGTGATCTTCAGCTTTAGCCTACAAGGCTAAAGCTGAAGATCAAATCTACATATGTTATAATCAGAATAATAACAAAATTGCACCTTAACTTATTTTGGAAGTAAGTCACTTAAATCGTTCTCATAACGATTTTAAAATCAATTTTATCCCATTTTTTGTAAGAAATATTTTTAAAACTTAAATCAATATTACAGCAAACAAATGCGCCGGTTGAAAGTCAAAGCTTAGACGTTGCATAACGTAAATTATGGTAGAAAACGAAAAAAACAAGGCGCTACGAACCTTTTTAACATTGAGATTTCATATCCCTCAAATCGCCAATGTCAGCTTACCGTTTCTGTAATCAACAGAAGACGTTCAAAGGTGAAAATCAAAGCAGATTTTTTTTTATTCGACATCCTTATCTCGTGCGTGAACGTTTAAACTTAAATGAACTTTATTATTTTAATGTTAGATGTCAAGTTTAGTAACTACTCTTTTGACTATTGTGCCTTTTGTACTTTAAATGAAGGTCAAGATTCGCATCTCCTATTCTCTAACAAAGAGGTGCTCAAGAAACGCAAGGGAGAATCGTCTTACTTGGCGTATTAAAATGCGGGAACAAGTTACTTTTGTATAACAAATGTATTCCTCACTTTTGTTTTTCAGGTTACCAAGTAGAGTAGCAATCTATCGGAAAGTGTATTAAATAGTATATTAAATTGAGTGTTTAATTTAATTGAAGAAATTCCCTTTATTAACATATTGATATAGTTTTATAATATAGGTAATGGCTGTCTTGAAATTTTGTTTAACTAAATGCTTTTCGCAAATGTTGCAGCTGGATAATTAATTATAAATAATTAAAACCAACATTGAATTTTAAATTAATAACACAAAATTAATTTAAAATTTCATGAAACCTTCGTTGCTTGCGTTGTAGTAATGACAATTTTAATATTTTCAGCCCAACGAAAAGGTACTCAAGTGAATATTTTTGTAGCATGACAATAAAATATTTTACAATCTTTGAAAAAATAAAAATAAGCATATATTCCTCCTGGTAAAATACGAGCTGCAATAAAGGCACCGCTTTTTTACAGTCCATACGCACTTGCCCACTTTTACAATCCAAAGTAATGACGGTACCAAGAGAAACATTGAAATGTTAATTTCTAGCAATACCGTAGTGCTATTCTCAGGTTATATTATCTCTGCGTGACGGGTAGCAGTAGCTTTTCTTACAGATGAATAAAAAGAAAATCAGAAAAATAAATTCCATCGAAAATAAAGCGAAGACAATAGCAAATCTTGTAACTGCAAAAATTATGAGATCTCATGTCCGTAATCCCACGTCAGTCATTTAAGTAAACTGTGACCAGGGAGCATATAACCGAAAACTTTGTCACAAATTATTCTTTATTGAATAGTTCTACAAATAATTATAATGACTGTATTTAGCCGTGTGGTGCCCGGTAGTGTTGAATAGTACCGACCCGTCCACACTTAGGGCCTATGCACGCTGCTTTTTTTTTATACGCGTTGCTAACGCGCGTTTTAGTAACGCGTGTTGGGAGCGTTTGTTAAGTCTAACGCGTTTGTATAATAAAACGAGCGATAAAAACGAGCGATAGATAAATGGTGTCTGTGCCGATTCAAGCACGATACTAAATACGATACGATAATACGAATCGCGAAAATATCGCGTTTGTATCGTTACAAGTGCACGTCGACGGTGCTTTTAAAAAACTTAGTGTGTAAAGGGTGTCGTACAAGGCGACTAATGATACTCGAGGTTATCACCCTACACTTCACCAAAACCAAAAAAGGGGCAGCAGCGTTTACTGAAATGTGGTTTTTACTGCTATCTTCAACCCGCCCATCAAAAGTGGATATTATAGCATAACTTCTCCTATTTTCGGGGAGATTTCCCTCCAGAAATCTTTCGGCTGAGACGAGTACTTTTATTAAACATCTTTATTTCCAAAATAAATTTAAAGTCGTGGGCATCACAAGGCCGATAATATCGAACTATGCGGTATGCTTATTACATGACATATTGTATTAATTAGGGTTGCTAACTATAATATTTTCAATTTGGAGTATTTTAATAGCAGGTGTGATGTGTGTTATCAAGCATTTAATAACTGAACTGGTCATATAAGTGTTAAAGACGAATGACGCATTGATGGCATTGTATTGCTTGAATGTATATGTTATTATATCTTTTCATAGAGGAATCCATTAATAATAACTGTGTATCTCAGTATATTATATCAAACAACACCAACATCATAACATACATAAATCACTAACAAATCAAACCGCGAAGTAAAACATATAAGCAAGTGATTTCACTAAAATAGAATTGAAGCCAGTAACGTTACAACCAAATTGACATGAAGCTTTCACATTTGACTATAGTTCGAAACGTAATGCCTTCACGTGGTTCTAAAAATACACGGGCTTCTGTCATTCACCTATGTTTGGTGAAAGTAATTACTTAAAAGCTAGGATTCATCTAGCTTTCAAGTAATATAAGATAGATAGATTTGACAAAAGATAAATCTATAATCTAAGATCACAAATTTGTTGTTTGTCTGTTTGCTCTTTTTCCCCCTCTTTTTCCATTGTATATGCGTTACATAGCAACGCGTTAATCGCAAGTAGTTCGTCTACTGAACGCTAGATGGCGCTAACGGAAAAATATTTTATAGAAAAAAATTAAAGAATTTTGTACACCCATGCGAAGCTGGGACGGGCCGCTAGTATTTACCAAATATATCAATATGCATGGGTAAGTCGGTGAAATTTCAGGGACCAAATAGAAGATGTCCTGAAAAAAGCCAGGTCAAAATGAAGCTTAACTTAGGAGCTTGTATTTAAGCTCTGATGAGAGTTGAAGATATGTAAGTTAGGATTGTAGAAAAAGGCATTATTGTTTGTATGTATATCGATGTTCTTATTCCTAGAGACTGTCATATCATATTTGCATGCGGTTTATTTTGTAAAAATCAGTTGTGTTGTAAACAAGAATCTTATTTAATACCAAAGTAATAGTTAGAACAACACATAAGCATATTTACTTACCTGTGAATCAATTACAAGCACTTCGCATTTAGGATGTCTCATTTTCTTTTTTTTTTATTTACTCCTCAATAAATTGTAATCAAAAAAAACAATTAATTATTATTGGTTTTTTATCATAGTTTGGTCTGTAAAGCTAAAGAGAATGAAAATAAGATAGTCAATGCATACGCTCTCTTTAGTATACTAGAGTGCAACTAAATTTAATAACTTAAATAGAAGACTCATATAAAGAAAAAAAAATTGCTACAGAAAATCATTAAAAATAATTCGATTTACTAAATTTGTAAATCATCAAAGTCAATGTTTTTTGTTGAACTATTTTCGTTTCTGAGTTTAGACAACTTGTTTATTCAGATTCCATATAATTTTTGAATCAAGTTTTACATTTAGAAGCCATTATGTACGTGATTATGAGTGACAGTTGCGCGCAGTAGGAAACATTGAATTTTTAACATCACGGCACGATATTTCGCTGGTTGCGAATTTTGAAACTGCTCCACACCTCTGTATACGTGACTAGTGGAACGTGCTTGATCGCGCGTCGGATTGAACCTCTGAATGTTATGAAGCTTGAGAACGAAAATAAAACGGATGGATGGAAGCGAGAAATGTTTTATCAGAAATGAGATAAATGGGATGACATTCTGATGAATGTATAAAATTTGAAACCGGAAAAAGTGGTAGGTAGATGAATGTTAAAATCTAGTTTTTATATCTAGGAATGGGCAGTGCAACAATAATTATGCGAAAATTCAAGATACTGCTGAGATAAACTTTTTTATCAAATTTTTTTTCAAGCCAATACGTTTTTTGTCACCCCGTAGATGAACAGCCTTGGCGATACGATGAACAATCGGTAACACGGTAGTAACTGCTTTTTATAAAATTGTCGCTTCTCATAAGTAGACTTTAGGTCATCCAGTAGGCAATTGAGAGAGCGATGTCTGATGTTTCCCTGCGTTAGAATTAGAAATTAGAAGATCCGCGGACGAATTTAAGTTACCGACATTGCTTAAAGGATTGTTCAGTGAAATTGTAGTGGGCGGACGGCGGGATATAACAAGAAGAGATGAGACGAAGAGAGTCGTGGGGGTGGAAAGGTTTTTGAATGGGGATCGCAAATCGGATGACGCGCTGTGGTTAGGTACCCTACACGGTGAACCGAGGCTCTAGTCAAGATATGGGCAACGCAGAACCAGTCGTTATAAAGATCCTTGAGGGAGGCAAAATAGGTGGGTTTTATAAGGCTGAGTGATGATGATGCAGAAGTTTAACCTACTAAGTTAAAGTGTAACAATACCAAAATCAGGAGATGTTCAACAAATAATATTGTACAAAATGTCGTCCCACAATCTGCTGGTCTTGCATCTGAAGCCAAAATTACAGACGCGGAGTCTGAATCGCAATTCCTACGCTTTCGAATTGTTAATTCACAATCAGTCACCATTCAATACGGTGACGCAACGAATCTGTATATTTTTGTTGACAGCTTTTCCAAACTAGTAGGGACATATATATATTAAGCAATGCGAAAAAGGAGGAGGCACGTTTGATAAATAGTTTACTAGAATTTCTAGAAATTCTACAGATACTAGTTTTGTAGTGTGCTTACAAATATGACTTATTTTACACCTATTCGTGTCTAAAATTAACATTTTGCGCTGTAAATGTGAACGGACAGCTGATGTGAAGGAGTTACTTATTCTTCTTTTTTATGGTTGGTAAAAAATAGTAGAAAAGAGAGTATACCGGGTTTTATTTAAGTGTATTTTGAATAATTATTACTAAGCTTAAATGTAAAAAATAAGATCCAATAATATATTTTGTTTACTGTGGATATTTTTTTAATGCTAATGCAAGAAATTATTACGTGATATTTGAAAAATTATACCCTTTTTTAATAAAAATATTAATATAATTTATGTCAGCACGATATTTATATACATAAACATACTAAAGGAAACATTAGTTGGTTATTAAAATCTAGGTGAATCAAGCGGAATAAATACCGTTAAAACAAGCCTTTAAAAGCTTGAAAAGTTAAATGTAACCATATCCTACCAATTAATAGGGATAACATAAATTTACTTCACAAAAATAAAAAGTAAGACACCTAAATAAAATAAATAAGTATTTTTTACCAAAGTTTTGATTAATCCAATTCTACTAAAATCCTTAATGCTTACAGTCTGAATGCTAAAACTAACACCAAATAAAACTTAGTAATTCGCAAACAAAACAACTAGTGTTCTTTGCGAAAGGAAAGCGATAAAAAGGAATCATGAAAATGCGTTGAGAATCGATAAACGAATTAATGAAGTAAATGGATAAGAGGAAATGTATTTTGTAATAAGGTTTTTCTCGATTTGGTATTCATTATAAGTATTTTTATTCTTATATAATGGATTTTAAGACAGAGCTCGATGCGCACGGTAGCGCTCTCATGTGTATTTAAAAAAATACTTAATTCAAGTTGTTATTCGAGATTCAAGTTGCATTTTAAAGACTTTTGACGTGACAACGTCTTATAAATTGGTTTGCCGGGTGACACTTCAAGAAACTGCGTTACGCTCCGCTCACGTTATGCGCTTACAATGAGAGGGAGTGAGAGGCACGCGTCCCTTCCACTCGGGCATGGTTAGCCCGCCTAAGAGCGAGAGAGACAGACATAAAAAGTGGAAGGGACGCGTGCCTATAAATTAATGTTTTAAATATAATTCTTTGTATAAATAAATGTTTTAAATTGTTACTATTATTTCATCCTTCTTCCTACTATACGAATGAATATTCACATTAAAATTATTTTACCACTCAAAGTCGTTGTCACGTAAAACTTTCGCCCGTATACCGACTTTACAGGCAACCAACCAGTTTTTTTTGCTTTAATATTAAATTACTTTAATCGATCTTGTAATTCGTTTAAAAAACAAACTTAGTTCGTAAATATAATATATGATTTTAGATTAGTATTAGTAAATTAATAATAGTGTGTGTCTTAAGCCTAAAGTCTGTGACCAGTGCGTGTTGGCAGTGATGACGTACGGAACGGAAACGCGGTCCCTTACTATGGGCATAATAAGAAGGATCAAGGTCACCCAAAAAGCGATGGAGCGTGCTGTGCTCGAAGTGTACTCTGCGTGATCGAATCAGAAATGGGAAGATCGGTAGGAGAACCAAAGTAACCGACATAGCCCGCAGAATTGCCAAACTCAAGTGGCAATAGGCGGGGCATATCTCGTAGAACTGATGGCCGTGGAGGTGGAAAAGTTTTTGAGTGGCGACCATGGACCGGAAAACGTAGTGTAGTTAGGACCCTTACTTGGTGGACCGACGATCTATTGAAGGTCGCGGGAAGCACCTAGACGTGGGCAGCGCAGGACCAGTAGTTATGGAAATCCTTGTGGGAGGCCTTTGTCCACCAGGTTGGCCACGTCATTTGGCTGAGACGACGAAAAGTAAATTTATATTTATTTTTTACCATATTATATTGTTACAGCCGTATTGTAGTCGTATGATAAAGTTGAGAAATTATTGTTAACAAATAAAAAATATTTGATATGTATCGTTCACCTATCATCAAATATGTATGGGTTAATTAATGACAGCTACGCTAAGTAGAAATAAAAATTTAACAGTTCATCGGTTTTCTATTAGCCACTATAGACTGCTCCAACAGTTGAGGAACAGTTCTTTCATAAAAACGAAAATACTGTTAAGAGAATGGACCATAACTGACAACGCAACAAAAATTATTAAGTCGACTAAGGACTAAGAAATTTTTGGTTACCCATTCGGTTTCCAGCTATTGCGAAATGCACTTAACCTCTACAATCAGTTAAAGATCAAACGCGTTAACCAGATCACCATCGAGCTCCTCAATACACATGTGTACCTTAATGTAATATATAAATTTAATACCGATTTGTCTTCATAAAAAAAAAAACATCGTGGGTACTCGTCAAATCAGTATTGTTTCAGCGTAAACCAGTTTTGGGTACGCTAGTCACGTACGAGTCTAGTGGCGAATTGACGTCTTCATGTCAGCTAATCTCTGAAACAAGAAGAAAATCAGCAGATAATGAAATAGTGTTAAGTTCTTTAACTTACATTTTCTTTTAGTAAAAAGGATAAATATAATAAATTAATTTAAAAAATAAACATTATTGTATAATCACCAACTGACTAATATCCTCACAGCTAAGATCTTCGATTAGAGATAAATTCGAATAGATTAAGTAGATTACAAGTATTAATAATGAGACACTCCACAGTTCTTAAGATGGTTTTAAAAATTCTAATAAAGATTCAAATCTTGTAAATAAACTAAATGCGATAAATTAAATATAGCTTGTAGGTGTCTTTACTCACATTTGTAACTATGTAATGCCATCTTAATTTAGTAATTCCTGTGCCTGTTCTAAACGCATGCGCAGACGTGTTAATCTATTTATTTTCTTGCGGACCTGGCAGTCCTTGGCAGCCTGGCAAAGCACTATCTACCTACCCAAATATAAATCTCAACTATTAAAAATCAGCACCCATCAAAACCGGATCCAGCTGTTGGGAGAAAGTTCATTGACACAGACCGAAGAACCATATATTGTGAACTACATATCTCCAATTCTAGATTTAATTTTTATGCATTTTATAATAGAATAACGGCGCTAAGCGAAGCTAAGCATATTTTTATTATTTTCCCTTATTGGACCTATCGACGTCCGATTCTTTTTCCTCTCAAGTGATTTCGTATAATTAATCACGTAAACAGCGCCTGCGTTTGACGTCTGCATGCCTTGGAGTGACGGATCGACGGCTCGCAAACAATGAAGAATTAAATCTGTTGTTTTGGAGGTCGCATAGATTTTTAGAGGAGTTCGAGGAGGCGAGCACCTTTGTTTGAGGAAGTTAAGCAACTTCTTCAAGGCTCAGTCATCGGGCCAAAATTATTATCTCGAGCTAGCTGTTTAATAAAGTGAAGACGCTTAGTAGAGTTGAAGATCCCAGACTCTGAAGAACAAAAAAGGGCAGACCTCAAAGCCAAGCGGGACAAATTATATTCTGAAGCATCAGCAGTTATCACCTACAACAGCGTTAACTGAGTCCTGACATGTTATTTGTACGTATTCCAGAACAAAATTGGTTACATCAGCCATATAACGGCGCAAAATACGACAAATCTTTGGACCCCTTGACGATACAGTCGCTGAGATCAAAATCAGTCGAAAGTATCATCGTCATAAATAAAAAACTGTGTCAGTATTACTTCATATAATAGCAACTGGTATTATTTCTGAAGTTTGCTATAAAATGTTCCTATAAAGACAATCACGAAGTAGTTTGATTGAGCGATCTAAAGTTCACAAGAGTTATAAATTCTCTATTAGTTTAGTGCGTAGGTTGAATGATAATGGACACGTTACGCCATAGAGCTTTGGTTTTTTTTCTGTTTGAAGATGAGATTACCAAAAATATTATTATTATTCTTAAAGTAAAGAACAATAGTTACAGCTACCTAAATAATATTTTCTACTATTTTCACCACGTACTATAGGTGTGGAGAGAGAGCTATTGAATTATTCTAAAGATGCATTAAGCGAATAAGTGTCAATATTGTTGGTAAATCGAATAGAGAATATACATAAAAGGAAATTACTATACCTATCAATGAAAGGAAATTACTATACCTACCAATAAAAAGAAATTATCATACCTACCAATAAAAGAAAATTACTATATCTACCAATAAAAGGAAATAACTAAACCCTACTCAATAAAAAATAGGGCAAAACTAATAGATCTCAACAAAATCAATGAGAATTGACTTTTGTTCTGCGTAGATTAAACGCAAAAAATACCATTACAAAACGCGGGACTATACATTAACATCGAGCGTTTATTATACAGAAAACTGCAAACTTGATTGTTTGTGTTTACTTAGGGCCTCGGACAATAAGATGCACATAAGCCGCTTTTTAATTAACTATTAATATAACACATGAGGGGATCAAACTGAAAACCACTTTCAGCTGATTAGTGTCACATGCTGAACTATAACCTATTACCATAGTCATGGAGTTGTTTTTTATTTATTTTAAGTGAATGTTATTATGTTATACGTGTTTTGTGTACTAATTTTTAGTTTATTTTTAGTTATTCTTGGTAAATATTTGAATCCACTTCAAGAATTTAAACTTAGTTGTTTCTCTTCACAGTCCATTAATACCTACCAATGTAGGTTTTATTAATATAACTAGTTACTGTAATTTTAGAAAAGTGTATTCACAAGTGTCTGTTTTGTTAAAAGTGTGTATGAACCACGTTTCTTTTATAAAATTTCATGTGCAGGAATCACCTGGGAAATATTAATATGACATGTATCACTATTGTGAAATTATAGCGATACTCGATATGGAAATGTCTACTATATTGGAAAAACTTTCAGATAGTAAACAAAGTCATTTGACATTGACCGTGTCAATTGTATCGAGTGATACGCAGGCAATGTTTTCATAAATTCCTGAAATAGGCAAAGAATTCAATGCTTATGGGATCCAAATTACAAAGTTAGTTGTTGTTGAACTCTTTTCGACTCCCTCTTAGCCGTGTTGACAGGATATCAGAATTAGGTAAATTAAACACTACACAAACTTTTTGACTTACTTATTAGATTAAGAATGAGTTACAAAACAAATTACTCAAATAAAATAACTGTGTTAAACGTACTTTACAGTGTATTTGTACATTAGTGAATAATAAACTAAGAATCTAGGTACATTGATAACACAAACGCAATGTGATTTAAACTTCCCAGTTCCCTTATGTAATTGAGAAGCATTTTATATCTTTCATTTAGTTTATTAAGGAACGTTTAGCTCTGCAGTGAGCGTCGGCCGAGGCACGAGTCCAATTTATTGGCTCGCTACTTTCTGAAGATTTATTTACGATTACTACATACTGAGGCAAGGACCGAATAGCAATTGTGAGGCAGGCCTTTTTGTTCAACCACCCTAATTTATACACAGATAAAGGTTTATGCCTTTTCAGTGTATAAAACCTGACTTTTGTTTGGGCCGCCGTTAAATTATCTGGAGGTACGGTTTAGGCAGTAAAGTAAGGTGCTGAAATGTGGAATTTAATGAGATTAGGTGTGTATGATTAAGGATAATCAGTTGTGTTTGCTCGGTAGTTTACTGGAGTGGTCAGTGTGTACGATAAATTGATTGCTGGAGTAACATTTGTAAGTGTTATCTCGAGTTCTACCGTACTTCGGATGCCTTGATGCATCTGTAGTCAAGCACCTACGAAACCACATTGTCATGCGAAAGTAGTCCGCATAAATTACATGATTTAAGTCTAACAAGTGTCAAAAGCAATTACTTAATCATATAAGACCATGTGCTAAAGAACATTTCATATTGACAAGCCGTATTTGATCATATTGAAAGAAAAGGTAAATACAAAAATTGTTTTAGAAGTTTGTTTATTCGATTTGCACAAAAGAAAGATTTTTATTAAAATTAAATAAACCCCTTCATTCAGTGATATTTTTTTGCTTTGGTATGTGCGATTTTTAGTCGTTAGTGCTGCGTATTTTTACCCCTATTTTGTTTATTTAACTATATCGGATATATCTGCTGCTTTCGGAAATCATCCTGTTTTGTTTTGTTTTTAAGGATTCCGAAATCTTCTCATTGTAACTACAGTTAGTCTCATACAGAACAGTAAAAGGTCTATATTTTTTGTTAGAATGATGATTAACAAATAACTACGTTGGTTTTACCTAAACGTTTGCGTACTACTTTGGATAAAACAAAAATAAATTAACTATTTTACGAAATAAGGAAACTCAAGAACTATAAAAAGCTTTACTTTTAATAACCGGTATAAAAGAAAAGTCTGAAGAAAAATCAAACAGAAATTGTACGCACACTCTTGGCTATGAAGATTGAAAAAGCTGTCTGCAAAACAGGCACTTTGAAAGAGTGTCGCGTCTATCACTTACACAATGGGGAACTAAGACTTAAATTAAACTTTGACAATGCATTTAAAAAGTTTAAAGTGAAAAATTCTCTGAGAACAACACAAAGAGAGCGTTCTAGAAAGTTACCTACGAATACAAAGTCTATGTATTAAAATATACGGCGTGTTATTCTCTTAGGAAACGCAAAGTTTTTGAGGCGTTTTTTTATCATGCTGGCTCTGAGAATACAACATATAATTATGATTAGGAATTTTATTTAATATTAAAATCATATAGTAAAAGCTAAGAAAGATAAAATTTAAAGACTTAAAACCAATTATTCATATAAAATCGTTAATGACAAAAATCATAGCATACTTTTATATGCATATATTACTTATTTAATGGAAACATAAATATTCAATATAACAATCAATAAATATAATATTCATATAGTATAAAATACGATCTATTAATTTTTTTTAAATATTTGTTACAAATCTTAAATTTTTAAGAAACAAGTTTTTGAAACATTCACCTTACTTAACCTTTAACTCAAATATTGATCTGCAAAATTTCACATTAATATTCGTTTATAAATGTAATATATCAATTTAATGTTTATGAATTTGCAATTACAATATTCTCGTGTATATATATAATGTCAATTATCAATTTATATTAAAATAATTTACAATTTATATTTTGAATAGAAAAAGGAGCATTTCTTATTTTAAAAAAGACCGTGTGAGTCATCCTACCTATTTACACATATTTTTTTATATATTGTGTTCGCTAGAATACAAATAGACATGTATAGAACGTAAGCGAGCACGTCAAGCAGATCCTTGATAAATATACGACGAAGAATGCATGCAAATAAACATGTAGCGTGCAAACAAGCACGCAAAAAACAAGTAAACATGAAGGCAGCATGTCAATAAGCAAGAATAGTAATATTAATTGTATTTTGACTGAATATCAGCGTTGCCACGACACGCATTCCTGTCGTGACAACACAAGCTGAGGCGGAACCCTGATTGACCTGTTGTGCTTTTATACTGTAACTTTTGTTTGACAAATTTATTTCATGTGTTGTGTTGGTCAATAAATGTTTCTCTCTCTCTGTCTCTCTCTCATTTTGAAATTTATCTCATAAAACTTATTTATATGAATCTTTTTATAAAATAGAATTATAATGAATGATATAAATTTTAAATGATGGTTCTGTAAAACAATGACAAAATAAAATTACCATTATATCTATATATTAGATTTTGAAAATTTTAAGCCAAATGATATTATACAAAATTAATATTTTGAGAAATTATCGTTAAAATAAAAGACAGTAAGTATAAAGTTATAAATTGTCGTGTAATTGTGTAATATAAAAGTTATGGAAACATAATTATACTAAAGATAGTTATAGCAAATGACGTGAATCCTAACATGTTACTAATGCCTTTGAACAGTTGAGATACTAGCTCATTCTAAACCTTAAATCCAATCCAAACTAAATCCTATTGCCAATAACGCAAAGCCTATGATATAGAGAAGGCGGTAGTGTACTTGTAACTCAATTAGATCACCTAAGTAAATGACGTGGCTTTTTGTAACTTTTATATATTTTTTAATTTTCTGGGTAATTAACTGGGTATTAACGATATTTACCAAACACTTCAGTTTTGTCATGAAAATGACACAAGCAAACTGCTCTGAAATATCGGAGCCTCAAAAATAAAATTGGTTGTCCGTAAAGTCAGTTTACGGACGATAATTTTACGTGATAGCGTCATAAGAAAGCATTGACGAAAAATTGCATACTTTTATAATTTGAATTGAATTATTATCACTGTCTTATCATTATTTTGTATAATATAAAGAAGGAGTTAATTGATTTTTTTTGACGTGACAACGTCTTATAAATTGGTTTGCCGGGTGACACTTCAAGAAACTGCGTTACGCTCCGCTCACGTTATGCGCTTACAATGAGAGCGAGTGAGAGGCACGCGTCCCTTCCACTCGGGCATGGTTAGCCCGCCTAAGAGCGAGAGAGACAGACATAAAAAGTGGAAGGGACGCGTGCCTATAAATTAATGTTTTAAATATAATTCTTTGTATAAATAAATGTTTTAAATTGTTACTATTATTTCATCCTTCTTCCTACTATACGAATGAATATTCACATTAAAATTATTTTACCACTCAAAGTCGTTGTCACGTAAAACTTTCGCCCGTATACCGACTTTACAGGCAACCAACCAGTTTTTTTCGATAAATTTACATTAAGCTGTATTAAACAATGGAAACCACATTAACTTTTGTGGTGGAAGGAAGATAGATGCACCACAAGTCGAACGCGTCGAACCTCACGTCGAACGCTTAGGCCGATCGTCGCTTGTTCCGCGCTCTCGCTTGCACGCTCGGCTCAGGCGGAACGTTACACTTTTTCGTGCGTGTAGTCGGAGTTCATCGATTCATAAGACGTTATCACGTCAAAAACATGACAAAAATCTCACTTTGAACAATACTATTTTGTAATGTTAATTGAGAAATACAATGTGTTCCATATATAAAACTGCTTGAAAGAACATATTTAGTTATACATGATGAAAAAAATAAATTCACCTAATTGTGAAATATGTGGAAAAATTGAGGATGTGCATCATCTTTTGATGGAATGTGAGCAGAACCAAGCTCAAAGAAAACTATTTATAAGTACATTTAGAATTAATAGGATGGATGTGGGGATTGTTCAGAGTATTCTGAGTAACCTCCAATCTGCGGCAGCACTAGGTTTATGTAATTTATTGGTATGTTTATAAGATATGCATTAATTTAATTATAGTTCGATGGAGCTGGCATGTCAGAAGACAAAAGCTCCTAAATAAATAAAGAGAGAAAAAAAAACATATTTAGTTCTTATGGCTCCTGTAAAGGAGTCGAAATGTCAGGATTAAAAATATATTAAAAAAATACAAAATTAAACGCGTCATCAATCCGGTACACGTGGCTTTATTTAAATCTGAAAAGATATCACTATCACTACATAGTATAAAACAGTCGCTATGTGCTGTCTGTCTGTCCCTATATATGCTTATATCTCACGCAATCGATTTTGATGCAGTTTCCTTTAATAGATAGAGTGATTAAAGAGGAAGGTTTTAATCCTTATCCTTACTTCCTTACTAATATTATAAATCGGAAAGTGAGTTTGTTTGTTTGTTTGTTTGTTTGTTTGTTCCGCTTTCACGCCGTAACTACTGAACCGATTGCTTTGAAATTTTGCAGACGTAAAGATAAAAGTCCGGATTAAATAATAGGGTACTTTTTATCCTGGAAAAATTGATATTCTCGAGGAAAAACAAAAATATTTTTTGCTTGATGGATTGATTGTAGATGGCGCTGTGTGTCGTTTAAAACAAGGTAAAATATTGCAAACGAATATAAACATGTAAATTTAGAAGCTAAATGATACGATAATGAATCCCCGAAAATGGGGAATTCCCGAGGGATGACGTACAATTTGTTTTATCGTCTAAACTGTTTTTTTACATCTACTTATATGTTGCAAACGAATATGAACATGTAAATTTTGAAGCTAAATGATTCACTAAATGACTCATTCCTTGGATTCCGATTATTCCAACAGACCTCCCATTTCAATTTAAAAGACTACAATTTCCTATAAGGGTTTCATTTGCAATGACCATTAATAAAGCACAAGGCCAAACTCTAAGGGTTGCTGGAGTACACTTGGAAAAACATTGTTTTTCGCATGGTCAGCTCTATGTAGCGTGTTCCCGGGATTCCAGTGCCCAAAATCTGCATGTTTTTGCTCCACAAGGGAAAACATATAATATAGTGTACCATTCAGTTTTGGTTTAACAACTAATTGTATCCAGCGTTCTTAAATTTTTCAGTGGGAATGAGAAGTTTTCTTATAGTTGTACTTTATACCGCAATATAACCGAATTCCACGCGGGCGAAGCCGCGGGCGGAAAGCTAGTGTATAATAAATGCATAATGTAGTAGAGAAAGGTTGATAATTTTAGAGGTTTCTAATATAATGTCGTAAATAAACCAATTTTTGCGCTTACATTGCAATCGCAGGCTGAACCCTACGAGATAGATCAAAATATTGTACTATTAGTATAATAGAAAACCTTAAAAACGCGACGGTATATGTCTATCTCTTAGGGATAACCCACAATAACCATTTTTATCATTTACTTTTTATGAGAATTAATGATTTATTTACGAAGCGATTTTAAACAATACAGCGTTAATCCTTATTCAAATAAGTACCTTAAATATATTCTGCATTTAACATAAATCAGTGTTGCCTTTTACAGCGTCTAATTTAAATGAATATTTTTATTTATAATGAATGAATTTTCAAAGATATTACAGATTTGAAATGCAGAGACATAGCGGTTGCGGGAGTTCTGTAGTATATTTAGTATAAGCATTGCACGCGGGCAAAGCCGGGGCGCGTCGCAAGTCTAGAATAAAGTAGAAATTATAATTTAACATCAACAAAACTGTATCAATTTGCTGTCGTGTACACCCACACCACCAGTACAAGTTTTATGGAACCATTATCAGAAGTAACATTATGAAAGTAATAAAAGCTTTGTAGTAGTGGGTGTTTTATATTAACCGAGTAATACATATAGTTCTTTGTTTATTGTTTGGAAATGTACAAACAAAGCCTTTTACATTAGGCCGGGTAATAGCTGTTACAGTATTATCAGAGACAGAAGCACTTCAAAATAGAAAAAGGGCATGAAAGCCTCTCCATTTCTGAAACATGTTGAGATGAATTTGATATCTAACATTGAAATTCGTTGAATATGATATTGTTTCTCTTCAATTCCGAAAGGAGGAAAGTAGTGAGGTTCAAATAGAATATTTATTTGCTATGGACTATTTTGTTTAGGTAATTTTATACTTTTGTTTGTAGCATTAAAAGCTGGGATGATTTTTTTAATATAGCATATATGTTTTGATTAAAATCACCCTGGTAGGTAAAGCTTTCGTAGCCCAGCAGAAACTGCATCCAGTTCAGCTTGCTAGAAGAAAATAATTTTATTTTCATCTGAAATCAATTTCGTTAACATATTATTTCTATCAAAGAACGTATTTAGTTGGTTTTTAATATTCTCTTTAAATATATTGATCAAGCATTAATAAAACATCCATACATAAATACATTAATTTAATTTAAATTTCTAATTCTAATACATCTCATTAAATATTAATTAGAAAACCTGTCGTTTTTTTGATGGGTTAATAAAGGAAAAGCAAGGTTATAAAAATTTGGAATTCGCTGTAAGAACTTTGACTATTATATTAAACTAGCTGACCCGGACACGCGTTGCTGTGTTATAAATTAAAATAAAACCTATCCTTTCTTTTAAGTTAGATCAAATAACAGATAGTTACGAAGTTTGATAAAAATCGGTTAAGTAGTTTAGCAGTCCATCGCAGACAAACAACGTGACGTAAAATGAAATTTATATATATTAAGATTGTTAAAAATATGTCACGTCTAAGGAGATAAAATCTCTGTATATATTGCAAGTTATGTATCATCGTCAATTATTTATATTAAACTTCTGGAGTGCATTAATTTGTCCTATCTCAACTTGTTTCGAGGAGATGAAGGTTACAAGAGTAATACTATAGTCTGGACCAAACTTGCTTATTTAAAGAAGCCGTCTTTGCTTATACTGGAAAAATTTTTTTTACAATACCATGGCTACGAGTGACTTATTAGTGAAAAGGCAATCCTTAAATCACTCAATAGCATTTCAAGATAATCTATAGAGAAAGGAAATAAGCACTCAACCCGAATAGCTGCATCGAAACACGACCCTGTATCTGAAAGCAATTGATATTCAGTATTCAGCCGGGATCGTCGCTACGGTATAATGTATCATCCAATATTACTGGATTTGATTCATGGATCTAGTACCCGCTAATCGTATTTCGATTTCGAAACAACTATATTGCACAGGATTTTAGAAGATCCAGCTTATAGTTTGTACAGACAATATTCAGGTAATCTATTTTGCTTTGAATATTGCTATGGTATGCTTGAAACTGTACTGTAGTAAATAGACACTGTAATATTGGGTTTTAAGTGCTTTGTTCTAAAAATTTAATTTTAATTGTTTTTGAATAAGTGTTTTGTCAATGTTTACATTAGTGAATGTAGTTTATAGATATTTAATATAATAACATAATGAATTTGATAAGAGCAGATGTAAATTGGCAGCAGTCTATATCCAGTTAAGAACTAAAATATCTAGCTGACTTTCGCAAAAAATAAGCAAGATGCAACGCCCGTTACCGCAGCATGCCAAGACAGTGTCACACCTTCACCAACTACAGCTGTTCAATTGCTTCGTTCGGCCGCCCTTCTTCTTATGAAAACTAATTGACCAGAAAATTGCTAAAAGAATATATGTGAAGTTTACGATGCCTCCTTCTCCCTTTAGCATGCTTTTGAAGGTTGATTTATATTTAAATCAAATAAACATTAATGTTTGTATTTTTTTGAAAGTAGATTATAAATACAACGATGTTTGTTCATAAAACAGGCACATGTAATCGAAATAATTTCTACTTTATATTCTATTGAACCATTGTTTATAAATTATAAAAGGGACGCTTTTCCTTTACACATGTTAAAATTCACACGTTTCTATTTTTTTTAATTTACTTTGAAAAACCAACAGCGTAACAATTTCATTTAACATAATTAATAGTTAGTCTATGGTTAAGCTAATTACATGTTTCCCCCAAAATCACCCATAGTATTTTTGAGAGTGTCACGAGTAATTTAAAAAACAATAAGACAGTCAAGAACCTTAACAGTATAAATTTAGAATAAAGAAATAAGAAAACCCTTTCTTTAGAAATTGTTTAAAAGTATTTAGTTCCAAAGAAATAAAACATAACGAAGAAGAAACACAAACTAATTTATTTATTTTCTCTTTTAAGTATGAATTGTAATTAGTACGATTTCATACCCAAAATTATTTTGTTCTGATACAGCGACATTTCATTAAAACTTTTCACTTAACAAACACTTGCCCAATTCTACTAAATCACCCAAAGTTTCCTTTCAAACTAAAATTAGAATGCATAATAAATAGTTATTAGCACATTCAACTCTGGAAGCCACTGTGCAGATGCAAAGGAAATTGCTTTCTAATTAGAAGGTACAGTCCGACTCAAATTCGATTTGGCTAAATGCACTCACAGCTCTGACAGAGGAATGTCGCGACTCTGGAAACTTACACAGAGGGCGCTTTGTTTTGAGAAGTCAAATGGTAGTAGTTATTATTCGTTACTTGTGCACTGTTTCTGTAGGTTTGGTGTGGCCAAAATTTTCATTTCTGATAATTGGAATGGACCTCACAAAGAAATAGAAAGATAGATAACAGCTTTATTTCTTATTCCACACACACATACAACACACAGACGTTATTAATAAAAATACCATAAGCATATCTTAGAGCAGAAAACAAATCATCCTGAACAAATATGTGTGTGTGTGTGTGTGTGTGTGTGCCACAGCAGGGTCGCAGCGCAGTAACGTATTTACTGGCATCACAAGCAGATTTTTAGCTACAACCAAGAGTGACCACAATGATCAGTTACATCGGTGTGTGTGATATTTTAAAACAATAGGAGCAATAGGAGGAAACCAATTTTATCATAAATAAATCCGCTATTGCAATTATTAGGGGCATAAACGAACACCATTGAAAGTTATAAACTACGAACGATAAAATTCGTTTTACAGGATGTTATCTGTAAAATTTTTGTTTGGATTTGGAAAATGAAAAGCAATATCTTATGAGCTATACTCACAGATATTGAATAGCAGTGCCAGAGTGCAACATTATGTATAGACAACTGATATCAATAAACGAGTGTATTTACTTAATAGGTTTTTCCATTTTCACTATACTTATCGATGGCGGATGGGGCGCACTGTTACTATTTCGTCACTTCTCTCTAGTCTATGGAGATGAATGGAACTGTGTGGACGTTAAGATAGTGACTTTTTCGGTCGCCTACGAACAAACATGTGATTCCAAAGGTTCCCCATAATATCTAAAGAAATTATTAATAGAAAAACTCAGCTCAGGTGTCACATGAACCCGCATCCCCTCGCTATCCTAGCTATCCGGGAATGACTTTTAATGCGTTAAGAATGGTATTTAGGCCAGCCCGCGGCCACGGTTGGTGTAACTTGTTCGAAACGTCGGTATAAAAGGTTAAAATGGAACGCAAAAGTTTACATTGTATAATACTGTTAGCTGTTTTATTATACTTGTTAATAAAACTTGTAAAGATGCAGGATTTGGGAGAACTTGTTGTGATCTTACTATCCATGTCATGTGTCATTTATCCTCGAACACCTCATATTTTATGTTTGATTTAATGTGTTTGATGTTAATATTTGATAAAAATATATTTGTATATATGTATGTATTTGTATGAACTTATGATTGTAAAAAAAGGAAAATGGTTTTTCCGGGTAATTTGGGCTATTAGGTTTAAAGTGTTTTATCGTATAAAAATGTACCTGTATCAGTCTTGAATAAGTTTATTATCAATATTTACATTTGTAGACATATTTATTAGATATTTAATAAATAACATACTGAATTTGATAAAATTTTATGTTTTTACATTTCCCGGATAGTTTTTCTCTCGAGGAGAATCTTCCTTGAACTTAAAAGAATATCGAATAAAAGCCTAGCCGATTTCGAGATTTTCTCTTCACAACACATTAAGTGATTCATTTTTATTTTATAGATCATTAATCGGAAGGTACACAAGGAATGCTTTCTGTTAATCTAAAAGCTAAAATCTGTTTATTTTTTGTATTTATTTAACAAAATAAAATCATTACATTGTTAACCAGTACACCAAATATCGCTAGGATTTATCGATTCAACAATAAACAAATTATAGCATGTTCAAATTATTGAAAGTTATACAAATAAACATCAAAATGAATTGCCACAGAATGTATATAATCTACAGGACCACGTATTCGTTTCCCACAATTTGTTAAAATACGACAGCTATAAAATACTGTTTTAGTGATTTTCGTTTTTGTATTCAGCTATTTCGGACTGATTAAAGGAAAGCATCCGTATAACCATTATACCCAACCATTAAAGACTCCATTTGTTTCGACAATAGTCATAGTAACAACGGGGCATAACGCAACTACCTCCGACGTACAACCCGAAAAAGATTTAATACGGTCCTGTCTGCTTACGGGGCCAGGAATAAGCAATAGGCGCCCACGGGAGACTTGCAGACAACCTCTCACCTAAATCTACGCCACCGTTCGTGGAAATATAAAACGGTACCATAATGGCCACTAAAACTTTTCTAATGACCACGATGTCCCGAAACTGTCTCCTGAGAGGGAAGTTTACGTAAAATATTTATGATTTTTGCCTCCTGCGACATGTTTTTTACGGGGACATTTTTATTTATTTATTGTCCCCTTCATATGCGACAGGATGAGGTTTTGTAATCGGTAAATCAGGTTGGAAGGAGAAGTTTTTCCTATTGCGTCTTTTCGTATTTGATTGATCTTTTCCTTGTTTACATGTGAAGTATGAAAAAAACTGTGATTTTTGTATGCGATAAATTCCCAAGTTTCGAGTTACAAGAAACTTGATCTAACAGTGGTGAGTGCCGAGTACATCAATGATTACAAATATTAATTATATGATATAAGAGTTTTAGCCTTCCTTATTATTAACTAATCTTAAAAATTCAGGTTTTATGTTATGCATTTTCAACGCTATCTTATTTGATACATTTTTAATAGAAATAATTCGGCTCACAATTTTTTTCAGGTGGAACTCGACTCGCAGTATTTGGATGTCCTGAACTTATGTTAATACCAATTAGCCTAGCCCAAAGTAAGCACTGTAATTGAGCTACCGAGCTTTGTGAGCAACCGTCGAAAAACAAACTACATACCACACAACATAAAAAATATAAATACCTTTAATTAACACAAAAGAGAAACAACAGAATTCACGAATAGAAACAAAAGATAAAACGTGTAAATAAAAAGCTAAACCTACTCTGTGAAAAGTATAAAGTGATGATTCCTTGCACAGTGACACAAGCCAGTGCCATTACTGAAGTTGGAGTCAATATTGCCACGTAAAGCCACGTATCTATAGCATGACATAGTTTGTTGTTAGTTTAGATATATGTATGCAGGAATACAGAAAAGTGAGAAATTGCTTGCCTACTCAGCAACTGGGCAAAAAAACCCACCCGTGTCGTGAAAAACCCCAAAAATAAGTGACTCGTACATTACTATATGCGTTGCTTCATTATGGCGGTGAATGAATCTGATAAGATGGCGAACCCTCATGGAAACCTCACAGCTGACTCTGGGCTTATGTTAGTCAAGAGGCTAACAAGAGTATAGTCAGAATGAGATTACTTGTTGCTGCTATCCACCTTAAGTATCTGGCCCACCCAGACCCTCCCGAATCGTACCATGAACACTTAATACTTCGCTATAACAATTGTGGTATCCAGTTACATAATGATATCTCAATTTAAGTGCTGCATTATTAAAAATGAAATGATTTATTTTCAAACATAGTCCATAGATGTTAGTTATAATTTTACTTAATTTCTATGTTAGTCTTGTTTTAATATCATTTTCAATTTAATTCTTTACAAATAAAAAAATGTAAATAAAATAAATCATGTGTGCAATTCACACGTGGAAGAAGTGAAACCTTCAAAAATAATACGTACATGTATACAAAATACCACGGTTGTTGTGATGCCTTCTCTCAAGCTTTGTACTACGCATGCTATCTCATTTTCTTCTACGATAAATCTTATTAATTTATGTGTCCGTCTCTTTTTACTGTCGCTTTTTCGTTTCAAAGAGATTCTGTATAATGCTCCCTATCTCATTTCTCCTACGTTAAATCTTATGAATTTATGTGTCTGTCTCTTTTTACTGTCGCTTTTTCGTTTCATCGATTTTTAAGATTACAACGATGGTAAAGAAGTTTTCACTTCAAAAAACGTATATAATATAATGTTTAATATTTTTACCTAGTGATATGACTACGCTAGTGTTTGTTAATGCTGATTCTGTGCTTATAGGGTTCTGATATCGTATTTGTTTAAAACAAATCCCTTCCGAAAATTGGAGAATCTTCCGAGAACAAGCGTTTGCAACTCAAGCGAATAATTCCTGTTCTCATATAATTATTCTGGCTTATTACATTCTTCAAATAACTTTTGATAACAAAAGAAAAAAAACTTAGAAATTAAGTAAACCGAATGAAGGGAATTAATATATTTTTTCTCTCAATCTAGATGGTTTTTATTGGTAAAAGTCCTTGAAACTTAACACGACATAATGAAACGGTCTTCAGGCGGAAGCTATTAAAATAAAAATGAAAAAACAACAATGTCCGCTGAGGTATAATTACTTTTTACTTGGAGAAGAAATGGTTATTATTTCGGTGGAGTAATGGACCGGCTGTTTCTTTAATTGGTATTGCTTATTACAGTTTGACAATCTTCATAAAGATTGTGACTTTTGTTATCAAGTTATTATTTGTAGCAATCACAATTTATTTCATTCAAGGGTGTGGTTAAAACTATACCTTTTTTCATAACACTCAAGCTCCTTCAATAGCTACTAAAGAACTAAAAAAAATAGAGGAGATATGGGCGCCCTTTTATTTTTTCTTCACAGATTTATATAAAGATACTGTTGACAAAATGTTGTTTTTTAAGAGAAGACGCTCGTTTGAGACCGGATTGTAGTGAAATTTTTAAGTTGGTCTACAATTTTATATTATTATTCTTAATGTTGAAAACTCAAAACAAAAATTGTTAAGTTTGGTGTTTTTTTAGTAAAGTTTAGCAGTAATTAGAAAAGCTCGAATTAGTAATCGTTCACTGTCAGTATAAGCTTTTATTTGACAAGATAAAGAAGCCCATGTGATATTGTTTTCATAATATTTCAGCATTTCTCTACCATCAGGGCCGATCTTTTATTTTTTTTACTACAAATGTTTACCAATTTTGTATCCAAAGATATTATTATCAGAAAAAAATCAACTGGTTTCAGATGACAGGCAGGTCAGGAATCAGGAAGCTAGATATACATATCGAGGTATAGCTGCTTAAAGCTTAAATAAAATATTATAATTAAGTATTTTTAAAGTTGATTTTATCAACAAACTCAATGACGAGTGAGTACCTATTCAGCTCCCTTATAATAAATACCTATTTAAGGATAACCCATATTTAGAATTCGTAATATCTTTATTGACCTTTTAATTATTGAAAGTCGACGAGTTGGGTTGAAGTTGTAGAGGTTTGGATCCATATAGATTTATAGGCGCTTTCGATACCAAGAAAGTCTATTAACTAGGGGCAGATTAATAAGTTATTAATATTCGTTACCAAGTGTTAGAAACTACACTGGAATACCTAATTGTTAACGTTATGTTGTTTAAAATTATAAATTAGCTGTTCGGTTCAAAATAAACTGTTTAAGATTTTATTAAAGTTGTTAAACGATGTCTCTCGTACGGCCGCCATCTTGTTGTTTACGTCTGCCTTGAGAATATAAAAATGGCGTAACGGTCATCCGAGCGTCATTCGTTGTGTCGCCTTAAGCACATCGTGATGGGTACGTAACTCTTTGTATATAAATATTCTGGTGATCATTGTAAGTCTTACTCAGTTGATGTTCAAATTTGAAAGTTATTTACCTGATGAAATATTGTATTCGAATTATAAGTTTTTAGAGTGCAGGTTTTAATTATTCGGAAATGAATCTATAAAATTATATAATATATTCTTTTTACTTCACATCCTAGCCTATGTATTGGGTCTTTCATACAAGAAAAAGAATAAGAAGAAATTGTGTGAAGAATAAAACTTTTACATTGTACAACGTTGCATAACACTTTTCGATGATGCCAACTTAGATGCAAGCAATGGAGCCTAAGGAACGTTATGTCTTTTAAAATTAATTCATTCGCACAGTTCGATTTACAGTTTCAGTTTCGCGTTTCAAGCTGAACACGCATGACCAAGATAGTTTGGTCGCCATGTGGATTTCGTGATTCTATACGCAGTACTGAACATAATTTTATACGCAGTACAAACTTTGATTGCGGAAGCCGCTAGTAATTATTGACAGGCTAAGCTACTAAGTTTAGCTATATATTGCGCGGCAAATGTTGTCTACTTAATAGAGTTAAGTTTATTACTTGAAAATGATCGCCAATTTACATTCCTAGGTATAAAAGGGGCGGAGGAAGTGATTCAAATATTATTTATTTTCTTTGAAGCGAAATAATTTTTACATTATGTACTTACAAGTTACATATAATTATTAATACAAAACCAAATATAAATGTATAACCTACTACATCATTCACAAATTTTAAATAAGCAATGTTGTTAAATTTTTAGTACTAATATAAAACTAGGATATGGCACAGACTATATTCCTATATCTTACACACACAGTTTTCCAGTAAAGCTTTTATAAAATTATTTTTAAATTTTGGACCTGACAATACATATACATCTATGGTTTCACAAAATTCATTGTATTTTTGAACTATACGACGCAAAGGCCCGCACTATCCGGCGTTTGTTTGATACGAATCGGAAGTGAAAAAAGGCTGATGAATCCTAACCTCTCGACGATATGCTGCTCTTGGTACAGTAAACCATAACTTGTAACATAACTCGACGCGGGCAAATCTATTGCGACATAGTCCATACAGAATCATTACATAGAGGAAGATACGTCTGGATTTCAGAAATAAGAACTGGTATCTGCTTAAGAGTTGATCATGATGACAGATTATAATATAATACCACATATAGTCTGCTATTTCCCGTTGAAATAAAAGCCTTTCCAATTTAGAAACTACACGGCAAGTATAACCCATTATACGGGAACCAGGGTGAAATATGCAACAACAATTTAATCCGCCCTCCTTCAAAATGCGGGAAAAGACTCACATAAACGTTTTTTCGAGCCAAAAGTCCGCTAATAAATCCACAGGAAATCAGTTAATTCCGCCAAAACATTTGTCGTAATTCACATGCATCGCGTTTACTGGAAAAATGCGTTTCGGAATTTGCTAAATGTCCCATTTCATTTGTGGAATTGCGAAATAGGGTTTCCGTTTGGCTCACCAACGGAACGACAATGCTATTTCGGAAATTAAGACTTTTTGGAAAAACAACAATGATTTACAGTTTTTAACGAGTATACATTAGTTCAGTGTTCATAGCTGTATTGTTTATTTTCCAAATAGTCATTAAAGTCAGGAATACCGTATCTATATTAGGTAACCAATATGTGTACGGCAAAATATCTTCAAATGATATTTATACTCTAAAATTCTAATCTGATAAAAACTCTATAACAGGTAAATTATGATTTGGTTATTATGATCGTCCCCAAATGGTCCGGTATACTGACTTTTTTTAACAGATAATGTATATATATTTTTTTTGTTTGAAAGTGACAAGTGACAAAGTGAAATAAAAAAAGACCTTAACCAAGTCATAATAATGTATAGTGTGAAAATAAAACACGCGAATTTTTTGTGTGAACAAATGTTATTAAGTAATTATAGTTGTGTGTCATGGCGTAATTCATTGAGGGTCTTTATGAACCTTGTATATTTGTTTCGACTTATTTGACCATTATCAATTAGTCTCTGCTCATACACCAACTAAGCAAAACCATGAGAAAAACCTAAGAACTATATTATTTAAAAGAGAAGGTCTTCCTTCACGTTATCCAGGCGCATATAACAATACGCATGGATGTTGTTCTTTTTCTAGTAATGACTTAAACGTTAAAATCAAACAGTTATATGCTTTAATGCCAAAAGATAAAATAATTTAATAGTATTTTCTTCTCTGTCGATTGTGTTAATGGGGAAAGTATTAGGTATATTAGGAATATGAAGAGATGGCGCTAGTGTTCGTAGTAAGAAAAATGTTTTCAACAATAGCATTCTACAAAATCAGCTGTTCTATTCAGGTTCCTAAGTAACTGTAACAAGTTTTTATCACCACATCAGCAGTTTAATATATCCACCTTAGGGGCCCAGCTTTTTTTATGGATTGCACATGCAATAAATTAACGTGTTTTCTGTCAGCATAGAACAGTCCGAGATATAAAGATTTGGTTTCCCATCATGTGTTCGGTCCTAAAAAAGTTAGCCCACCTCCGCAATCATAGGCCGACAGTTGTATTTTATACTTTATAGATTTTAGTTACCAGTTTTTTTATATCTATATAAACTATATAACAAAAATTCAACTTGTCTCGCTATCCAGGCGAGTACTCGTCCAATCATGGTATGCCCATAAATGTATTCGAAATGTTTAGTGAGCGTTGTCATCAAAAATTCGCTTGCATTTATGTACTAATAAGAAAGTCTGAAAAGTTGGTTGCGGTGCAGCAGAAATCCCATTTCATTGGCTTATCTCGTAATTTATGTTATTTAAATTCGTGAACGAATGGAAGTTAGGGTTTTAACAAAATATCTTCAATTTCATTGAAGCTTGCAATCCCACATAACGATGCAAATCGCCTACATTCCGTTGGGAGACCCTATTTAATCCGCTAAATATACTGCAAACAAGCTGAGATACCAACTATTGGAGCCCAGAATATGATTCCCGGGAGAAATAGGAGATATACAGGATTTAAGTTCCTGTTACAGAATTAGCTTCCCCGTAGTTTTGTATTGTTAAAATGTTACTGGTGTGCTGCAATTTATATTTTCGATATTAATTTCAGGGTTTGCTTTGCCGTTAAAAAGATCGTATTTATTTAAAATAATAAATGATTATCATCTTACCACAATCATGATTTAGTTTTGTTACGATCTCCGTGATTGAGTCACTCGTATACCGGTTTTCATGGTGACGCCACTCCTAGGTCTCGGGTTCGATCCCCGGTCGGGTCAATGTTTAAAACGAACTTTTATTTATTGTCTCCGGTCTGGGTGTTGTGGTAACGTTGTTTCTGAACCATAACACAAGTGCTTTAGCTACTAAGCTTGGGTTCAGAACAATGTATGTTATTTATTATTTTATTTATTCCCAAAATTTTCATATTTTCAACGAAACTTTTTGTTTTCTTAAAAGATATCTAGGCAGATTATAGCAAAGGAAAATAAAGAGAAAATCTGTGTATTTAAAAATACTAGTACAAAATAACATTTCCACGAAACCAAAAAAGCATTATTTTGCAGATACAAATCTTTAAATAATTGCATTTTGTTTTAGAAATATCAAACAATTATCTGAAAAAAACACTTTTTTACGGATTTTGCGAATATTTTGTTTTATATTTAATCCAGACGTTTCAACTCCTTTTCAGGAGTCGTGATCACTATAATAAAGGTTGTCATGTATTTTATACTACCTTCACAATATTTTAATCGGGCACGTTCCTAATTGTTAAAATACATGATTAGAAAATACATACTCCTGTAAAGGAGTCGAAACGTCACGTTTAAAAATAAAATGAAATAGGCCCAAAATCCGTAAAAAGTATTTTATTCAAATGTGTAATGTGCGCGGAATGCGTCTATCAATTCAAGCATTATGGTATTGCTTGAATAGATATACTAATGACAAAACTTGTTAAATACTATTTTGTAATTTGATTTGATTGCATTGAAAACCGAAAACGTAACAGTTTTGTAACACGTGTTGAATTATTAGTGGGCGACACATTGTTTACTTTTCATTTCCTTTGATCAGTATCAGACAAACAAAAACGGGAAAATATAGCTAATAAAATATTCAAGAAGGAGCGTTGAACAATAAACAAGGGAATTGAGCAGTTCGCCGTCGCAACCGCAGTCAGGGACTTTCATAGCCTTTTTATTTACTCCGGTTTCGCGAACTGGTAAAGTTTATTTTCTTGTAATACATAGTAAATGAACGCAGTGGGGGCGCAGTGAAGATGGCAAATTAATTGCAAGTCATAGAAGGTACGACTCCTTTTGTTTATAGTCAATCATTCTGTTCTTAGTTGTAGAAATAGCAAAGTGGCAAAAACTTGAAGAAGCACAGCTAAGTGAATGAAACACTTTTGTTTTATTGTTTATCATATCATTTCAGCCGCAAGATTGCTCCCCTTTTCCCCTGAAATGGGGGGGTTTCCCCTTTTTCTTCACGTTTGACAGGGGGGTTGAAGATTACAGTAAAACACCACAATTCGGAAAACGCAGCTGCCTGCGTATCTATATATCGTATGTGTATACGATAATATAATAATCGGTATAATTGGTTGCCTTTGAAGACTCTCTTTTTTGTGTGTGTTGTATGACACGAATATTTAATGCGGCGTTATTATTTATGCAAAATATTAATATAATAATAAAGAAAAGCCATCTTTAATTTTGTAATATCAAAACGTGTTCAATAGTCATACATTGCATTTTATTTGATTGACATTAAAGCCGTATTTTGTATTACACTGCAACCACTCGATGTCTTATTAAAATACGGTACAGAGTACACTAACACTACAGAATACACTTAGATCAAAAAAGTATCTTTTGT
Source organism: Calamotropha paludella (assembly GCA_927399485.1). Classification (NCBI taxonomy): domain Eukaryota; kingdom Metazoa; phylum Arthropoda; class Insecta; order Lepidoptera; family Crambidae; genus Calamotropha; species Calamotropha paludella. The sequence continues at coordinate 6,461,197 of OV656808.1, read as the reverse complement.
TATAACTACAGCACATAAAAGCGACAAGTGGAGATTACGTTGTGACTGCAATATAGTCCTTATCGACAGTCGATCTCGACCGCAAAATGTGATTAGCGCAAAAAAAGAATCTGCTTACCCACGTCACATCCTCAACTCAAGTACTGGCAACCCACTTTTTGTGTCATTATTGTTCTTGTGAATAGATCGGTTCAGACATGGCCAATCAATGCGACTTGCGAGAATAAGTTTGAGTCTAAGAGAATCTTAATTGTATAAAATCTGTGTCATGTATGCATACTTTTTAACTACAGAGCTTGTACTCATAGATATTAAATCATGTATAGGATACGTAGTAGAACATAATACTCAGCTTCACTTCTGCCTTCTTACATTCGGCTAACAATGCCTGTTTTACCAACCAAGGCTTATATAGTACTTGTCCCAAATAATGCTCGGAAATTGAAACTGAGTTTACATATAGAAACTTACTTACAGTTGTTGCGCTTGAATTGATTTTATTATAAAAAGAATACCAAAATCGACGTTCAGTGTCAAACAACATTAAGTTTTTGTGCCTCACTGGGGTCATTGTTTCTTTTTTTCTTTACGAAATTTAAATGTAGTATGTGATATGTACCTCCTTTGTTGCCTTATTTTAGTAAAATAATTCTTTTCTTTTTAAGACAGATGTGAGTTTTCATACTAATATTGGATTGGTCGGCCGCTGTTCACCTGTATTTACAGTACAACAATTTCAATTTATCTAAGCCTATCAGTATTTTATAGGATACATTTCGGAGAGTGTGCAGCTGAATTGCACAACCTTGTTCCGCCGTCCCCATTTATTCATCGGACAACCAGACTAACAAATTGGCGACACCGTTATATGGTGGATACACCAAAGAGTCGCACTAAGCGTTTTGGTTTCAATTATGATACGTACCGCTAAGGAGTAGAACTCTTTGCCTGAGTCTGTGTTTCCTGAAAAATACAATTTAGGGGTCTTCAAGTCACGAGTGAATAGGTATCTTCTAGGCAAGCGCGTCGCATCCTAGATCGCATCGACGCTTACCATCAGGCGAGATAGTGGTCAAGCGCATGCCTATTTTCTATAAAAAAAAAAAGAAAGTTTAGGAACAATAATTATAAAACAGCCATTACTTGGAAATAAATGATTTTGTTCATCCCACAATCATATGCGTTAGCCTCAGCTCAATCAACCCCTACCAGAATTCAAAACTGGAACTTGTGACAAGGTAGGTAGAAATGGTACCATTGCACAATCACTTAGTGCTAACGTTTCAAAATGTATAAATCTTCGGCTTCCGCACAGATAATACAGTTTTGATAACGTTTTATGAAAGTTACTTACCTTTAGCGATGAAAAATTTATCTCATCAGTCAATTCGCATTTGATCTTTAATTTACCTGCAGCTAATATTTCAAAATCATCCTCTTCTCTCTTCTTCATCAAAAATGATAAATTGCCTCAAGAAAAATTAATCTTTAAATAATAATAAATAATCATAAATTACGCTTTATTGCACACACAGATAGAATACAGAGAAATAAAAATAACAAAGAAAAGTATACATACAGGCGGACTTATTGCTAAATAGCAATCTCTTCCAGGCAACCTTGGGTGAAAAGAATAAATAAATATAAAAGGATAATGTTGAAGTGGGTGCGCATATTGAGAGGAAAAAAAGGAAAGGAAATATATATTTTTTGAAGGTAATGGTGCATATAATAATAATAAGATAAGAAAGAAATAAAGATAAAATAGAGTCAATAAATATTGGAGGAAAGGAAGTAACTTTTAACTCTGTCGCGAAAGGATCCAAGAGTTTGAGCCTTTCTGATAACCTCTGGTAGTGAGTTCCATAAACGGACAGCGTAAACAGTAAAGGAATAGGAAAAGAAGTCGGTAGAGGGCCGTGGAACTTCCAGGGAAAGTTTTTTATTTAATTTTTTGCATTCACAATGCAATATTTCTATAAGATATAAAATACGTGTGTAAAAAACAACCACGCCTCCGAGCCCTCAGATGGGATCCGAACCCACGACCTTTCGCGATCCGGGCGACTGCTCTGACCGCTGAGCTACCGAGACGCTGGCAAACGTGTCGAATTTTACAAACGTATTCCAACTTCTACTATGAGCTAGTATCGTTCCGTTAGATGGGATCCCATCTGAGGGCTCGGAGGCGTGGTTGTTTTTTACACACGTATTTTATATCTTATAGAAATATTGCATTGTGAATGCAAAAAATTAAATAAAAAACATAATTATAGCTGGTTCCATCTTAATTGATTGTTTAATATTTGTAAAAATATTACTTTCAATGTTGAAGGAAGTTAGCGTTCAACATTGGTGGAACGATACTAGCTCATAGTAGAAGTTGGAATACGTTTGTAAAATTCGACACGTTTGCCAGCGTCTCGGTAGCTCAGCGGTCAGAGCAGTCGCCCGGATCGCGAAAGGTCGTGGGTTCGTATCCCATCTGAGGGCTCGGAGGCGTGGTTGTTTTTTACACACGTATTTTATATCTTCCAGGGAAAGGTTGGTTGCCGAACGCAAACTACACTGCGAGGTTGAGGAGCGAAAGGAGAAACAAGTTTTTAGGTAGGGTGGAGAGGATGGCAAAAAAAGTATGGAATAAAGGAGTGAAAGAACATGTAAGTCCCTGCGCCGGCGAATAGGGAGCCAGTTCAGTTTAGAACGGAAGTGAGACACGTGGTCATACTTACGAAGATTGAAAATGAATCTGATACAGACATTCAGGAGTCGCTCGAGTTTATTGGGTAACTCTTCCGACAGATCAGGGTAACAGACATCAGCGTAGTCAATAATTGATAGAAGGAGAGATTATGCTAGATTAGTTTTTGTCCTAATAGGCAGAAAATTACGGAGCCGATTAAGCGAGCCGTACGCAGCTTTACTTTACACATGTTGTGGGTTTTATTTTTAGTGTACACATTTTTGTTTTATAAAGATTTTAATTTTCTACTGTTTGTTTTCGGTGTCTACTCATTCTGAAGATAAAAGCTATTCATGACATCATGTTGATAAAAACTCTTTGAAACAGTATTTGTAATGAAGAAATAAATACAGATGATATTAGGGGTTAAAGTATGAAATTGCCGATTTGTACTGAAAATCTATATTGTTTATTTTTTAAATTTTTAACAAATTTATTTAATCAAAATAGTTGCCATTATTATCTATACATTGCTGCCATCTAATGGGAAGGTCATTAATGCCTTTGCGATAGAATTCCGACGATCTAGACTGCACAAACTGTGTGAAAGCATTTTGTACTGCCTCCTGGGAAGAAAACTTCTTGTCACGTAGATAATTGTCCAAATCACGAAAAAAATGGTAGTCCGTTGGAGCAAGGTCTGGTGAATACGGAGGATGACGAATGGTTTCTAACTGCAGTTCCTGAAGGGTCAAAATGGTTTCTCGTGCTGTGTGAGGTCTCGCGTTGTCGTGGAGCAATAATGGTGAAGATCGATTCATGAGTCGGGGCTGTTTTACTGCTAGTTTTGTCAACATGGTTCGGAGTTCGGCACAATAGACATCTGCCGTTATTGCTTGACCAGATCGGAGAAAACTATAGTGAATAACACCATGCTGAGACCACCAAACAGTTACCATTACCTTTTTATTGGTAAGTTTTGCTTTAGGACACTGTTGTGGCATTTGACCTGGGGTCAGCCATTGCATTTTTCTTTTCCGGTTATCATAAAGAATCCACTTTTCATCACATGTTACAATTCGATCCAATATTCCTTCATTTCTGTACCGGTTCAACAAGGCAACACAAGTTTCAACACGCGTTTCTTTCTGCAGATCAGTCAAATCATGAGGCACCCATTTTTCGTATTTTTTTATTTTATTGATTTGACGCAAGTGAGTCAATATTGTGGGTAAGGTAACGTTAAACCATGCCGCTAATTCCTGGGTACTTTGACTAGGATCGGCTTCCACTATCTCTCTTAATTCATCGTTATTTACCTGTGTGGGCGGTCTTCCTCGTGGCTCGTTCTTTAAGTCGAAATTTCCATCACGAAAGCGTTTAAACCAAAATCGCACGGTGCGTTCATTAGTAGACCCCTCTCCAAACGCAGCATTGATATTGCGGGCTGTTTCTGCCGCGTTAGTTCCGCGTCGGAACTCGTATTCAAAAATAACTCGAATTTTCGCAGTATCCATCTTTCTTGTCTAAATTGAATAACAAAAACAATTGAAAGTCGATATTCAAATGTTTTACATTTTTTAAAAAAAGAACATCATAGAAACCATTTAAAAAAAGTTTCATTCGAAAACCTCAAACCATGAAGATTCTATGTCAATTCAAAGAACCTATTGCAATAAAACGGCAATTTCATACTTTAACCCCTATTATTAATGTAAACTAAAGAACAGAAGTATATATTTTTGTAACGAATATATAATCCACCCACACAAACAATTGCCTGTTGAACTCAAAATAGCTTTCGCATGAGTGGAATTGAATTTTCAAGTTGTTTATAATTATCAGACATAATGATCCTAATCTAGGCGCACAGATCTTCTCTTTGGATGAAGATGAAGATACTGTGCCTAAGGACAGAGGAGTATGAGATAATAATCGTCTATTCGAGGACTTACTCTTGTGTAAATTACTTAATCTAGCCTTGTGGAGGCACAAGGCTGCGGTTAAACGCACTTAAGAACACCTTCAAAATGTTAAAGTAACCCAATCAATTAATTAATATAATATAACTAGCTTCTAACCGCGGCTTCGATCGCGTTAATGTAGACTGCCAATTTTATATTTCTACACCGCGGCAACAGTACTTCTTTTCTAAATAAAAGATACCCTATGTATTTTTCTTTATTCTCGGCAAAGCGTATGCAAAATTTCATGATAATCGATTGAGTAGAGAGGGCGTGAAAGTGTAACAAATAAACGCACATATTTATTTGTAATATAAGGGAGGACTTAAGGTTTTTACCGAATATCATTTGTCGAATCACACGTTATACATATACCAAATTTCATCGAAATCGGTCAACTCTTTCTTAACTTAGGAATAGAAAGACAAACAGATAGACAGTCAGTCAATCAGTCAGTCAATCAGTGAGTCATACAACGAATATTTATCCTCAAATCTGTCTAAAATATTTCCATAGACAGATCCTTCTAATTTATATAGTAAGTAGTATAGATATTTCTTACACTCACACTAATAAGCCTAGCACAAATTAAGCACTATACTGTTTGTTTATTTATTTCGGTCAAGTTTAGTAGTTGAAATTTCTGTTCACCGATTGATTTGACATTTGGTACACGCTTTAAGTTCTAATGACAATAAAATTATTCAATATCTTTGTAAATCCAAGATGGCTGCCGCTACAAATTCGTATTTTTTTCTTCACAACTCCCTCAATGTGGGTATCAAATGAAATGGCTTGTATAGTAGAATAGAGTTCACTATGAAAAAAAAAATTAAATAAGGCCGCCAACAAAATAGCGGCCAAATAAATAAAATCGTGAGGCGTGTGAAATTTCTATCATAATCAACCATTCATATGATTATAAAGGCTATTTACATATTTATTCAGGTTTCAGTACGCCCCACGATTTTTATTTATTTTTCCGGTCAATACCCTAGGTAACAGATGCCTAGAACAAAAACGAGTAGATGACAGACATTCATAAAAAAAATTATATAAAAACCCAGGACAAATATCAGTATTTTTCACACCTTTCGGGATTCGAACCCAGGACCGTCGGTCCGAGAGGCGGATTGCAACCATTGCAACAAATAGTGTCAACGATTAGTAAGGAAGAAATTTCGATTAAATACAATTCAAAGGCCTTTTTTATGTATATAAACTACAGTGTTTTTAAATAACAAAGCTGACCTTTTTCACATTGATTCGTTTGTTATTGTTTGTCAGCCTGGATAAATGAAATAAACACATTTTAATTGAATGTAAACAATGGAAATAAATTGCTAACAGCCGCTTGAATAACGCAAAAGAATTATTAGGTTTTGATGTAGAATTTCAGACATTCACAGAATTCTGTATACGAACAATTCATAATGAATTTGAAACTAAATGTAGTATGTAGTATGTATCACTGATAAGCTATCAGTATATTTTTTTGGATAGTAAATGAGTTATTATTATAAATTTATAATGGACGGATTTTATGTAGGTATAATTATAAATGGCTTCCATTTTCTTTGTTTGTTTTATTGCGGCCTTATCAGTATTTTTTTGTTATTTTTTTTCGCTTTCTACTAGGTTTTAATTCGTTAAGATCTAGTAGATCAGAATATAATTTTTGTATGCAATTCCGTTGCCAACTTATCAATTTTTCAAGCCATAAAAAATTAGGGAGTGTAATTTAAGGATGGTAACACTGGTTACCCTGTTTCAAAGGACGCGTTACGGTTCCCCTCGGAGTCACTAGCTCAGAGTTAATTGCAAAACTAAAATAGCTTTTGAATATGAATAAGTTATGGTTTGCGGCTGAAGTTCGTGCACGTTCAAGTATAATTGGAAAAAAAAATCAAGTTAGTCGCTGACTCTGCTTTGAGCGTCGGATGTAAATTTGATTACGTTTCAACTTTAAAAGCTTAGTTGGAGCTTTTGAATTCCTCATTTGTCGTGTGATTTATTTAAAGTTTTATAAAATATGGTAAATAAATAAATAATAATATGAAGTGCAATGAATTTAGCAAAATTGCGGGCGTTGCGTAAATTATATTACGAAATAATAGCGTACATTAGCGCCAAAAGAACAAAAGCTAGATACTTGACCCAATACATAACCTAGCTCGACGGCGCACAGTGGTTAGTTCTCTTACTAGTGCTTGGTCATGCTATCGGTGGCGAATATAATCATATTTAACATACTTGGTATATAAGAAAATTTTGGCAGAATCGTGGAGTTCATAAATCCCAACTACCTACCAAAGATCATTAACCGGCTCATGATCATAAGATCGCCGGAGTTCTCTCTGTTTTCACCGAATGTTTAGTCAAGGCTCAATAGAACGCCGGCGTTCTCAGGCGCCCAACCTACTTTTAACTCTAACTACACTTGCTACATATATGAACAAGTTTAGTTCAACTTTTTAAGTAGTGCCTGCAAAGAAAATATATTAACGTCGTTTTGGACTTCCTCACTGTTTTTGTTATCGGCGGCCATTAATGAGGCACTTGGCATTTGACATGTTACTTCCTGCCCGCATTTTGAGCGGTTAATGTACTAGTTGTATAATAATAAATAATTATTGACTTACAAAAGTTTTTGTTCATAGCAGTACGTCTGACCTCTTGTATGGGCACGCCCACTATGCAGCGGGAGTAGTAATAAATAAGTACTTTCGCCCTCCCGTTCCGCAGGTTAAGCAATTTTCACAAGGCAAGCCATCTGATTGATGACCTAAACATAGCATATGAATAATATTTTTGGTATATATATACCTCAGATTATCTACTTAAATCATAACTTATGAATACACTGAACACAACCCAGATGAAAAGAATTAAAGACAAATGTTTTCAGTCACGTCAATACTTCCCAACAATGTTTTTTAACAAATGAAAAACATCAAATCAAATGGTTTGATACCTCACAGTGTATTCTAGATCAATATCTAAGTGTGATTGTCCTTTGTCAATTCTCTTTCAAACAAAAATAATTTAATGTTAAAAAAATACTAAGGTTTCTTACGATTTCTCGTTCTCTGTAGAAAACATGGAACAATATATATTGAACAAATAATGTAAGACACTATTCTGTCTTTTCCACGTAGCGTGGTGATAAACGGAGGTGAAAATTTGCCGAAATAAAACCGAATGCTGCTGATGAAAAACAATTATTCATTTTTCGTGGTATTTCCCTAAAGCAGTGGGCGGCTATGTTCTGCCGGGGACATTTTTAATACCGTATTACTCAGCAAAAAAAAATAAGTGCAAGATACGAGCGGTAGCGATTATAAAATATGAAAATTTTTGGTTTCTTTAATTTCATGATGCGATATTTATTAATATGATAGATTGGCAACGAAATTTCAGATGGAATTCAAACTTTTAAGAATTCAAAGTTGATGTGGCAAAATATTTGAATACTATCTTTGTTTTATCAAATCATCTTATCCACTGCGCCGTCCTCGCCGATTTTAAATTTGTCATTTCTGACATATTATTTTAGGTAGATGATAGCACGTTTCTCGTTTAATAACAATGGCTGAAATTATGAAAAGAGAGTTTATATAAAAGTGACACCATTACAATCTTTTTTAAATGACATAACGGTATAAGTTTGAAGGTGTACGGAGATTAATATATATATTAGAGTAAACAAACAGTGATAAAGTATATATTATTTACAAAGTGGGTGTATCAACATGTATTACTTTGAAACCAGCACCGTTTACAACACAAAATTTATATTCATTTAAAAATATTGAGAATTTGAAGTGGACTATATGTTCATTTACATTTTCATAATATAAGAACTTAAACAACCAATTTTTCATAAAGTAACTTTTTAAAGAACTAAACTGTGCAAAAAGGAGAAAGTGAACTATCATTAGTTTCAATTACGATTTATTGAAAAAAATATATGAAAAAGATATTTTAGTTACAGGATCAAAGGTCTTAATTATTCAATGATTTAAACTTATCAATGATTGAATGAATATTAAATTGGAGAATCACAAAAAATAACCATATTTGCCAAGTGGACTTCACTAGGAAATGAACATACAAAATCGATATATCGGCGTTGTTGTTTGTTGTTTGCACATGTGACGTCTATTGTGATTTCCTTTCTTATATCTACATTCCGTTAAAGTTAGAGAAGGACCTTTCAAGCCTTCTTGTGTGATAGAATTATTTAAAAAAATATTTATGAGTAAAAGTATGTCCGTATTTCAAATCTCCTTATTTTTTTTTAAAATAGGTTTGCTGTACAAGTATACTAATAGTATTAATGACAATTATCTCTACTTAAGAATTTACCTTTTAGAATTTACCTTTTAGTTTGTATCGCAGCAATGTTTGAGTATAGCTATATACAATAGAAACTAGTTGATTTAATAGCAATAAACAATACAATAGAAGCAAAACACGGCTACTACTCCTGTTTTATAAAGTTCAATTTTCATTTTCACGATTTTAAAGGATGTCCACAGAACGATTAAAGAATAATTCTCTCAATTATTGAGTTGATATGACGCTCAATCACTTACATATTGTCGACTATTGGGGAAAAATTTATTCTTCTCGAAAAGGCAAGACCTTTTCGAAGACCGAAGTTATCGGGATATTATTGCATGTCAATATCTTAGAGATATTTGAAGTAACGGTCCAAGCATACGCGTCGAAGTGGTCTCTAACACGCTGACAACATAACCTTTTTCCATAAAACTTTTCCGTGAGATCTTTTGTCTTGCGCCCGCCGCACGTAAATAGGTAGAACATGTGCCTAGCGTGGCACCGCCGCTATTTAGCCGTATAATGTGCGCACGAATGAAGAGATTTTGAATTTTCAGCCACGCCGCTTAATAACGCTCGATTAAGCCCCTCGGCCCGTAGGTCGTTTCTGGAATTCGTTCGAGGCCAAATGATGACTTTAAAAGGAAAAATAAATTGATTTAAATGTTTTTTTTCCTGTTATTTTTATACGTAATTTAGAAGGGTATTAATTACATTGTGTAAGTGATTTCGAATATTTACGGGCAAAAAGGGTAACGTTAAATTTTCACAAGAACCCTTATACAATTGGAAATACTAATTATATAAATATTAGACATCACCACATACATTGTTCCGAACCTAAGTTAAGTAGCAAAAGAACTTGTGTTAAGGAGTTCAGGAAACTACGATGTTACCACAATACCTTGACTCGAGGAAATACAGAAAAGTTAGTTTTCTACAAAGACCCCACCAGACATCGAATTCGGAATGGCGTTACCATAAAAACCAGTATGCGAACCATATTGGTTTTTATGGTAACGCCATTCCGAATTTGAACTTGATCTTTTTATTCTACTTCATATGTTAACTATTTTTATATCCAAAGAAATTATAACTAAAATAAATTGTCTTATTTGTCAGCTGGGTTTCGAAACAACATCCTCTCGCTATACCGGCGTGTAAGGAGGTCTTTATGTTATGGTATTGTAGCTTTAATGGGAAAATATATTATGGTATTTTTTGATTTCAGCTCATTAAGCCTTCACATTCAGTCTCATAAGCAAATGTGGGCTTCACAAAGTCGAAATGTCAGTAAAATTATATTCTTATTATGAAGACCATGCTCCTGCATATGATATTTAAAACAACACTTTGTATGTAGGTATATTGCGGGTTTCTATTGTATTGTTAGGTTGGATTACAGGATTATCGTGTTGAAAACAGGGGTGTGTATCAAAGCTTTCATGGTTTTTCGTTATTCATTAAATATTTTAATTGCTTTTATATTTTCAATATTTTTGAATGTTTCTAATAACATTTTTATTCAATTTCTAATTGAAAAGATCTGATGAAAAACCAAAAAGATCTGATGAAGTAATAAGTAATAATAAAATGAAGTAATAAATCAATCGATAAAACAAGGTAGGTGTGAAAAAGTGAAGTTGTGGTCCGGAGTTCGAAAATTTAATAATACTAGTTTTTATTGCAAAATTTTAGTTTAATTCGATAATATAATCTACAAAGACTAACAACTTATATTGGTATTAACTTTAATGTGATCTTAATGCACATTTGATACCACCTGCCAACACATCACATACAAATGTTACAGTACCGCAAGCTTTTCTTATATCTCACTATGTCACAACTATCCAGCATTGTTTCTGCTCAGAAGAAGAAGAAGAGGAGTGTTATACTAAGAGAATGCAGGACCTTGAAGCACAGATTTAAGGCGCTGCACCTGGCAAGGAAACAGTTGCTAAAGTTGTTGAGGAGTTCCGGTCCTTCAGGGAGCTTGTATTCAGTATGCTTGGGTTGCTCCGGAAGCAGATCAATGAATGCGCTTTGCAGATTGATTCCATTGAAACGAGACATTGCCGCAAAGCTCTGATTTTTTTGGGTTTTTCCCAAGTCAGAGAAAGAGGACTGCTGGGATAAGGTATCGGACATCGTCAATATAAAACTGGGCCTAAGAGAACTCACTTAAATTCTTCCATTAACGTATGTCACAGGTTGGAAATCTCAAAGAGCAAGGAGCGCGAATGGAATCGTCCTGTAATTGTGAGATTTGCTCAGTTTGACAGTAAGGCTGCAGTCTCAAAGGCGAAGACCAACTTGAAGGGGACCAACATTTTTTTTTTTTTTTTTTTTTTATAGAAAATAGGCATGCGCTTGACCACTATCTCGCCTGATGGTAAGCGTCGATGCGATCTAGGATGTGACGCGCCTGCCTAGAAGATACCTATTTACTCGTGACTTGAAGACCCCCAAATTGTATTTGTCAGGAAACACAGACTCAGGCAAAGAGTTCCACTCCTTAGCGGTACGCATCATAAAATTGAAACCAAACCGCTTAGTGCGACTCTTTGGTGTATCCACCATATAACGGTGTCGCCAATTTGTTAGTCTGGTTGTCCGATGAAAAAATGGGGATGGCGGAACAAGGTTGTGCAATTCAGCTGCACACTCTCCGAAATGTATCCTATAAAATACTGATAGGCTTGCAACTTTCCGCCTATGCTCAAGGCTTTTGAGCTTTTTACAGAAAAGATCTTCATTGCCGATGAGCCTCTTGGCCCTCCTCTCGATGGACTCAAGCGTCTGGAGCTGGTATCGGGCGGAACCGTCCCAAAGATGAGAACAATACTCCATACACGATCGAACTTGTGCTTGGTAAAGGGTGAGCAACTGTTCCGGTGTGAAGTATTTTCTCACCTTCGCCAGAATGCCAAGTTTTTTTGAAGCCACTTGAGCCTTGCTCTCAATGAAAGAGCCAAAATTGAGCGTCGGTGACAAAGACATACCGAGAAGCTCAAGATGGTCAGTGATCGGCAAGGATACACCTCGGAAAGTAGGAGTCAAGTTGAAAGGACTCCTTTTAGCGGAGAAAAGACACACCTGGGTCTTTGACGGATTGAACCCCACTAGATTGGCATCGCCCCATTCAGAGACAGCCTGCAGAGATAGGTTCATACGACTAACCATCGCCTCTCTATGACACTGGATCTGTTCAGCACTGGCTCGTGCATCAGATATATAGGTCTCTACAACAGTGCTGTCATCTGCGTACCCCAAAATACCGGGCAAAAGCAGGTCATTTATATGCAGCAGAAAAAGAGTTGCAGAGAGAACGGAACCCTGAGGGACGCCGGCATTGATAGCCAAATGGTCAGACGAGCTACCGTCAATGACAACTCGTATTGACCGATCCCTCAGGAAGTCCGATATCCAGACACACAAACCAGTGGGAAGACCATATGACGGAAGCTTGCTAATAAGGCCCTCGTGCCACACCCTATCAAAAGCCTTCGAGATATCAAGAGAGACGGCAAGCGCCTCACCATGCCTCTCGATGGCTTCGCTCCATTTGTAAGTGGCGTATGCTAGAAGATCTCCGGCAGACCGGTTCCTGCGAAACCCATATTGCCGGTCACTAAGGAGGTCATTTTCTTCTAGATACGACAGGAGCCTGTGGTTCAGTACACGTTCCATTATCCTGCAGAGAATGGACGTGACCGAGATGGGCCTATAATTGATAGGATCAGCACGACTGCCCTTTTTAGGCACAGGTTGCACGTTGGCCAGCTTCCAGGACTTTGGCACTTGTCCTTTAGCCAAAGATAAACGATATAGGCGTGTCAATACCGGAGCTAACTCAGGAGCGCAAGTCCTTAGTACTATGGCTGGTATACCATCCGGACCACTGGCTTTATTCACGTCCAGTTCCCGCAATGCCTTTCTGACTTCGGTTTGTCTTATACGAATTTCAGACATAAAAGTCCCACAACTTGACAAACCGGAAGGTACAGCATTGCCAGGATCCAAACGCGAACTTTCGGCAAATAATTCGGCAAATAAATCGGCCTTTTCCTTGGCCGTGTGTGCCAATGATCCGTCAGGTTTCAGCAAGGGAGGCACTGAAGTACGGCAGAAGTTGCCCTCGATCGACTTAGCCAGGGACCAAAACGCTTTACTACCCGAGGGGTAAGAGGCAAGCTTCTTCCCAATGCGGCCTATGTGATCGAAGCGAGCTGTCTTTACAACCTTCTTGCAGGACTTGGCGGCTTTATTAAAGGCTTTCTTCTTTTCGCGCGTATTACTAGCTTTGCGGGATCGAGCTTCAACCCAAGCCAAATATGCTTTGTATTTTGATGCCACCGCATCACGACATTTGGCATTAAACCACGGGCGAGCTTTGCCGGCCAGTGATATGTCAGAGAAGGGAATAAAATACTCCATACCCTGACGAAGCACATTGGTCACAGCATCCGCGCAAACTGAGGGGTCGCTAGAAGAAAAGCAAACCTGCCGCCAAGGATAAGATGCAAAAAAACAACGCATCTCATCCCAATCTGCTGATTTAAAACGCCAAATCCGCCGGGAGCCTTTTGGGCTTGGGTCGGGCGGAGAATACATCGACATAGATTCCACCACACAATGGTCAGAACTGCCAAGGGGTGGTGTAACCGACACCGAGTAACTGTCGGGATTTGTCGTCAGCAGAAGGTCCAAGCAATTGGCTGTTTGTCCGTCAGAGTCTGGCACTCTAGTGGCTTCCTGGACCAGTTGGGTGAGATCAAGTGTCAAGGCTAGCTTTCGCGCTTCTCGACCAGCGTGGTCGGTTTTCTCGAAAGGGAACAGCCAGTCCTCGTGGTGTGCGTTGAAATCACCAAGAACCACCAGTTGAGCGGACGGGTATCGCTGTAGGGCCATGTCTGCCTTCTCAATAAGTTGGTCGATAAGCCTGGTAGTCTCCGCGTCTCCACTATGCGAACGGTAGACACAAGCATAGATGATTTTCTCTAAACCTGTATCCACCAGAACCCAAATGATAGAAAGGGTGGGGTCTTCAAGATCACGGAGACGCAAATAACAGATGTCATCGCGTGCATACATGCAAACACCCGCATGAGCCCTAAAACAATGTTCAAGGACATAACCCGGGTAAGCCAGGTACGCTGCGTCAGTTGGACGTTTTATTTGCGTTTCCGTGAGAAAGAACAGGTGCGGTTTTCTAGTCTCAAGATGGTGATGGACGGGGTCGAGATTAGAGTGCAAGCCTCTTATATTAGAGACGTGCACTAGGAAGGAGAGGACGTGCGACCGCTGTTTAACCTTTTTCCTGTTTCTTACTTTCATTTTGTCGTGAGGGAAGGTAATGTAACGAAGGACGGAAGTAGAACGAGATGCTGATTGCGAACCAAATGAGAAGAGTCAGGGCCTCACACCTCGGGATAGCCAAACCGGAGACCGCGGGGACGCCCGAGCCCCCCCAGGGGTGTCCATCGGGTCCTCTCGTCCGGGCGCCAACCGGCACGATGGCGCACCCCCAGGATTTTTCGCGAGATGGCGGGGCAGCCTTTTGTGAGTGGCTAGCTCACTACTCGGGCCCCCAACTATCTGCGGTCGGCCAGCGGAAGAACCGTGCCTCGGATCCCGCTGCTCTCCGAATCTGAATAACCGATGCATTGCCCTGATACATCTAAATTACACATTTCAGTAAAAGAGTTCCTCACTAAACCACGTCAGATTGTTTTCAACAAAGCTCTGCAACATTTTGGTGTCAGGTCTTGTTTGACACAGGATGTCGTCAGGATTTCCGAAGGCAAGCGCCACAAAGTTATCGTTGATGAAGATCTGGAATCCATTATTGCTGAATATCCAAACGTGACTTCATTGGGTGCTGGGAGTCGTCGTGTTGGACTTGCCAATAAGAAGAAGTAACTTTATTGTTTTGTTCGCGTTTTATAAAAATTCTGCTTGAGTGAAATCATGTATTAGGTACGTTAAAATGTTAGTGTCACTTGCTTTTTACATGCATCTGCTTTACTTCTCTGTTGTTGACTCTCATATCTATCTCATATCTATTCTCGTGTATAGTTAAGAAATATGCAGATATGTAGGTCACTTAGACTTTATTTTATTATACATTTCACTCACTTGTTCCTATAAATGGCACGCAAAACTCTTTGCCTGAGTCTCGTGTTTCCTGACAAATACAATTTCGGGGTCTTCAAGTCACGAGTGAATAGGTATATTCTAGGCAAGCGCGTCACATCCTAGATCGCATCGACGCTTACCATCAGGCGAGATAGTGGTCAAGCTCATGCCTATTTTCTATAAAAAAAAATAATGTTTTAGTGTTAATTTCTCATGTCATATTTTATACAAATTACTTGCGATATCAATGTCACTATTCAAATTGTCATCTGTCAACCTATTCTGTGTTTTTCTTTTCAAAAGTTTAACGGCTTTGGCATCCAGCATCACTGTGATGATCGGCCACCAGCGCTTTGGATGACCAAAGGCATACAAATAGCGATGAGGCGTAGGGACAAAGCATTTTGCAAATTTAAGAGAGATCGTCAGGACAACAATTATAAACTTTTTAAAACTTCTTCTTCCAACCGTTCACTTGTTTGTTCTTCTCATCGCTTCAATATTATTCATGTTTATACTATTCTTTTCTGGAACGCCCTTCCCTTAGACATCGGGATGTCAACCAGTAGGTATGCATTTAAAAATAAATTACGAAAATTTCTTACAGAGCAAGAAGCTGCCTATTAAATTTTAACAATTGTCCATAACAGCTATTGTTTACTTCAAATATCTTTATTTATAGTACTTATTTTAGTAGAATTTATATGCATGTATTTATTAATATATAAATTAGTTTATTCGACGTATTATTATAATAACTCATAATTATTTGTTTTTTACACTGGTTGTGCATCCTACCTCTTACTTGTCTCTACATCATCTAAAGGTTGATTGGTAGAAAATGCCTAAGGAATTAAGTTCCCCCTTTGTACAATTTGTACAGAAAGTATAAAATAAATAAATAAATTCATACCCATAGAACAATACAGGAACTTATCAGTTTTTTATGTAACAATTTTAGCTATGCGTTAAACACATTAATTATATGCATTCCCGTTAATCCCACATGAAAAGCTAAATACTTGTGTTACGAGTTATCGACTCATTACATACGCAAGCTTCGAAATCAGTTCAAACCTGTACATCTCTACCGGTTGACAAGAGTTCACACTGCATAATGGTAGGTATTTTTAAGGCTTAACTTAAAAATACCTACCATTATGCAGTGTTGTGTGTCCTAAAAAGGTTTTTCAATAGAACAATAAATCTCAAAATCCCAATGTCCACTGTCACATTATCAAACAAAGCAGCGGCGAGACATTGACCTGTCGGCTTAACTAATTCCTCGTCCTCCCTCGAGAACACTTTTGTGCTGAACACGGTTCTCCTCTCAGTCCGGACGATAAATCCAGGAGGGCTAATAGTGGCTAATAAATGGCCGCTAAATATTACCCATTTGATACATTTGGAAGACAGAACCCTAATGGAGTTAGCTCCAAAGCTTTTGCTTTAGGATAAATTTTTGAATAACATTTTATAAGTTTTTTTTATGTTAAAGTGGGAACAAAGTACCTTAAAATGTTTTCGGTAGGGGTTTTTTTCACCATATATACGCCAGTGAAATAAATAATTGAAAGTGAATTGTATAATCTTAAAGACAACATGGGCGGCGTTGAATCTAGCTATTCTGAAAAAAAGCTACTGGTGTTGGTAGTTACTTATATATAAAATTGTTGGTTATGCCTACACACTATTAACACATATCCTAAGGCAATGGTTATTTCAGATTGTGTAATTAATTTGGAATCCAGTCCCTATCTTTATTGCCAAAAGGGTATTTCGGATGTAATCGAGTTTGTGCTATTATGGTTTTTACAAGGTTGGATTTGTCTTGGTAATCACAATATCCTAGGATAATTGCCATTAATCAAAATGGTGAATTTTGGATACCATAATGTGAGCTTCAAAAACGAATTTATAACAACGACAACTTACGTGTTTACATATAAATTGGAATGACAAATTGTAAAACAATTTCTTTCAGATTTATGTTTTTGCTGTCGGGTTTTTTGTTTCATAATTTTGAGGCTTTCCTACAAACAAAATCCAGTTATTTGAAATTGATTGAATATTTAAAAATACATTTATGTGGTTTCTATTTGGTTGGACAGAATTGATGTTGTGATATTTTGTAACATTTTTTAATAATGGATGTTCTTTCCATTTTCTTTTGTTTTATGTGACTAGATAACGACAAATACAACTCATACATTTTTATATTTTCCTATAGCTTATATACACCCTAATACTGCGCACTATCGGGATCTTATTCCTAAAATTACCTTTTTTGTTCTCGTAGTGAAAAATTGCTCAACGCATTCCCGCCGGGGGTTCTCAAATGGGCAAATGCGTTAGTTTCTCACGCCAACGCGCACGGAGCGTATGCGTGGGCATACCACGAGCTAAAAAAAATCACTGCGACGTACTACACCACTTCCCATGAGGGTCAATGGAGGGACCGTGTTACGACGTACCAGTCTTCCCAAGATTGCCAGAAAAAAATCTCGTAGTGTTAAGGCTGCCATCTGCGTCTGCTAGTCAATAATTAATTTCTGTGTGTACAATATGGTTTTGGAACAAATTGTGTTCTTAAAGCGAATTAAGATAACAATTTGTTAGTAAGAAATCACAAAACTGTCCAGAAAATATCCATACAAATCGGAAATTAATGTAAGCATTTTGTTCATAATTTTTTTACGGATACTGAAAACTTGGTGTATATCTTTATTTATATTGTCATTTAAACCTGACGTTGCGACTTCCTTTCAGAAACCATCATCACAGGATGACGATTGTCGTGTGTTATCACCGTTTTATATTTTATTGGGTACCTACGTTTAAATCAGTCTATTTATTTAAAATTAATATATAAAATTATAAACATTTAACACATGCATATCTATCTTAACGACCAAGCGTAATTTGTGAGTGTTTACAATCATTGTATAAAATTAATCACATTAATCACACGTGTTAAAGAATTAAATAAAGAAAAATCTATTTCATTATAACATATCTCTCTAGTTTGGTTTGTGTAAATAGTCTTTTTACACAAACCAAACTAGTCTTTTTGTGTAAATAGAACAATTCGATAGATATCAGATTAGAAGTCTATTGTATGCGCTTGTACGAGTTAATATTAAGTATGAATGTATGAAAATGAACTTACTCCAACTTGGTAGGTACCTACGTTAGTACACAAGCCTTAAAGACGCCAAAGCATCGAGAACTAGGTTAACGAGTCTCGATTTCTGGATCTTTACGGGCAAATATTTGCGAGATTAAGTTCATTCCGATCTTGCCGTTGTAATAATAGATTTGAACTCTAATGTATTAGTTTACTATAATAATATCAAGAAGCTACGCCATTTACACGTATCTTAAATCTATAGCGGGAGCCTTTGTGCTGTGAAGAACAGCTAAAAAAATTTAGCAAGCGCCACACCGTTATATCTGATTTGTTTTGAAAAAATAATTTACCTCAAGTAAAATATGTATAGCCTATAAGATTTGAAATACGCCTGTTAATAACAACCACATTTTCAAGCCCTCAGGTCAGAGATGTGGTTGTTTTTTATCGGGAATATTTTAAATCTTATAGAATTATGACATTGTGAATGCAAAAAATATAAAAAATACATATTATATTGCCTTACAAAGAGATCACAAATCGACAGCCTATTTATAATATTCTGTGAATCCATTTGGGTAAAGTTTATAAGATTAACATCTTTTGTGTATTTAAATTCAATGTATCAAATTTGTACTAGAGTAGTCATGTGTAACTTTGACCACAGTAAATGATCGCTAGAATAGTGTTCAACTCGGATCTCAAAGGCATAAATCTTCTATAACCCATAGCCTCGCTTTGGAGGCATGACTCACAGAATAATTCATACGTCTCAAAGGAACAAAGCGAGCGTAAAGGGACTATGTAGTACCGCCGTCTGGGACCACACATATGCGTATAGTAAGACGTCACATTTCAGACAATGTACGGCGACAAACTAGGCTTAGAAAGATTAACAAGATCTGATGTTGGCGTAAAATTATTGCTGTTAAATACTAAAGTTGAGGAATGGGAAGATTATTTATAATCTTGGGTAGGAATGATGAGATATATCTAAGGGAAATGGTATAAGTTTGTGATGCACTTGGGGTCATACATATCATTACTGCTTTTGAGTACTTTATCTAGTTTTCTTTCTTCTAATTAATAGGAAATTCGTACATACTGCAAATGGTATTTACATAAATTTGTAGGATGTCTATAATTTATGACCGTTATATACCTAATTGCATAAGTTGTTATGGTATTCAAGGATAACATTATTTTAAATTTAAATAGCTGTACCTATATTCAGTTAATCAAAAGTTGTTTTAGTAAAATGTAAAATGTGTAAAGTATAAGAATTAAAAATATTTAACTCTTATTTTAATTATAGTAAACGCGTAAAATAATTTTTAAGCGCAGTAATCAAGTCGATACAAGAGATTATAGAACTACTGAATTAATTAGCAATATATAGAGGCAGGATACACAAGGATAGGATTGCTTCGATGTAAATATTCTCATCGATATTGTAATGAGTTGTAATGATGAGCTGCTCGTCTCATTGTACTCTAATTGCGAATATTTGTTTTGTAATGTAAAATGCACTTTGATAAACAAAAGTTAACGATAACGAAACGATAGAAAGTAACTTATTATCAGAGGCCGGAGTAGTTTGATTTATTTTGGGCCAATGAAATCAAACGTGTGCGTTAATATGGATGTTAATATTACCATTTTATGCTCCATATTGGCATTTACGATGTATTTTTTTTATTTGGGTTTTTGTTTAAGTTAAAGTTAACCGATACTCTTTTAATAATAAAAAATGTGTTTTGCTTAGTTTTTTATTTGAAGTATTTTCGCGAGACTTACTTGTTTTACTGCGATAAAATTACGTGAACTTTACAAATTTACACAAAATAACTTACCAAAGTTTCTTTACTTACCAAAGATAAATATTATGGGAACGCAAAGGGAACAAACAAAAACATTTTTTTATTGGGCATCAATAAAGAACAATTTAAAATAACTCAATCGCTCTTTCTAATTTCGAATGTAGAAATACTTTTATAATAATATCTTTAATCTTATGAATTGCCGGGACTTTCTGGGAAAAAGCAAATCCATGATATTTATGTCATGATGTAAGTACGAAAAATCAGAATACCTACTTTCTAATAATGATATGAGTGTTATTTATATCCCGTAATTTTGATATAAGTTTATAGTTAAAAAAACAGAAAATGTTACTTATACAGTTTTATTTTCAAATCTATTTAGTGGACAATTCAATTTCTAATTGAATTTCTGTATTTTTAAATCATGCATTTGTTTCATATTAAAACAAATTATTTTCTCTTTTCATTAAAACCTTCTCTCTTTTTTATCCACAACTCATGCAATATCTGGTCCTGAAGTATATTTATCGTGCTGTTTGATTCTTGCATCTATCTCGCTTAGAAAATTCTTGCTACCTGAAAAGTAAAGTCACGGCGAGCCCTAGAACTTTTCCGTATATTTAATGACATTCTTATTTTACTAGACACAGTGATAAGTATTATCATTTAATTTTATCTTGTTATAAATGGTAAAAACATTACAAAAATATTTTTGTATTGTACTTTATGTGTTCAAATTTTCTATAATACTTTAAAAATCTGTTTTAATTTTTTAGACAAGTTATATCATAAATTTTGTTATTGTGACGTTGATGTTTCCTGTTGTCTGTCTGTATGTCTATATGTCCTTCTATAAGTCAAGAGCGGGTAGACTTATTTAGATGAAATATAGTATGTATATGGTAAGAAAATGTGATTGCGCAAATGATAGGCTGTGTCATATAGTTTCATATAGGTCATCACCTTATAGTCCTAACTAATATTATAAATACGAAAGTGAGTTTGTTTGTTAAACTTTTACGCCTTAACTACTCAATCGATCATCATGAAATTTTGCTGACACTTTGCCAGGAAAGTAATTTTTATCTAGAAAAACATACTGTTCCCGAGGGAGAAAAATAAAACTTTTAATCGGTAGTCTACTTTAAAGCGACTGAAGCTGCGGGTAAAAGCTATTATAGGTGTATAGGCCGGATTATGTATGTGTATTGCCCCGAAAAATGTGTAGGGGCTGAAGGAGGAAAGTGTCCTACATTGCAGCTTGCAGGATGATTTTTTTATGTTATAATATTTCTTACATTCACAACAATTAGCCTAGCCCAAAGTAAACACTGTAAGGCTAGTGTTATGGATGCTAGGATAACGAATAGACATACGTATATGATAGATAGATATGTAATATTTATATAAATATACTCGGGTACAAATGCTCGTAATTATCATATAAACATCTGCCCCTTGCGGGATTCAAACCCAGAACCGTAGGTGTGAAAGGCAGGATTCCTACCATTACACTAAACGGTGTTACAATGATAATAAAGTACAATGAACAGGTAGATAAATGTTAAATTTTAAATATTTTATTTTTTGTACTAAAATAAATATAGTTACTTTACGTTCATATTTAATAATTATTAAAAACCCAAAACACTCAATGTATCGAGCACACAACTATATGATACTGTAATTATTTTAGGCTTTTATTAGAATCGTTGTCTAAGTGATAGTTAAAAAAAATCACATTTCGTAATCTATTTTCCCCAAATTGGATATAAAAGCTGTCATTGCTTACGGCAATCTTACGGCATTTTTTTTCTTAGCAACTTCTTAGCAACCGACGTCTATTTGGAGTGTGGCGATTTCGAAAAGTTTAAGTGGCCATTAGCGAAGTTGTTTACAGCTGCCCCCGAGGCCGTTCGCTCCTAGGGCTCTGTTACTGGTAATGTTATTGCAAGCCTTTGGAATAATGAAGCTTAATGTATTGAAACTTCTATAGAATTAAAAGTTATAGGAGAAACCATCCCACGCGAAGGACTTATGTATGTTTGATAAATTGGGTTCAACCTCTTACCTACTTAGGCAAAATCCATGCTGATTTATCTCATTATAATGATTTTTTCATTATTTTTAAGCTATGCTTCTAAAAACCACATCTTAGTAGCCGATCACGTACACAGGCATTGTAAAATGCTGAAATGTAACTTGAAATATATTCCATACTAGCTGACCCAGCCACGCGTTGCTGTGGCACAGTAATTTTAATTTTCTAAAATAAAAGATTTTTTCTAAAAATAAAAGTAGCCTAAGTTACTCCTTATAACATCAGCTACCTGTCAATAAAAGTCCCGTCAAAATCGGTCTAGCCATTTCAGAGATTAGCCGGAACAAACAGACAGACAGACAGACAAAACTTGTATAAACTGTTATTTTGGTGTACGTACCGTATATATATTCATATGCATGTAGTAAAAAACGATTATATCAATATTACAAATAGACACTCCAATTCTATATTATAAATACGAAATTATTCAACCGTCAATCATAACGTAATATAAGATACGCGTTACTGAATTTTTTGTCGCAAACAAGATACTAACAAGTACGTAGATAAAGTATAGACTAGTATATTGTTCATTTTAATAAATGGGTGTTTTATAAATAATTTGTAATAACAACTTGCAAGAGCAAATTTTAATATGTTCACTAAAATGAATATACAGAGGACACATAGTTTTATGAATAATGTATATTAGTATTATGGAACTTCTAACATCCAGTACCTATCATCTATGAATGGAATCCAATTAGTAGCAAACTACCATTCAAAAGTTAGTGCTGATTAGAGTTGATTCGGTTTTGGTTTCTGCTTTAGGTATTGGTAGTTACTAAATCAGCATCAATGGGATGTAATAAGAAAGAGATATAAATTGACTATAAAGATATTTCCCAACTAAAAAAAGATATAACAAGGCAAATACGAACTCTTATAGGATTACCACGGTGTTTGCCAATTTGAAATTCATGCTAAATTGGTCTACGATACTTTAAAATATCAATATTAAGAAACGTAAAAACAAATGCCTATTGGCATTACATTGGCTAATGGCATTAAAAATAAAGGAGTATTTAGGCATTAACCAGCTTCCCTTCCCCGTGTTTTATTTACGTCACTTTACTTTTTAAGGATATTTATAATGGGTTAAACACAGTTTTCTCTCTTAAACCTTTATCCTTAAACCCTCATGGTAAGCGAAATGCTTGTTTTATAAGTGTATCCACGTCAACAATACATCGGTGAGGCTTGTTCTTTGCCCGCTTGCTTCAAAACTGGCATGAGATACGGCAGGTAAGACTACTGGACGGAAGTCCTGATAAAACGGCGGATTTAACTACAATTTTAACGCTTGGCAGGTGGGTTGGAGATCGCATTAAAATACTATAATCGTAAAATGTTTTGTGGTCTAAAGGAGGTGTATAATGATTTCTTCCAGTATAATAAGTCGCCTTTTACGATAACCTGAAGTACGAAGGGTTGGTGCTATTCTACTCTGCCGGACACCTTAAGGCTTGTGACGGGGTGCAGCCGGAGAAATAAAAGCACTCAAAGTCACTTTAGTTTTGTATTTATGAAATTAAGGCACAACTGAAACAATTATATAAAAAAAGGTAAATTACACTGAATACAAAAACAATTTCACATTTATCACTAAAAACATATTATAAAAGGTAGGGCTACTTACAATAGTGCCTTAAAGAAACTTATAGACTTATAAACAGGAACTGGTGGTACAGAATATATATACAGGAAAACTTGTGAATTATGCTTATGAGCTTATTATACTTGTAAGCTTATTATAACTGCTCAGTTCTATAAATATATTTAAATAATTTGTTATCGGTGAGTCAACCACTCTACGCGCTGACTCTGGTAAGAATAAACTTCGAACAAAACAAATAAAAAGAGACAGACAGTAAATTTTAAATAGGAAACAGAGACAGACAGTAAATTTAAAACAGGAAACGAAGAGAAAAGAAAATATGAAAAATGGCCAGAGAAGAGCGCAATGAAAGCAACGAGTCGCCAATATAGCTATGGCGCCTCGTTACAGGCTTGTCGCACACACGCACTCACGCAGGCACGCACGCACACACGCACGCACTCACGCACACACACAAGTGTTTTAATATTGAATGTTAGCAATGCCAGATAATTTCGGTTTCACAAGTCTTAAATAGAAATAAATGGCAGATAACTATCTGAATCTTTATTAGGAACTTGTGAAACTGGCCCGATTTTTAAATGTTTATGTGTTATGCATTACGCTTCTGTAGTTTAACTAATTATAAACTTAACACAGTTGAAATAAAGCAGGGAAAATTACACTGACTGGTTGTATGTGATACATACGTTTGTTGTCGGTGCTAAATATATTCATATTTATACAAGGTATTGGTATCTCATAGTAACATAGCAGTCAATAATCTTGTGTCTGTTGATGGTAGACAAGATTTGAGATGTAAAGTCTTCAGAGATCTCAGCTGATATGAATTTGATCAATGACTAAGGACGTGACAAGCTTACTAAGATATCTGCCACCTTCGAATAGAATTCAATCAGTGACCGCACCGAACTTTGGCTCAGAGGCTGAATATGCTGCAAACTAAGCAGTTATCAGGAAGCCTATAATGGCTAAACTCAACTTATTCAGCGTCGTCACCTGCATAATAGTCGTTACTGACGTTCTGTTTGGTTAAGTCTATTTAAGTAAATTAGGTTCTTGTGTCGGTTCTTTGGATGGTTTCAAAACAGAATCATCTGAGGAAATCAATGAGCCAGTGGTATTTGATGCATTGAATGTTATTATTGCTAAAATGAAAATTTTAAACGATAATACCTCCACTTTTTGTACCGTGTTATTAAAAGCTTGTTTTACTATATAAAGCTAAAGGTAGGTGTGAACATTAACTTAAGATTAGCTGGCTAAACCTAGGTTTATCTTCGAGGAGGTGTTGATGTTAGTTTCTTCTATCTTTAGCCGGCATAACTAATCTAACCTAACCTAACCTAAGCATTTTCCCAAAATTTCCTCAAAAATCGACCTAAAAATCACTGTTTTTCACTTATAACTTTTTTCGGTTTCAACCGATTTTCTTTTCCAATACACCATTTTGTAGATCTTGCTGAATCCTAAGTTTTATTCAGACACAATTTTCCCATATTTTCTATACTTTTCGAGAAATAAATTCCGGAAAATCACCCAAAATACACCCATTTTCACCCAAAACTAAAAACCTTATATCTCGAGATCCACAAAAGATTTCTCTATTCTGTTTGGACAATTATATTGCCCCATCCAACCCCTCCATTATATTTTTGCACCATAATAAAACTATTAGAAATAAGTACTTTTATATACTATAAACTTTTATACTTTTTATTACTTTTTAACACTAAAATTTCATCGCTAATTCTATCTTTCGGTTTCAACCGATTTCCATAATTATAGTTTTATATTATAGACCTTAATAATACCTAATTTTAATCCTAATAACTTTTCTTTATAACTACCTTAGTTCGAGAAATAAATAAGTTTGAAATTCCTTAAAAATACACCTAAAATTTTTCATTATTAAAAACCTTATTTTTCCCAAACCACATAAGATATCCTTACACTGTTTGGATATAAATACCTGGCTACCCAAACCCTACAACATATTATTGCACGAAATAAATCAAATAATAAACACAGTTTTTATTCAACTTATAATTTCAAAAATTTTTCTACCCAAATACGACTAAGTTATAAAAATCACCAATCATGCATAAAACCCAAACG
The DNA here is from genome assembly GCA_927399485.1 of Calamotropha paludella. NCBI lineage: Eukaryota > Metazoa > Arthropoda > Insecta > Lepidoptera > Crambidae > Calamotropha > Calamotropha paludella. The sequence continues at coordinate 6,435,272 of OV656808.1, read as the reverse complement.
CGCTCCGGCGCGGCTCGAAATAAAAACAAACCAGAGCCCATTACACCAATAACATCCGAAGATCAACCTATAAAATTCACAAATGATCCAAATACACAAAAACCTCCTTCAACAACTAAATCATCCTCATCTGCAACGACTTCGGCTCCTACCCCTTCTAATTCAATAACAGTTGATAAAAACAGCATCAACAAATATCTAAACATCGATTTCTCAAATGATCCAATAGAGGCTCCAATTCAAATGGTTGTCACCTCTGCTGTGGCAATCCTAAGAACAATAAAAACTGTTGAAAATACTAACTTCAAAGATATTAAGAGTAAATTAAATACACTAGCAACACAAATAGTTAAGGCTACTGCAGCTGAAACAGTCGACTCTTGTGAACCCAAACGTGAGTTAGAACTCACTGCTGACAACCTCAGAAAAATAATAAAGGACGTTATCTATGAAGAAATAAACCCCAATAAATTTCCCCACCTATATAACTGTCAAAATAATGCAACAGTCACTAAAAACAATAACTCTGTACATACCAAACAAAATAACTCCCCACATACTAAACAAAATAACTCCCCACATACTAAACAAAATAACTCCCCAAATACTAAGCAAAATACCATCGAACCCACCAAGAAAATTACCAAACCGGCTATCATCGTCACCGTTCCAAACGCCCAAAATAAACTAGAAGCCACTTCCAAGTGGCAACAAAATTGCACATCTCAAAACGTCCCGTACACCCCAGTAAAAGTTCAAGCACTCTCCAATAATAAAATTAGGGTTGAGTTTGAAAACTCCGCCCAGTGCTCCGAGACAATAACAAAATTAAATAAAAATCCCGAAATCAAAGCAGAAATGGCCCGCCTATTACAACCTATGCTTATCATAAAAGGGATACCAAAAGAAATACCATTTGAGCACCTTAAACAATATGTCACAAACCAAAATCCCTCTATCCAGAACGCTTTAAGCTCTCCAGACGAAGAACTTACGGCCTGCGTTGCCAAGAAAAACAAAAACACCAATCTATACAACGCTATTTTCCGCGCTACACCAAAAGTATGGAGGAGTGCCATTTCTCTGGAAAGAGTCAATATTGACCACCGCCGTATCTTCATTGCTGACCACCCACCTCTACTACAATGTTCCGAATGCCAATGGTTCGGTCACACCGCGAAAAACTGCGAAGATCTTTATTCCCATTGCAGCCACTGTGCGGACAGAGACCACTCTTACCAAGATTGTCCTAATAAATCAAAAGCCGAGGCAGCCAAATGCATCAACTGCTTAACACAAAATGACATCAAAGAAGAAGACGACATTAAACTAAACTACAACCATTCCTCTACCTCTAACCTATGCTTCATCAGGAAATCTTACCTCAGCAAAATTCAAAACCGAATAAACTACGGTCCAAAATAAAATAAAAACAAATTCACAACTACAACAATCTCAACATAAACACACACAACCTTTATAAAATAATAATGAATAATATTACACCAACAAAATTACACTTCTTGGCTTACATAAACTATAAGACTAATATTAATAACACTTTTATTCTTTTCCCTTTCTTTATGACTTCTTTTTCTTTCAGTTTGTAGGCTCTCTTTGTACTTGCACTCGTGGCGAGAGGTATCCTTAGCCTCAACCCTCGGGTGCAACTACGTACTCTAACGAATACCCTTACGCAAAAACTTACAAATTATTGAATCAGTCTCACTATCAAAACAAATAAGAAACTAAAAAAAAAAAAAAAAAAAAAAAAAAAAAAAAAAAAAAAAAAAAAAAAAAAAAAAACCTAACCTAACCTAACATGATATCGAACTTTAGTTACTTCTCGAAGATAAACCTAGGTTTAGCTAACCGAACCTTTTTTTTTTTTTTTTTTTTTTTTTCGACGAGAAATGCGCCTTATGCATACTCCGTTGTTTGGGTAGACATACCCACTAAAACTCGTCGTTGTGCCTCCATACTGTCCTGTAGCCTTGTGGGTCCCTTTGTTGGAAGCACCACTTTGGCTGGACAGCCAGCCCGCTACGGGCCCCTTCACCGTCGGGCGATGCCTAGGCACAAATTAGGCATCAACCGACACCCTCCGAATGGCGCTGAACAACGGGTCTACCCACCTACGCTGCAGCGCCCTTCGTCTCGTCCGTTAGGGGTCCTCCCTTCGTTGAGGACTATGAACCCTACCGGTCTGCCATCTCCCAGCACCTTCCTCATTTGAGGAGGGGTGGAGACGGCGTTCTCCTGTATCAGGAACTGGGTTTCCCTACATCGGGCCACCCCCGTCTGCTCCAGGCTCTTTCGAGGGGTTCCTTCCTCAAATTGAGATACGCGCCGCGAACTGGCGCCATCTCCTGCCTGGTCGCCTCCTGCGGATGAGCACCGCGTTGGCGTCGCTTTCTCTCCCTCTCTCAGCGGTCTCCTTCTGCGAAATGACATCTTCGCAGTAGGAGACCGCTGCCTCCCACGACCTCTCGGTTGCCACCATGGCCTTAGCCACTGCGGCCAGCGAGAGGTCACTCCCTATCGCCGCCACCAGAGTGCCGCGCTGCGAGGACCATGCCGGGCACACCTCCAGTGTGTGCTGTGCGGTGTCCTCCGCAGCGCCGCACTCGTGGCACGACGGGGTCGGCTCCCTCCGTATCCGGTGCAGGTATTTACCGAAGCACCCATGCCCGGTAAACACCTGCGCCAGCCGATAAGTAACCGATCCTTTCCTCCTCCTAATCCACTCCCGCAGTACTGGCCGTACCGCCTCGAGCGTCCTCACCCCCACCGATGGGTTCTGTGTGGACGCCTCCCAACGCCCCATCAGTGTCTCCTCCGCTTGACGCCTCACATTCGCTAGCTCCTCGGGGGTCGGTGTTTCCCCCCTGTCTCTTGCTACCCTTCTCTGCATGTAGACCTCCTTGAGGATCTGGGCCTCTAATTCCCAAGGGGGGGTACCCGCTAAAACACAGGCCGCAGCCCAGGATGTTGTGCGGAACCCCCTTATTACTCGGGTTGCTACCACTCGTTGAGGCCTCCTGAGGTTCCTCCTGTTCTTGGCGTTCAGTCTGTCCGCCCAGACAGGGGCCCCATAAAGAGCCATGCTCCTTATGACGCCAGCGTACAATTTACGGCAGCTGGAGTCAGGTCCACCCAAATTCGGTAACAATCTACCTATTGCCCCTGCAGCGCTCACCAATTTTGGGGCCAACTCTTTAAAATGCCGCTGGAAGTTCCACCGGCAGTCCAGTGTTAACCCCAGGTACCTAATGTGGGGCTTGAACTGAAGCCGCACACCGTCCACCTCCATCGTAGACCCAACAGGGGGCGCTCTTCTTGGGCCGTGGAAAAATATAGCGTCCGTTTTGTCCAAGGCCAAACCCATTGCCCTGATGCGTTCAATCACCAGGTCTGTTCCTACCTCCGCCAATCTCCTCGCCTCTGCGAAACTCGTGCCTCGAGCGGTGATAAGTGTATCATCTGCATAACAGATAAGCCCCATCCGTGGCAAGAGCTCCCCCCGCAGCAACCAATCAAAGCCCATGTTCCACAGGAGCGGTCCCAGCACTGACCCCTGTGGAACTCCGCAGGACATCTTCTTCGCCGCTATCCGTCCGTCCGAAGCGATAAAAAGAACCTCCCTATCCGCCAGGTAATTTTCAATTATTTTCACCAGATATTGTGGTAGTTGGTGATACCTTAACGCCCTCCTTATGACTTCATAAGAGAGGGTGTTGAAGGCATTTTTAATATCAAGGGAGACTGCTGCCACCCCTTCCCCTTTGGCCTCCGCCTTATCGATTTCCGCCCTTAATGCCATCACTGCGTCCACAGTAGAGCGCTGCCTCCTGAACCCGAATTGATTGTTCGAGAGATTCGGGCCCTTCACCTCCATGTGCTGCACGACGCGGTCGGCAATTATCCTTTCCAGTACCTTGCCGAGCTCGTCGAGCAGCACTACCGGCCGATATGCAGATGGAGAGTCTGCTGGTCTCCCCTCCTTCCTCAGAAGGCAGAGCTTCCCCGATTTCCATGATTTCGGAAACTCTCCCCTCTCCAGGCAGGAGCTGTACAGGTCCTGAAGAGTTTCCCCGAGATGTTGGTGGGCGATGGAGATCAACTTCCCATGAATGCCATCAGGGCCTGGGGCTTTCTTCTTAGCCCGAAGACGGTCCATGGCTGATGTCATTTCTCCCTCTGTTACCGGGATGAACCCGGTATCGCCTCCTACTGGAAATTCAGGAGGTGGAGCCATCAGAATGCGCGTTGCTGGGGATTCCGCTGGAAACAGTCCCTCGACGATTCCACTCAGCAACTGCGGGTCCATCTGGTTCATGGCCGGCGCTTGATTCCGGAGCCTACTTCTGATCATCCTGTATGGCCTACCCCATGGGTCCCTGTCTAGCTCCGACAGAAACTCCTGCCAGACATGATCTTTGGCCTTACGGATGGCCACACTTAGCTCCTTCTTCATATCCTTGTGTAGAACGGACAGCCGCTGTTCCTCTCCTGATTCCTGTGTTCTACGCCGCCTATATCTCTGTAGGGCGCGTCTTGCTCTGAGACAATTGGCCCTCAGGATCCCCAATTCCGCGTTCCACCAATATACCTTGGTCTTATTGACCACCTCCACTACCCGCGGCATCGACGCATCTGATATTGCTGTGAGTGACGCCTTCATCTCCTCTACCCTTTCATTAATGGGCCGCTCCGCTTCGTTCAGGTCCTGCCTGTTCCAAGCCTCAACAAGAGCCGCCTCCTCCGCCAGACTTTTGTCCAGCTTGGTTAACGCCCATCTGGGGAACCACTTTTGCATTCCAACAGCTCGTGGACGACCCCCCCCTGCCATCCTCCCCTGCCGGACCTCGAACCTGATGTAGGGGTGGTCCGACAGGGATTCCTCCTTCGATAGTACCCTCCAACCTTTCACTAGCGTTGCGAGGGCTGGGCTGGCGAAGGTGAGGTCAACCCTAGACCCTCCCCTCCCTCTTACACAGGTAAAGGCCGTGCCCCTGTTGAGCACCAACAGTCCTAATGCCGAGGCCCATTCCCCTACGGCTTCTCCTTTCGGGTCATTAGAAACAGAGCCCCAAGCCACATTCTTGGCATTAAAATCTCCTGCCACCAGCACTTGTCTTGGGGCCATGCGCCGTACCACTCCATTGAGGAGATTCAGCCAACGCTCCAGTTCTGACACCCTTCGATTTGGTGAAAAATAGGTCCCAAGGAGCACCTTATCCCCCCAACCTACCGCTACATAGCCCGGTCCCCTTTCTAAGATCGTTAGGGGTAGGGCACCAGTAGCCGTGGACGGAACTACTATGGCCACCATATCGTCAACGGCACTGACCCAGTTGTGCCTTTGTGGGACGCAATATGGCTCAGAAACCACCGCCACTTGAATCTTCCACTCCGCCAAGTGCTGCAATAGGATATCCTGTGACCTAGCGGAGTGATTTATATTCGCCTGGAGAAAGTTTACGTGATGTTGTCCTGGCATTATGTGGAAACGTAAACTAGCTCCTCTTCATCCGATGCCGCCCTCCTTTGGGGCATTGTGGTTTTGGAGACCTGCTTGCCCTTTACCACCGGTGGGTTGCAAGCTTTGCTCCCCATCACGTGATCCGCCTTACGTTTTGCCGCCGAGCAAACCGCACACTGAATATCGGCGGCACAGTCCGCCGCTTTGTGACCGTTCTGCCCGCATCTGAAACATGCGGCCGAACGGTCTACCTTGTCAGGGCATAACGCACTAAGGTGTCCCTTTGCCATGCAACGATAGCACCTTTTTGGTAGGACATCCAGTGCCCGGATATGTGCCGCACTCCAGCCCACCATTACTTTGCCCGTCTCGCTAAGCACTTTTGCCGCCGCTACTGGGCATTTTACAAGTGCCCACTTTAGACCATCCGGTGCCATCCGGAGAGTACCAACCCTTATTTGGTCCACCGGACAGCCTCCTTTCTCTGCCAGAGCCTCTTGTAGGTCTTCTGTCACCACGGAGTCATCTAGACCGTTTACCCGCAAATCCACACACAGCGTCGGTCTGGACACCGTGGCAATCCCCTCTAGGACCACCCGCAACTTCCCAGCTAACTCGTTAGCCTTTTGGACGTTGTCGGTCCCGGAGACCTCGATCATCCTTTTCCCCGCTTGGGTGGTCTTGATGGTGACCCCCTCAATGCCGAGTTCCGCCAGCCTCACCTCTTTTTTTGCTTTGGCTATCGCCTGGGCATAGGTTGCGCCGGCCTCTGCTGCCTGCTCAGGGATAGTCAGAACAACTGCCGCCGTCTTAGGGGGTGATAGTTTAGGGCCCCTTGTCCTTTTCTTCTGCTGTGGCCGAGCCTGTGATTTCCAAGGGGTTGCCACCGTCTGACCTTCGGATTGCTTGCCCGCTGCCGCCGCTTGAGATTTTTTGTTTTTGGCTTTTTTTGCCACCACGTTCCAGGGCAGCTCACCCCCCGTGCTTGTCTCCTGAATCTCCATAGTGGCTTGGCCACTCACTGCCTGTTGAACTCCCGCTCTGGGGGCAGAGTGTGGTTCCGCCCGCTTCTTCTTCTTTTGCGTCTGTGATTGCGCCTCTTCTCTCTTTTTATCGGCCGCCAGTGGGGGGCGATGCCTTGGCGCCGGTGGAATTCTTCCGTCTCGCTCGAGCCCTTCCAGGCGGGCGTCGACCATGGTCCTGACAGAGCTTATCACCTCTCTCCTTATCGCCTCTAGGAACTCACCGGGGTCCCGCGGGCACCATCCTGGGCTCGCCACTGAGCTCGTCCCTGGGCCGTCTTCCGGCTGCGGAGCACTCTTCTGCGGCGAGGCCCTCTGTGCTGTCAGCTCATTCACATATTGGCTCAGGGATTTTACCTGAGCCGTGAGCCGAGTGACCTTGTTGCTCAGAATATCATTCTGCCTCTGCAACTTCGTCGTCTCCTCCGTGGCCGTGAGGTTCCGCCACTTTTCCATCACCCTTTGGATGCCCGCCGATGATGTTTTGATCGCCTGCTTGCTGAGCACTTCAAGTTGCGATTTTCTTTCATCGCCTTAAACATCTCAAGGATGTACTCCTGCACTTGGCCATACATTTCGTTCGCTGTGTTTACTTCTGGCGACTGTCTTCCACTTACATTAGCTAGTTCCTCGAGAGGTGTCGGAGCCGCTTTCTTTTTGTAATGCTCCACCTGACTTGGCCTACTCGTCTCCATTTCCTCCAAGTAGAAATTTTCATTTTTCTTCTTCAGCAGCGCCTTGGCCCGACTCAGGCCCATCTGCTGTCCCGTTGTTTGTGGTCTACCCCTTTTTGCCATCTGCAACCTCCCTTGACCCTTCGGATCTGAGCACTCCACATCAATGTCCTCAGAATCCGAGGAATCAAACGCCACCTCCTATGAGCGCTTCTGGGGAGCACTGATACTCCTACTTCTTGACTCGGCTCTCACCGAGTCCATGGACACTGGCCTGCTTGACCCGCTGGCCGAGTATCCTATGTCTTCTCCGTACATCTTGGGTTATCTCGAGGTTACCGTCTGGATACCCCAGATACCCGAAATCCGTTTTAAACTTGCCAATGACTGAAGAGTGTTTCCGGTTTACAACCAGCCAAACTTCCAACACCTTAAACAGCACCTTCTAAAAGCGACTCCCCTTAGCGAGATTCGCTCCCGATTACCGGTGCCGACAACAGCCCCACCTTCTGAACACTAGTACGACAAAACGTCGTCCAGGTGGACAGAAAGTAAGGATTAAACCACACAACACTTCCCCCCTGCTGTCGCACGCCCTTATAAGGGCGGGAGCAGTTCCAAGAAAAGAAAATTCCGCGCACGGTTCTCTCAAAACTGAGAGAAAAGTGTGCGTTTGCCTTCCGGGACTACTCACTTACAAACAGAACTGACAACCACCTACAGAGACGTCTATATTCAGACCCCAAATACCTCACTACAGGATTTCCGTCTCTGACGTAACGCAAATCGTCGCATTCACAGTATTTCGCCTTCGAACAGGTATCCTTCACTGTTGGATGGTGTTGGCCGAGACTGGGCACTGCGTTACCGTGCACCAGTTCGTTTCCAGGACGCGCCGCGGGGAGGCCACCATCCAGCGCCCCTAGCTAACCGAACCTAAATCTTAAGTTGATGTTCACACATACCTTTAGCCGTAACATATATACACAAAGAATTGATAATTAACACAATTTAATGATTGCTTTTTAGAGAACTGCTGGTTTTTTTGCTTGTCTTGAATTTTATTTGTTCTCTAAAATATCTGAAATACTAGAATCGTAGCTGTTAGTTTCTTGTTACAGACAAGACTTGTTACACTTATAAATGAAGTTAAATTATTTATTAAACGAATCATCAAGGTTTCACGAATACAATCACAAAACAAATACAAAAATAACTACTTAATCAAGTGAAACCTTAATTAGAGGCGACAACGGCATGCGATATACAAAATAAAAGCAATTGCATTACAATTACACGTATTCACATGGTTACATGTTATAGAATGGTAATTCTATAATAGGTTAGATGACAAAAAAAAATTTTTGCTTTAATAGAAGCTCATTTCTATAATAAACAGACCGAAGAAATCGATTTTCCAATAACTTAAAAAACAAGCAACATTTATGGTATTGAATATTTTGCTCCATCTCTCTCTAGCAAAACGGAAATTTACATGGAGTTTATATGGCTGTACTAAACAGTGACGTCACTGTTGATGTCGGATCTCTCTGTCTAATCGCTTCCAAATGAACAACTTAAAATGCTTGTATCTAATGTATTTCTAAGCCGATTTTAATTCTGATTTCATAGGATTGTATCTTTTTCTACGGTCTTTTATGTCTTTTATATATATTATGACGAGACGTGAAAATTAAAATTCAGTCATCATCCCAATTATTGAAACCAACTTATCAAAGTACGTTCTTTAGTATTAACTTCGTTAAATTATATAGGTAATTATATAAATAAAGTTTTATTCGAATTTGAGATTGGTATGTTTCTATTCCCTTTTGTTTTAGATATGTTGTTTTGAAGCCTTTAATTTATAATACATGAAACTTAAGAAGCTCTATTTGAAAGATAGCAAATGTTGCTGAAGATCGGAACATAGGGACAGTTTTTCAATGTGTAGTAAATTTTATTTTATATCTGTTTACAATTATCACAATATATCATGAAGAATAATATTAAGTACTAGCTTTTACTCGCGGCTTCGCCCACATTTTTTTTAATAAAAAGTATGCTATGTTACTTCTAATACCTTCAAGAATATATGTACAAAGTTTCATGATGATCGGTTGAGTAATTTTTGCGTGAAAGCATAACAAACAAACTTACATTCACATTTATAATATAAGTAAACACCTATACTATAGAAAGAAATCTTTATCAAACCCACATGGAACTTAGCTTTCAATTGTTGACTAAACCAGAGAATTATTTTTCAATATTTAATAGTCACGACTATCTTTAATTGTGTGTTGGATGGCAAAAGGTTATTATGGATTTGAAAATAGCAATAAAATTTTGCGATCATTTATAAAAGCAAGTCTGTCGTCGAAGCTTTCGCTATGCAAATTCACTTGTTTCGTAATGGCTGCACGAAGCTTCTATCGGACGTAACGTCCGTAAACTGTTTGCCTTGAGCTTTTAGGTGTTTGCTAAACAAAAGATTAAAGTACTGTTACTTACAGCTTTTGTTTAATATTATTTTCAGTTTTGATACTCTGTATATAAATAAAACATTTACTTCTTATATATTCAAAAGAAATTAATTTTGTATGACATGTCACTGATCTTGTGAGTGGTGAGTCGACGCGTTCTCAGTACGCCTTATTTTCTTTTATGATTAATTATTATTCATGACATTCTATGAAGCGGAGAGACACATTATTTTATAGAAAAAAATATCAATAAAGGCACTAATTAAAAATATTAAACTAGCACATATGAATGACAACTATTATATGTTTATGAAAGTACATAAAGTATTTTTTTAAACATTCTTCTTTCTTCATATAGCTTAAGTAAGTGTTGTTCTGATGTATATCTACGAGGATTAAAAAAGGGCTAGCTTTACGTTTTTAATCTGTTATCTTTAAATTGTTGGTCTTAAATGTAATTAAATAAATATTATTGTAAAGTTTAATCTAAATTAATTTTGATTTTTTGCGTAAAAGCTGCTCACCAACTTTCGCCCTAATAATATTATAAAAGGACGGGTATCAGTAAAACATCACTTAATATCATATCGCTTTCCTCATAGAAGTAATTTTATAGAAACATTAACATTAAACTGCAGTGTGATTTCATTACATTTGCATAAAAGTAGATTTTCGTGTACTTATTACATACATTCATAAAAATATTAAGTTCCTTCATAATGCGTGATAGAACAAAATAAATTTTAATATAACTTATAGATATTTTATCAGTTTATTATTAACCTAAACATATAGATATATGTCGACTTTAGTTTTAAAATGAACATTAATAGCTTTTTTATTTTAAGAGTAGGTATACATATAGTATATTACCCAGGCCCTGAAAGTCATCCTAAATATTGGTAAAAGAGTTCTCTAGTCTCCCAAAAAAGATAGAATATTCAATGTTATACATTCTTGTTGTATTTGATTTGTATTATGCTGTTTGTGTTGCGAGAGTGGTGGTGCTTCGGAGATCACGTTTATCCCGTCCCCACTGTATCTGCAGTGGTTTGCATCCACCAATCAACTGAACCAAGGGATGGGAGCTACTTCCTGCCCCCGCCAGCCAGCGGCAGATGGGTGATCGTACCGTCGACATTACACATGCCTTGCTCTTCTGGGGGGCAATAGTGATGACTGCTACAATTGACCAGCAGGGCCTCGGCGAAATAAAGGAGTACGTCACAGTGGTTTGTAGTTCGGTCATATCGCTGCCTACGATCCATGCGCAAAGGCAAAGGGTTTCCAACATATCCTCGTCGTTTGTTGACAGTGTGTCTCGCAGAGCAATGTTAACAAATATGATCAATGGCGCGCACAATCATCTAATAAATTAAGCGGTTATATTAAAGTAATTAAGGCCGCTCAGAAAAAAATACTCAATCATATTCATAATGTATAATGCAAAAGCTGCGCTCCTGATTCATAATATTGTTACACAGAAAAACAACTAAAAGGTTTCGGAAAGTAATCAGCGTTTATGAGAACATGATATCGGAAATCTGTCACGTCGCGTCACATCCGCAACATGTGTTTATAATCGAGATTACGCGTAAAGCACCGTTCACATGACACGTTGATTGATTGTCGTGTACGACGTATTGCGCTACTGATTAAATTATGTCTTGTAAAGTGTATTTTGTGAATACGCTGTAGCTTTAAACCCGTCGCACCTGTAGGTAATGTTAACAATATAACACACCTTTACGCCGTACGTTGTACTAAAAAAGTATGTTCATATTTTTCTTGTTTTAGACTTATTTTTATTTTGCATTTAGATTTATCTCCCCTCTTATTATAAAGTACTAGCTTTATTTAGCACGCGGCTTCGCCCGCATGTATACCATTTTTTTTTTCAATAAAAAGTATCCTATGTTACTTCTAATACCTCCAAGAATATATGTACGAAGTTTCATGATGATCGGTTTAGTAGTTTTTATGTGAAACCATAACAAACAAACTTACATTCACATTTATAATATTAGTAGGGATTTACTAGACCTAGTATAAAATCTGGCGCTGTTATTATCTTATATTCCTTTTAGCAAGGATAAGTGAGTGTGTATAAATAATGATAATATTTTTTCTTACAGTCACACCAATTAGTCAAGCCCAGAAAAAGCATTGTGTTATAGACACTAGGGTAATAGATAGACATACATATATGTTACACAAAATATATATCACACAAATTAGTATGGTAAGTAGTTATTTATGAAACATACACTCAGATACAAAGGCTCGTATTTATCACACCAACAACTGCTCCGTCCAGGATTCGGACCCACAACCACTTTGGAAAGTAACGACCGCTCAGCTAAACCGGTCTTCAAAGTCACGGTATTAGTTTTAGATCATACAGAAAAATTATTTAGATGTTTAATTGCAATCCCTAATAGTTACTGCATGAACTATAAGTAAACTAATTGATATTGTAAAGAATAAAAAAAAGGTTTATTGTGTTCTCTTTAAAGTTAAAGGCCTGTCTTAAAAAGTCTCTGTAATGATACTCACACATTAAAAACTATAACAATAAAAAGTATAATTAATTGATTTTTCGTACGTTCATAAGTAATTGTGTAAAAACTACAATGTATACGAGAAAAATAAATAGGGATGCTTCAGCATATGTGAATGGAGCTTTACTTTCATACTACGTCTGTCAATATGGGCACTTTCGAGAAATTTTGTGAAAAATGAAATGATTTATTTTAATAAAAAAAAATATACGAAACATTTTAAAACAAAGCCCGTATGTAATCCCCTTAGCTATAAGCACGCGTCCTTTTCATGGGATATGAAACCGGCCCTTGATTAAATTTCAAGCCGTAAAAAATCATGGCACCCTGCGTTAAAGTAGGGCTGCGATATATACTCGTTCGAAACAATATGTCGATGTATTGTACCCTCAAATTTATAAAATCATATTTTGTTAATTACTAGAATTAATTAAATCATATAAAAGACTCTTTTTAAGTACTTTCATAAAAGGTTCACAGTAATAACTGTCATATGGTTTAATTTCCGTATAACGTAATATTGAGAGGTAAAAAAAAAAAATCCTATTCACCCAATTGGAAGGGCACTCACCTGGATAATGAAAAATCTCAGTTTGAGTCCCGCTTGAATCCTGACACAAGTCGATTTGTTTCATGTAATAACTTCGTTAATTAAACGTAAAGTTTATATCAAAAATTAAAATTAACTACGCGATTTAGTAGCTTTATGGTGTAGTGGATGTCGTGTTTGGCTTGTGTTTGTAGAGATAAAAAAACTTTCGCAAGAATCGGTCATCGGACCATCATCATCTAAACTGAGAAATATCTAAGATGGCCGCTTTCGCCAAAAAGGCGAAGGGCTTGTTAGGCGGGTAGGTATAATATGGTAATAACCTCCATTATTATTAATCACCTGTAAAGATATTTTAAGAGTACTCTATTACACCCCACGGCAAACCATTCGATGGGAGGTCACAGTTTTTATACTTATTGCTCCATTCAACCTTTTGTGTTTTCTTTTATAAATAAATTAATTTCGTAAGCCTTAAAACAATGTTTAGTTCTTAACGAGCAGAAAATGTACTATGAGTACTAAAAAACTTTTTAATACATAAATAAGTAAAACGACGAAAATTAATCAAGAAGAAATGCTAGTGCTCATCACATATGCATTTCCGAACCTGGAACCTTTGATGTAGAAACGCTACCGTTGCACCAGGCTGCCTCAATACAGAAGATAGTTTATAAGAAGGCCTGACATCGAAGACTAATTGATTATTTTCTTCTTATATTAATTTTACTATAAAAATTAAGCAGTGAATTTTTTTTTATAGAAAATGGTAAGCGTCGATGCGATCTAGGATGTGACGCGCTTGCCTAGAAGATACTTATTCACTCGTGACTTGAAGAGTGCCAAATTGTATTTGTCAGGAAACACAGACACAGGCAAAGAGTTCCACTCTTTAGCGGTACGTCTCGTAAAATTGGAACCAAAATTACAAAAAATTAAATAATCACATAGTTGTTTCTTCTTTATTGATTGTTCGATATTTGTAAAAATATTACACCTGATGTCGTAGGTATTATTAAAGCCTCTGGCGCCTTATCAGTCCTAAGTCGAAAGTCGCTAGCACACTGCACGATGCCTATCGCGTCAGGCCACGCCCCGCTCCATTCATTCAACAATGGCGCGCGTGCGCAAACAAGCAAGTGAGAGCAGATTGACAGTTGACATAACTGACATCAAGGGCGATTTTAAAACTAGTTGTTTATGATTGGCCGAAGTATAAATCGTAGTAAAATTCGAAGCCAATTAGGGGTTGTGTGGGCGTGTCCGATGCGATCAGTTCAAACGAATATTTCTAAAAAGTGGTAAGGCACGAGAGACCTCGATAGTACATCGATATAGAACATCAAGTGACAGGGCTCTGGCGTCAGCTTAAGATATACTTGGTAAAATCGACATATCTGTCAAGGTCTTGGTAGTTGATTAGAAGAGCACTCATCCGGATAGCGATCACCCGGAACACCCACTAGTTCGAGTCCTGCTTGATACTTAAAACAAGTTAAATTTTACTTGTAATATTCTGTTGATGTTAAAATCTAGCAAATCAATTCCTTAAAACAAAGAATAATATAAGATTAAAATCTTCAAGAGATCCTACAAATTAACTATTTTATTTATACATATCACACTCTCCCTTCATAAATGTTAACAGCATTAACGTTTTCTTTAATACAAACTTTCACGTTCCAAAACTTTAAAATAAAGATACTGATTCTTATAAAAATACAAAAGACTAAAAAATATTTCCATGTCCTACTTAATATTATAAATGTGAATGTAAGTTTGTTTGTTATGTTTTCACGCAAAATCTACCAAACTGATCATCATGTAACTTTGTACATATATTCTTGGAGGTATTAGAAGTAAAATAGGATACTTTTTATTGAAAAAAATTGCGGGCGAAGGCGAACTTACAATAGCTCAATTTTTTCTTAACTTTATCTCCCTTAAATACATCAAATTTTCAAAGTATATGGACTTGAAAGTTTGTATGAAACACAATTACGAAGAAATTTAAATTTCAAATAAACCGAGCACTTATACAATTGCATATGTCCTATATATTTTATTGTGTATATAACGATTTTAAATGAAGAAATAATGAAAAGCTTATTTCTCTATCGAGATTAAAGGAGTAAATTCTACTAATGCAGTAATCAAGTGGCTCCTTATTCGCGTGTCCTGTAGCAGTTAGCGTCGCATGGCGAGCAAAGCCAGAGTGCACGATTAGTTCGCATGCCTCTACGCAGTATTCCTATACGGAACGAATTTACGATGGTTTAATTAACCGATTTGCCTTGAATAATAGGGTAGGTAATGGAGTGACATAGAATTTAATGCTGTAAATTATTATATTTTAGGGTTATTTTTTAGGGGTGAGGTATTTTAGAGGTAATTAAGAGATTAATTCGTAAAATAATGATCGTACTTCTTCACTTTCGTTCTTTGGTAAGAGCGTGGAGATATTCATTTGTTGCTTAAGAAATCGAATAGACCTGTAGGATATTATTAAATGTAGGCCAGAGGGAAGATCTTCCTCCAGGCAAATAATTTTTGTTCAATAGATAAAGTTTAATATAGACTTTTTGACTAGCCTAAGAAATCATGTGCGTTCTTTTGGGTTGCTATGTTGTAGCCCTATGTTATATGCGGCCGTGTGCAGATGGCAAAACAATAACCAAACAATATTGCGTGGTAGGTTACATGTAGGTACAAGGCGAGACTCGTAGGGCAAGTCGTAAATAGGTGATAATGAACCATGTGAACGATTAAATGAAAGAAATAATACAGATTTGATAATATATTTGACGGAATAAACGAGTTCCTTATAATTATTTGTACTTACTGCGTTACGATTACAATATTAATAATAAAAAGGATTTGTCTATAAAATTATAATATATTTATACAATACAAAATATATTTTATGAAATAAACTGAATTTCACCGTATCTTAGAACAAGTATACTTAACTTTGAAGCATATTGTATTTTCAATATTATTATCAGTTAACATATTTTAAGTTCTATCACTTCTGTGCTTCTTGCAGATTGAAATAAAACCACTTTAACCGGATTAACTGCGCATTTATTATCGCACGTTTGTGACTCTCATATAAACGGGCAAACAAAGAAAAGTATAGGGACGCGCATTAAGGAACATGCAGCAGACATAAAAGAGAGGTCCGTCAGAGAGCCAGATAAATTGAAGCCCAAAGTCTGTAGTGTGTGAGCATGCTTGTAAAGGGCCCAACCACTACGTAATATTTGATTAACCACAAATCCTTGATAGAGAACTGAGGTTTATTTCTAGAATGCTACGCGAGGCTATCATTCTGATTTAAATAGAAGTGGAGGGTGGAGCGTTTCACCTGCTTATACCATAAATAATATATCGAACAAATACTCAGTACAAAACATGGTATATGGTATCTATATAATATAGTAGATATACTATAGTAAACAGTATGTAATAATAAATGTAAAATTCATGCCGGTGACCCTCTCCGAGATTATTTCGCCAGTTTTTTTCGGAAGAGCTTACCAATTTTCTGAACTGGTTATAGACTCAGTAATTTTTAATAACCTGGAGATAATTAAATAACTTTGTAAAGTGATAAAATAAAACAAAACGTAACTGTTTCAAATAAAAATTATTGAATTAATTTGTCTTATTAAGTAGCACAGTTGAGACGATAATAACTTGTGATCACGGCTCCTGTAAAGGAGTCGAAGCAAATTAATTATAAAGAATAAGAATATGTGCAAAATAACCTCAAAAAATTAATAACAATCAATGATCTTATAATATAAGTAAACACCTATACTATAGAAAGAAATCTTTATCAAACCCACATGGAACTTAGCTTTCAATTGTTGACTAAACCAGAGAATTATTTTTCAATATTTAATAGTCACGACTATCTTTAATTGTGTGTTGGATGGCAAAAGGTTATTATGGATTTGAAAATAGCAATAAAATTTTGCGATCATTTATAAAAGCAAGTCTGTCGTCGAAGCTTTCGCTATGCAAATTCACTTGTTTCGTAATGGCTGCACGAAGCTTCTATCGGACGTAACGTCCGTAAACTGTTTGCCTTGAGCTTTTAGGTGTTTGCTAAACAAAAGATTAAAGTACTGTTACTTACAGCTTTTGTTTAATATTATTTTCAGTTTTGATACTCTGTATATAAATAAAACATTTACTTCTTATATATTCAAAAGAAATTAATTTTGTATGACATGTCACTGATCTTGTGAGTGGTGAGTCGACGCGTTCTCAGTACGCCTTATTTTCTTTTATGATTAATTATTATTCATGACATTCTATGAAGCGGAGAGACACATTATTTTATAGAAAAAAATATCAATAAAGGCACTAATTAAAAATATTAAACTAGCACATATGAATGACAACTATTATATGTTTATGAAAGTACATAAAGTATTTTTTTAAACATTCTTCTTTCTTCATATAGCTTAAGTAAGTGTTGTTCTGATGTATATCTACGAGGATTAAAAAAGGGCTAGCTTTACGTTTTTAATCTGTTATCTTTAAATTGTTGGTCTTAAATGTAATTAAATAAATATTATTGTAAAGTTTAATCTAAATTAATTTTGATTTTTTGCGTAAAAGCTGCTCACCAACTTTCGCCCTAATAATATTATAAAAGGACGGGTATCAGTAAAACATCACTTAATATCATATCGCTTTCCTCATAGAAGTAATTTTATAGAAACATTAACATTAAACTGCAGTGTGATTTCATTACATTTGCATAAAAGTAGATTTTCGTGTACTTATTACATACATTCATAAAAATATTAAGTTCCTTCATAATGCGTGATAGAACAAAATAAATTTTAATATAACTTATAGATATTTTATCAGTTTATTATTAACCTAAACATATAGATATATGTCGACTTTAGTTTTAAAATGAACATTAATAGCTTTTTTATTTTAAGAGTAGGTATACATATAGTATATTACCCAGGCCCTGAAAGTCATCCTAAATATTGGTAAAAGAGTTCTCTAGTCTCCCAAAAAAGATAGAATATTCAATGTTATACATTCTTGTTGTATTTGATTTGTATTATGCTGTTTGTGTTGCGAGAGTGGTGGTGCTTCGGAGATCACGTTTATCCCGTCCCCACTGTATCTGCAGTGGTTTGCATCCACCAATCAACTGAACCAAGGGATGGGAGCTACTTCCTGCCCCCGCCAGCCAGCGGCAGATGGGTGATCGTACCGTCGACATTACACATGCCTTGCTCTTCTGGGGGGCAATAGTGATGACTGCTACAATTGACCAGCAGGGCCTCGGCGAAATAAAGGAGTACGTCACAGTGGTTTGTAGTTCGGTCATATCGCTGCCTACGATCCATGCGCAAAGGCAAAGGGTTTCCAACATATCCTCGTCGTTTGTTGACAGTGTGTCTCGCAGAGCAATGTTAACAAATATGATCAATGGCGCGCACAATCATCTAATAAATTAAGCGGTTATATTAAAGTAATTAAGGCCGCTCAGAAAAAAATACTCAATCATATTCATAATGTATAATGCAAAAGCTGCGCTCCTGATTCATAATATTGTTACACAGAAAAACAACTAAAAGGTTTCGGAAAGTAATCAGCGTTTATGAGAACATGATATCGGAAATCTGTCACGTCGCGTCACATCCGCAACATGTGTTTATAATCGAGATTACGCGTAAAGCACCGTTCACATGACACGTTGATTGATTGTCGTGTACGACGTATTGCGCTACTGATTAAATTATGTCTTGTAAAGTGTATTTTGTGAATACGCTGTAGCTTTAAACCCGTCGCACCTGTAGGTAATGTTAACAATATAACACACCTTTACGCCGTACGTTGTACTAAAAAAGTATGTTCATATTTTTCTTGTTTTAGACTTATTTTTATTTTGCATTTAGATTTATCTCCCCTCTTATTATAAAGTACTAGCTTTATTTAGCACGCGGCTTCGCCCGCATGTATACCATTTTTTTTTTCAATAAAAAGTATCCTATGTTACTTCTAATACCTCCAAGAATATATGTACGAAGTTTCATGATGATCGGTTTAGTAGTTTTTATGTGAAACCATAACAAACAAACTTACATTCACATTTATAATATTAGTAGGGATTTACTAGACCTAGTATAAAATCTGGCGCTGTTATTATCTTATATTCCTTTTAGCAAGGATAAGTGAGTGTGTATAAATAATGATAATATTTTTTCTTACAGTCACACCAATTAGTCAAGCCCAGAATAAGCATTGTGTTATAGACACTAGGGTAATAGATAGACATACATATATATTACACAAAATATATATCACACAAATTAGTATGGTAAGTAGTTATTTATGAAACATACACTCAGATACAAAGGCTCGTATTTATCACACCAACAACTGCTCCGTCCAGGATTCGGACCCACAACCACTTTGGAAAGTAACGACCGCTCAGCTAAACCGGTCTTCAAAGTCACGGTATTAGTTTTAGATCATACAGAAAAATTATTTAGATGTTTAATTGCAATCCCTAATAGTTACTGCATGAACTATAAGTAAACTAATTGATATTGTAAAGAATAAAAAAAAGGTTTATTGTGTTCTCTTTAAAGTTAAAGGCCTGTCTTAAAAAGTCTCTGTAATGATACTCACACATTAAAAACTATAACAATAAAAAGTATAATTAATTGATTTTTCGTACGTTCATAAGTAATTGTGTAAAAACTACAATGTATACGAGAAAAATAAATAGGGATGCTTCAGCATATGTGAATGGAGCTTTACTTTCATACTACGTCTGTCAATATGGGCACTTTCGAGAAATTTTGTGAAAAATGAAATGATTTATTTTAATAAAAAAAAATATACGAAACATTTTAAAACAAAGCCCGTATGTAATCCCCTTAGCTATAAGCACGCGTCCTTTTCATGGGATATGAAACCGGCCCTTGATTAAATTTCAAGCCGTAAAAAATCATGGCACCCTGCGTTAAAGTAGGGCTGCGATATATACTCGTTCGAAACAATATGTCGATGTATTGTACCCTCAAATTTATAAAATCATATTTTGTTAATTACTAGAATTAATTAAATCATATAAAAGACTCTTTTTAAGTACTTTCATAAAAGGTTCACAGTAATAACTGTCATATGGTTTAATTTCCGTATAACGTAATATTGAGAGGTAAAAAAAAAAAATCCTATTCACCCAATTGGAAGGGCACTCACCTGGATAATGAAAAATCTCAGTTTGAGTCCCGCTTGAATCCTGACACAAGTCGATTTGTTTCATGTAATAACTTCGTTAATTAAACGTAAAGTTTATATCAAAAATTAAAATTAACTACGCGATTTAGTAGCTTTATGGTGTAGTGGATGTCGTGTTTGGCTTGTGTTTGTAGAGATAAAAAAACTTTCGCAAGAATCGGTCATCGGACCATCATCATCTAAACTGAGAAATATCTAAGATGGCCGCTTTCGCCAAAAAGGCGAAGGGCTTGTTAGGCGGGTAGGTATAATATGGTAATAACCTCCATTATTATTAATCACCTGTAAAGATATTTTAAGAGTACTCTATTACACCCCACGGCAAACCATTCGATGGGAGGTCACAGTTTTTATACTTATTGCTCCATTCAACCTTTTGTGTTTTCTTTTATAAATAAATTAATTTCGTAAGCCTTAAAACAATGTTTAGTTCTTAACGAGCAGAAAATGTACTATGAGTACTAAAAAACTTTTTAATACATAAATAAGTAAAACGACGAAAATTAATCAAGAAGAAATGCTAGTGCTCATCACATATGCATTTCCGAACCTGGAACCTTTGATGTAGAAACGCTACCGTTGCACCAGGCTGCCTCAATACAGAAGATAGTTTATAAGAAGGCCTGACATCGAAGACTAATTGATTATTTTCTTCTTATATTAATTTTACTATAAAAATTAAGCAGTGAATTTTTTTTTATAGAAAATGGTAAGCGTCGATGCGATCTAGGATGTGACGCGCTTGCCTAGAAGATACTTATTCACTCGTGACTTGAAGAGTGCCAAATTGTATTTGTCAGGAAACACAGACACAGGCAAAGAGTTCCACTCTTTAGCGGTACGTCTCGTAAAATTGGAACCAAAATTACAAAAAATTAAATAATCACATAGTTGTTTCTTCTTTATTGATTGTTCGATATTTGTAAAAATATTACACCTGATGTCGTAGGTATTATTAAAGCCTCTGGCGCCTTATCAGTCCTAAGTCGAAAGTCGCTAGCACACTGCACGATGCCTATCGCGTCAGGCCACGCCCCGCTCCATTCATTCAACAATGGCGCGCGTGCGCAAACAAGCAAGTGAGAGCAGATTGACAGTTGACATAACTGACATCAAGGGCGATTTTAAAACTAGTTGTTTATGATTGGCCGAAGTATAAATCGTAGTAAAATTCGAAGCCAATTAGGGGTTGTGTGGGCGTGTCCGATGCGATCAGTTCAAACGAATATTTCTAAAAAGTGGTAAGGCACGAGAGACCTCGATAGTACATCGATATAGAACATCAAGTGACAGGGCTCTGGCGTCAGCTTAAGATATACTTGGTAAAATCGACATATCTGTCAAGGTCTTGGTAGTTGATTAGAAGAGCACTCATCCGGATAGCGATCACCCGGAACACCCACTAGTTCGAGTCCTGCTTGATACTTAAAACAAGTTAAATTTTACTTGTAATATTCTGTTGATGTTAAAATCTAGCAAATCAATTCCTTAAAACAAAGAATAATATAAGATTAAAATCTTCAAGAGATCCTACAAATTAACTATTTTATTTATACATATCACACTCTCCCTTCATAAATGTTAACAGCATTAACGTTTTCTTTAATACAAACTTTCACGTTCCAAAACTTTAAAATAAAGATACTGATTCTTATAAAAATACAAAAGACTAAAAAATATTTCCATGTCCTACTTAATATTATAAATGTGAATGTAAGTTTGTTTGTTATGTTTTCACGCAAAATCTACCAAACTGATCATCATGTAACTTTGTACATATATTCTTGGAGGTATTAGAAGTAAAATAGGATACTTTTTATTGAAAAAAATTGCGGGCGAAGGCGAACTTACAATAGCTCAATTTTTTCTTAACTTTATCTCCCTTAAATACATCAAATTTTCAAAGTATATGGACTTGAAAGTTTGTATGAAACACAATTACGAAGAAATTTAAATTTCAAATAAACCGAGCACTTATACAATTGCATATGTCCTATATATTTTATTGTGTATATAACGATTTTAAATGAAGAAATAATGAAAAGCTTATTTCTCTATCGAGATTAAAGGAGTAAATTCTACTAATGCAGTAATCAAGTGGCTCCTTATTCGCGTGTCCTGTAGCAGTTAGCGTCGCATGGCGAGCAAAGCCAGAGTGCACGATTAGTTCGCATGCCTCTACGCAGTATTCCTATACGGAACGAATTTACGATGGTTTAATTAACCGATTTGCCTTGAATAATAGGGTAGGTAATGGAGTGACATAGAATTTAATGCTGTAAATTATTATATTTTAGGGTTATTTTTTAGGGGTGAGGTATTTTAGAGGTAATTAAGAGATTAATTCGTAAAATAATGATCGTACTTCTTCACTTTCGTTCTTTGGTAAGAGCGTGGAGATATTCATTTGTTGCTTAAGAAATCGAATAGACCTGTAGGATATTATTAAATGTAGGCCAGAGGGAAGATCTTCCTCCAGGCAAATAATTTTTGTTCAATAGATAAAGTTTAATATAGACTTTTTGACTAGCCTAAGAAATCATGTGCGTTCTTTTGGGTTGCTATGTTGTAGCCCTATGTTATATGCGGCCGTGTGCAGATGGCAAAACAATAACCAAACAATATTGCGTGGTAGGTTACATGTAGGTACAAGGCGAGACTCGTAGGGCAAGTCGTAAATAGGTGATAATGAACCATGTGAACGATTAAATGAAAGAAATAATACAGATTTGATAATATATTTGACGGAATAAACGAGTTCCTTATAATTATTTGTACTTACTGCGTTACGATTACAATATTAATAATAAAAAGGATTTGTCTATAAAATTATAATATATTTATACAATACAAAATATATTTTATGAAATAAACTGAATTTCACCGTATCTTAGAACAAGTATACTTAACTTTGAAGCATATTGTATTTTCAATATTATTATCAGTTAACATATTTTAAGTTCTATCACTTCTGTGCTTCTTGCAGATTGAAATAAAACCACTTTAACCGGATTAACTGCGCATTTATTATCGCACGTTTGTGACTCTCATATAAACGGGCAAACAAAGAAAAGTATAGGGACGCGCATTAAGGAACATGCAGCAGACATAAAAGAGAGGTCCGTCAGAGAGCCAGATAAATTGAAGCCCGAAGTCTGTAGTGTGTGAGCATGCTTGTAAAGGGCCCAACCACTACGTAATATTTGATTAACCACAAATCCTTGATAGAGAACTGAGGTTTATTTCTAGAATGCTACGCGAGGCTATCATTCTGATTTAAATAGAAGTGGAGGGTGGAGCGTTTCACCTGCTTATACCATAAATAATATATCGAACAAATACTCAGTACAAAACATGGTATATGGTATCTATATAATATAGTAGATATACTATAGTAAACAGTATGTAATAATAAATGTAAAATTCATGCCGGTGACCCTCTCCGAGATTATTTCGCCAGTTTTTTTCGGAAGAGCTTACCAATTTTCTGAACTGGTTATAGACTCAGTAATTTTTAATAACCTGGAGATAATTAAATAACTTTGTAAAGTGATAAAATAAAACAAAACGTAACTGTTTCAAATAAAAATTATTGAATTAATTTGTCTTATTAAGTAGCACAGTTGAGACGATAATAACTTGTGATCACGGCTCCTGTAAAGGAGTCGAAGCAAATTAATTATAAAGAATAAGAATATGTGCAAAATAACCTCAAAAAATTAATAACAATCAATGATCTTATAATATAAGTAAACACCTATACTATAGAAAGAAATCTTTATCAAACCCACATGGAACTTAGCTTTCAATTGTTGACTAAACCAGAGAATTATTTTTCAATATTTAATAGTCACGACTATCTTTAATTGTGTGTTGGATGGCAAAAGGTTATTATGGATTTGAAAATAGCAATAAAATTTTGCGATCATTTATAAAAGCAAGTCTGTCGTCGAAGCTTTCGCTATGCAAATTCACTTGTTTCGTAATGGCTGCACGAAGCTTCTATCGGACGTAACGTCCGTAAACTGTTTGCCTTGAGCTTTTAGGTGTTTGCTAAACAAAAGATTAAAGTACTGTTACTTACAGCTTTTGTTTAATATTATTTTCAGTTTTGATACTCTGTATATAAATAAAACATTTACTTCTTATATATTCAAAAGAAATTAATTTTGTATGACATGTCACTGATCTTGTGAGTGGTGAGTCGACGCGTTCTCAGTACGCCTTATTTTCTTTTATGATTAATTATTATTCATGACATTCTATGAAGCGGAGAGACACATTATTTTATAGAAAAAAATATCAATAAAGGCACTAATTAAAAATATTAAACTAGCACATATGAATGACAACTATTATATGTTTATGAAAGTACATAAAGTATTTTTTTAAACATTCTTCTTTCTTCATATAGCTTAAGTAAGTGTTGTTCTGATGTATATCTACGAGGATTAAAAAAGGGCTAGCTTTACGTTTTTAATCTGTTATCTTTAAATTGTTGGTCTTAAATGTAATTAAATAAATATTATTGTAAAGTTTAATCTAAATTAATTTTGATTTTTTGCGTAAAAGCTGCTCACCAACTTTCGCCCTAATAATATTATAAAAGGACGGGTATCAGTAAAACATCACTTAATATCATATCGCTTTCCTCATAGAAGTAATTTTATAGAAACATTAACATTAAACTGCAGTGTGATTTCATTACATTTGCATAAAAGTAGATTTTCGTGTACTTATTACATACATTCATAAAAATATTAAGTTCCTTCATAATGCGTGATAGAACAAAATAAATTTTAATATAACTTATAGATATTTTATCAGTTTATTATTAACCTAAACATATAGATATATGTCGACTTTAGTTTTAAAATGAACATTAATAGCTTTTTTATTTTAAGAGTAGGTATACATATAGTATATTACCCAGGCCCTGAAAGTCATCCTAAATATTGGTAAAAGAGTTCTCTAGTCTCCCAAAAAAGATAGAATATTCAATGTTATACATTCTTGTTGTATTTGATTTGTATTATGCTGTTTGTGTTGCGAGAGTGGTGGTGCTTCGGAGATCACGTTTATCCCGTCCCCACTGTATCTGCAGTGGTTTGCATCCACCAATCAACTGAACCAAGGGATGGGAGCTACTTCCTGCCCCCGCCAGCCAGCGGCAGATGGGTGATCGTACCGTCGACATTACACATGCCTTGCTCTTCTGGGGGGCAATAGTGATGACTGCTACAATTGACCAGCAGGGCCTCGGCGAAATAAAGGAGTACGTCACAGTGGTTTGTAGTTCGGTCATATCGCTGCCTACGATCCATGCGCAAAGGCAAAGGGTTTCCAACATATCCTCGTCGTTTGTTGACAGTGTGTCTCGCAGAGCAATGTTAACAAATATGATCAATGGCGCGCACAATCATCTAATAAATTAAGCGGTTATATTAAAGTAATTAAGGCCGCTCAGAAAAAAATACTCAATCATATTCATAATGTATAATGCAAAAGCTGCGCTCCTGATTCATAATATTGTTACACAGAAAAACAACTAAAAGGTTTCGGAAAGTAATCAGCGTTTATGAGAACATGATATCGGAAATCTGTCACGTCGCGTCACATCCGCAACATGTGTTTATAATCGAGATTACGCGTAAAGCACCGTTCACATGACACGTTGATTGATTGTCGTGTACGACGTATTGCGCTACTGATTAAATTATGTCTTGTAAAGTGTATTTTGTGAATACGCTGTAGCTTTAAACCCGTCGCACCTGTAGGTAATGTTAACAATATAACACACCTTTACGCCGTACGTTGTACTAAAAAAGTATGTTCATATTTTTCTTGTTTTAGACTTATTTTTATTTTGCATTTAGATTTATCTCCCCTCTTATTATAAAGTACTAGCTTTATTTAGCACGCGGCTTCGCCCGCATGTATACCATTTTTTTTTTCAATAAAAAGTATCCTATGTTACTTCTAATACCTCCAAGAATATATGTACGAAGTTTCATGATGATCGGTTTAGTAGTTTTTATGTGAAACCATAACAAACAAACTTACATTCACATTTATAATATTAGTAGGGATTTACTAGACCTAGTATAAAATCTGGCGCTGTTATTATCTTATATTCCTTTTAGCAAGGATAAGTGAGTGTGTATAAATAATGATAATATTTTTTCTTACAGTCACACCAATTAGTCAAGCCCAGAATAAGCATTGTGTTATAGACACTAGGGTAATAGATAGACATACATATATGTTACACAAAATATATATCACACAAATTAGTATGGTAAGTAGTTATTTATGAAACATACACTCAGATACAAAGGCTCGTATTTATCACACCAACAACTGCTCCGTCCAGGATTCGGACCCACAACCACTTTGGAAAGTAACGACCGCTCAGCTAAACCGGTCTTCAAAGTCACGGTATTAGTTTTAGATCATACAGAAAAATTATTTAGATGTTTAATTGCAATCCCTAATAGTTACTGCATGAACTATAAGTAAACTAATTGATATTGTAAAGAATAAAAAAAAGGTTTATTGTGTTCTCTTTAAAGTTAAAGGCCTGTCTTAAAAAGTCTCTGTAATGATACTCACACATTAAAAACTATAACAATAAAAAGTATAATTAATTGATTTTTCGTACGTTCATAAGTAATTGTGTAAAAACTACAATGTATACGAGAAAAATAAATAGGGATGCTTCAGCATATGTGAATGGAGCTTTACTTTCATACTACGTCTGTCAATATGGGCACTTTCGAGAAATTTTGTGAAAAATGAAATGATTTATTTTAATAAAAAAAAATATACGAAACATTTTAAAACAAAGCCCGTATGTAATCCCCTTAGCTATAAGCACGCGTCCTTTTCATGGGATATGAAACCGGCCCTTGATTAAATTTCAAGCCGTAAAAAATCATGGCACCCTGCGTTAAAGTAGGGCTGCGATATATACTCGTTCGAAACAATATGTCGATGTATTGTACCCTCAAATTTATAAAATCATATTTTGTTAATTACTAGAATTAATTAAATCATATAAAAGACTCTTTTTAAGTACTTTCATAAAAGGTTCACAGTAATAACTGTCATATGGTTTAATTTCCGTATAACGTAATATTGAGAGGTAAAAAAAAAAAATCCTATTCACCCAATTGGAAGGGCACTCACCTGGATAATGAAAAATCTCAGTTTGAGTCCCGCTTGAATCCTGACACAAGTCGATTTGTTTCATGTAATAACTTCGTTAATTAAACGTAAAGTTTATATCAAAAATTAAAATTAACTACGCGATTTAGTAGCTTTATGGTGTAGTGGATGTCGTGTTTGGCTTGTGTTTGTAGAGATAAAAAAACTTTCGCAAGAATCGGTCATCGGACCATCATCATCTAAACTGAGAAATATCTAAGATGGCCGCTTTCGCCAAAAAGGCGAAGGGCTTGTTAGGCGGGTAGGTATAATATGGTAATAACCTCCATTATTATTAATCACCTGTAAAGATATTTTAAGAGTACTCTATTACACCCCACGGCAAACCATTCGATGGGAGGTCACAGTTTTTATACTTATTGCTCCATTCAACCTTTTGTGTTTTCTTTTATAAATAAATTAATTTCGTAAGCCTTAAAACAATGTTTAGTTCTTAACGAGCAGAAAATGTACTATGAGTACTAAAAAACTTTTTAATACATAAATAAGTAAAACGACGAAAATTAATCAAGAAGAAATGCTAGTGCTCATCACATATGCATTTCCGAACCTGGAACCTTTGATGTAGAAACGCTACCGTTGCACCAGGCTGCCTCAATACAGAAGATAGTTTATAAGAAGGCCTGACATCGAAGACTAATTGATTATTTTCTTCTTATATTAATTTTACTATAAAAATTAAGCAGTGAATTTTTTTTTATAGAAAATGGTAAGCGTCGATGCGATCTAGGATGTGACGCGCTTGCCTAGAAGATACTTATTCACTCGTGACTTGAAGAGTGCCAAATTGTATTTGTCAGGAAACACAGACACAGGCAAAGAGTTCCACTCTTTAGCGGTACGTCTCGTAAAATTGGAACCAAAATTACAAAAAATTAAATAATCACATAGTTGTTTCTTCTTTATTGATTGTTCGATATTTGTAAAAATATTACACCTGATGTCGTAGGTATTATTAAAGCCTCTGGCGCCTTATCAGTCCTAAGTCGAAAGTCGCTAGCACACTGCACGATGCCTATCGCGTCAGGCCACGCCCCGCTCCATTCATTCAACAATGGCGCGCGTGCGCAAACAAGCAAGTGAGAGCAGATTGACAGTTGACATAACTGACATCAAGGGCGATTTTAAAACTAGTTGTTTATGATTGGCCGAAGTATAAATCGTAGTAAAATTCGAAGCCAATTAGGGGTTGTGTGGGCGTGTCCGATGCGATCAGTTCAAACGAATATTTCTAAAAAGTGGTAAGGCACGAGAGACCTCGATAGTACATCGATATAGAACATCAAGTGACAGGGCTCTGGCGTCAGCTTAAGATATACTTGGTAAAATCGACATATCTGTCAAGGTCTTGGTAGTTGATTAGAAGAGCACTCATCCGGATAGCGATCACCCGGAACACCCACTAGTTCGAGTCCTGCTTGATACTTAAAACAAGTTAAATTTTACTTGTAATATTCTGTTGATGTTAAAATCTAGCAAATCAATTCCTAAAAACAAAGAATAATATAAGATTAAAATCTTCAAGAGATCCTACAAATTAACTATTTTATTTATACATATCACACTCTCCCTTCATAAATGTTAACAGCATTAACGTTTTCTTTAATACAAACTTTCACGTTCCAAAACTTTAAAATAAAGATACTGATTCTTATAAAAATACAAAAGACTAAAAAATATTTCCATGTCCTACTTAATATTATAAATGTGAATGTAAGTTTGTTTGTTATGTTTTCACGCAAAATCTACCAAACTGATCATCATGTAACTTTGTACATATATTCTTGGAGGTATTAGAAGTAAAATAGGATACTTTTTATTGAAAAAAATTGCGGGCGAAGGCGAACTTACAATAGCTCAATTTTTTCTTAACTTTATCTCCCTTAAATACATCAAATTTTCAAAGTATATGGACTTGAAAGTTTGTATGAAACACAATTACGAAGAAATTTAAATTTCAAATAAACCGAGCACTTATACAATTGCATATGTCCTATATATTTTATTGTGTATATAACGATTTTAAATGAAGAAATAATGAAAAGCTTATTTCTCTATCGAGATTAAAGGAGTAAATTCTACTAATGCAGTAATCAAGTGGCTCCTTATTCGCGTGTCCTGTAGCAGTTAGCGTCGCATGGCGAGCAAAGCCAGAGTGCACGATTAGTTCGCATGCCTCTACGCAGTATTCCTATACGGAACGAATTTACGATGGTTTAATTAACCGATTTGCCTTGAATAATAGGGTAGGTAATGGAGTGACATAGAATTTAATGCTGTAAATTATTATATTTTAGGGTTATTTTTTAGGGGTGAGGTATTTTAGAGGTAATTAAGAGATTAATTCGTAAAATAATGATCGTACTTCTTCACTTTCGTTCTTTGGTAAGAGCGTGGAGATATTCATTTGTTGCTTAAGAAATCGAATAGACCTGTAGGATATTATTAAATGTAGGCCAGAGGGAAGATCTTCCTCCAGGCAAATAATTTTTGTTCAATAGATAAAGTTTAATATAGACTTTTTGACTAGCCTAAGAAATCATGTGCGTTCTTTTGGGTTGCTATGTTGTAGCCCTATGTTATATGCGGCCGTGTGCAGATGGCAAAACAATAACCAAACAATATTGCGTGGTAGGTTACATGTAGGTACAAGGCGAGACTCGTAGGGCAAGTCGTAAATAGGTGATAATGAACCATGTGAACGATTAAATGAAAGAAATAATACAGATTTGATAATATATTTGACGGAATAAACGAGTTCCTTATAATTATTTGTACTTACTGCGTTACGATTACAATATTAATAATAAAAAGGATTTGTCTATAAAATTATAATATATTTATACAATACAAAATATATTTTATGAAATAAACTGAATTTCACCGTATCTTAGAACAAGTATACTTAACTTTGAAGCATATTGTATTTTCAATATTATTATCAGTTAACATATTTTAAGTTCTATCACTTCTGTGCTTCTTGCAGATTGAAATAAAACCACTTTAACCGGATTAACTGCGCATTTATTATCGCACGTTTGTGACTCTCATATAAACGGGCAAACAAAGAAAAGTATAGGGACGCGCATTAAGGAACATGCAGCAGACATAAAAGAGAGGTCCGTCAGAGAGCCAGATAAATTGAAGCCCGAAGTCTGTAGTGTGTGAGCATGCTTGTAAAGGGCCCAACCACTACGTAATATTTGATTAACCACAAATCCTTGATAGAGAACTGAGGTTTATTTCTAGAATGCTACGCGAGGCTATCATTCTGATTTAAATAGAAGTGGAGGGTGGAGCGTTTCACCTGCTTATACCATAAATAATATATCGAACAAATACTCAGTACAAAACATGGTATATGGTATCTATATAATATAGTAGATATACTATAGTAAACAGTATGTAATAATAAA
Source organism: Calamotropha paludella (assembly GCA_927399485.1). Classification (NCBI taxonomy): domain Eukaryota; kingdom Metazoa; phylum Arthropoda; class Insecta; order Lepidoptera; family Crambidae; genus Calamotropha; species Calamotropha paludella. Next base: position 6,404,564 of record OV656808.1, on the reverse strand, counting down.
TGTAAAATTCATGCCGGTGACCCTCTCCGAGATTATTTCGCCAGTTTTTTTCGGAAGAGCTTACCAATTTTCTGAACTGGTTATAGACTCAGTAATTTTTAATAACCTGGAGATAATTAAATAACTTTGTAAAGTGATAAAATAAAACAAAACGTAACTGTTTCAAATAAAAATTATTGAATTAATTTGTCTTATTAAGTAGCACAGTTGAGACGATAATAACTTGTGATCACGGCTCCTGTAAAGGAGTCGAAGCAAATTAATTATAAAGAATAAGAATATGTGCAAAATAACCTCAAAAAATTAATAACAATCAATGATCTCTTAGCAATGTTCAAATATGTAAGTCACTTTTTTGTTTTGTTTATCTCTTTGCTTTTGTAATTAGCTTCTTAGTTAGTTGGCTTATTTTTACTTGTCTTAGTTTATGTGTCAAAGAACAAATGAACTACGATAAAATAATAAGGTCACATTTAACACATATAATTGAATATACATAAATTATCACTTTTAGGGTAAATTTTCGTGAAATGAATAACTCATACCATCTTAAATAATGAATAGAAAATAATTACGTTTTTAAGATATCGTCGTCTATTAATATTTAAATTGTTAACACCTTAAGCTGTATCATCGCTAACCAATTAATAAAATGTTTGTTCGTATATCAGTAGGTGTTTACAACTTATCTAGTTGATATAACGGCAGGAGAACTGCTTCCTGTAACTCATAGAATTCTAGTTTGGGTAGTAACTATTACTACCTAACATTATGCCAATGTTTAATGAATAATATTTAATGCAAGGTGTATCAAGGTGGTCTACACTGTTGGGGAGCAGGTTTCCCCTATGAAGGATTAGAACGTAGCATGCGAGCCCAGGGCGTTGGTGGGAGCAACAACTGATAATGCTGCCAGGATCAATAGCTTAATGTACTTACGGAAGCATTGAAGACCTTGACCTAAAGTGCAAAACGAAAAAACATTGTATATATTTATATTCTATTAAAATGAAATTTGGTATTGATAAATTGTTGTCATACATGTAAAGCAACTTAAGATAACGGTATCTAAAAGAATTCATCTTAAGGATACTATTCAAATGAACACTATGACGAAAAATGACATGTACCATGTACTTAAACGACTGAAAATCTCGATATCATAGTGGCGAATATGAACCAGTCGTTAATTAAACGTTTATTGATCGCCTGAAGACTTCTTAACTGTCTTTTATCGGATAGCAATTAGGTTTATGCTTATAATGGCAGGGTCATATCGATCTTGATGTACCCATTCAGCATGCTATAGTGGTCTCAAACTGAAGTTGTCATTATAAACAGAATTATTCGAACACTACTGACTACATATTTATCTTTGCTGCGCAGTAATGCAATATATCCCACGTTAACACAGAGGCCATGGATTTTTAAATATGAAAATACTTCATAATCGTGAGATATGTAAGCTCAGGGAGTATTTTAACCTATACTAGAAATGGATACATCTGTGGTAAGTATTGATCAAGGATCAACCTCTATATCTCTGGCTAAAGAAAACTGGGTTAAACCTGTAATATTGAGTACCGCCGATTGAATGGCTGTATGGGAAAGCAAGAAATCACACAGAAGATTCTACATGGCTTTTCATGGACCTGATGGGGATATCATAGTCTCCATTACCTGATTACGATATGGTTAACCACACTATTTTGGGTAAACCGAGGTATGAAAAATGTTACATTTAGGGTATACGATAATGGTAATACTGTGGTCTCTGCATAAACCTGAAGTGACACTCCAGCAATTTCTCGAAGTACTCATCTTGCCAACGGCGAAAATTCGCACCGACATAATCAAGTAGTAAAGATTATCCACTAACAATTTGCTTTGAAATACAATCTTACGTGCCCCTATACGTATATGCCAGAACCAGTTCATGAAAATAATTAAGTCACGTTATACTGGGATCAATCAATATAATAGACAGTCTATTGCTGCCAATAAACGTAAAATTGTGATTGTGAGATCGATCAGTGTTCTCAGTTATGATAGTTGATATCATAGTCTCGCATGATGGGACAATAATCAAAATTACTTGAATTAGCTCGCGAAATTATCAATACGTATACTTGCCAACCAGTTTCTGTGGATAAGACAATTATAGCACTGATTGTAGTCTCAGCTCACCGATTATGGAGCTGATGTAAGGTTCGTTTAAGAAGCAAATGAAGGAAGCTGCACTCCTGAATGGTATCTGTTGTGAGAAGCTGCTGCCTTTACTTCCTAGGATCTTGTTCCAATGCGGATGGAAGGTAGCTAGCCTTTCCGTTTTTATAGGATACATTTCGGAGTGTGCAGCATAAATGCACAGATTTGTTTCGCCGCCGTCCCCATTTTTAAATCGGACATCCAGACTATTGACATGACTTGTATAAAGAGATAATAATAATATGGAATGTATATTTATATACATAAAATTAACTACCATCTCATAATACCTCTTAGTGTTGGCTTATTACAAGGGCTAAATAACCAAATGTAACATTTGATTTGGTAGAAACTTGTGACTGTACCTTATGAAAAAAGTCGACGGCATTACCGTAAAGACTTTAATAATAATAATATTTTTACATTCGCACCAATCAGCTTAGTCACAACGTAGGTAATTCTGTGGCGTATAGCAGTTTGTAATTGTACAAAGTCCGTTTAGTAGACGAGTATGATAGACCTCAAAAATATAGATTATATTTTTTTAGTCCGTTCTTTATACATGTCTGAATAGTCATTTCGCTCTTTCGCAGATATTATTTCGGTCCATAGTCAATTCCCAAGCATCCCAACGCCTATACGATTAAAATAGGACGCAAAGGCAATGAGGACTGACGTGGCTCCGACCCATTTCCCTAGCCCGGATTCATTATGCATAGCCTTCTTCACTTCCAATTAACAGATTTATTTATCTAACCTTTATCACAGAGTGGCTTACAGTTAGAAAAAATATTTGAACTTTATTATAGAAAACCGTGTTGGTGAAACATGTTGGCAACTATAGCTCATCCTTTAAGATGTCAGCTTCGAACTAAGTACCGAGTACCTCGGCGATGTACAGCGGGTGGGTTAACGGTTACATTAATAATGTATTTGACGCATAGTTAATAATTCCTTGTGGACAGGGTCGGAACGCTTGTTACTGTAGATTTACTCTATTATTTGTTCTACTATGACTGTCGCCACCAGCTAACTAAATCATACCTACTTTTTTCTATATCGTGGATTCCGTCTGTTATTTTTGCAGTATATTTTTAATTTACTTATTGCATTCTTAGAAGTTAAAAACAATGGTAGAAAAATCCTCATAAATATTTAATTTTCAGAAAGTGTTCGGAAAACTATAATAAAAAAAAGAATTCTTAACATTTCGGTTTCATGTATTTAAATTTGTGATTTTAGCATTAAAACGCGATAGCTAATTTAGTCCTCCTTAGATGAACATTCGATTCCATGTATTTCAAGCAAACCGGGTAACACGCCGTTACCCTTTTTCGGTACTACTGAGGTTATAGAACTTCATAAAACTTTATTTGTTTTATCAAACTGCTTTATATTTTTTAATAATATTTTATACTCAAATATTGGCAGGCAATTTGAACGTGTTTTTAAATATGTTGACAAGATTACAAGATTTAATTGATGTATAATTTAAATATTCCTCTTTATACTACACTAGCGGCCCGTCCCGGCTTCGCACGGGTGGACAAAATTCTTTAAATTTTTTCTAGCATTAAATATAGCCTATGTTACTCAGCGTGATTGTACCTTTCTGATGGTGAAAGAATTTTTGAAATCGGCTTAGTAGTTTTTGAGTTTATTCATTGCAAACATACAAAAATACAAATCTTTCCTCTTTATAATATAAGTGTAGATTGGTTTCATAAATTATACTAAATACACGAGCTTTTACGAATATTATGTTGCTTTTCACCCATAGATATTTTTACTTTTCTGCATTGTTGCCGTTTTGCATACACATATATTTATTTTGATTACATGTTTTTACTGTATTGTATGATCATAACACATACTTAACCTTCTTTACAAACCAATTCAAGAATAGACTAGATGCTCACATTAAACATGAGATATCATATTTAGAACAATTGCAACATTGGATACAGGCGATTGTCACTTGTTTTAACTGCTTGCCTGATGATGTATTAAATTGCAGAAAGCAACCATATTGAATACATGTCACAAAGCTAGGACAGTTCTAGAAATAGATGAAAATCTGGCAAACCAACAATACCGAACAACTGTCATTACCGAGGAAAATATAGTACATACAATACAATAGTAAAAATACATATACATTACTTGGTTTAGATCCGTAATGAATGACTGTCAATACCAGTATAGACTTAATAACCCCTAATAATCTATACATATAAATAAAATTGGAGAGTCTGTTTGTAATATTGAGATAACCATTTTTACAACATGTATATGAATATATATGTATATACAGTACATACACTAAAATATTTTTTTTATAATTTTTGTCTGTCTGTCTGTCTGTTTGTTCCGGCTAATCTCTAAAATGGTTGGACCGATTTTGACGGGACTTTTGTAGGTAGATAGCTGATGTAATAAGGAGTAACTTACTAAAGAAATATTGAAAAATTATAGAAAAATTCTTTTATTTTAGAAAAATAAAGTAATGTCGCAATGTCCAAGTACTGTCCAGTACCGCGCGCAGCTCATGCCACCACTGTGCCGTCGCTCTGCGCCTCCCACCACTTCTCCCACCACTTCTCCCAACACTTCTCCCACCACTTCTCCCACCAACGAATCAATATCACAAAGGCTCAGAACGCGAGAGCGGGCTATTGCTGATTTTTAATAAAAAAATATATTGCAAATTATAATAACTGAGCCACGGCGACGTGTGGCCGGGTCAGCTAGTAATAACATATAGTAGTTTATTGTTTGATTGTTGTTTATTTGGCATTTTGTAACAAATTCTAAAGTTCTATCAGAATAGCAGAGTTGTGTGCCGTTTCTTGTGAACGACGCGACACACCAACACACTCTGATGACCTATTAGTCTCACTAACATATTTTACTTACTCTATTCCTCTCCTGTATATTGTTATTACTATTTTAGGTTTGCTAACAATTCAAATCTGTCACGACACTTTTAAAATAATTATTTTCATGGATACTTCTAACTTGCATATAGTGCAGTGGAATCCGCATATAAAATGTTTATCCCGTGAAGACTACCACTACCTGTTCGTGAATAAGCAAACACCAGTCCGTACGAAGCACTCACTGATACGAAAAAACTAACGCACTCGATACCGTTTCAAAATTGCATTGCAGCGTGGAATAGCAAAACAAAGTAATCTTTCGAGCCTCGGCAAGTGTGCGGCCCGCGCACGATGGGTTCCGTACAAAGTTTTAGTTAAGTAAAAAATTCACGTTTGTTGTATAGGAGCCCCTTATATATTAATTTTATCATTTGTTATTAAAGTAAAAATACTACTGAGTATTTTGTGAATATTTCAAGTAAAAATACCCACCTGTTGCCATTATTCATATTGAACAAAAAAGGGCAAAAAATTGCGTTTTTTGTATGGGAGCTCCCCTTAAATATTTATTTTATTTTTAGTATTTGTTGTATAGCGGCAACAGATATATATAATTTGTGAAAATTTTAAGTGGCTAGCTATCGTGGTTCTTGAGATACAGCCTGATGACAGACAGACGGACGGACAGACAGCGAAGTCCTTGTAATAGAGTCCCGTTTTTACATTTTAGGTACGGAACCCTAATAAATCGTTAAATTTACTTAAACGTATGATTTTGATTTTTATTTTCGACGACCTCTGTGGTCGAGTGACTTTCATACTGTTTTTTATGGTTGTACGATATCGCTACGGGATCCCAAAATCTAAGAATTAATTAATAAAACTTCAAACTCAGAACGAAGACATCTTTATTCAATTGACAATAGTGTTAAAAACTAACTGGCAACCCAAATCATAGCACGATTTAAAATACACGCAACACCATCTTTTGAGAGAATGAGGAACTAAACTTACATATGTACAAAAACAAGACTTAACAATGGTAATCCGGTCTTAAAATAAACTTTTTTATATTGGTTCGGTTGTGGGTATTGTAGTACCGTCGTTGTTTCTAAATTACTTAATACAAGTGTTGTGTCTACTTAACTTTGGTTCATGGGCTTGAGTGTTCGTTTTAAAATTTGCAAACATTACTGTCGCGTTTGAGTTCAGATTTCAAATTAAGGCTTCAGTTTCATAATGTTTGTGTTAAGATTTAAATTAAGGCCTTATTTTCATAGTGATAAGGTTTATAAAACAAATTTTAACTTAACTACTTTAGTAACGTTTGCATATTTAGTAAATCACAGTTCAGAATTTTTAAAAACAAACTTTTATAGTAATCCTAATGAACAAAAATAAAAATACAATATAACAAGTAATTAAATCTTTTTATTAGTCGGTATCAAAAGGTATCCGACCGGGAACTGTTGGTTTAAATTACACCACGTCTCTTCATTAGCATGCTAAGTGACTTTGTGGAAATCTAAGTTATGAGTTGGGAAAGGTTCCCGTGTAAAGTTATATAGTTCAAAATGAAAAAGTTTGTTTCTCTTGATTGTCTCATAAATTCCCTTTAGAAGTGCAGTCTCAAAATGAGTAGAGACAGTAGTCACTGCGACACAGAAGGGCTATTTGGGGTTTGCTTGCTAATTTCCTGTTCCACGAAGCACACGCTTACCTTACATAATAAAAACATCGCTGGCAGACCAAACCGTTATACTCCAATGCAACAGCGTTGCTAGTGTTCACTCCTGAGAACCGTCATCAGCAGTTTTGCGGACCTCGCTAGCTGTAAGTTCCGTTCCAGTCTGTAATTTCTCTTGTCCTAATGCGGCTGCCTAAGGGCCCCTAAATTTTTTCTTTTTCCTTTAAATTCCTTTTTTTTAAACAGTCTTCGGAACTCTATAACGTGAGCCGGGTCATACGGTCATCCTCATGAGGCGATGACGATTATACTTTGTCCAATGTAGGATGATACTTATTGCTACGTAGTAAGGTTGCGTTTGTTTCCTTATGTTTGGCTTGACATTGCAATAGCAACTTTATACCCTCTATATATGTGTCAACTGTCAAAAGTATCATCCTACATTGGACAAAGTATAATAAGTGCTAAAGACTACTGATACAGATTCTATAGGGATCTACTGCTTAAAAAGTCAACGGCGTAACGAAGCTCTTTAAATAATTACTTAACCTTAAAAAGAAATAAGTTAACAAACAAGAAAAAATGGATTAACTTTGCGTTTTATAAATTAATTGATAAAGGGCCATACCAGTGTAATCCATAAAAAAATAAGGCGTTTTTCGGTTTTTTTTTAAAAGAAAGTACTCGATAGAATGTTTTGAAATTTTATGGACATAATAAGGAATATTTTCAGTTAGATTTTAAGATTTTCTTTTGAGAAAAATAACGGAGTTATGTGCTGTCTTCGGAGGTGCAAAAAAAATTCACCATCTGCTGCCATGATTCCGGCCGAATGAGTACCTGAAACAAAAAAAAACAAAAAGGTTATTAAAGTTTAAGGTGTTTCCTATACAATGACCTACGATCTTTTTGATTGATTAAAAATTAACAAAAAAACTTCAAAAACATTCTATCGAGTACTTTCTTTAAAAAATATCTAGAAAATCGCCTAATTTTTCATGGGTTACACTGGTTTAATATATACTCTAAGAACACAAATTTGTTGTTTGTGTGTTTGTCTGTCGGCTCTTTTAACGTTACCATAGCAACGCGTTACCGGGTCAGCTAGTACTTACTCATATTACATGCGAAAGTGAGTTTGTTTGTTACTTATTGTTACGCCTAAACTACTCAACCTATCATCTTGAAAAGCTAAGTTTAAAAGCTAGTATGTATATATAAATAGAACTAAAGCAAGGCCTTTATAAAAACTATAATGATTGTCAACCCTCAATTAACAAAAGGGTTATTATGGCTCCTTTTATATATGTCTTTATCATAAGTATGATAAATAGACACTTCGTGATAGTTAAACGAACTTGAAATTGTAATCTGAAAACCAGGTCGACTATGAATAAATAAATTTATATTAATATCCTTGTTTTTGGTAACGAAACTCAAAAATAACTTTATACCGTATAGATACCGTTTAATAAAACTTAACATGCTGAAATACATTTTAAATTTGTTATATCTATGTCATCATGTCGTAAATAGGTTGTTTGATGTGAGGATGCCAGTAATTTTAATTTAAAGAAGCCATTGCATTTCCGTAAGTCAGTGTTGACTTACTAAAGAGTGATGTTAATCAAAGTTAAATAGTTTAACCCTCCGAAGCCGTATAAATTTACACTGTACCACCGATAGGGCCCGCATGGTAGCGACGTATCGACATGGTAAACGATTTCGAACGTTCGTTTGCCTGTTTTCTACTACAATTAAAAAAGAAGCGAGATTTATAAAACAAACTTTCGAATGTTTTCCACCATTGCTTCCTTTATTTAAGATAGTAATCATCTGAATTGTAAACATTTTTTGAAATACTTTTAATTTAGAAAAGCAGGTAAGCAGGCAGGTAATAAGTGTATTAATTTATTATTTATATATTTGATCTATAAAATAAAAACATAAAAGATGAGGTGCAGAACACACACATTGTTGTTTGAACAGACTCTAACCAAACTCTAATACATACTACTGTTCGGATTTTCATTATATTTCCAAAATAAGTCATATCACAATTTTCAGCGGTAGATAGGTATCAAATCAAGATCAAAGTATTATTTTATCATATTTATATAACGAAAAAAAATTATCGCTGTTTAAAGGTCATTTTGAATTACAGGTCTCATGCTTAAATAGCAAAAACTTCTGTCATTGAGAAAACCTAAAGTTTAAAGTTTAGTGATTCTAAAAAACAATAAACTAGGTTTTCCCACGAGGGAAGACAAAGGGTTGAAGGTCCCTACAGCCTAGACTTCAGTAATTGCTTTTCTTACTTTGATGATGATGAGTGATTTATGAATGGTATCGATGTCAGGGTAAAAGGTATGAGGTTTAATGAAATTTTTCCATTGACATCTTGAGAGAACGTATTATTTTCACGCTTCTGCTGTTTCGTTTCTCTTGCCAACACTTGTACATATTCACTAACAATAAACATTTAAGAATCTACCATTATTTCAAATTAACAGCCACCGCAACAAAAATTTTAACAATGAAACTAAAACTACGAAAGTGTGGTTCGCTATTCGCTCCCGCCAAAAAGTCCTAATAAATTAGTTGTTTATTTGGTAGAACTACCTAACCACCTCAGTGAGATGATAACAAAGCGCTTAAAGCGATGAAGTGTTTATATGCCACAAACTTTGAGCAATTTAAAATGTTATTTGTCTTTAATAATTTTGGTTTTACTTAGTGCTTTTGTTGAAAATTTGTGTAAATTAACTACTACGTGCCGTATAGATAGTTTTGAATTTCACGAGTATTATGTCGCAGAATATCATGATAATGTAATTTAAAAATTACGAATTTACTATAATTATCAGTAGAAAATCTAAAATCCCTTTGATTTCATCTACATACTGTTAGATGAAAGCAAATGATAGTCAAAGAACTGCAAAGATGGATTTCACAGAAAAACAAATGCATGAAAATCGACTTAATCCACATTTTGAAGAGTTCATCATAAAGGCCGTCGACACAAAGGCCCTGTTAAAAGTGGAAACTCTAATATCACCACTTACATAATCTCCGAAAAACCTTTGTTCGAAAAGTACGGTATAAAAGAGCTTTATGAATCCAAACTGAGAAACAAAAAGTCTGAATCAGGCCAGAACTGAGGAGTCACGCTATCTGACGTCGGTACGGTACTGTGTTTTCCATGGTGTACACATGTGGCCATAATATTTAATAAAACTTTACAACACTAAAATATTAATAAGCTGATTATGATTGTTGATTTATTTTATTAAAATTACTTGTAGGCATGTTTTAATTCTATAGATTTTTAAAAGAACTTAGGTTTAAAAACACGCGAGAACGAAATAACTGTATATAACTAAGAATCACTTGCTAGTTTCGCCTACAATATTGATGTGGCCCGCTAAGTTAACATTATTACTACAGTTTTAAACATTCATCACAGTACCAAAAATGAAAAAAAAGACTATCCGTTTCTAGGTTCATTTGTGTACTAAATAGTGTCAAGTTGTTGAACTGTTATCGGGTTTATACATAGGTCAACGACGTCAGTTTTTTTTACGTTATCTGTACTCAATATTCTCGTAAGCTTTTTTATAAGTTTTCAAGATGATGACTGTTAACTATGCTTTATCGTTATAATGTTTTTATAATCATATGAATGTTTTTTAACATTTTATTATTTTTCTAATAAAACTATCTCCAACAATATCATAAAAAAATAGTTTCTTTTCCTTGTCGTTGGCCGCAAGTGTATACTTATACATTAAGTGCAGTGTCTACATATGTGTTAGTTGCAAAGAAAGCGTAACAGAACTAGTTTTAAACCGAGTTCAACAATCGCTTTAACTGCAACGTTTGCCGTCACAATATGGACTGATGAAACTATGTCCAGCTCAATTTGGCAACAAAACAGTGTACGTTTTCAATGGAGTGCTGAATTCTGCAGGATTTTTAAACGTTGCTTGCAATGCTGCGTAGTTGGTCTGTTAGTGACAAGAGGGAATATATGAACTAAATTATCTCGACAGGTTTTATATAGGCAGTCCAATTGTAATTGTTAAATTCAACATGCCCCATTAGTCTCCAAATAACGTAACTAGCTAACGTAATAACGTAACGTAACTTCTGCCCGCTACTTCGTTCGCGTGGAATTGGGAAAAAAATAAAGTTTAACCAGCTACTTCGTTTACGTGGAAGGTGAAATGTTATTTTAAAACTGCGATATCTCCTAAGATATTCATTGAAATCGAATGATGTAAAGGGCAAGTTTGTTTTAGATTAAAAACTTGTGATGAATAATGTATTTGTTTGTATAAGGACTAATATCATGTTTATGAAAATACCTTCGCAAATAGTGCATTATATTAGAATCATCGGACCAGTAGTTCCTGAGATTAGCGCGTTCAAACAAACAAACTCTTCAGCTTTATAATATTAGTATAAATGCGACTCATGAGAAGTTAAAAGTAGGTGCCCAAAATGTTAATTTATTATACTATTTGTACATATGCAAGTCTTAAATAAAACTTTTTGTCAAGGCAGTCTACAAGATAATGTCACTGCAAGAACAATTCAAAAGAACAGAGTCCGTCGTCGAGTGGTTTGAATCATGGTTTTCATGATGACGTCACTCGGCTCCGGGTTCGAATCTCAGCTGGTTCGACCTATTCTATTTACGCACAATAGCTCGTTGCTTTTGATATACGTAACACGAGTGTTTTAGGTATTTCATTTGTGTTCAAAATACTGATTGTGAGTTCTTTAAATGTGTAAACGACACTATCGACAGTTTATATTTGTATTAAAGACCTTTAAACTAATGCCATAAGGTTTGATTTTAAAACATTAAATCTATGTTGTGCAATTTATTTTCTTAAGAAATTGAGATCCTTATGTATTTTAAATATTTTAATTTCGACAAACATGTCATTGTTGGTGTGTCAAAGTTATTTAGTTGGCAATTACTGGCAGGTACACTTATGATTGATATGATCTTATGACACTATATACAGATTTTACTATTCTTATACCGACTACGTATTTTCTATAATACTATACGTATAAATAATTCCGAAGAGCGTAAATATTTTATACAAATTTTCAGGTCCAAATACTTTAAAATAAGGAAATAAACACAGAAAAATCTCAAAAACTAATAGAAAATATTTAATATAATATTTAGTTTTTTAATATAAAAATAAACAAATTACTTTCTGTTTCTATGGACATCCTAAAATTGCTCTAGTCAACTGTTTTAAAATCTTATCCATAATATCTTTACTAACTTTTCAGATTTTTGAATATTCTTTAAATTTTACTTATTATGATCTTTATTTAGGTTTTTTCCATCAAAATGTAATTTATTTAACTGATTGATATTATTTGATGTCAGTTGTTATTATTTTAAATGATTTTTATTTCGTTTAATTATAATTTGTATTCATGTATTTATTAATTTAATGTATCGTTATGATGTATTAATGATCCTTGTTGATCGAAATTTTCATAGGTCGAGGTTTCCATATTTTAAAGTAGTTGGCCTGAAAGCATATAAGACGTAGCGCATTCAAAACCGTCAGCTTCTTAAGATATCTACTGCAAGGACACAGGACCTGCCAAAAGATAAAAAAACAAAGGAATTTATTTAATCCTGACCTTCTGACTCCTTTACAGAATCCGTGATCACAAGTTGACGATGTCCTCCTGACGATCCTGTGATCAAGGCGTATGTGCGATAAGCGCAAAAGTGTAAGAACTGAATATGTACTAGCGGCCCGTCCCGGCTTTGCACGGGTGGACAAAATTCTTTAATTTTCATCTATTATTAAATATTTTTCCGTTAGCACCATCTAGCGTCCGGTAGATGAACTACTTGCGGTTAACGCGTTGCTATGGTAACGTTATTGATACAATGGAAAAAGAGCGGACAGACAAACATACAAACCATTGTGATCTTAGATTATAGATTTAATTTAATTTTAAATTCTGTGTTATTGCGTTATCTGTATAACCCTAACCTCAAAAAAGTAAAATTATCATACGTGATACTACTTCTCAATTTTAACTCAATATGATTTTAAAAAAAAAACGCGGAATTAATATTTCGTTAACATTTAAGCCAGGAATAATTCAAATTTAAAGTGCCATTTACATATGCGGCTTGAAAGGATGAGCGACGTTTTTAAATTTAAAAGTAATGAAATCAAGCTTAAAAAATACAGTCTAATGGCTTATCTCCCTCTCTCTTAAAGGTAATAAAACCGCAGATTTGTTGAAAGCACAACTCATATCGTGCAAGTAAAACGTGGAACGGTATGTCATTTCAGTTATTTTTTTATCTTAAATCTCAATCTTCACTTTAGCGACGACGTGGTAAATGCTTATACATATTTAATAAAAAGAATTTTATCTTTTATTTTTTTTTATTCAATATTTACCTCAATTATGAACATACATTTATATTATTATTTCTTTTTCTTATTATTTATTCTTATACATTTATAACATAATAAAACTTATAAATTTAATTTTAATGAATTTTGGCTAGAGACAGTATGAAGAGTTTTTTCATCTAATTTTTATAATAATTTCAATCAATGCCTACATGGCAAAGTTAAATAACATAAGACTCAACATTCTTAAGCACTTGAAACTCTCTCAGAGTCTTTTGTTGTTATTGTTTAAGCATATTTTTAAGAGAAAACTTCTTTAGCACCGTTGTGTTTTGAAAATCGATGAAACGAAAAAGCGACAGTAAAAAGAGACAGACATATAAATTCATAAGATTTAACGTAGGAGAAAATGAGATAGGAAGAATTATGTACGTGTGTTAATACGTTTTTGTGTGCGCATGCGTAGCACAAAGCTTGAGAGAAGGCATCACAACTGTGGTATTTTGTATACGTGTACGTATTATTTTTTAAGGTTTCACTTCTACCACGTGTGAATTGCCCACATGTTTTCTTTTTTTGACTACTTTACTCAAAATAAACACTTATTAAAATTACTTAAAAACACATGACTACTCCAGACAGCTGATCTTTATAGAAGTAGCTACTATATCATACCTACCCACAAATTCGAGCTTAATGTTATTTAGGAGCAAACAGCGAGGTTCTAGAACAAACAATAAGAATGTAACGTAAACACTGCGGAAATTTATTGTTATCGTTCTTCCCTCCACATCGTTTAAAAATTAACACAATATTGCTTTTTAAATGTTGGTTTACTTAAAAATTCTTTTAGTTGTTGGTGGACTTATCTATGTTACATTATAAAAAATATAATAGCAATGTATAATACATCAAAAGCCAAATAAATCAGTACTGTTCTCACGCCACGCTTCTAAAATTAATTACGTTCACAAATTGTCGTTTGCTTAAATATCATAGAAGTTCAATATCCGCAAATCACTATGAAGATGCCATACTGTCAATACGTGTTTGTCGGCGGTATGTACACTGGGACGCCGTTCCGGACGGGCGGGCCGGACGTCCGGCACACGGGCGCGTCCGGCGTCACGGACAGCGGGTCACTCGAGCTTTTTATGGGGTCGTGTTTGTTCGATTAAGCCCGATAGAGTGATGTTCTTCACACATATTACGATCGGTCGTTCGTAGTTTGTGTAATTGTTTAGTAAGGACGTATTGATCTGTAATTTAGTATTTTGTTTCGCTTTTTACGTTAATGGTTGAGTCGAAGACGAGTGCAAATATTAGGAGACAAATACTATTAAACGATTATAATGCTGTAACATTTCTGAACTATGTATATGCTGGGCATTATTAAATCCTTACTAATACTATAAATACGTTTGTTTATTTGTAACTTCGCTTTAACTCTCTATAGGTACACTTTGTAGGGGTACAGATAAAGACATAGGGTACCTTACATATGGAAAAAAAGAAACTGTTCCCGAGAGATAGAAATATAACTTTTTATTAAGCCACGGGTGAAAACTTGTAAGATATTAGAAGAAGCAAAATTGTGAAAAATTGTGTTATGTTTTCACAGTTTTTAAAGGCCTTTAAATAAGACTCAATTTCATTTGAAACTACTTAAATCTGAATAGAAGATACAGTTTCCAGTGTTTAGTTATAAGACTCAGTCGTTAAACTAAAAGACTTAATTTACTCGAACTTTTTCGAAAAGACTTGCGCATTTGTCGACTTTAATATTGAATACAGCTCTATCTCTTAGGTTCAAATGCGATGCATTAATGGGTGAGTGATTTGTATTTTATAAATTCTGTATCAACTCCCAGATAATAGACATAATCAGGTATTTATAACAATTGTAAAGGTTTTTAATAAAACAAAAATTAATGACACATATTTACTTAATGTCTCATGTATCCTGTAATATTTAAAATCATTTAGATAGTTATAATTAAATATCAATATTTCTTATTTATAAATAAATATTTTAGACACAAGGTTTATGATTATCGCTCTTATTTTTTTTAACCTATTGTAAAATGCGGAAGTCTCCATGACCTGTATCTCAGATTCCTTTGAAAATTTTAATCCGGCATAATATAGGTTGTAATTATGTTTGTTGATCTCATAAATAAGGTACACTTATTGAAGAGAGATAATAAATATATAATCTAAGATCACAGTTGTTTGTGTATTTGTCTATCCGCTCTTTTTCTATTGTATCAATAACGTTACCATAGCAACGCGTTAACCGCAAGTAGTTCGTCTACCGGACGCTAGATGGCGCTAACGGAAAAATTTTAAAATAGAAAAAAAAAATAATTTTGTCCACCTGTGCAAAGCCGGGACGGGCCGCTAGTAAAAATATTATTATATGTGCCTGACGTTTTTTTCCTAGTTATATGTCTCGTTTTCGTCATGATTAACCTAGTGCTTTTCTAAATACTATTCAGAGCGGATAGGTAGGGAAATAAAATACTCCAAAAAGATTCGAAAGTTATCAACAACAAAAAAAAGATGTAGGTTGTCAAAGCTTGTGATTAGGGCATCACCTATGAATAGTAGTATACTAATACCTATGAATAGAAGTTATTAATGTAAATCGCTGGTTGCCATTTCCTAAAAAAATAACTAAAAAGAACTGTGTAGTAAGAATATCTACACAAATAAATAAAGCCAACATATCAGAGTCAATAAGGATTGGTTCAAGTCTCTACTCCCTATGGGGTCGACACTAAATAACATTAGGAGCGTTCAATTAATACTTATGGTGTTCTCGCCACTTCCTGAGCTGTTCTTTATATTGAATCAAGCTTCTCCGCAAATGGACAGCGATTATTTGATTCTGGTATCGTGTTACTGTAATAATGTGTAAGTTGTACTTTCTGGGTATGAATTGAATGAGAGTGGAATATGTTATTGAAATAGAAATATTATAAAGGCAAAACTTCTTTAAGTGCGACACGAGGTTAGCTAATCTTTGTTGTATTTATTTCTTTAGATATAAAAGTCTTGTTATTAAATTATTAAATAACAAAAATATAATTATAAGTTTTTTTTATGATTTTTAATATGCTTTTTGCCCTTTTCAGTGCTAAATTATGTGTTAAGTTATTTGAATAGAAAAATATCGAGAATTACTTATGAGCGAGTCTGTTTTTTTCGTATATTTTGTTTAATAATTTATTGTTTGTTTTTTGTTTTGTTTTATATCTGCAAATTAAATTGACGTTTGAACCTATTTTTTGCTATTGTAATACAGATAATTATATTTTTAAAAGTGGATAGCTTGATGTATAGTCGACTTTAATATATTTTTAAGTAGATTTAAATTTACTTGTACGTTAGTCTTAGTGTGATTCGTCAAGTGTGCTATCCTCGCCGTGAAACAGAAACGGCTGCTTGAAATAGAATATATAATATCTCAAACAACACATCTTAAACAAATGTGATTCAAAATAAGATAACTTATAATTACTTTCGTTACCCTATAAAAAATTCGCGATAATATATGTGTCTGAAGTATAACTTAGTTTAAAGTATTATTATATTATAATTTTATATTAGTATTGTTGATATCGAAAACTTTCTATAATGCTGCTCATAGTCGATACGAGTAAAAGGGACGGAGCGATAGATTTTTATAGTTGTAATTTATTCTTAGTAGACCAACTTTATCAATTCTTTAGTCAACAATAGTTATTGTTATCACATTCAATTTAAAAGAAGTGAGAAAAAAAATATTTGGATTTAATGTCACTATGTCACCTTTCTCAGTATTTTTTTTATAAACGAAGAGAATTATAAAGAACAATATCCTAGGTAGGTTTTTAAAATGGCGACGGTGCTGTATTGTAATTCTTGCTTTCTTAATTCCAAGCACCTTTTACGTTTTGTCTGTTATCGCTGAGCTTTTCTGAATTTAAATAGACGCGTTAATGTATGATGCAGCCGTAATGTCAAATTGCTCCTCACACCTCCGGAATAGGGTTTAAAGTCCAGCAAAAAGTTGAAAACGGAACCACAGTACAATATTCGCATACGAAAGTGGCGGGATGTAAATTAGCTAAGTTTGAGTCCCTACAGGTGTAATTAATAGAACAGAGTTAAAATTTTAAGAATCAATAATTCTATAAATATTATAAGTGTGTATGTTTGAATGTTTAGATGTTTGTTCTGACACCTCAGTACCCTGAGATAAGTTTGTTTTTTTTATTTTAATTGCTTTAAACAAAATAATAGTTTCGCAGTTAATTTAAGTAATAAAAAAATATATAATTTACTTTTAGTTTTAACGTCTCTGTTCGATGTAGCTAGCTTTTAGTGGCGTGGTTTGAGTATGGTTAATCGCCGCTAAGCGATATCGTCCGGAAGAAGCTGCCAAGTAGACGCCCGCTTGTTCAGAAACACTACACACACGGCTTGACCGGATGATCTATCGAAACATTTGACACAGTAAATGCACTGTAACATTAGGGATAGAATGTGGAGCTTGATGGTTCAGCTGTCAGTGCCTATAATAGTAGATAAGATGGAAGATGAAATGATTTTTATTTAATACTAGCTAACCCGGCCACGCGTTGCTGGTATTACTCGGTCATACTTTTTTCGTTTATAAGTAAGGCCAATCTCCAGCAGTGGGTACATTAATAGGCTGATGATAATAATGAATACTGTTACCGAATGCCTTTTAAATTTATCTTAATATAGCAATATGAAATGATATTTCTTAAATATGAAAACGTTATGCCAAATTATACGTATAACTAGAAACTCTTTTAAAGGACCTAAACATTATACAAAAAACTTTGCAGTAACGATTTTTATTTAGATATAAAAAATACAAACAGCATAAAATAGCAATAACAGAAAAATACTGAGGTTTATATAATTCATTGGTATGTGCAATCAGTATTATCTACACTTATATTATAAAGAGGTAAGATTTGTAGTTTTATATGTTTGCAATGAATAAACTCAAAAACTACTAAGCCGATTTCAAAAATTCTTCACCATTGGAAAGCTACATTCACGCTGAGTAACATAGGCTATATTTAATGCTAGAAAAAATTTAAAGAATTTTGTCCACCCGCTAGTATTAAATAAACTTTAACCGGATTAATGACGCGTTAATTTTTTTATGTTTAATCCTGATGTTTCGACTTTTTACAAGAGCTGTGATCACAGGTTGACTAAGGTAATATAAAAAATAAAAAAAATAAAATAGGTCATTGATACGGTAAAAGTGATTTTATTTATTTACTTATTAATTCATAAATCAGTTTCATTTATTTATTTATATAAGTACAGGCCACATGGTATATACACCATAAACAAATTTGTGCGAGTTTTTGGAAGAGGTTCTTGAAGAAATGGGAAAAGGAGCTCAAGTGGATGCTGTGTACACGGACTACTCTAAAGCATTTGATAAAATATCTCATTCACAACAAATTTCAAAGCTTGGGGCAATCAATGTACTCGGTGATCTTCTGCGTTGGCTAACGTCGTACCTTAAAAATAAATGTCAAGATGTTACAAACAAAGGTTTTGTTTCAAGTTTTAGTCCAGTTTGCTCGGGTGTGCCCCAGGGGTCTTATCTTGGTCCCTTGCTTTTTAATATTTTTATCAACGACGTCATTAGTTGCCTATTAAACTCAAAATTACTATTGTATGCGGATGAAAATGACTGTAAACTGCATCGGAGTGACCTAATTCGATTATGCGAATATTGCTCACGTAATGGACTTCACTTAAATATAAACAAATGTCACACTATAGCCTTTACAAGGAAAAAGAAGTTTATAACGTTTGACTACAAACTTTATGACAAAACTTTAGAAAGGGTCACCAAGATGAGAGATCTTGGGGTTCAACTGGATAGTGGCTTATATTTTAAATCTCATATAAATAAAATCACAGCAAAAGCGTATCAATTACTAGGTTTTATTTTACGACAAAGTACAGATTTTAAAAATGTTAACACATTAAACCTGCTTTACAACTCATACGTTCGATCACAATTGGAATATGCGTCTACTGTGTGGAACCCGATGTATTCCAAGTATGTAAGCAAGCTTGAGAGAATTCAGAACAAATTCATTTCTCGAATGAAATATAGGTTTAAGATCTTTAATGCTGATAAAGTTGAATCCCTCTTGACTCGCAGAGAGCATAAAGACCAAATATTTTTATATAAAATTGTCAATAGTTTAGTAGATTCACCTTTCTTGTTAAGTAAATTAGCTTTCAGGTGTTCCCGACCCAGTGCGAGGCATAAATACACTTTTTTTATTCCTAATTATAAAACAAGGTATAGAGCAAATACTCATATTATTAGAGCGTGTAAAAAATATAATAGTACTTACAGCGCCATCGATATTTCACGAAAAAAATTCACGATTCCGCAGGTATTTAAAGGAATCCGGTACCGGATCCTAGAAGGTACTTGTGTTATTATTATTTTAATTAGTATCTAACTTATTTAAATTTTAAGTATTAGTAAATTTTAAGTAACGGTAGGACCGTTAGATTCATTATTGAAATTGCTTTTTTATTACATTAAAAAAAAATCACTTTTTGCACATAGGTACTTTTGTTCAACTAAATTATGTTTATAAAACTAGCTTTGGAAACTAATTAGGCTAATATACTATTTTAGTTCTAAGGTTTCAAATGTGTTATAACATGCTGTTTGTTTCTTTTAATAAATAAAATAAAAATAACAAAAAATAACGGCGTACATAATACATAACACTTACGTTAAATTAATCACGTATTCAAATGTGCGCTACGCCCGAAATTGTAAGAACAAAACAAATATACTATATATACTATTTACCTAAAACTGTTAACAGGCTACTAAATTTAGTTATAATTAATATTTAGTTGCGTAGGCTTGTTGGTGACAGCTGTGCAATAATGTAGTATTGATTTAAGCAGTTTCAGACATTATTCGAATGGCATTGAGTTCCATGATTCGACAAAAGCTTCTTAAAGTTGATTTTGACTGAAGTTTGACTGTAAAATGTATACAAATTTTGATTTTTTTTAACAGTTAACGTGCCTGATTAAAATATTGTGAAGGTATTAGAAAATATATGACGACCATTGCCTTAGTCATCCCGTGATCACGGCTCCCATAAAGGAGTCGAAATGTCGGGATTCGTCATTGTTATATTAAGAGTTCAATGTCACAGGTCGCCAGAGTGGGTCATTATTGCCTCCCCCAAGATGATACTGAAATATCCCTTCTATCTCTCAAACGGGTCCAACGCTATATTCGAAAAACCATTCTCTTATTTTTACTTATTTTCATCACCGCGCTTGACTTATTGGGCTTCCTATGTATTAATAATGGAAAGCATGTTTAATTTTACGTCTTACATAGCGATTTTCGTATTTTATTCTCATACCGTCCGATTAATATATTATTTTCGCGGATAATAAACTTTTCTCGCGGTGTTTTTTGGTAATGGGCCATAGAATTAAAAAAAAGCCTTTTTAGGGCTCTCATATTTGTCTGATTTTACTAGACATTCATATTAACAATGATTTGCCTGGATGACGTGGCAAAACTTTTATTCTTAGCTATTTCGAACGAACTTACTATCCATAAAATTGCAAATTAAATTTATTTACCACCAAAACGGTTGAAAAAGCGAAAAAAGGATTTTTTCATCCATGGTTGCTTTTTAAAATGTTTTTAATTTGGCGTCCAATCAACCAGTAACAGAAAATTGATCATATAAGGTCTAAACTCTTCTCGTGATAAAAAAATTAATTTAAGGGTTTTATTTTAATTTATATATCCTGATATCACTGGGTATATTTTTAGATTTTTAGTTATTGAATCTGCATATTTTTCATTTATAATGACAGTTATTTTTATTATTTTATACAAAATGTTTAAATATGTACACCACATAACTTATAAAGTCAATTATTAATTATAAAAATTTACTTAATGTTGTCCTTTGTAACAAGTTCGGTAGCATGTTTAATATTATTAATATTATTTATTCAATTTCAAATTCGGTTATCCATCGCCGAAGACGTTGTGTACCCCAAGTGAAGTATTAGAATAAATTACTCAATAACTACACAATACGGCGAGTGCTTCCGATATGGTCGGTTGCTACCGGACGCCAGTTGTTCGTCGGTTAGTTACCGGCCCGGGTTCGAACCCCACACACGCTCGTGCATTCTCAACTTACACTTTTTTATATTGTGCGTGAGCGCCGCGTTTGAATGTAGAAAATAGGTTTTAATCGGAACTAAAAACTTTTTGTATTCATTCGGAAATTATAAATAGTGACTTAAAAAGTTTAAATGAACAAATTATTACTCTTTTTTTACTTTTTTACAAGTTTTGTGGTAACTATTGGTAAAGGTGCCAGTTAGTGTCGATATTTGTGTGTGCGAGTGAGGTGCTTTTCTGGATTGTAAACAAAACTTCATTGATATGTGGCGGATATTGTCGTTATCCATTATATTGCAATGTAAGTTCTATATATTTTTTTACTGTCACAGACTACTTCTGACGCATTTTTACATATTTGTTACCTTAAAGTATAATTGTAGAGTCATAGGGGCCGCTTATCACAATTCCCCGTTGTCATGTGTTGCCGATCCAATTCGTAGCTCATATTATTTGTTTAAGAGTTATGAGACAGAATAATAAATTACTATATTTATATATTTTTATAGCCATCTATTTTCTGTATTCAAATTTATTCAAAACATTGATTAAATACAGAACGAGTACTTCGTTTATATTCGTATTTATTTACTCCTGTGTTCCTCTTGTCTCGTTTCTATAGCAAATATCATTATTGCCTTTTACGTTCGCGTTTTTGAATAACTTTTTTATGTACATTTTCTTTATTCTATTATAACCTGTTTTAATTTCACACCTCATTTTTTGCATCTGCTTTTAGTTTCCAAATGTGATGTTATATATTTCAAAATATTTTTATATTTGATTTGAACATTGCTTACCTAAAGAATTTTTTTTTGATACATTTTTAATAATGTTGGATGTTCGATATTCGATTGAGGTTATTTCCGTTATCAATTGTCCGTGTTTTGCGTACTTCCCGTCGCATTATAATAAAAATGGCCGATTCTTGTAAAAAAATACATATCTAAGGAGATTTAATTTGTTTTAAGAAATTCTTGCGTTACAATGCAACAGGTTCGTCAGTAACAAGTTGCCAACCCTAATCATATTTCATATCAATAAAAAACCTCCTGCAAGCTAAATTGAGCTCTATAAGCTGATTTCATTAAATGTTTTTGCACATAGTCAGGTAAACAAAATTGCGTAAGTTCAGTAACGAGCTATTTATCATTCCAGGCGCACACGTCGCAATATTTCACAATATAGCCAAGTAAAATGTTATAAGCATGAAAAATGCACCACCGTTCATGCACTCCAAAAAATCATGGCGCAATGCGATGCGGAATTGTTGTTTCAGAACTTCTCGTATACAAAAAATCTTAACGTACTGCCAAAATGGTAGTTCATCTATATTTACGGCGTGTTCGGTAGATACTCGGTCAGTGTGACATTTAATTTTTATTGACCGAATTTTATGTAACTTGGTGTACAGTCAACAGTACATCAATATATACAAAACGGTAAAATTTCTCAATTCAATATCAATTAAGAAAAATATACAGTTTGTTGGTATCCATTGATAGGCCTTAAAGATGCGGACATAAGTTTTCTTTGAAATATTTTTATTTGAACACAAGAGTAACGTTAGCGTATTTGAAATCTTACTCTCTATCCTGCGGTCCAAAATTCATTGTTACTTTTATTTGCTTATAGGAAGACAGAGACATATTCAGTTACTTTATGCCACTTTTTGTAATGAGTGAGATTATGTTTTTATAGATAAGGTTTTTTTTATGCGCGTCTGGAGTTGGTATCGGGTGGAACCGTCCTAAAGATGAGAACAATACTCCATACACGATCGAACTTGTGCTTGGTGAAGGATGTGCAACTATTCCGGCGTGAAGTATGTTTTCACCTTCGCCAGAATACCAAGTTTTTTTGAAGCTACTTGAACCTTGCTCTCAATGAAAGAGCCAAGATTGAGAGTTGGTGACAAAGACTTACCGAGAAGCTTAATATGGTCAGTGAATGACACGGATACACCTTGGAAAGTAGGAGACGAGTTGAAAGGACTCCTTTTAGCGGAGAAAAGACACGCCTGGGTTTTTGACGGATTGAACCTTACCAAATTAGTATCGCCCCATTCGGAGACTGCCTGCAGAGATAAGTTCATGCGGCTGACCATATCTCTAGGTAAACAACAATATAGTTAAACCGACGATTCAGCCACGAGACTAAGACACGTGACATAGCGAGATGCTGTAATGCCCCGACACGGAATTACGAAAACCATTTACTTTGACGAGTCTTTCTTTACAATTATTATTACAATTACAATTTTACGAGACATTGGATAGCAACGACATCTACCTTTAAAAATTAAACTGCGACAATCGCAACTAAGACCTATGTTACTTGAAACCATGCTTCGCTATAATATCCAAGACTGCATATGTATATTAACTTCAATACTTGTTTTGTTTTAATTCTAAAATGCGTCAATCATCGTAAGTTTAGGTTTCAGAAGTAATAAAATCCTCCAATGAATAAATTTCTCTTCAATGTACAGTGTACAGTAACAGCAACCTTATGAAGTCCTTATGAAAATTTATTGATATTCACATGCTCTGCGTTAGGCAAAACAGACGTTCAAGTTCAATAATAAAATTCTCAATTAATAGTTCATAATGAATAAAATAAATTCAAAAAATATATATGTGACCATCGACCAATCATAATCGACCAATCGTAATTATTCTGTCTTGTGTGAATAAATAAAAATTATTTCATTTATTATAAACGAGGAATAGGCTGGGTGTATAAATAATTCACTGAAAACTGACTTGCATTATCAATATGACCTCCGACCAATATGTATCTGCCCTTTCTTTTGTGAATAAAAGAATTTCATTTCTCATAGACACGAAATCGGCTAGATGTATTGTAGCAAACCACTGATTCGCCGTTGATTGACAACCAGTCGCATCGTCCCAGCTGACCCGATGCGGAAGACGTTAACTCACCATGTCATAGACATAAAGCTTAATTCGGCTGATTCGAGTCTGACGACGCGACCGGTTGCTGGCCGAGGGTGAGTTGGCGGTTTCCTGACTGGCTTATCGTATCCATACAGCGTTGATAGAAGTCTAAAGCCGTCATTGACATGCCTATGTCTCCAATTCCATCACTGAACAGCACTGGCAACAAGGTGGGTCGGCGATGATAGGCAGATGAACGCTTAAATCGGCATGCTTTCATTCGGAAGGCGGCTGAACTACGAGAAGTAGCGATTATGATGTAAGCTCAGTAGCTTACCTCATCAGTATGAGGTGAGGGTAGTTCATTTTTGCCATGAGGAGGACTCGACTGCCGAACTCATATTAACAACCGTCACGATGGACTTACTATCGGCTTAATGATTCCGAGACTATAATTACGCGGACACCATTTCTTATAGGCAGAAAACCTCAATCCTATGAATCTTCTTTTTGATAAAAGCTATGAAACAAAAGCAAAACCAACCCCCAATGGCCAGCGTGTATAAAAGTTAAATATGAGTGTGCATGTGTGAAACTCAACTACTAGTTGATTTGAAATGGGGTTAAACTTGACAATGTATTAAGCCAGACTTATTTATTACTTTGCTTCTACCGTGCTTAAACATTTTGAATTTATGATTTAATAATTTTTGGACTTATAATTAAATTATCTTCATTGGGATTAACCGACCCTTGAAAACATCATCTCCGAACCATTGAAACGTGAATTTAGTTATATAAAAATAGTGAACTTAGGTGAACCAAAGTCATTTTTTTTTTGCTTGAGAGGAAGGCAAAGGGAACAAAGCCCATTCAGCCTTGTCTTCATGATTTGACTTCTTTCATTGATTTTGATGAGACCTCAAATATTAATAAACATGACGAAATAACGAAAGCAGCATTTTCCTTAGTTACCTAAAATATTAATATTTATTAAACGAACTTCTTTTATTTGCTTTACTTTTTTCTATGCCGTAAAATGTTGATTAGTTTCATATTTCCTAAAGTTCGATGTTAAAACTTGATTAAAATTGTGTACAGGCCACGTGATAAATAACAACAAGCCATAAACAGAAATGGTTATTTTCAGTGTTTTCAGATAAAATACGCATTCCAATCTCAACTTTATTAGAATGGAAAAAGTTTGCTTTATTTTATAATAGTTTCATAAATTGTTTATTTCTTTCAATTCAGCCAGTACGTATATTAGGGACAGAGTAAGTTAAACTAGATATTATGCTATTATAGATATTATTACTAGAAATGAACAACCGTCACTAAATCTTTTCGGCATCAATCTATTTTAAATACCTATAAATCTATAAGGTACAAATCAAATCATTTTATTATTTAAATAATATGATACAATCAACAGATGTTAATACAGAAATTCACGAACCGCTACATATCGTACCGAATATTTGGCAAGCAGAATATTTTAAAATTTATTAATGACTTAAAGTAGAGTATGAACTTCTAGTCAAATGCATACAATTGTACACATTCCAACTCGTTTAAGTTAGAGGAGTGTCTTAAATGTCTCCCCGTTTAATGCAAAATTCTAGAACTACAAAGTGAGGCACCATAGCCAGTACAATTAATAATTACGGACTACAGACAAAGAGATAATAAACAAGCGTGATAAAGCATTCATAGCGCCGTACTTATTTAGAGCGGAACTGGAACAAAGAACTGTTTCTTAATTAATACAGCACTAAGATACGTTCGAGCAAGCTAGTGATTATTATACTTCGGTAGCCAAGGAGAAAAGATGAATGAAGAGGAGTCGATTTTCTTTTGTTTTCCTTATGAAATTATAGAGAAACAACATTGAATTTGAAAAATGGAAGCGACGACCGCTGTCAGGCCGTGTTTTGTTTCAGTTCTTATTAATTAATTTCTAAATAGCCAACAGAACTGCTGAAAGAAGTGAGATATATAGTAGCTGCATATACATATACAATAACTTTCAAAATCAATTTAGTATTAATTGTAACGGAATTATTACCACGCTTTTTTATTTTTCGACGCAGTTGCATGCGCCGTCGTCACGGAAGGACTGACTTTATTTGCGGGTGGATGTTATGACCAGACATATCGGTCACACTCGTTACCGGGACCACATTCTGTAAACTTACTATTCACTCGAAACTTTTCACGACATACGATGCTCACAGTATCAGGTCGCGAAACAGCACTTTTTTGTGATGTGTTGTTTTTACACAAATGAAACACTGTAAACACAAATGTCATTCGACCATTTAAACCCGTCTTCATGATTGAAATTTAAGGGCGATAATTTCAATTGCCTCCCGGACCAATCGTGGTATGTAGTGGCATTCTGTTGAGGGTTATGAAGCAGGTTGAATAAAATGCACAACGATGGCCGACTTTAGTCGGATGTTCATAAAATATGGAAATCATTCCGTTATAATTACGATTAACGGGTCGACCCTATACAGTGTCCCGTCACCAGTGTCGGAGCCTTTAATGGTGTGAAATATGGCATTTTTTATTATTATTATTTATAAATTGCCCCTCAAATTTTGTTTTTCACTTACGGCCGCCATTTTGTTTTCAGTTAACCAAGACCTGGGCTCTCATACTAATTCGATCACCACTACTCATTTAAATGTCCTACCAACATTAAAAAGGTGTCATTTGATAGCTAAACATGTAGACAACAGTTACACAACCATCATGTTTCAATTGTCATGGAATAAAAAATAGTAAAAAATAATTAAAGAAAAACAAATAGATTCTTTTTTGTGTATTTTTAAATTATTGGCTTTTTGAGAAAAACCAAATTTGAGGGGCAATTTGTCGATAAAAAATGCCATATTTCACACCATTAAAGGCTCCGACACTGGTGGCGGGACAAAGTATAAACAACGATATCTCAATAAGACAATTTCATATTAACCCTTTCAGGTCCAAAACTTTTTTTCTGATTTGTAATTTTTCTGTTCATTATATCGATATTACCCTTTAATAGACTCGGAAAAAAAAATTCACGAAAAATAATTACGAGTGCGAAGCGATATTTATGCACTATCGTTAGCCGCGGGTCTCGAGCGGCTGAGTTGATTAGCCGAAGCGCACGATAGTGTTAGACGGGCCTGAAAGGGTTAAAAAAATCAAAGAATTATGCATATTTCTTTTTCTTAAATTCAAGGTAAAAATCTTAAAGTTACTGCTTTTTTAAGTCTTGGTTTATGAAATAAAACAAAACATAAAAATAAAGCGATTACTACCGTAATCCGTCCTGAGCTTTTTTTATTAAAAATAAATTATTAACAAAGATATGAAGTATTTTCCTTTTTCTAATTTTAGAGGTACAAGTATACCCTTTCACCTTCAACAATATACACATGATACCAAATGATAAATTGTCGTCATATCCTTGAGGCGTTCCAAGATTTGTCCCCGTCTCGTGTGAAGCATATCAGGTGTATTATACTAAAATCCATTCAATGGCAAGAGAAGTTATAAAAATAACAGACACGATGTCCTTCAGAAAATTTTATGCGGATTTTAAAAGAAGACCGGTATATTTTTTGTACTAAGAGTTCTTAAAATATGTAAAATTGTGGTATGGTCGACAGCACGCCAAGCTGTACCAAGGTACAGTTAGCACAACAAATTGTGCTATGATTATATTTTTTATTTCAATCTTATCATTAGGCTGTAAGCTATAGATAGTGGTTTGGTGATCACTCCTTTTCGTGTCAAAATATGAATGAATCATTGAATGAAAGTTTATTTGGCACAATATACAACGCAGTTACAATACAAGATAAAGGTATTAACAATAAAAACATAAAAAAAACATGAAAAAAATATATTTAGAACTAACATTTTTAAAATTAGAGAGAACTAAAGATTGATTGAGTAAATGGCTCTGGGTTCAAGCAGGGTACAAGCATATGTACATGACACATGGTTATTATTTCTATGACTTTTACTTATTTCAATCTATATACTTATTTTATATATATGTCGAGGGTAACGACCCCCAGTATCCATAACGCGAGCAAGCCTTAAAGTACTTAAAGTTATGCTAATTGGTGTACATTAAAGAAAAATTTTATTATACCATACAAACGTATCTATAAACATTTATAAATATTTATATCGGAAATAAAGATAAAATTGTTATTAGCAGAGCAACAGGAATAAATTCTAATAATATAAACTGATTCAACATTACCAACCTAATGTTATCGCTATTGCTGACTTCAGGGCTCCACCAAGGATGGCAAAGGAAAATTAGTCTTAATCCACTAGAGGTTCAATGTATATTGGTGGGTGTAAACTACGAAAAACTGATTCAATTGTATATAAATACGGAGTATTTTTCTTGTTCTTTAATATAAGTCGGTAGAATTAAAAATGCTTTAACTATAACGGTGATACTCAATATTATCGTTACGACGACGTTAGTTAATGCATTACCTTTTTACGCAATAATTTGCTTGAAATTGGTGGTAAAAATAAGTAACAAATGCAAAAAGGAAAACAAATAAATTAAATAAGCCTGTATGAAAAACTGAAAAGGCCTCAGGTAGAGGTCTCGGAGATGTCTCTTACCTGAGGGCTTGGAGATATTATAGAAGTATGACATCGTGAGTGCAAATAACAAAATAAATACAATATAAAAAGATGTATATAAATTCATTTAATATGAAGCAATATTACGTGCTAACTTGACATTGTTAGATATTAAAATAGAAGTTTAAAAAAGTAACTTTAAGCCTTAAAGTTTAAGGTAGATAAAGGAAAAAATGTTTTGATAAAATTTCTTTTCTTAAAAGGGGAAAAGCTATCCGGGTAGCTACGTAAAACTACGAAATTTCTCAACTTTTAATATGTTACATAAAATTTATCTGTCAGGTATTAAACAGTCAAAAAGGAAATATTTCTGGTAACGTAAGGACAATAACAATTGACAACATCTTTGTATTCGTCATTGATTGTGATAGTACAAAGATCCTTTTGACTATACCAAAGATTCTAATTTCATTTAACCATGATTTTTTACGGGCAATAATAAAACGTAAAATGTACGAAAATCTAAGAATAAAACTCGTGAAAACCTTTCGTAAATGTTCACAAATCCAATCTAATTATATATTTTCAGCGCTATTACCTGATTTCGGGCAGTTTCTGGGGACTGGCATGGCGACAGCTGCGATATTGAACATTTGACCTACTTAACCCTGTTTTCAGGAGCTGAAACTTTTCAGGTTATACAAGCCGTTAATACCTATAGGTACTATGTGCGTTATGCATTTTTAAAAGTAAGAAGGTAGAACTTTCGCTTATAGGTTGTGAATATATTGACGGCGAGAATAAGTGGCTAAGATTTTCATTATATCAAGCCAAGCTCTCGTAAAAAAATATAGAAATTAATTTCAATAAAAAATTAAAAATTCAGGACGGGAAAAACTATGTTTTTGAGATTTAAATTGCCAAAACGGTGTGTTCAAATCATTAACTAAACTCTCGTACATTGTATACAATGTGTCCCGTCACCAGTGTCGGAGCCTTTAATGGTGTGAAATATGGCATTTTTTATCGACAAATTGACCCTCAAATATTGTTTTTCTCAAAAAGCCAATTTTTTTAAAATACACAAAAAAGAGACTGTTTTTCTTTAATTATTTTTTCTATTTTTTATTCCATGACAAGTGGCGTGGCAGGTTGGGGCAAAAACAATCTAAACCCATTATTATATTGCACCCGCAGAGCGTTGTAGGTTTTTTGTGCATAATGGGTCCATAGGCTGCACGTGTAAAACGCCAGTCGTTTTAGTAAGCCCTAAATAACGTCGGTTTTACTTCTTTCGAGCTCCGAGCAAACCTATTGACCAACATGTTACACTTCACAGCCAACGCTCGGCGTTCACGTTCCATGTCTAGATCGTCAGTCAGGTCGTCGGAGACCCAGTGGCCCAGGTATTTAATTTAATTACTTACTTGATCTGTGTAACTTCTGGCATAGTGTAAGTTTTAGTGCCTGACTTGAAGGTCATAATCTTACTTTTACTGGCATTATATCTGAGCCCATGAGCCCTCGCATACCCCTCACATACTTTTAAAAGTTCCTTAATCGCTCTTATTGATGGGCACAGCAACACCATGTCATCTGCATAACTTGTGTTATTGACAATCTTACCATCTATAGAGCATCCAACATTGGTGTTACTGAGCTGCTCAATAAGATTTTCAATATAAATATAAAAATGGTAAGTGAAGTTATACCTACCTCACCCCACATTCTAGCCCATAACCTTCTGATACAAAACCAGCCCATCGAACATGATTAGTCTGATGCTTGTACCAATTATTAATGTAAGTTTGATTTGGCAAAATTAAATAATAGAGGATTGGACCAAAACAGTTACTGCAATAGCATTACCCATAATATTTTATTTGTATTCTTGTCATTAAGATGAGGATTTCGCTTATTTTTTTGCTTATACTTATTTAATTTAATTATTTATACATATTGATACTTTCTGTATCACTTATGCTAACGTTTTCTTCAGTCAGATTCATTTAACACATTTTTAACGGCGTTTTATACGTCGTCCGATATTATACAAGTCTTACGTTTTTGTACAAAAAGTCCAATTTAATGGTTTTAAACAAATAGTATTTAAATTTGCTTAGAAACGAAAACTCATCTCGTCATAATAGCACTTCAAAAGCGAACGTCACGTGTTATGCAAAGCAGAAGCGGGGAGACCTAAGAAGTTTGTGTCACCTTCTGAACTGTTCCTATTCGATAGGGTAACCAAAATCAATGATAATCAGTTATTAAAAAATACTATTGACAAACCAGTTGACAAATTTAACTGAAGTATATCAATGGCCCATTTCTTATTTATTAATTCAAAAGAGATTCATAAGCTTAAATGTCGAATATATGTACCAAATTAATACTACTTTCATAAAGATACCATTTGAATACTAGCTGATAATAACGTAATGAAAATCGGAATATGAAAATATATATTTTTTTACATTTACTACTTTATAGGAACACTAGTTGACCCAGCCACGCGTTGCTGTGCCGACTGCAGGGTCATCTGCCGGACTGATTTGTGAAATTAAACCATTCTCAGATCCCCTTGAACACACAAAAAAATTCATTCAAATCGGTCCAGCCGTTTAGGAGGAGTTCAGTGACATACACACTCACAGAAGAATTATATATATAAAGATTAAAAACAACCTCTACGTTTGCTGCCAATGTCAAACATTTGATATTAAAAAAAATTAATTATTCTTATCCATTATTTAGTAAATAAAAACTTATCTATAATCTAAGATCACAAATTTGTTGTTTGTCCGCTCTTTTTCCCGTTTTTTTTCCATTGTATATACGTTACCATAGCAACGCGTTAACCGCAAGTATTTCGTCTACCGGACGCTAGATAGCGCTAACAGAAAATATTTAATAATAGAAAAAAATTAACGAATTTTGTCCACCCGTGCGAAGCCGGGACGGGCTGCTAGTGTTATATAAAAACATGAGGCTAACTTAAACTTTTATATAAAATTTATCAACAAATTAGTATTATCATAAAGAAATCAAGACAAACCTTTTGTCCATTTAATATTTAATTATTTTTGTATAATAAAATAATATGAATCATTTAAAACCATGAGTAATATAGCAAACATTGAATTCGCCATATACATACAATGAAATGTTAAAAATATAAATATAACAATAGTATACATGAGTTTATACAAAAAATAAAAATACAAAGCTACACAGAAACGAAGCAACGGCCTAAAATACTTTCTTTATTACATTGCGCTTCTAACAGGGCTCGTCATAAATTTTTAAAAGACTCAATCTTAGAACTTTTGATCTCCGTGCTCATGGCCACCCTGACTTATAGCGAAGTTTTAACTCAGTCGTCGTTCGCAGTGACTTTAAAAATTCAGGAGGGAAAGTGAGATCGGTGAGTGCTAGTACTGAGTCCTTATTAACATTAAGCAAGTCACTTTCGCGATCGTTCTTTGAAAGTCGAAAAGTTCTTTTCGTTATGGTAATTTGACACTTGTGAAAACTCGATAAGGTGTTAAGAATGGTCTGATGGGTTCTGTGTATTTGGAAGCGTTGATATTAAGTGTATGGCAGTGTAGTATTTCTTACAAATTTCAATTTGATGGTGTTATTGTAAATGTGTAAGAAATCATAAAAACAAAAGAGATCTTTAATAATTATTTTATTTTATTAGATAGATATAATGCAAAAAGGGACAAAAATGTTTTGTTTGCTAAATGGTTATAATTGCTGTTAAGCATCTAAAATGGTATACATTGTTTATTGAAAAGTGTAACATTATCTACTAACTGCTATGTCTGCAGCTTTTTTCAGGTTGTCAAATATATGTTGTATGTTGATTCCAATATACCGACCGACTCGACAGACATTGACTTATTCATAATAATGATCTCTAGTATCTACAAATAATATATACAAATTTTACCCAGTTTACCCAAATTTTCTATTTATTTTCCTAAACTCAAAATTAATTAACATGATTAAAATGAAACACAATCTAACTTTAAAGTTGAAATCAAACCCCTTACTTCAAAAGCTATACACTTTGCATCTCTTGAACAGGTAAAATTAAACTAAATTATATTAAACCTGAATTCATCTGGAGTGGGAGCCGACTCTATCGCGGCATGTCGGTAATATTTGTATAGATAGCAATATAGTTTTTAATAATACTAGCAGACCCGGTAACGCGTTGCTATGGTAACACGTTGCTATGGTAACGCGTATACAATGGAAAAAAGTGAAAAAGAGCGGACAGACAAACACACAAACAAAATTTGTGTTCTTAGAGTATATATTTATACTCCATTTTTTATCCTAAAAGTTATCCAAATTAAACATATGATAATAATAATTTATTTCACTTAAAGAAAACAAATATTCTACTAGTCTCAATTGTCTTATCTGGTGTCAGTCGGGACACGAATCAACATCCCCTCGCTATCCTGGCGAATGCTATTTCAATTGGTTGCCGAGTCTTGATAGACCCTTAAAATTTTTTCAAGCTGACACCATTACATTTCTTCTTGTTCTAGGTACTGCCACCTACAACATCAAATATATTTCCTTTACAAATATCTAACAACAAAGAAGAAACAGCCTTTGTATTTATTATATTTTTTGTTATAAACGATTCCTAGACTAAATCCACTTGATTCAGATGTTTCCTCTGACATCTGAGATAAAAATTAGGAGGTCCTTCTCGGAAGGGCCACCCAATTATTTGAACTGGTAGTATACCCAGTAGTTTTCAGTTACGCAGATAATTAAATAGCTGAATAAAAAAAAGATTGAGTTGTTAGGATGATAATATTTTTTATCTTTTATCTTTTGAAGTCCGATTACAAGCACGTTTGTGACGACAATATTAACACAACCATTTATTACCCGACAACCGATCAGGGCTACAGAAAAGGACATAGAGTACCGTCCACCCAGAAAAAAATGTTCTATTCTCTAGGGATAGAAATATAATCTTTAATCGGCACTACATTACTGCGAGCGAAGCGGCGAGTAAAAGCTAGTATTTTAATAATTACAGCGGTGTTATTATTTTAAGGATTTAATATTCAATCACTGCGCTGTCAGTGACAGTTCATCAAGTTTTGCTGATCAACTAACTGATGACTAAACTAAAAAAAAAAGGTTATGTAGAAATATTTGATATGGGTCTCTATGTCAAACGCACACTGAAAATAGGTATTGCTATTTAGGAGTTATGCACATAAAAAGAAAAATCGTCAATTTCAAGGAGTAGGACTTAGTAACCACAATTTTTATAATACACAAAAAACGCTTCTTCTTAGAATTCCTCATTATTCCTATATAATGAGAGTAGAGACTTAAAGATTTGGAATTTAATGTTATGTCAGGAAATCTGCTGACATAACATTGAATACCAATACACCTAATCCGGTATCCAGTTAACCATAATGCCAAGTTTTGTCACGTATATGGAGAGTGTTATTGCGAATGTTAGCAGTAGGGGTGAAACACCTCATATCCACGCGCTGGTCCGTGCTTACGAGAGCGAGATTCCTGTTTTTACAAACACGTAAGTCTTTGGGTATCAGACCGTGAACGATACGTCTTGGTCGCGTGCGCCGTCGACAATCTAGATTAACAGTTTAAAGAGGTGTAAAGGGCAAGGGGTTCATTTTAGTTTTGCTTGAGAGATTAAATGGATTTTTTTTATAAGTTCTTGTGGCTAACGAGATTCTTTTGCTTTTTTAGAAATTAGTTGGTGTGTTTTATATACTGATGTTGCAGATTGATGCGACGCTTAGCCAACTGGTCAAATGGCAAATTAACTAAGTTGACCATTAGTTTAGTATGTAATTTGAGAGAATAGAAAAACTTTTTGTAATTTCTTGGGAGATTATTCTTGGATTCAGTTTAAGAGGTGAATTTTTTGTTTGATGTTTGATGAAATAAGTAAAAATGAAAAACCTAACCTAACCTAACTCGTATCACTCGTAAGTGCCCCCATAATATCTATCTCTTTAATAACACTAGTAACGTATATATACTACTTTCTTTCCGAAAAATATCTTGAAACAATCACAAAAACCGGCTAGTTGACGCCATATTGAAAACAAAACGCACTTAGCGCCGCGGTGGTGAGCGCTGAAACTAATTCAATTAGACGGCGGCTTTTGAATCAGCTGTAATGTTGAACGTTTTGAGCTACTCAAATATTCAATTAAAAAGCTAGACGTGTGGTTGAATGGCGTTGTTCAGTCAAAGGGCTAGCTGTTTGATTGAACGGCTATTTTAACCAGTTGGCTGCGACAAATTCACCAATTGCTCTCATATAAATGTTTAAGTTAGCATCAATCCAACCTAGGCCCGTGTGGTGGATCTTGGCCTATTTCGCCTACGGTATTTTCAACCCGGTCTTCGCTATGACCAGTTTCCCAGCGGTGACGTCGTTAATAAGCTAATGATGAATTGATTTTGAATCGATGTAAATACCAAATAAATAGAAACGTTAATTATTTAAAGACAACTGACAATTGAGGGGTGGTGAAGTTCTGATATTAAAAAAAAAAGAAATGTAATAAGGTGATAATAAGCTCCACTTTTTGAATAATCATAGGGCTCTTGTCAACGGCGAGTGTGTCGGATCCATATACGAAATTAATCTTACTATATTCGCCGGACGTTGCCACAATGTAGGTGAAATCAAGTGTGGTCTTGATAGGAGTGTTTCGAATGTGTCGTAAATCATACTTGTTCGTATGTTATTACTGTTAACTACCAGAACGTTGCGAAAAATCTTGTGACTGTATACTATTGGTACAGTTAACGAAGAAAAAAGATGGAAATATAGTGAACACCAGATTTTATTGGGTTTAGTTGGATCTGCTAATTTTTATACGCTGGGCAAAGCTTTGCTACAATTTTTAATTACTATCTTTTTATACTTTACTTCAATAATTTCATAGATTGGATTTAAAACAACCAGAGCAGCCTAGAGTTGTCATCGCTAGGCTACCGTCTGGCCCGGTTGGCAGAAAATGTAAATTCGAAGCTTGCCATGTCATTTTTTCCTTTCGGTTGTACCATACTTCGGCCCTTTTTTGTAGGTTTTCTATTTCGAAAAGTAAAGCCTTTTAAAATTACATATTATCTTATTTTGAAATAGTTCAGAATTTTTAATTATAGGAATCTGTTTATTTGTACATCTGTAGTCAAGGACAAATGTTTTAATCATGTCAATTAGAGGCGACATTTAATACCCGATATCGTAATGGAGATGAATTACCTTATATCGATCCGTCGTCCTATGTTATGCTAATGTAAAAGCTCGAACTAGTAAACTCTAAGGCTTTCCAGTTAAACCTAAGATCCATAGATCCTAGATCTTCATAGTTCTCAATACTTTCACTAAAATCATTCAGCAAATTTTGGTCTCAAACATATTTTAGATATTGAGAAACTTATATCTGAACCCACTTGGCTCATCTAAGAAGATGAAGTTATTTGTGAATATATTACTAATTAGCTGTAGTGTCGTAGAGATTTTATTTTTCTCTGCTCTACTAATGAACTACTTTATGCGAACAAATAATTCATCACTTACCTAGTCTTTATCACTAAGTAGTAATAGTTCCATTGGGAATGTGGATATATGTACGTATGTGAATGGGTCAGTAGTGCAGTGGGGAAAAATTTACCCTCGATATTACCGGAAGTGTGGTAGATGGTAATGAATGGTATGGTTTGTGGTGATGAATATCCGAAACTAACAATTACGTCGTCACTGGTAAAATTTAGCATATACCAAACACTGTTGATTATAGCCGGCAATATGGTCTCCTTTTGTATGAAACCTTACATTAACCAACTTATGCTGGAAAAAATTAAAGCATTAAAATCTTATGAAAGTTTTACAGTAACTGACACAGATACATTATACAGATAAGTGAATAATTTGTGACCTTAAATAGATAACAACGGTTTTAGAATATGTCTCTTTAGATTAAAAGAACACTATAATAAATAAGCAACGAATTTAAAACGAAAATGGCGATTTCCACATGTCATACTCGTCAAAGCAACGTTCTGGCCATTGTTTTTGTGTGATGAACATAAGCAATTTGTTTCCGGGTCATGGTTGTTATATACTTGTGTATGTATTCTATTCCTTCTTAAGTATTACACAAGCTCTGCTTAATTTATGCTTAAATAATTGGCGTTACTTGTCCGAAATTTATAAATTTTACTAAATGCATAATAATTTGAATATATTTAACTTATTTCAATAAAAATAAAAAATTTGCTCATCTGTCTGTTTGTTTTGGCTCATGTACGAAACAAGTAAATATTTTTTGATGGAACTTTCATAGGAAAGTAGCTAAGTTTATAAGAAGTAACTTCATATAATGGTCAGCAAAAATGTCAACATAAAAAACCGAGAATAAAAAGCACGCTTGGCACAGGTAATCCTAAAATCTGACGACGAAGTAATATGGCGTCTGCGGTGTAACGTAAGACTTTATCAAGATTGGCGCGCGCGGTCACGCGCTGTTGCTTCCGACGACGTGCACCTCTTAGTGTTTTTGTCTTTTTCTTTTTGTATACGCAGGCTTTTTGTCTCGCTCACTCGTAACACCTTGGCAGTCAAGTAAGGTTATAATTATAAGCACGTGCCAGGAAGTGAGATAAGTTCAAGCTCGATTAACATTATATTAAAAAGACTTGAATTTTGTGAATGGTGGATATAAAATGATAAGTTTAGCTCGAGGTAGATAAGGCTTTAGAAAAAAAAAATTAACAAGTATTCGGTACCCGCAAAAACCTTTCATTTTAATGAGCGGACCCGGGTAAATAGGTATTAATTAGAAAAAGTTTAAATTGATAATTCCTATTTTATAAGAAATTGATAAAACAGAAATACAGTACAGTATTTATTCTCAAAACTTGCTTGGTTTTAGACTCTGTTTCATACGAGGTTATTTTTATAAAGATATCTGTTTAGTTTTTATTTAAGAAGTTTCTCACGATTGATTTTTTTTTTAATATATCTATTAAAACATAGAAGAAGTCTCACGGAATTCAATTTAACGCGATATCTGCAGACATTAAAATCTAAATACCAAATCCTTTTTTTCTGAAATAGTACGGATCATAACTATACGTTGAACTTTATAAGTTTTTTTTATTTATTCCATAAATAGTAATTTGAAAACCTAACCGTAGGTAGTAACAATCGCAAGAACGCGCGCAGGATGCGGAACGATATCGCACGGCTGCGCAGACTCAGATTCGCTTCACTGCGCACCCCCGGTCACGGCTTCCGCGCACATATGCAGGAATGTATTAAAATGCACAAAAACAAGGATATTGTTCATTACTATTAACGATATCCTGCTTATTTTGATAGAAAACTAACAAAATTATCAGTTTTTATGTACGATTACAGTGTGTATACACAAATATTGGATTAATTCGCCAGGTGCTTTTCCAATATTTTTAAAACACGTATGTATTTCCATTTCCTAAAGAAACATGTATTTGCACTGGAAGAAAACAGCTGTCACCATCAAAACTAATTTTTATCCTTATTTCAATAGGTGAGTTCCTGTTCGTTTTAAAAATATATTCTATGCCATTGAAGATAGTTTTTAAATTGCTTTATACTCTATAACTAGCGGCCCGTCTCTGCTTCGCACGGGTGGACAAAATTCTTTAATTTTTTTTCTATTATTAAATATTTTTCCGTTAGCGCCATCTAACGTCCGGTAGACGAACTACCTGCGGTTAACACGTTGCTATGGTAACGCATATACAATGGAAAAAGAGCGGACAGACAAACACACAAACTACTGTGATCTTAGATTATAGATTTCAATAGCATGTGATTTGTTTAAAACAGATAAGGGGCGACAGCG
Organism: Calamotropha paludella; assembly: GCA_927399485.1. Taxonomy (NCBI): domain Eukaryota; kingdom Metazoa; phylum Arthropoda; class Insecta; order Lepidoptera; family Crambidae; genus Calamotropha; species Calamotropha paludella. The sequence goes on along the minus strand of OV656808.1, from coordinate 6,365,692 downwards.
AATCGTGCATCTAACGTAACTTTATAGTCAGTCACATATTACTGCATTTACATTATAGCTTCCACCTTTGCTATCACATCGGTGGCTATTATGGCCGTTTGCCAAACTAATACTTTATTCTTGTACACGCTGAGAAACTCCTTTCAATGATTATTGGGGTAGGTAGGATTGAATAAGCAAGACCCACATATTTCTGAATATGACGATGTATGTTCTTTCTCTGTTATAACTTAAAACTTCGAAAAACAACATAAATATTTGTGATATCTTAAACATTATCTTAATATCAAATTAACTCTTGAAATATTCAGGTTTGATTGCTTAATATATTAAAAAAAAAAACATATATTTAAGCTTCCGCACTAGTCAATATTTATATCTCAGGATACCAAACACTCGACTTATTATTTCAGAAAATACAGAACAATTAATTTTTTATGGCATAAGTATAGTGCGCTTGCAGATTATGTTATAGAACAAAAATATGATATCAGGAGAGTAATAGCTATGAAACAATAGTTCAAAATTTTGATTTATTCAGCGTCAAATTTCTTAGGTCGTAAAATCTCGCTACTACGTTAGAAACATTTATGCTTTTACTGTATCTATATATATCTGTACAAACAAATTTAGGTATTTTCAAAGCTAGCTTATGACATATTAGTAGTTTATGATACTGTTGCATAATGAGTGTGTTTTAAAAAAACGAGCCGTTGGCGAGTTTTTTTATAGTATCCCACGAGTGTTATAAGACCAAGTTATGTACAGTGTCATACACTACTTTATCTACTCTCATACTATAATACAAAACCAAACTTTGTTTAAATATTGAAAAGATTTTTTAAATGTCAAATGTTGGCGCCAAGGTTCAAACATCGATTGCGCATGCGTGTTGCGTCGTCGCGGACTCATTCATTGAAACCTTTTTAAAGTAGAGGTTCAACCTCCTTGGTCCAGCTGGAGGTTGTATAGGTGTATCGTTATGATTAAAAAGTTATATTATGTTACAGGTGTCTGTACAAGACCTGTATCGTAATTAAACTTTTATTTTTTTTATTTTTGGCCTGTACGTAATGTTTGTCATAAGCATTTTGTTTTCAGTTTTAGAATCTTTGTATTATAGTATCAGAGTAGATAAACGTTTTTATTTATCACTGCTAGTTAGACGTCTGTGAGCAATGAGGTAGTTTCTTACTATAAAACTAATAGATAGGATTGATTAAGGAAGATTTACATATTTCTAAAATTACCGAGGTATGTTTTTCTTTATCATAACTCAATGTTTTATTCCGTCTATGTTTAAAGTATAATGATTTTATGTCATATCAATATGAAATTTCTGATGTAAACTCTGCAGACACAATAGCTCCACAGGTTGCTGCATTCGCATTAGAGGCGGTAGATCACAGTGTTCGCTGTCACGGCTGCTAACCAAGTTAATGCTTCCTTGTTTAACCACTTTACTTGCTTGCTTACCACGTTGCAATTCTTTGCAACGATAATAAAAGCGTCTGGGTTAGATAAACTTATTTTTTTATTTAAGTTGGCCGCATCGTTTGTCTTAAACTTTTGGTATATACTTTATCCGGAGCTTTGTGTAAAATAATTACAAAAATTTAAATATTCAGTTTATTTGTTTCTCAGTTATTGGATAATTTTTAGGTACTAACGTAAATTTAAATGTGAATCAACATCTTAAATTACTGATACAATAATGCCTTAAAGACGAATTAAATTGACAGTACTCATCGATCATCTTCACTGCAATTAAATAGTGTTAAATATTTGTTTTGACATATGCCTCTTTAAAAGGTAAGGAAATGAAAACGATTGATGAATATAAAAAAATGATATTATTATTAGAATTCTTAGTAATCGTACAAGCCATAATATATAATATATATAATAAATGAAATAAAATAATAAATTTATTGTGTATTACTAAATATATCGAAATATGTCTATAAATAGTATAAAGAGATGGCGGTGTAATCCGCTGAATCACGGTGGCTAAAACTGTATCTCATAAATATATAACCAAAAATGTTTATCATAAGAAAAAAAGAATTTATGAAAAGAAATTGGTTCTATATTTAAATTATTTGGCAGTTTCTTTAAGCACATATTACCTCACCCAAAAAGTATTTAATCAAGCTTTGAGTTTGTACAGAAAGGCTCTAGAGATAGAAATTAAAAACAGTAAAATATATATTTAGTTTAAACAAAAAATGTGGTTTATTATTATAACTACAGCTCTTCACTTAATGTGTAAGAAATAAAAAAGAATATTGTTTTGGAAGAGAATAATCTCTTATTATATTTAACCTGTTATAACAAAGTACCAAAACAACACAGTAAATGGTAATTAAACAATTATGTAATACACTACGAAATAAAAGATCGGGAACCTTTTTCAATGGCCGTATTTTTCTTAATGATAATGCAAGGAATACCAAGTCTGTATTGATTAGGAGCGTAACAATAAAGCGTAGTCATTCTTATTTCTCCAAATGATGAACGGATTTAGTTCTTCATAATAAAATTGTTTGTAAAGTTGTTTTACGGACGATAATTTTACGTGATAACGTCATAAGAAAATATTGATGAAAAATTACATACTTTTATGAACTGAATTAAATTATTATCATTGAATTATTATTATTATTTCTCACATTAATAGCTATGCATAATATTTTTTTTCATTGAATACTTAATAAAAGCAGTTGACTTTTTATACGATCGTTTATATGAGTCATAATAAATTTTGAGTTTGTAACATAACCTGATATTACTGCACTCGCCGTATAAAAGTAGCATTAGTTACTTTTTTAATAATTAAAGAACAAATATAAGAGATTATATCGCCCATCAAATTCTTAAAAAGCAAGACTTAATTACTTTTTGGTGCAGTTGTTATTGTAATAAACAAATGAAAACCACATTAACTTTTCACTTCACGGTAAATATATATAAACAGTTGACAAAACAGTTTACGTGTAGGTTGTGTGCTACCGCTGTCTCTCTTCTACTTGGAAGCATCGGCCGATGAAGTGGAAGAGAGATAAATGCGTCATAAAATGAACGCTTAGGCCGATCGTGCTTCTCTATCGCTTGTTCTGCGCTCTCGTTGATACACTCGGCTCAGGTGGAACGTAACAATGACGGAAAGTGACAATGAGTAATGCTTTTTCGTGCGTGCATCCTGCGTTCATCGATTTATAAGACGTTATCATGTCAAAATATCAAAATGCGAATCAGATATAAGCTGAATAATTTAGCATCCGTTTTAACAATAGATACGATGGACTTTGATAGGAATAATTCCTGACGGGATCGAAAGGAATCAGCCGCATTAGGCGCTCGCTCGTTCGGAAACATCATATTACCGGGTGGGGATTCCGGAATATTGTTTCGCGGTTTCCTATCTATACCGAGATTTCTCCCTCCTTTTATGTTGTTTATTGCTTCTTCATTTTCTTTATCATGCGAGTTGTTAGCGTTCATTTGTTTCGATCGATTATCCTTTTTTTATAAATGCCTATTTAGATACATTTTTTTAAGAATTTGAGCAAATGTTTATTATTATGCGTTCGATTTTGTAGATCCATATGCTTGGGTTTTCATCTAAAAACTAAGTTAAAAATGTAATAATCTGATTTTTACCACTTTTAGGTCTTGTGCCATCACGAATATTCGCATGTTCAATTTGGTATAGCTAACGTTATAATAATATGGTACTACCAATCGGGGATGAAAGTGCTAGTGTTAGAGGGCGCGTAGTGTTTACTGGAAAACCCACCAAGTCACAAGATTAATCGTAACAAGACTTGTTCAATCCCCCATTGTCCTGCTGCTAGAACTGGAAGTTGGTGGAACCCTGGGGTGCTTACTAGGAAACCCAACGAGCTTCGGCTTATTAGATTTGGCGTAACAAAACTTGTTAATTTTACCTGATGACGTGTACCTGCTGATGGAACTTTAAAGTGTCTTGAGGGAACTATGGTCTACTACTAGGAAACCCATCGAGTTTGGACGTATTGTATTTGTCGTAACAATACAAGTTTCTGACAATGCGGACTTGATGATGAAATCGAAAGGTGGTAGATGAAATCCTGAAAAAATCCATAGTTAGAAATTTGTCGAGGGATAAATGGTACGAGGGTTGTAATATTATGATGTAATCGTCAACTCAGGGTAATGGTCAACGCCCTGTATTATACTCGTAAGTACTTTTATTTGCTCACGCGGAGGTCTGAGGGAATAGAGCGTTTAATTTTCAGTTGTTCCTGGGAATCATAATGGCCTAAGATTCAAAACCTTGGAAACATAAGTAAGGAGTCCATCATGCCAAGCGAATAAATAAGTCTTATTTGGTCTTTGGTGAATTTGCAAATAAGCTAAAATGTTTCAGGTCGCCATGTAATATGAGGTTTTAATATTGATGTTGAAAAGGGACTTTTCTTCCTAAATTCTTAAACATAATAATTATCATTGATTTGATAAACGAAGTAATCTGTTAAATTGAAAAGCACTCTAAGCTTTAGCAGTTATATAATTAAAATAATAAATAATAAATCAAATTGGAAACATGGCTTACTTAAAGGCACTAAAAGGTAAACAGAAAGGACTACCTCGGTTATTATATTTGTCTTGTAAGAACAGTTAAACACAGAAAAATAATGTTGTTTTTTTGTTTTACAAACAATTTTTAAATATTCTTATTTAATAATCATCATGTACCATTAAATTAAAATATACCTACAGTTTTTGTGTAATATATTAAGTATGATTAAAAAGGTAAGTGTAATAGTTACGTTGAGTTTAATAAGTAGTAATGAAAAATTTTGAGAAAAATAATGATCATTAAATTATTACTAGACATAATTCAACTTGTCTCTCGTACCAGGCGGGAAACATACCCACACGTCGCTCGGATAGCGACGGGACTCTTCTACTAACCAACTTGACAGATCTGTAGAATTTTTTCAAGTATTTCTTAAGCTGACGTCAGCGCCATATTTTCATCTTCTCAGAACCTATAACATCGAATGTAATATGTTTACCAGTTTCCTGTAATCCATAATGAAGAAACAGGTATGACATAAAATATTTTTGTTACTTAAGCATTGTGTGTCTAAATAAAAATCAACTAGTCTCAGGTTAACCCTCCAGACTCCTGAGATAAGAAGAATTTTGTAGTAGTAATCATTCATTTAGATATAAAAATATATGCTATACAATTTACAATTCAAAATTATGATGGATGATTTCGTTATTGGCTAGTCAAATAAATTGTGATATACATCGAAGCTGTTTAACACGTAACCTATTGAATGGATTATATGGAACATGTCTAAAGAATATTTTATCTTAAAATACTGTTTCTCGATAATACTGATCTGTTATCGGTACCTATAACCTTTCGTTTTAAAAGCTTAGCCTAGATTAGAACGGAAATTTATAGGTGTTACGTTAAGGTAATATTCAGTTTAACGAAACGCGAATTTAAATGAAATTTTGTGCTTTTGAATAATTCACGGATTTTTGCCTTTAATTATACCTTTATAGAATTTCAAAAGAGAACAAAGAACTGAGCGGACAAAGAAAATTGCTGTTTCACAATAATTCGATACCCTCATTCGAGTTACCTTTTCCAGTATTTTAAAAGATTCATGAAACGATATTTTTACTGACTTTTTAATTTCTATTAAAATTAGTGAAAGGCTTAAATGTGTTTGTGATATTTAATGCCCATTTTCTGTGGTCGTACTTTATAGGAATATTATCAAATTTAATTAGAATCTCTACAACTGTTTGAATGAGTTCGTTGACTTATATCTGAAACTTTGATAAAGACTTATCAAAGTTGATATTAATAAAGACTAACTGAAGACTAATAATTTGGTTTTTCGTTCTTTGATAATCATCCTATTAGGAAAAAGAATGCTCACTGTAAGTCGCCTCCCCTAAAAATGAAGTCTTTTCCTTGATTTCCATGCTTAATATGAGGGTGTGACAATAAAATACTAATAATGTGGAAAACGCTGCTCATTTAAGGATGGCAATTACCTCTAGTATAATTAATTGCCCTCGACAATACACTTTAATGTGAAGGGTTAGTTTTATTTTGTCAGACAAGATATGGCATAATTCCGTGCGAGCGAAAAAAATTAAAGTCATTGGTCTCAACTGCGTCTCTAGTCGTTAGTACCCCCAATCTCAAATGGGCCAATGGCGGGTTGTCATTTGTTTTCCTATTATTTTGCCATTGTTTGACAATAATGAAAATTACTTAAAATAAGCAAAATAATATCATAGTAATATTACATACACTCTTATCAATCAGCCTAGTTAAGCACTATCGGCTAGAACGCTGTGTTATTGATAGGTACTAAAGTAAACTATAAACAAAAGACGATAGTAATACCAATTTAGATTCTATATAAAGATAACGAATATAATAACCATCAGTCAAAAAATATGCTTCAGATTGAACTCTCGAGTTTGGAATATTGCGTAATTCCCATGACGGGTTATGCCGGTCTTAAATTGTCTAGCTTAGCCCCACATAATCGCTTTCGGAGGCTGACCTATAGAAACAATTCGTGCAACGTTCACAAAACGAGCAAGACCAGTGGACCGCAAAGGCTCACAGCTAATGCGAGGGCCGACCGTTATTATTGATTTTGCGTACATTCGAGGAATGTTTTAATTTTTTTTTATCCCTCCGCTCCGGAATCCATCCCATCGGGGACATTGTCGAATATAATGTTCCGTTCGAAGTATTACGGTTCGGGGCTGACATGATAAATTGGTTTCAGGATATTTTATCTCAGGATTAATAAACATGATGATAACGACTGCGGTTGAATATGAGAGAAGTTAAATTGAGGCTCGTTCGAATTTCTTTTTTTTATTACTATGGTTGATTCTTTGAGTTACATTGGCTATCGACACAGACTTGCAAATAACATTGTATATCTAACAAAAGCTTGTTATAAGTCTTCATTTTAACGAAAATTTAATTGTTACATGCTGACGTCACTATACATCTTTCTCTAAACCAACCAACAACTAATAACAAAATTTAGTAAGAAGTAAACAAAATGAACAACAGTATTTTTTAAGTGTTTTAAGTTTAAAGTTCCCCATCATTGGGGATCAGGGATCTATTCACCTCACATGCGTGCCGACAACGGTTTAACATAAATGTATTGTAATAAAGCATTCAGAAAAAAAACAATTATTTACAGAATACCTTCGAACATTGGAAGGCAAAAAACTTTAACTCCCAATAGCGCTATTAATCAAGTAAGCATAAAGAAAAATCAATCTTTGAAAAAATAAATACCCTTCTCCCAATTTCAAAGTAATCTGGTTACGAAGAGAAAACTTTTTCAATTAACCTTTTGACCGTTTATAACAAGAATCGTCTCGCTAGAGGGGCTAGCATGTCGCGTTCGATATCGCTATCTCTGAGGACCTGAGTTTGATACTTCAATTTATCTACGTGATAAACGTAAGTAGATATTAAAATACAAAACACTGCTTTTTCGAGGTTTTGATTTGAGTTGAAAATTCCTATAATACAAGATACAACTAATTAAACAATAAGTAATTTTGAACATCCCACGCCCAGTTGCCGATATACTACATACAGCATTAATAATTTATTTAACCACTCATTAGATTTTAACTCGGAGATAATAAGTTAACTCTAGACTGTGCAAGTTGCCTTCAGTACCTATGTAAAAACCATAACTCAGGGAAAATTTTCTTTACTCATCCCAACAGCTGTACAAACCGACCTACTGTGCTACTACTGTACTACTGTACTGTGTGATATTATTCAATAAAAAAAAACTGGTTGGTTGCCTGTAAAGTCGGTATACGGGCGAAAGTTTTACGTGACAACGACTTTGAGTGGTAAAATAATTTTAATGTGAATATTCATTCGTATAGTAGGAAGAAGGATGAAATAATAGTAACAATTTAAAACATTTATTTATACAAAGAATTATATTTAAAACATTAATTTATAGGCACGCGTCCCTTCCACTTTTTATGTTTGTCTCTCTCGCTCTTAGGCGGGCTAACCATGCCCGAGTGGAAGGGACGCGTGCCTCTCACTCGCTCTCATTGTAAGCGCATAACGTGAGCGGAGCGTAACGCAGTTTCTTGAAGTGTCACCCGGCAAACCAATTTATAAGACGTTGTCACGTCAAAATTTTTGAAATAGACATACTATTTTATAGGTATATTCCATATTTTTTTGGATGGATCAGCTTCAATGGCGCAATGTCTGTTACGCCATAACTTCCCGAGTTCTTAACCGATTTTTATATTTTTTTGTATGGAATCGAATAAACAGGTTTAGGACCAGATTGTGACGAATTTTAAAATTTCCAAAAATTCTCAACGTAACAATTTTTTTTTCCTTTTATAGGTATTACGCTACGCTCCAATATATGGTGCTAGCGTAGCTTTATGCTTAGCGACTGCATCGCCTAGTTTTTTTATACATAGTTTGTAATGTAAAACTGAAAATGTAAGTTTAAAATATCAATGCAAATATAACAACTTTCATATTCGTTTATTAAACGAATATGAAAACAATCCAGTAAATGAGAAATGCTAAGATTACCTTAACCTTTGTCAATGGTTTCGGTTTCAAAGAATTCATCGCTAATAAGGCAAAAGGAAAAAAATTACAAGGAAAATTTCGAAATGTGTGGAGAAATAAAGAGAAACATTCATAACACATTAACTGCCTGACTTCAAGTATATTTATTTGTAAAACATGATTAAGAGATCTTATAGATCTTTAATTTCTTTAATTAGGTATATTTTTGTAGAACCGTGTTCTTTGTTCATGAATATGTTCTTTCTTGCTACAAACGTTTGCTCTTTTCTATATTTTTGAAATTGTAAAAGTACTAAAAAAACCTCAATAAAAATAGCTTAACTATAAATAAACCTATGTAAGTCATTGCTACAAAATTACAATGAAAAAAAAAGTATGAGAATGATTGGTTTTTGACTAACAAATAATAATAAAGTTAACCTGTAACGATTCCCATTATGATAAACCTCTTAATAAATACCCATTTACGCCCAAATAAAACTTCACAGTGAAAATGAATTCATTTCTTAATTATTTGGTAGAAATTTATACTCTTAAACCAAAATGACAAAAAATACAAAAAAAAAAATCATTGAAAATAAAACGGCGTCCTCAATTGGGGCCACTGGGCTTATGTAGTATGGAAAACTCCAAAACGTTATTTTTTGACGCAAAAAATATTAAACACTTTTTGCATTGCCGACGTGTTTTTTATGATAGATGGTACAATGCAGTTCTTGGGCAAGTTTTTTAGGATAGCTCTTTAGGCCTTTTGCTGCAAACTTGTAGTTTGGCACCGCGTTGGGCACCAATTTTGACTGCTGATGTTACTGTGTCTTAAACAGTGACGAGCAATGTAGCAACGGAACCGCAGCTGATCTGTCTTGGTGTCTTTTGTTAAAAAGTGACGTTTAGTGCATCTCTTTACTTTCTCCAAAGTCCTCACTTTATCTCACTTATCCTCGATACTATCATAGTTTGACCCCGTAGTGTAGATACTGTTGTCAAGCGAAAGAACGAATAAAATTTCATTGATATGGTCGAAACGATAGTCAAAATCAGACGGTTTTTTATATTCTTCACTGCAACTGAAGGGAACTTCTTGCATTTATATTTGCTAAACTTTTATGCAATGCAAAACCGCTAATGATCGTTTAGCTTTTTTATAAAACAGAGTTATTTTTTATAACTGCTAAAGGTTATATAAAACAGTTACTGATGCTGCCCACCTGCGAGATATACATTGTTTCATCTATTCATCTGGAATGCTCTATTCCATGGGAAAGAACTTTGCAGTTGAAAATTTTTTTTAGAAAAAATACTATGAAAATCATTAAATTATCATTTTGGTTCTTCTGAGCCACAATATATCAACAAAATAACAAAATCCCATAATATTTGATCAATCTTGTGAGCCTGTTTGATTGGCAGTGCGAAAATCCAATCGTCATACCTTATTCCGTCCACTTTCCGATTGCTACCTTAGGTCGCATGGTAAAAGTATCCTTACTTATTTATATGTGTGTTTATCAACTTTATGGTTAGGGCTGTTAGGGCACTAGGGCTGATAGGGCCCTAGGGTTGTCAAATAGCACGTAGTTCTTCCCCTTCCACCGCATATACAGAGAGTTAAGTGAATACTCTAAATTATTGTACATTTATCATTGAAACTTTCTCTTCCAGGTGTTCAATCAGTACGAATCATAAATATGCGGGTGCCAGAAGTCATACAGTATGGTACTAAGGACTCGGTGACTTTGGATTGCGACTATATTACTGATAACGTGACCGGACTAGTGGTTAAGTGGTTCTTCATGGATAAGTCTCAACCAGTTTATCAATGGATCCCACCACAAAAACCTCAGGCTTTAGGACGATTAAAAAATAAGGTGAGTATTTTTTTAATAACTTATAACCCAGAAGAATTAAATATAATTCTAACCTAATCTAACCTAACCAAATAGGGTTAACTATGTATACATCCGTGTACTATTTGTATTTGCATCATATGAAGTCGTTGTTACACTAATGAGATACCATTAACGTGCTCTGGTATAACTATTTATTAAAAATGTGATAAAAGCATTGTCCTTATTTTGTAAAATAAAATAAGAATATATGATATTATCAAAAGAGAATAAGAATAATAATGTATGGTAAAATCAAATACGTAATTATGAATTAAAGACAAAGTTATGAAGGATGTTATTATAAACAAGTATACGTAGGTATAAAAGGCTTACTGGTTTACTTATACACAAAATGGAAGCCTGTTTTTAAGACCGATATTTAATTAAATGTTTTAATTAGGTTTCAGCTTTAACAAAGTGATTGTTATATTATACTCAAGTTAAAAACAAATTAATATGTATACTTGCTTAATTTCAATTCTATTCATTTGTTAATAAAATGTAATCAGATTAAACGAAATATTAAGCAACAATAATAATATGGGCTTAGTCAAAAATTATTTATAAAACATTATTGAAAGCATGGGCTTAACAAAAACTTTTATAATTCCACTTTAAAAGTGATAGATTCATTAGTTTTTACACCTAAAATAATTTTGATGGAAAGAATTTATTAATTCCTAATGAATTTAAAAATATTAATAATATAACGTTATTTAAAAATAAACTCAATGGATGGCTGAAATATCACAATTATTATAGTTTAAAGATTTTTTTTATGATAAAATTTTACCAAATTTAATATTATTAAACAATACAATATTTGTGACTCATTATTTGTGACTTATTGATAAAATATGTAATTTTATTTTTGGTTATGCTATTTAGTTTCTTGATTTAATTTATGTCCTCTAGTGTTTTTGCTCTACTCGAAAAGAGTAATTAAGTTGTAAGTACTAAGCTAGTATTAATATCTTAAGATGTTCACTTAATTTGCAACTAAATAAATTGAATTGAATTGGAGTCCCGTCTGAAACCTCAGACAAGTTGAATTTTCCTTAAAAAAATTGCTTTAGGTATAAAAATCTAGTTGTTAATGCTTAAAAAAACTTCTTTTTCTAGTTGGATCTCAATTTCAAAGTATCGCATAATCCATATACCCAACACCGAGCATTACACATATTATCGCCGAGTCCAGATCTAACTGGAAATTACACATGTGTCGTATCAACATTCCTGGCCGAAGACCAGAGGACGCGGCCTATGGCTGTATTTGGTGAGTAGAAATCCATTATTTCTCCAAACAATGTTGAGGTCTAAAAAAGGAAAAACAGTTAAATTAAACCATTATTCGTAAAGGTCAGCCATCGGAAGCATGATTAAAAATTTACTAACACGCAGTCACGCTAACTCATCGGTTTTGGTTGTATTAACTGTAATTAACACCCATCAATCCACATTGGCGTTGCATGAATTGGGCTGGTTACCCCAACACCAGGTATGTTAATGGTGCAACCGTATAAATATGCAATTTTTTAAACTTACAGCATAACAGTTTAAAAAGGTGCGTCCTCAATACACTACAAGGAGGTAATTATACTCTGTCGTTTTTTTTTAAGAATTCCATCTCCTTTATAAAAGATTCTTAACCATCGTCACTTTTGAGAGGGGATTATCAGCCTTTTTGTCAGTCGATAATTAAATTTTCGTTTTCAATTGTTTTCATCATAGCGATATCAAGACCTATCGCCTCCGAGTGCGTAATATAAAAAGAAATAAAAAGCACTTGATTTATGCCACAAACCATACACAATAGCAAACAAAATTTAACTATAAAAATAAAAGAAAAGAAAATAACTACATATTACATTAATGTGTATAGAGCTGTTACTTCTTCATGAATAGATCATGCCGTATATAATATTTCGCAATTCACACTGACAAATAAAGGATTGCACTGAGATACGACCGTTTTTAACTTTACATTGTCAAAAAAGTTATTTTCTGTATATTATAATTAATCGCTCCATATCCATATCGAGGAATGGATCTAATATTTGGTAAAATAGGCAACAATTTCAGTACAATTGCTTAAAATCGTGCACATTGTGTCGTGCACTAAATGATATTGCTCGACCTAACCAGAGATCGTTTTATCATATGAAAACTAAAATACAGCTATTTCATGATATGGTCAAACAGCGCATAATATTATTATCATAAATAAGGTATTATTCACCACTATTTTATTTGATGAATGCAGCATGGTTACACAGTAGCGTTAACTTAGAAGACGCTGATAATCATGCTTTAAAAATACAATTATTCCTTTTTAAGTGTTATTTATTCATATTGCTTAAAACAACATATAAGTTCTTACGATTAATAATTTTATTTTGTCAGTTTTTTATTATTATTGACATGCAAACGTAAATAAAAAAATCTTTTTCAAAATGCCTTAATATTAAATGATATTATCAATCATAGTGTACATATAGAAGCGACACTTCATGAAATAGTCGACAATTTTGATTTTATCGGTTTAAGCCGCACCATCAAATCTTATGTCCTCTTCTATAAAAGAAAACAAAAACTACATACGTATTAGATACTTATAGCTTCGATAAACATTAAAGAAATTAAAAAAAGACTACGATTACATTAATTAATTAGTTCTATTAAAGATGATACAATGATTTTGATATTATAAACTAAAAGGCTGTAAACGAGGGCTATTATAAAACGAGAGAAATGTGTGAAACAACCTGATACATTTTTTAAAGTATTGTAAACAACATAGTTTCCTTGTAGGTATATATGAGCTTTGAAAGTATAGTCAAACACAGAATTCAATATTCCTGATCAGTCTAGCCAAGACTGCCGGAAGCGGCACACAGCAATATGCTTTGTGTGCCGACGTTACGGAAATTACCTTCGGGTAACTTTGCCTTGCCCTGCGACTGGCTGAGCTCTATACAGCCTCACGTTTATGGGAATTAGATATTGAATTTATTAACTTCAACTGAGCCGTTGGTCTCGCACACAGTAGAATAGCGTCAAACCTTCACATTGAAGGCTTCTGAATGGTGACTTGTGATACTGGATTTAATCGCCAATCACCTATATCAAATGGGCAACAGTGTTTTCTGAATTATGGTCTTTTACTGCGTTTCCCAACCAGCCTACCGAGGAGAGTTAAATCCCTTACTTTTGGGGGAGACTTAAGTACTTGAAACGATTATCTACTAATGTCCCCACTAATGATTAGGGAGAATGAGTCAGTAAAAACCACCTACACCAGCACAGTGTGAATTGGTTGGAGCAAACACCTGCAGATACAGTAAGTGCCATCATTGGCTTAACATGACATGTCATCTGAAAGCGGAAGAGTTTGATATAATACATTTTTAGTTTGCCATCTGGAGACCAGGCCGTTGCAAAAATTTGCTTGATCTCCTCAATCCTAGGCCGACTATATGTACTAGGGTACACATTCACATCATTAAGTTCCTCAACTGAAAAGTTGACCAAACACTTTTCATCATCATGACAACTTGACGAAGTCAACTGCTGGGTATAGGCTTTCCCAAGGATCTCAATAATAATGTAACACGAGAGCTACATTAACATAAATGAAAAGATTCACAATAGTTCGAATCCACGTTTGGGTTAACCGGAAAGTGTCTTGACACTTAAAATAATTTAACAAGTACCCGTGGCTTCGGTACCACAGTACAAAATTATGATGTGGAGCAACTCTTCTGAGGCGGTATCCCTATTCCGAAGTTAAAACAAGTGTATTAGATCTCTATTTGGTACATATAGAATAGATTTGTGTCGCTTTTTGTTTAAGAGACTAACGTCTCATTCTCGGCAAAAGAGTAATAATAAATATAATTTAATTGTCATAAACACTTTGCGTGCTAATGACTTGGTCCCTGAAAGTTTGCCTTGATCCGTCCAAACCTTCTTAGCATCCCTTTTTCTATCTTTGTCACTGTATCATCTTTCACATCACATTTCACTTTATTCCCTACCTTATCCATCAAAGTCACTCCAGGTGCACTTAAACAATGATACTTAAAACTTGTATAGTAACGTGCTTAAGTCGTATTCACATTAAGACAAAACAGAAAGTGTTTATCTAGATGTGATATTTAAGATCACTAGACGTGATGTTTCGCGTGCGAACGGCTATATTACTTATATTAAAGAAATGTTTTGTATCTCTTTGTTCTGGAATGCTCAGTTTTGCTCAAAACAAAACCTCAATGTCTAAATAAAGTAAATATGATTATGATTTTTGTGCAGTATAATTTTCCAAATTACTACGGAACGTAAAAAATATTATCAAACGGTAACTGCGGAACGGATCGCGCTTATGGCTAAGCACGCTAAGCTAAAACAAAGCAAAGATGGCAAGCTAATGGAATACAAATGGCCGAATTGCTTATAACACGATAGTATCCATCAATATTTGAAGCGATATCTATGTTACACAGAAGTTCTGGAAGAGGTTTCTTAGTTGATTTTGCAAAAGCTTAGATATGATGAAGATATTATATCTTTATTAAAATTCTTAGTTTTTTTAATATTTCGTCAATTTAGTGGATATTTTTGAACGTACTTATTCCGAATTGGTAGTAGGTTTTGGTAAATAATACACAAAATTCGCATAGTGGTGTGTGTAGCTTCGTTTAAAAATGTACAGACTTTGATTAGTAGCACTATTTATTACAGCCAGTTGGCGATTCGTGCAAACTTGATAATTTGTTTTCCAGTCATAATTTTACTGTCATTATATTCAAATTTCATTAAATGTTGATCTCTTCTAGTAAATACCTTTTGTTTTTTTTTCTGTTCCAAAGTTACGGCATCCATTACAGATCGCGTGATCGCAAACTGTTGGTATATTTTTACATAAACCTAATATTTCAATTTGACGACATTCATATTGTACTGAATCTACGCAACCTTATTTATCTTGAAACATTAAGTCTTTAAAAAAAATATCCTCTTGTAATTTTATTGTTATGTTAAAGTTTGATTCACGGAAGCTCCTAATGTTTTGAAGTAGTTTTTTTTATTATACACAAATATTTTTCTTATGTGTAAAAAAGTAACCTTTTCAACGGGTTTTCATAATAAAGCATAAATTATAGTCGATTTGAAGTAACTTCGTAATTAATTATTTTGTTTGTCAATTTTACAAGCTTTTATTTAACATGCAATGTATGTATTATGTTTGTATGGGTGGAATCTTCCAATTAAATTTTCAATAAATATCCGATTGAATAGAAAATTTGTATACACGTTCAGTTTGAATGACAATGCATGGTTAACTGTGTGACGTCATTCTAAATCCAACATGGCGAGACACCAAAAATGGCGAATAGTTATTTTAAAGGCACTCCTACAATATGGATATCAAATGAAAGGTTTTGCCAAGAATAACTTGAAAAATAAAGTGACGTCATTCTAAATCCAATATGGCGGACTTCTGGAGATTGAAACTCAATATTAAAGTAGATATCCTCAACCTATTGAGCTGAAATTTTGTATACACGTTCAGTTTGGATGACAAGGCATGGTTAAATGTGTGATGGTATTCTAAATTTAACAATGTAGACCACTCTAGATGACTCTAAATCCGATATGGCGGACTAAGTTTTTATTGCGGTAGCTAAAAAGATAAAAAATAATTAAAACATTTTTAAAAACAGGCTTTCATTTAAATGCGTTAAAAGGGAAGAAATAAACATTTACTTTAAACTTTAATATCAATTTATAACGTCATTACACAGTTTATATGATATAAAAGCTTGTCATGAGATTAACCTGTTTAGATGAACAAGTAAATTAAATAACTTGATGTGATAGATTTTAACTATTAAAATTTTCAAACTAAGTCAATACGAGTACTTACTTAAATCTCACGACAAGCTTTTACATCATATAATTATTGTAATGACGTTATAAGTTTATAGTAAAAGTTTAAGGGTAAAGGTTTATTTATTTATTTTAGTGCATTTAAATAAAAAAATGTTTTTTTAAAAGGTTTTTTTCTTTAAATTTATTATTGCAAAGCTTGATGTCACAGTGGTTAACGTATTCGGATTGTGGAGGGTCAGCAACATTTATAAATTCTGACCTTCGGATGGGTGTTAAAAAAATATTATCTTAAGCTCTTCTTTCTCTCTCTCTCTCACATTATGATGTTGGTCCTGGCGACAATATATGCAGTTGTTAAAACTCACCAATCCGTATTGGGTCCGTACGGTGGGTAATAGCCCGTTCTCCCTACTGTCATCCAAACATACTGTACATTCAAACAAAGTTTGATGATAACAAAAATCTTACTAAGATTATAAATGAGAATGTAAGTTTGTTTGTTATGCTTTCACGTAAAAACTACTAAACCGATCATCATGAAACTTCGTATATACATATATTCTTGAAGGTATTAGAAGTAACATAGGATACTTTTTATGGAAAAAAATTGCGGGCTAAGCCGCTGGTAAAAGCTAGTATTAAATAAAAGGCAACATTACACACACAGTTATTAAACAAATGAAAAGGCTAACGCACTTGTGTTAAGGAATTCACAAACAATGATGGTACCACAATAGCCAGACTTGAACCAATAGAGAAAAAATCGTTTTCTACGCTGACCAGGCTGGGGATTGAATCTAGGATCTCGGAGTGGGGTTGTGACGTATTAATAAAGTGCAAGCGACACACGCCCGTACGCACGGCCTACAGCGGTAGAGGGGCATTGCTCGCTCGACCGTCGGCCGGTGCGGACGTGCGTGTGCTGCTTGGTGAAACTACTGACTGCTTTCATTTAATGGATACCCTGACAGAAATCGAGGACACCACACGTGGCGACGAGCCTTCAAGTAAGTGGTATATAGAAAAATTACCTCGTGAAAATCAAATTAAAGGAGGGAGATAACGAACCCATCTGCAAAAAAGGCTGTCTCATAGTATTGAGAAAAAAAATGTTAAATAGTTTATCCACTTGATTCTAAGAAGAGTTGAAAAATCATTGATTATAGCAATGTAAATATCAACTTGAATAACGGCAGTGTTAATTGCAATTCTAAAGAACTTGTGTAATTATTGATAACTATTTTATTTTAAGAAAAGAAAATATATGAAGTCATCCTATTTTGCTATAAAGAAAATCTAACCTTGTAATAAGCACTCGATTGAATAATGTATGTCTTGAGATTATTATTACCTTCACGGTTATTATGCCATGTTATTCTAGTAATGAATGTCTTGTTCTTGCTTTTAATATGTAATTCTGGCTTGTGCTACCTACCCACACCAAACCTAATCTTACTTATGATTTAAATCGATCGAGATTTTAATTCAGTCAATAGTAACCCTGTACGGGTTAAATATTACATTGCATTACACGGGTTAAATAAAACATACTATGATACTAAAAAAAAATATAGATTTTTAAGTTGTTTCTTATATTCCTGAAACAACGATTTGAATTTCAATGGTTATTACGTCAAAACTTATATAAAGGTTATACAGACAAGTGGATATACTACAATACATTAATTTGAAAAGACATGTACCAAGGGGTACAAGAATATATTGCCAAGGTGCAACAATAGTGCCAAGGTGCACAAAGGTGTGATTTTGCCAAGGTGCAACAATGGTAACAAGGTGCACAAAGGTGTGATTTTGCCAAAGTGCAACAATGGTAACAAGGTGCACAAAGGTGTGACTTTGCTAAGGGGCATCGATTTAGAATTAAATCGTTGTAAAGACATTCAAACATAATTACCTACGATAACTATCTCGTCTTTTATAGTGATATTAAAAGACATTAGTATTTTACACTTATAACTGAAATAAACAAATAATATTTTCAGAATTATACGTAATGTTATTTCTGAATTTGGTATTCATTTGTTAATAGGTTAGGTTAGTAATATTATATATGTTGAAGCATTCGATTATTTCAATTAGATTAAATTAAACTCTAGAGGTTACGCCTAAAATAATGTTGTCAGTAAGGATTCGTGTACAAGGTACGATTTTATCAAATGGAAAACGCCAGGTTAGTACCTGGGTGAAATCCTAGATGGCGTGACCTTAAAGAGGCGTTGCAAGTTGGCAACACTAAACGTTTCTAAGATGACTTAAGAAGCACAGACTGTCAGCGTGCTTTAAGTGTAAACGTTTAGTTAGAATACAATAAGCGTAAAACGGTTAGTTTATAGTGACCGTTAGCACGCTATAAGGGTATAACTTTTACTTCATAGCTTATACCGAGCGAGAACGTTACTTTTCGTTGGACCACCACGCAGGGAGGTTGTCACGCCGTCTCCGGGCTCACCACGTTTTTCATCCATTGAAATCTCGTGCATCATTTGCGATTTTAGACTGCAAGTGGTTTTAAATAATAAAGAAGTCTATCCTACATCCATACACGTTATTATTTTAAAGACCGCTGCAACTCTTCTTGGACAATAAAGAGCATTCTGATGACCGGCGTGAGGCCTCGCCGTCATATATGTAAAAAAATATTGTATACTAGTTAAAAGTTATCGAATTACAGTCAATCTAGATGATTTAATGTTATCGGCAAAGTATGTAATTTGGAAATGGTATAAAATGAATATTCGCTAGTAAATTTATTTCTGAATACACTCTTAACCGTACGGGGTAAGGGACTGGACATGCGTAAGGTGACTCCGGAAATAGATCGGAGTTATCCTATATTCTTCCTAAAAAGATATAGATCCAGTGATTATCCATATCCACCAAATATATCCGGACTAGTAGTTTAATTCTTTGAAACCATATCAAATCATACCATATATCCAACTAACGTGTTATAATATATATTTATCAATATCCGCATCTGTTTATTAAATCCGGACTAATAAGATTTCGCAAAATAAGAGCACATAAAGCGCTTCAAATTTGCTACCGTTTTATAGAAACAAAGCTTTATGCAGCGCTTGTTTCGCTTATAATGACGCTTGCCACCTCAGTCAGAGCGAACGCAGCATCAGCAGTATTACGTTTTTAAGAATTTTACCGTTCATCGGAAAACACAGAAAACACAAAAAGCGTTTTCGGCGCTCTAAGTCTTTCGTTCGACGCTTTCGCTGTCGATATCTGTTATGTAGTTAGCCAGTCGGTATTTGACCAAATGATTTGGAATTGACCCATGTGATTGGATTGGATATACTGGATATGCTAAGAATTTTGAATGGAATGATTAGATATATATCCGGAGTGGCATAAAGCTCCAGGATATAACTGAGTTACACAAGTCTATAAGAGAAAATAAATCAACAAAAATACCAATACATTTATTTATTAGCATCAGACATAATTATTAATAAAATAATTTCTAGTAGGAAAACACATAAAATAAAGGCAATTTTTACCAAAAATTGTTTTTATGTGGCTTCAAAAATATGTTAATGTATTGAAAAAATTACATACAAGGTGTATTTATACACTATACAAATTTTGGAATTTATAAGAAGTAGGTACAAGAAGTAAAAAGAGTTATTGATGTGAGATGACATTTATTATAGTAAAATAGGTATCTTGTTGTGAAACACAAAACCAAACAATAAATAATAGAATACCAGTATGCATAGAAGTCAAGTTACAAGTACAGACTGCTGATAACATGTTAAAAAGAAACTTGGGCGTGTTACCGTTAAATTTGTTATAATGCATAGGTATAAATGTGACACACCATATTCAATGGCGCCAAGGGCGCAAAATAAAGGCGTACAGACATTGTTCTGGGTCGCCTAAAATGTTCAGCCTGCCATCGTAGAGCCATTGCAATGCGATGACAATTCGATGTCACTGGGGTTACGCTGGGACAAATGGATGACGACCCTGAGAATATATCTTTTGACAACGGGGGTAGATACAACAGTCAAGAAAAGAGCTACTCTTCTCTTTATGGGATGATAATGAGTAACAGCTACTTTTGATGTTTATAAAATAGTAAGCAATAAGCTTGACGAGTTTCTGTTATCGAAACAAAGTAAGGCACCATACCTACCATTTTGTTAGTGAGATCTACATCTCACTAATGATGAAACTATGGTTAGCTTCGATGTTCAATCTCTATTCACAAGCTTACCTGTACAAGATTGCATTATGTCACTATGGAATTAATGACAGACAATAAAATAGCCTTTCTAAATGTTCAAATCAGCAGCAATCTAAATCAAACCCTTAGTCATACAGTGTATAGAAAGGCAACTCATACAGATATATATTTAAATGGTGACTCTCACCACCATCCTATACAGTTGGCTACCGTTGGGAAATCTTTGTTTCAGAGAACTCGCGACATCTGTGCCTAACAATATCTGACTACTTCAGCATGACAAGCGAGTACTACAAGATAAAAAGTTGCGAGTACCAAAACTACGACACAGAAGCCGCACCAACCAGCCACAGTAGAACGTCAACCTGCTGTCCTTCCCTACATGAAGGGGGTCACTGACAAGATTGGGAACATTCTGAAGCGGGTTTCCATTAATACTTACTTTAAACCAGCCAGGAAGATTAACCAATTCTTACGACCGGTCAAATGCAATATACCCCTCCAGGCAGCAGGTGTCTACAAAATCGATTGTGACTGTGTTCTCCCATACTTCGGACAACCAAAGAGAAGTATAGGGACGCGCATTATAGAATACGTAGCTGACATAAAACATAGGCGCGATATTAGGTCTGCAGTGTGTGAGTGTGAGCATGCTTTTAAGGGGCCAAACTACTACATTCGTATCGATAAACCTTAATTTCTCGCTAGAGAACAAAGACTTGTTCCTAGGACACTACGCGAGGCTTTGAAATCAGGAAACATCCAAATTTCAATAGGGACGAAGGTTGGAGCGTTCCACCTGCTTGGGATCCAATAATTCATAAATGAATACCTACAAAAACACACGTTGCAAGACCTGATGATGTAGTTAGCTCTCTTTGCAAATAATAACAGTAAGATGGAGGTCGGTCCCCCTGCCCGAGTTTCTTCCGCCAGTTCTTCTCGGAAGGGCCTCCCAATTTCCGAACTGGTAGTAGACTCAGTAGTGTACAATGTAATCGTAGTGAGAATTTAATAACTAAATAAAAATATAGAAGTGACGGATTTGATGAACTACGCTCACATTGGATTGTGAATGTGTGGTCGAACTTACCTTCTCTTTCACTGTCAATCAATCTTTGCAAGTAGAAGTTTATCCTGACTCATTAAAAAACAACAGTGATTACCATTACATGAGAATAACCAAAAGAGTGACCTAAATAATTACAGTCAGTCAACTTTATTAGCTTTTCTCAAATACATTCAAAAGATAATAAGTAATTGGACATTAAAAATATGCTATTCGAATATTGCTACATATGTACGTACATTGCTACGTATGACCGTGTGCAACATAAATATTAATAAACTGATTGTATCCAAATACAGCTCACAAATGGTTTATCTCTTATTTAAAAGATAGACAGCAATATGTTCTAATCGAATATTATAATCATACGAGTAGAAAAGTTTAAAGAGTTCGATTTGATATTAAAAATAATAATGCCTTAACATCACAAGGGAGTGCCTAAGACTCTCTTGTTTTTAGTTTACATAATAGACCTGCCGAAGGTTATGAATGAACCGTGTATTTTGTTCGTTGATGACGTAACAATATATTGAATCAAACCCTTAATTGGTTAATTGAAGATAACTTAGAGAGAAACTTAAATAAAACAAAATTGTCATCTCCTGCATATGCACTGCATGATGCTATAAATATATAATTATATATATTGTTTTATTAATTTGTGACTCCCTATTTAGGAGATAACCGAATAAAACGACATTTTATCATTCACAATCATTTATCTTAATAGGGTAGTTGGCATTCAGATACTACAATAGGGGTTCGTGGGTTCACACACTGAGTGAGCTCACTTTAGTAATACCTAGACCAATTTTTCCGTGTGAATCCTTTGTTAGCTTTTTAAGTTATATAGCTTGTAATTAAACAATATTGTAAGCTGATGATTCGACGAAAACTTAATAAATTAATGTAAAAAAAAAACTGATACACCTAAAAAAAGGTAAAAGGAGAGTGGCGTATTCAAAGAAAAATAGAGGACACGTAAGATTAGAGTATTTGGCTGCAAGTAATAAAACATAATTTCAAAAAAAATACTTCTTCGTTAAATAACAATTCAAGATATACTATTTAAGAATATTAATTACATAAATGTATTTTAATTATTTTTCATTGTCTCAAATTATTCGAATCAGTTGAAAAGGAAGAGGTGTGACGTATTAATAAAGTGCAAGCGACACACGCCCGTACGCACGGCCTACAGCGGTAGAGGGGCATTGCTCGCTCGACCGTCGGCCGGTGCGGACGTGCGTGTGCTGCTTGGTGAAACTACTGACTGCTTTCATTTAATGGATACCCTGACAGAAATCGAGGACACCACAGGGGTTACTATGAAAACCGGTATGCCAGTCACTCGACTAATCTATCGTCGAATAATGAAGTATTTCCTACAGGTAAACAACGGAAAAACATTAAAAGCGTAAAGTTGTGTGTATTGTCTTCACTAATATTATAAGGAGGAAAGATTTGTATTTTTGTATGTTTACAATGAATAAACCCAAAAACTACTAAGCCGATTTCAAAAATTCTTTCACCCTGTAGCTTATATTCACGCTGACTAACATAGGCTATATTTAATGCCAGAAAAAATTTAAAGAATATTGTCCACCCGTGTGAAGCCGGGACGGACCGCTAGTGAAAAATAAAATAAATGGTCAAATTTCCTTTCCAAAAATTTTATTATGTGTCAAAATAATAACTAAAGAAAAATTTCGAAATTCCTTTCACAGATCCAGAGAAAAAATTTGACATGATATTAGACAGGTTGGGAGACGGATACCTGAATATCATCTGCTCAGTCGAAGGAGTGTATCCAAAGCCTGAACTAGTCATATTAGCTGGTAATAGGTGAGTTTTGATTGTATAATTAGCTAAAATTAGCTCAAATTGATCTAGTGACATACGTATAATCAGATAGAAATAATTAAACTAATCTATAGAAAGAATTTAACTATTTAGTTTACAATAAATACTTGAAAAAGATTGCTCTTGATTGAGTCAAATATCAAATTTACAATTTAAAATGAAAAATGAACACAGGGTTGTTGAAATACGTTTAGGACGAGTATCTATTACAAATACGAATATAATTTACTAGGAATTAAGCGTGGTGAATCCAAACCATTCCCTCTACGTCGAGGCATTTGACATAGCTTGAGTACAGCACATTTCATGTCAAATGTGACGTACGACTTGAGTTACGGTGTTATGCTGAATTGGATAAATAGTGATGGGAAACGCAACGAATACGGAGTTGTCGATAAATACAACTGTCTTCACCACTTGCACGATGTAAAACAGCGTAAAAAGACAGTTGATTTGAGGTTTAACATGATGATAGTAGAGTGAGAATTGTAGTCGAAAATTTCAATTATATACTTAGATATTATTTATATTTTAATAGTGACTTTATTATTTAAATTAAATTATATAAGTACGTATAGCGTTTACCTCTTTGTCAATATTAACTTATTTAAAGCTTCTTGGGAATTGGATTCGTAACGTCAAATTTGACGTAAAGTTGACAAATTCAGTCACATCCCACTTTTATATACCGATAATACCGATAACTAATGAACGAAAGTAATTATAAACCATTTGATTCACCAACTACGATGTTTAACAAGATTTATTACAAGTTAGACTGCAAGAAACAGTTTCACGAAAAAAAAAATAGTTAAGCATTTTTAACTATTTTAATATATATTAATATCACTATTATCTTCTTTTATTGTCAATAAAGCATATTAATGATAAATTATTTTAATAGTTATATTACTACTCAACAATTGTATTACAACAGATTACTGCTTCGTTATTATAGATAAAAGTGTCAAATGTTGTATGCAAACTTGATTCTACTGGGCATTGTTCCTGAGTAATAAATATCGAAGCACAATTAATCGATTATTAGTCTAGGGGACTCTGCAGACTTGCTATGAATAGGGTCGTGAATAATACCGTACACTCTCTTAAGCGTTCCTTCTACAGTAAAACATACGGGTGTTTCTTTGACTTATTTCTGTTCCAGTAATTTTGTTAGCAAATTAGTTGTTTCAGCATTTCATTAGTAAAGCGAAACTCAACTATTTACTTGTTATTTAAATATACATAAAGAAAGCATATGTGCAATTCACACATTGTGGAAGTGAAACCTTCAAAAATAATACGTACACGTATACAAAATACCACGGTTGTTGTGATAACTTTTCTCAAGCTTTGTACTACGCACGCACGTTATATCTTATGAATTTATGTGTGTGTCTCTTTTTACTGTCGTTTTTCGCTTCATCGACTTTTAAATTACAACGATGCTAAAGAAATTTTCACTTCAAAAATAATCGAACTTAAATTTAATAAAGGGATAAACATCAGTACGAATACTTACGAAGCTTCGTTACGTAACGCGTTACGACGCTAGTCTGTCTGCCTTCCCTTCCTCTCGTGCATACGGCAGCGGTAGGCAGGCTCCTCCTCTCACTCTAACCTGCGGGTTAGCCATATTTCGGACAGACGCTTTTCCCTCTTTTTACTAAGTGTTTAGTGTGCGTTAGACATACATATACTGTTGACAGTGAGCATATAACCTAAAACTATCACCGTTTTTGAAAGTGATTATAAATATGAAAAAAAATAATAACCTAAGTTATTCTCAAGTTAAACAATTTCAATATTAAATAGTTCAACATTAGTTTAAGTTATGACTTCTGTCGCTCGACCCGCGACGCACACGCTTTTTTTAAAAACAGACTTAAAGAGAGTTAGATTATTAATAATATAAGGCATTCTGCAAGTGCTTACAACTACAAAGCTTTTTCTCTCTAAATACGCTTGCTAACGCCGGTTATGTTACCGCATGTACACCCACTGACTTCCAAGTTTAGGACTAAATAATTTGGATGGTTCCTGGAAGTTAGATAACCAAAACATTTTCTGGCATACTAAATGCGGAACTGTTGAATTTCATAGCAATGGTATTTTGAATATTAGCAATATCAAATTTTGGAGACACGGTTACTTCCGTATCGATAGAATGTGGTACTGCATTAATACCCTTCCACAGCAATAATTTTTATGTTTATTTTACCATTATATTGCCACCAACTTTTTGTCAAACATATTTGTTATCCTTAGCAATTGTCAATCATCTTTGATTTATTTTTCCTTATTTTTATATTGGATTTTCATTACAAAATGTTTATTGAACATCAACAACGATTTTTTTTCCATAGCAATTATAGTTTATATATGTGACGGACCTTTGTGCGATAGTTTTACAGTTAAAAATTATAGTTTAGCGTCCAGTCCCTTCAATTTATTTGCGAGCTTAATACCTAGACAGTCTCAAATTGATATCAAGTTTCATCTTTCTTATTGATTTAGGCCCATTAATTTCGATATCCTCTAAACTTTGATTATTTTTTTTTCTTGCTTCTTTCTCCATCTAATCTTCCATTTTCAGGAGTGCAGATCTTGTAATCACATATTATGACTTAAATACTACACAAAATAGTGTATTTTTAACTTGTTTTATTTTTTTCCGCAGACCATTAAATGCTAAATCTTCACTTAACATGATCAATGATCGCTTCGTAGCAGTAACAAGTGCCGTCGTCAAAATAGACGCCCTGCCGCCAACAGTGGAGATCTTATGTGATATGCAGGTGCCGCAGGCCAACTATTACAGCAGAAAGAGGGATATATTTTATAGAGGTAATAAATACATCCAATTTCATTAAAAAAAAAATATTCTTTTACATTTGGGCTGTTCGACTCTAGAATTTTCATTCAAAATTAAGCCAATAAACTGGATTTTAAAAGGTTCGCGATTTCCTTTTTGTTTCTCCGATCGTGTCAACTTAATCTGACTTTTATAGTATGTCCACTTTAGTGTATGTGTTAAGTAGGTATTTATCATTCGTACTTGGCATTTTGTGTATTTAAATGTGTTTATGTAGTTTTTTGTTTGTTCTGTTGCCCCTTTTTTTAATGCAACATCAGAATACTATCTGTTTTCAACTCTTTGGTTGACTGAAGGAGAATGCCTATTGTCATTAAGTGTGTGCAAACTTGTCATCATAATAGGAAAAATTGTGAAATCGATTCGTTTTACTTACTATATTCAGCTAGCGTTTCCTTTATCTCACCTCTTCATCCTCATTATGTGCGTAACATAAGAAAAACAGTTGTTTTAAGAAGATGTAGTGATTTATAAAGTGAAAGTTGAAATATATTAAAAAATATAGAAAATTTAATATTTCATGAATGTCGACGTGCTTTTCATTTAGAAAGCGAAGGTCTCCCGTAACCAGTTTTATTTACAATATGGAGACCCTAACGATGGCTATGGCTAGATTGAGTTTAGCCTAAATTCTATTTTGAGTGTCGAGGTTGAGAAGACGATGAAAAAAGTTGTATCGGGTCGGGATGTTTCATGATAATCTGATATTTAACTTTACTTCAAAAGTGTAAATAAAAATTTAATAAGATATTAAAAGGATTTTCTTGTTTGTACAGATCCGCCACCAACTACACCCGAGTCACCGAATTCAGCGCATACCCAAGAACCAGACCATGGTAAGTAATATTATTGACTATTTTATATCGAAGATTGAGTTTTTTTTTATATTACGGCTTTTTAAGCTAAGTAATAAAGTAACTAAAATAAGTTTGTAAAAGGCGTCAATTCAATCAACTCATACCGATTTTCAGTATTCAATAACAGATTATAATACATATCCGATGTGACTCGAAATTGTTAATAATAATTTTAAGTACTTAAATAAAACTATTTATTAGATTATTAAAAAGATTAATTAATAATAGTTTTTGGATGAATATGCAAAATTACATTTGTTGCACCAAGAGATCGTCGAGAAAGTCTACATTTCTATAAGCTTAAATTTAAACTAATCCCATTCGAAATGATGTTGTAATACTTTATAATAATAGCGAAATTTTATGATAACTTAACTCAATTTTGGTCAAGTTGATAAAAAAAAACAAGTTGAAAACTTAATCCATTTATATAATTTTTTGATTTCAGGTTATTCCATCACGAGTTCCAAATTTTTGGTGGCTACCCTTGTTCTGATAACAGTTTTAAGGATACAAACGTAAAAATATGTTTTAGGTAGTAAAAAAAAAGAAATTGTAAATACTCGAACATAGCCAAATGTAATATTTTTGTAATATTTAGATAATTTATAAGTAATTTTTTAGTAAAAAATATTACACAAATTTTTTGTTGATATTTTTAGTATTTCAGTACTTACTTAGTGATTTATAAAGTGTTCTTTATATTTTTTACCAAAAGTAGAAAAGATACTAAAGCAGTTTACACCAAAGATATTATCTCATCTTATATATTAATATATTTAATGGAAATTTACAAAAGAAGAGGTAATAATTTTACAAATTAAAACAATGTCGTTGTTATAATAAATGCGTCCAACGTTTTATTAAATTAACTGCTACAATTTACGACGAAAAGTTCAAACAGTTTTTATTTTCATCTAGTCTTAATTGAGAAATAAATAAACCTTCAAATTCGTTTGTTTTATTCATGATGAACCCTCCTTTTAATATAAAATGGAATTAATACTTATGAAAACAATTTGTACTGTCAATGTTTATGAAAGAAAATATGAAAAAAAAATTAAGAGCGTTTGTATATTTGGCAAGAACATTAAGTTAAATTTAATTACTATATGAAAAAATAATGTACAGCTGTCAACACTGTCTTACAAAAAGCATCACGTCGATCGTCTGATCTTTCACTTTGGATAAAGTCCGGTAAGTTAAGAGATTTAGGCGGTAGGGTCAAGGCGGCAACAGTGGTTATAGCGGCAACAGTGGCGCACTGGTTGTTGTATCAAAAGTATTATAGGTATCTTTTTCTATCTCTCACTCTTCGGAAGGTCTCCTGATAGATACTGATCACAACCAGTTTCCCTGGGTCAACCATGTAACAAACCCGTGTTTAAGTGTTTTCTTTGTTTTGACGAAAGAAAAAGTGAATTTTCAGGTGAGATATACTTGGTATTTTTTCACAAACCTTTTGTTTCACCAATTAGTGTTGCCCAAATTCAGTCTTGGTCTTGCAGTCTTGGTCTTGTTCTTGCGTTTTTGCAAGACCAAGACCAAGAACAAGACCGCGTATTTTTAGCAAGACCAAGACCAAGACTGACCGTGCAAGACTTGAGCAAGAACAAGACTAAGCCTGCAAGACTCTTGCGTCTTGCAGCTAGGACTTAGCGCTATTTCACGGAGTAGTTAGGTGTAACAGTTCGGTGTATAGGTACGCTTAGGAATTCTATGAGACGCAAAAAACTGTATCAAAGAATATGAAAAACTGGATCTATGCGCATTACGACTAATACCATAAACATACCTACATAGCGAATAAAAAAATATCCATTAAAATCAAACTGAGTGCATGCATAGTTATGTTTTAACCATCGGCACTTTGATAATGCGGCATCAAAGGTTTTGTACTTACTTCTCAAAGAAATTTGCTGCTTTTCGGAAGCACATGGTTATAATACACGCGCCGGCGGCTTCTTTTGAAATCATATACAACAATCGTTGCCGCCGCGCCGAAATCACAACATTTGACACTATTTGATTGCCGCCACAGGGCGTAGGCGTAGGTATACTCATGCAAAATAATTTCGAATTTTAAGAGTACCTACAGGTGTTCCAAAGAATAAATAAGTTTCAGAGTGCTTATAATGAAAATGAATACATTATACTGATCACGCAAGTAGTATTATGATTAGAATAAAATGGTAAGGATAGGTAGTAGATGTCATAATAATTTATTCTAGTAAGTATATATTATAATATTGATTATATGGTTTTAAACTAATTACTTAGGTACTATTATTGTACATTTAGTCATTATATTTCTTAAGTTTTTACAAGAAAAAATAGCAAAAAAGTGTTCAAATATCACCCGTTTGATAAATATTGTAGCCACTTTTAAATATACTTGAAACGTGTAAAAAAATTCTACATAATTAATAAAATAATATAAAAAGCGTAGGTACTTACCTACTAATAAAATAAAAAGCCTGCGATTTATTATTAGTAAATAATCACGGCAGCCGAGAGTGTGTCTCCACTTTTGAATACATAAATCATAACCAGATCACTAGAGCCACTTCAAAAAAGAAATTTGTAATTCCTAGGGTTCAAAATTATTTTGGTGACAGAACTTTACAGAAGCGTATACCATATCTTCTTAATTCGTTGCCCGAAACTATTAGATGTGAAACGGATAAAAATAAATTTAAAAAAATATTAAAAGATTATCTGATGACTACTATTTAACACAACAATTGTATGTTTTTATTTATTTTTTTGCATTCACAATGCAATATTTCTATAAGATATAAAATACGTGTGTAAAAAACAACCACGCCTCCGAGCCCATCTGAGGGCTCGGAGGCGTGGTTGTTTTTTACACACGTATTTTATATCTTACAACAATTGTATCTTATTATTATCACCGCTAAATTTTCCTTCAGTTTGTTGTAATTCAGTCTAAATCCAATTATTGTGCACTTAACTTTACCTGATACAGTTATAGTTGTATTATATACCTACATAATTATAATTATAAGCTAAGAGACTAAAGATCCCTCAGTCAAACCGACAAGTCGGTTTTGTGGGACTAAATTGTATCTTTGTATTTTTTTTTCTTGTATATGAAATAAATAAATAAAAAAAAATAAATAAAAAAAAAAAAAAGTATTTACAAGCAGTGCCCGCGACTTCGCCCACGAAGAATAGTAACTTTGGAGGTATAGTGACGTTCAGGATTTATTTATTTATTTTAAAACTTCTGTCATCAAACATACAAACAAACTCTTCAGCTTTATAATATTAGTATAGATTAGTATAGATGTACGCCAAAACATTCACTTATATGTAAAGAATAGTGATTGGCACTAATTCTTTACATATATTTTATTCACGCGTCGCGTCTGTACAAGTAGGTAATAATCTGTGTTTGTACGCCGCACGCGGCATCGTTTGATTTGCGGCGGCATCCTTTTAATAGAGCCGGCACGTGGCGAGGCGGCGCGGTAGAAAGCAAGGAAACGTACTATAAACAAAGGAATTATTTTAATTCCAGTCATTTCCAATTGAGCTGTGCTTCGAGTCTAACTTAATAATTGTTTTTACTAATTCTTGTTGTTTTCTAAAAACGTATCACGTGTACAATTTAATATGAGTGACGAAGATTCAAATTATTCTAGTCCGAGTAACGAGAGTTTGAGTCACAGATCTAAAAGACCCAAAAGCAAATTTGAGGAGTTTTTCGAAATAATTCATGCATCCCAAACTGCCTTGTGTAAATTGTGCCAACATAAAAAGACTGAAATAAAAATGAAAAACAGAAACACTTCAGGCTTAAGGAAACATCTAATATCTTTCCACAAAAAGGAATCACAAATATTTCTTCCTGTTAAACCAAAATTAAGTGGAGATATCACAAGCTTTTTAGTAACCGCTGGAAGAAGTGGACAGGTAAGAATATATTTTTTTTATATGAAAACTCCAGGAACTCAAAAAAGTCTTTTTTGAACAAATGACTTTAAACTGACTTCGGAATATTTTATAGATATTGATAAAATAGTAATACATAGGTACATATTTCGCGTCATTTTTAACAATGGTCGAAATTGTCGCTACGGGAATTTTAACTCCGCGTAGCTGTTCATGCGATACTTTCAAAAACGCCATTAACTTACGTAAGTATTTTTGAGTTAGTGGTGTTTTCATCTAGGGGTGCGACATATTAAGTATGTAATTATCGTCTTAAATATTTTTATAAACACCTATATTTTCATTTGTTTTCATAATCGGCCAGTAACAACTAAGTACTTTATTTTGGTAAATTACAGTACAGTGCAACCTTAATATAACAAATGTCAATTTAACGATTTTCTCGATTTAACAACAACAAACCTCCTCCTCCTAAACGCTCAAACCTAGTATGTTTTAAATAATAACACAAGATTTATTGTTTTATTTCAGTCGGAAAACAGCAGTGACAACATCACGACAGCTACAGTTGATTGGGTAGTGAAAAAATATCTTCCCTTCTCATTTTTCGATGACGAAGCTACACAAGTATATTTTCGACGTATTTGCCCTAATATGGAGTTTCCTAAAAGGTCTACACTTAGAAGGAAAGTCAAAGAGCGATTTGAAGAGCTCCAATTTAATCTCAAGGCACGACTTCAACAATTATCATCTAAAATGTCATTTACCATTGATGGGTGGACGTCAATTGCTGGTAGGAGTTACTACGGGGTTACTATGCATTATATAGACAACGAATGGAAGTATCGATCTGTAGTTCTTGATTTTATACCATCACGCGGTCGACATACTGGGGAAGATATTGCAACGATTTTCCATGAATGTTTATTGGAATATGGCATAATTGATAAAATACAAGGTATCACGGTCGACAACGCAACTGCAAATACCAAATTTATGTATGAACTGGGCAAACAGTTGCCACACTTTGATTCAGACAATCAACATTTCCGGTGCTTTGCTCACATTTTAAACCTTGGTGTACAAGATTTATTAGAGACCTTAGCATTACACTGTGAGTCTGACACTAACGCGCAAGATCAGCAGTATGAAGACTATGCAGACGAAACTGAGGAAGATGAAGAATATGCACCAAATATTGCTGACTCGCGTACATCTGTAACAAAGTTACGCAGTATTTCCAGTAAAATAAAAAGAAGTGAGATAGTGAAGAAGAAGTTTCAGTCTGCTTGTGAAGCAGCTGGCGTGCCATCAAATCTAAATGCCATTCTTGACTGTCCAACAAGATGGAATTCCACACATGATATGATTGGATTTGGTTTAAAAGTGAGAGCGGGCATTAACATATTGTGCAGTTCTGTCACCGAATTGAATGATTTTCAAATCACAGCTAGTGAATGGCAGGTACTCGAAAAATTACATAAATTTCTAATAAACTTTAAACTTTTAAGTACAAAACTTGGTGGAGACAAATATGTTACATTACCGCTAGTCATTGTATCATTCAATCTCTTGCTAGATAAAATTGAATCCATGGTAAAACAGTTAGATGAGAAACCTAATCGATCTGAAGTGGATGAAAGGCTCATTCTAGCTTTCCAAGCAGCTCGAGACAAAATGCTTAAACATTATAAGAAGAGCAACTGGATTTATTGTACTTCTTTAATTTTAGACCCAAGGCATAAGGCTCAGACTTTTGACCTGACAATGTGGGGGAAGCAACTTAAAACAGAAAGTCTGCGCAAGTTCAATGAACTTTATGAAGAATATAAAAGTCTACACTCACTGAACAAATCTCTGGAATTGCCAAGAAAAGAAAATAAAGTATGTGATGAAGATGAAGACATTATAGACTTTGATAAACTCTATGAATGTCCCTCGACGTCATCTGGATCTTGTCTTCAAGGCTTAGTGATAGACGAGTTGGAGGAGTACCTGAGAAAACCAAGAACTGCCAGCTCGGAAGACATTTTAGATTGGTGGAGGACGCATGAGACAGAGTATCCGACTTTATCGAAGATGGCCCGTGATTTTCTCTCAATACCTGCAACTTCAGTACCTGCTGAGAGATTATTTTCTAAAGCATCATTAGTAATTAGAAAACATAGAAATAGGTTAAGTGATGAGTCAGCCAGATGGTTACTTTGTATTAATTCTTGGTCAAAAGAATTGATATAAAGTAACATAACCTAATGATAAAGCTGTTGTGTACTGTTATGTTTGATTTGTGTTGTATTTTATTTTTGATTGAAATAAATGATAAATCATAAAACTCTTTTATTAAATTTCATGCAAGTTGAGGGTTCAATCTCTTTCTAGACAGACATTGTTATTTAAAATACAGTCAAGTTATTGTAATTAATTTGTTTTTTTACATGTTTTAGCAAATGTAAGCTTATAAATCATAAATGTTTATTAAGAAACAGTTACTTCCATGGAAAACGACATATAGGTCAGTTGATTTTTCGACTTTCTTATCAAATCTTCAGTTATTTATTAATCTGATTGATCTTTACTATGGCTATGTTAATTCAAGCTCACAATGTTCCAATTCTAATACGTTTTTCTAAGATTTAAAGTAAACTTTAATAAATAGCAATAGACTAATAGGTAATTGCAAGACTTGCAAGACTCTTGCTGCAAGACCAAGACCAAGACCAAGACTGCAAGCGCAAGACCAAGACCAAGACCAAGACCAGGTGTATTGGCGCAAGACCAAGACCAAGACTGGCTAAGTCTCGTCTTGTTCTTGCATTTGGGCAACACTATCACCAATGGACTTATATTTTTGCTAAGAAACAAACTTCGTTGAGGTCACTTTGGCGTATACTGCACTTCGATTTACGTAAAACCATCACACGTGGAATGAGTTAAATCCAAAATGGCAGTTTTGTACACAGTGGCTCAAATCATTTGAGTTCACAGTGGTTCAGGATCCACTGTGTACTACTGGTACTGGATAATAACTACCCGTACATTAGTTTAGCAAAAATCAAGACGTAATATTTTTTCTTAATTTTCCCTTTTAGGATGACTTGAACATCAAGGCCCCCTAAAATAGGGAAACACATAGCTGACATGAAAAAAAGCAAAGTTATATTTCTTATGTGTGAATGAAGTCACTTTGAGACTGAAGTACTCAAAAAGTTACCTGATTATTCATTTTAAGGATAAAAATTCATTTTGTTTGATAATTTATGCAAGATACAGAAAAGTTATCTGTTGATGATTAACTAAGTCAAAAAAAAAATAAGATAATTTAGTAAATTTTAAATGTGTGAGACTGAACAGTCACTTTGAAGTGAAGTAGTAAAAAAAAACTCTTTTTCGATGTAAAACTTATTGTTTGATTAAAACAAAAAATAAAGATCGATAAAAAGCAAAAAAAAACTTTTTTATTTGAGTTATATTATAGATGATCCACTGTGAACTTACCTGATTCACTGTAAACTGAGGGCCGATTCACTGTATCCCACCCCCAGTACACAGTGGCTCAAATGAGATTTTTTTTTAAATACTGTTTATTTTCTAAAATATTACCTTGTTTAACTAAATCGATTGGAATAATCAATATACATTAGTTACACTATAATACTAATCCTTTTACATCTTTCCAACACTCACCCACATCAAGTTACATCACTGGAAAAAAAAAATGACCCACTGTTGCCGCCTTGACCCTACTCACTCGATCCGGGTATTCTGGTAAACCCATTTCGTCGTCAAAAAGGCTAGGCTATAGAGACTTTTAGCATTGGAGAAGTTCTACGAGTTTGGTCGCATTTTATATAACGAAAGAAAATGCATACCAGAAATCTCACATCTTAGAAAATATTCTGAAAGTTTAAGACAAGATATTTTTTTAACTTTATCTTCTGGCTGGATTTGCCACAAGATGTAGAATCGAGTGCCGATTAAGATGATATATTTCAGCGTGTGTTTATTCCTTAATATATGCTTAAAGTCTAACAACATATTGAGTAGATAATAAATACATAAAATAAAAAATACATGATTTGTAATTTAGATAATCATATTTTCAGCAAAAAAATCATTACCCAAGCTTACCCACACCTCGCATGTTTAAATCTTGTCACTTAACACTTGTGCTGAAAGCGATTTATGGGTAAAGTCGACATTGCTGATGATAAATCATCATCTTGAAAGACGCCTTCCCTAAATTTGGGGCTTTGCTGTAAGCTCAACGCTTGACAGAGCTGGATAGTACAGTTAAAGGCCACAGTTTAGATAACGTAACTATCCATTACTAGGCCTAAAGGATGTGTGTGTCTACCCGATACTACACAGCATAAAAAATTTAAATAATCTTGCTAGCCCATTTTAGATGACTGTTTTTTACCATACAGTCTTTCCTACTTTTTCCGCTTTAACCATAATATAGCTTGTGATATTCTAACTTCTATCTACGAGGAGCAAGGAGCAAGGAGCTATAGGTAAATGGCTGTCTGTTGTTATCTTTTATTAATTTGTTAAATTTTTGCTGTTGCTCTTTCATGTAAGAATATAATTATATATCTTTTTATAATTTTTATATATTTTATGCATTTTCAATGCGATCTTATAAGATAAATTATTATAATAGAAAAATACTAGAAAAGATCGACTCGGGTCACAAGTGAATTCTCAGGCGGGAATCGAACCCGCAACCTTTGGAAATCCGGTCCAATGCTCCAATTGAGCTACTACCGAGCCTTGCGAACACTCGTCGAAATTCTCTGGTACCTTCCTGATTTTACGCTGTAGGCCAGCGTTGTTTCATCAATGAGAGGAACATCCTCTCGTATTCGAAAGAAACATTTTTACAAATGTTTGGTCAATCGTTTGGTTTGGTCAATCGTCAATCATATATCTTTCATAAAATAATAAACAAATAAATATTTCTGTAAAGTTTATTTTCTTGTCGATAACAAAATAATGCTTTAAATTGAATAATATAAAAGAGAAGAATAAATAAAATTAATTCATTTTATATTACTAGAGCTTTAGTGTAAACAATATATTTTAAACGATATAAGTGAGAATAACTCCAAATGACATATGCCGATTTCCGTTTACTATTAATCATTTGGAGGTGAGAATTATCATATAATTACAAATCAAAGAAATGTGTGAAACGATTGATTTTTATACTATCATGACATGCTTCCACTTCCGCCCCGATTATAGATGGGCAAATCTATGCTAAAAATACTTCTGACTTATGATCAGAAATTTTACTTGCTTAATTCATTCGGAATGTACTATAATTATAACGTTCACGTAAATGCGAGCAATTAATAAGCAACTTTTGTCACAATCGGATGAACTTTACTCTAGCGCATATATAAATACGTACAAACATATTTTTTACACTTTAAGTAACATAAACCTGTTAAGAAAGGTTTCTAATTTTTATAAAATTACATATATAGGACACGTTCATCATAAAAGTTTATTTTAAAATATATAAAGAAGGCAAAACATTATTTTTTAATCTGATTTTTAATATCGGTCTTTACCATATATATCTAAAACCTCTTTCTCCGACGTATCTTACAGGTAACTATTTCGAGATAATCGATAAGAAACTATCGCTATTACATGCAGGGTATATAATAGTAACATTTATTTAACTTTTAGTGTTTCTAAAATATAAATAAAATGTAGATAAACTTCAGTCATAATTAAACTCTATTTCTGATTAATCACATTTATCTTCGATTATTTACGAAGAATGTAAGAAAGCAGTTAATTTCAGTTTCATAAAAAACATACAAATAAATGTTGAAATTTAACAAAAAAAACCTTGACTCTAGTCACAATTGCAGTTCTCTACAGCATCGATTCATATTAAAACTCGGCCATAACGCTGATTGCACACCGATTGTATGGGAACTGCTCGGCTACAGTTTCCCACAGTTCCTGGACAATCAACAGTGTTTTTAAAAATACATCAAAGGCTATTTTCAATTGAAGCTCTGCTGTAATTTATTGTTGTACACTCAGTGGAGTAATTTCAATTATTGAATGAGACAAGATAGAAATCTTGATACATTTAAATAAATTATTGATTGTTAAATACACATTTTTTTATCTTAGTTTTTTTTTATTGAGAAGAAACGGTTTTTACAGAAATGTATGTCCAACGACACAATAAACACGCTTACTACCCACTAAAAAGTTTTATATTTCTAGTACATTATATTCACATATAAAATTAAAAAAAAAAAAATTTTTTTTTACATTCACACCAATTAGCCTAGCCCAAAGTAAGCACTGTGAGGCTTGTGTTATGGATACTAGGGTAACGGATATACATACATATATGATACATAGATATATAATATTCATAGAAATATATATAAACACCCATGACTCAGGTACAAATGGATTCGTATTCATCACACAAACCGGGATTGCCCCTTTCGGGATTTGAACCCAGGACCGTCGGTGCGAAAGGTAGGATCGCTACGGTTGCACCAAACGCTCGTCGAAATGAATTTTACATATTATTACATGAATTTTACATAATGTGATATTATACTTTAATATAACGTAAGAAAGAACCCTGCCATAGCAGCAGGTATCATCGGCTTAACCATCCCTTCGAGGCTTAGGAAGAAAAAGATTATACCTATTCGATCCATAAGACTCTTAATATGGTCAAGAGCAAGCCCATATTATGTAAAAAGTTCACGATATGGTAAACAATCTTTTAAAATTTTAATATGGATCGATAAACAAACGCATAGCGAGTAATCAATGGAATTAATCAGTAGAGCGCTGATCCCTCTATTCTTTCTATTACATACCATACACAACTTCATGCAATGGCCGATACCTATGTATTTAAAAAAAAATATTTTAATTACCTGAAAATAAGATAAAACCTTTTTTGAAAAATGTCATAACATTAAAGATTTCATAAGCGATGATTTCGAAATTTATTTTGAACTGAACTAATGATTTATTTCTTTTTGATTACCCCATGAATCTGCTTTAGCAACTTATCCAATTAATCCATAAATTCCTTTGTTTCGAGAGTTGACAGTTCGAACATGTGAATAGTGAATAAAACCGCATCTGTGTTGGTTGATAGCTTTATCAACTGCGAAACATGTTCTCTGAGTTGACTTTCAATTACTCTGACTAAACTAGTAAACTAGCAAATTGTATAAATATTTTGTGATTAGTGGGCAATTTCAAAACATTTAAAAACTGTTTGCGATATAGAAAGGAAAACTCATATTTTTGGCTTGAAATATCAAATTATCGTGCGATTGTACCTGTTCCACAATACATTGTATTGTTTTTTATAGTTTGTGTATATAATCGAAATTAAAATAACACAATTTAGACAATATGAGTATATACGGAACGCAAGTTGAAAACAACTGCAAGTATACCACAACCATCACAAACAATAGAGAAAAGTTCGTCCAAAAATGTATCGATTTGAAACTTGAGTAATGATTACAACCGAACCGGTATGTAGGCACTCCATCAGAGACGTGAGCAAAATGTACTAGATGTTTTACATACTGAAACTATTAGTTGTTCGAAAATTCGTTTTTCGTTACTTTATAGCGTCCATTTCATTCGATTACGAAAGCACATTACAACAATAGCCATTTATCTTAAGAAGGTTTAATGAATCAATTGGCATTCTTGTTGATCAGTGAATATATTTAAAACACTTTGAAAGAATAAAAGTTTCCTTCGGGTAATATAACTTCTATAGCTCTAACGCCTACCATATGTATGTTGATCACAATCTGCTGGTTTACCGAGTAAACATTGAATTTCCCCTTTTAAATCACTACTAATAACAATAACTATTCATCAGCAATTGGTATGTCAAAACATTCATAAATTATAATGCTCATTTGAATTTATAGCACATCGACTCGATGACATAGACAAAATTTAGGCAAAATGACATTCGATTTCGGGGTAAATCGAGCACATGCATTCGTAATAAGGTATTACTCGTAAATCCTAACAAAAGAGTTTGCGGTTTGTCCAGAAGTATTTATTTAGTTTAAATCTCATTAATGTTATATGAATAAAATGACTGTTAAAATTACCATAAAATGTTCTTTAATATAACTTACGAGTATATACTTTTTTCTTTCTTTATGTTGGTGGTATAGTTTTGTTTAAGTTATTATTCACTAATTTATTGCACTTGTGCTGAAATAAATTAAGTCGGCGGTGCCGCTAGAAATTTATAAGAAAATTTTCCGATCACTTCGATACTGACTTCAGCAATATCGACAATAACAAACAAGGGAATATCAGCCAAACTAAATGAAAAAAAATGAATGAAAAATACTTTATTGTTACACACACAGATATAAAAATAGCTAAGCACAATATATATAGAACGAAAGGGTGCTACAATAGGCGGTCTTATCGCTTAGAGCGATCTCTACCAGACAACCTTTGGGTGGAGGGAAATAAAGCTATTAAGGACAGGGGTGTGATGCAACAAAAGAAAAGAATATAAATATATATAGAGGATTTTGCAAATAACGATAAAAAAAAAAAAAATACAATATCTAAAAAATACTTAAATAAATACCTAAGTACATAAATCAGAACAAATAATAATAAATACACAAATATCCAATAAGCTAAATTTACAAACAAGCAGCTTAGCCGTTATTGGGAAAGATAGAACTTTTTAACTTGATCTTTGAAATTAGTTATTGACTGAGCTCGCCTGATCGCAACTGGAAGTGAATTCCAGAGACGAATAGCTTGCACAGTAAAAGAACAGTTATAAAAGGTAGTACTATGTGATGGGGTTAGGAGGCTTAGATTTTCTGATGACCGAAGGAGATAAGAGTTTGCACACTGAAGGAAATGGAAGCGTTCTTTAAGATAACGAGGGTAAGTAGGATTAAACAGTATATTGTAGAGGAGTGAAAGTATATGAGTGTTCCGGCGAAGTCGAATAGGAAGCCACTTGAGCTGATAGCGATACTGAGAGACATGATCATATTTACGCAAGCCAAATATGAACCTTATACAAAAATTCTGAAGACGCTCAAGCTTGTTTAGCTGGTCCTCCGTTAAGTCAAGGTAACTGGCGTCAGCATAATCAAGGACAGGGAGTAACAGAGATTGTGAGAGCGCAATTTTAGTGGCAGTCGGTAAAAGGTTACGTAATCTCCGCAAAGATGACGCAGATGCATACAACTTACGGCTAATGGCTTGGAGTTGCGGTCCCCAACTCAGTGTACTGTCTATAATTATTCCTAGGTTTTTGGCAGTTGGACTGTAAGGAATGACAACACCTCCAAAATTCACGTTAGGGAGTGAATGCCAATCGATCCGGGAGAGTAGTCTCGAGCTACCAACAATCATGACTTGGGTTTTGACTGGGTTTACGCAAAGACCAAAGAGTTTACTCCATTCAACAATTTTCAGTAAGTCAGCATTGGTGGTCGAAATAGCTTCAGACAGTTCTGTTAGCGGAAATTGACAGTAAATCTGCAAATCGTCTGCATACAGGTGGTAGGACGAAGAAAGGTCTCGGGATATAGAATTAATGAAGATAGCAAAGAGAAGAGGAGATAATACGCCGCCTTGAGGAACGCCGGCAGTAGTGTTA
The DNA here is from genome assembly GCA_927399485.1 of Calamotropha paludella. Taxonomy (NCBI): domain Eukaryota; kingdom Metazoa; phylum Arthropoda; class Insecta; order Lepidoptera; family Crambidae; genus Calamotropha; species Calamotropha paludella. The sequence continues at coordinate 6,324,784 of OV656808.1, read as the reverse complement.
CACCATGAAGAGTAACTTTCGTCATGGCGAACACGCTGCCTGCGCCCATGCAGATAACTGCGAAACCAGTCAACCACAGTAGGAGATATGTTAAGAGAATGCAGCAACGCGAGGAGTATGTCGAAATCGACAGTGTTGAACGCGTTGCTGAAGTCCAGTAATGTTAATACCGTTAAGAGGCCATTATCCATTCCAAGACGAATGTCATCAGTAACTTTTACCAACGTTGTAACTGTACTGTGGCCGGGACGGAAGCCTGATTGAAGAGGATTCAGGAGATTGTATCGGGAAAGGAACTGACTTATTTGATTGTGGATAAGGCGCTCGAGGACTTTGGATAAAAAGGGAAGAATGGATATGGGACGAAATTCAGTAAGCGTCTTAGGATTACGAACCTTAGGTAAGGGGATGATTTGCGCATCTTTCCAAGTTGAAGGAAAAACTCCACTAGAAATGGAGCGATTGAAGAGGAAAGTGAGAATAGGAAGGATGATGTCAAGGATTGGTAGTAACATTTTGCGACTTATACCGTCGACACCCACCGCATTCGAGGTGATTGACAGCACACTCTTCTTAACATCACAGTCTGATAGTTGAGCAAAAATAAAGGGAGGGTGGTCGGGTATCGGTGAGTTAAAGATTTTATTTAAGGTAAAAATTTTATCTGCGTTAGTAATGCCAATTGATGAAGAGAAATGGAGGTTAAGAGAATCAATATTAATACTCTGAGGAATACTATTTTCACGTGATTTACCAATCCCGAGTGAACGGAGAAATTTCCAGACATTAGCTGGGTTGCTATTTTCGACAGAGTTGTGAATGTGGCGACGTAGTGCATCTCTACACACTGTATTGCAACGATTGCGAAATTTAACATAAATCTCCTTATTGTGATCATTTGGCCGTCGTTTGTATTTGCTTTTAGCAAGAACTTTTTTGTGCATAAGTATTTTTATCTCGTCCGTGAGCCAAGGTGCGGGAAGATGCTTTAATTTAATGGCACGGTAAGGAGCATGCTTGTCATATAAATGATTAATGCTGGTATTGAATAATTCCACTTGCGTATCCACTGAATCGGCATTAATGACAGGAGACCAGTCAATACTACGTGCGTCATAAAGAAATGCTTCGCGATCCATGCCGCTAAAATTGCGCTGAAGAATGATTTTAGGCTTATTTTTTGGAGGACGAACTTTATAGGATAAATAGATGAGATCATGATATGAAAAAGCATCGGCTGGGCATTGACCGTGCCTGGCAACGTGCTGGGGCGATGATATTAGTAATAGATCAAGAAGAGATGGAACAGAATTTGGAAAATGATGGGTGGCATTAAGTGGAAGGATGTGCATGTTGCCTGAATTAACGACGGATTGTAAAGACGTGGTGCGATGATCATTTTTGAGAAGACAAGTATTGAAGTCACCCATGATAATGGAGTGATTGTATGAAGGAATAAGACTGTCAAAAAGATTTTCAAGAGAAGCAAAATAATTAACACGCATGGATGGACTATAATATACTCCGAGAAGGATTTTAGTGTGCGAGAGAAGGACTTCCACCAGCAGATGCTCGCCAGCATTTGAGGGAGGTGGTTGAGTGGAGGTGCTAACAATGGTGAAAGGAATGTGATCACGAAGATAAATAGCAACTCCGCCACCTCCGGAGCCTAAGCGGTCATTTCGTATGAGACGAAAGCCTGGCAGAGCGTAAGCGGAAGAAGGCAAGCATGGTTTTAACCACGACTCAGAGATTAAAATAGCATGGAGATATTTATGTGTGAATGACGCCAACATATCAGTATAATGAGCAGGAACACTCTGAGCGTTAATGTGGACTACATTGAAGTTCTTCGGAACATCAGAAAATACACCCTCAAGGGACTCAAAAAGCGACGGGATACTGACAAAACTGCTGTTACTGCTGCTGCAATCAACAGAGGACATAGTTAAATACGGTTCATCATCACTACTGACATCTGAACCTGACATAAAAATCGTAAATATATACTATAGGTATTAATTAAACCGAAAATAAAATATATACAAAAATAATATATGTGTACTAAATAAATATACTAACTAATCAATATACGAAATTTAAAAGTTCAATGTAAATAAAAATAATGGTCTCCACCTGCCGGTTGAGGTCTCCAGCCTTAGATCACTTAACATAACAAACACAAAATAAAAATAATAAAACAGTGTAACTAATAATTTAGGAAAAAGTAGCAGAAGGCATTACTAAGGCTTCAGAATCGACACCATTTGTTGCAATTCGGAACGCAGATGGATGAACAATGAATAAAAAAAAAAGCAAAGTGTCAATGTCAATCTGAGATAACAAATTGAACTATCATAGGTTAAATAAATGCGTTCTGTGCACCAAAAATAAAATTATAAGCGGGTAACCTCAACATTAAACATGGATATGATAATAATATACGTTGAAAACCAATAAAAGCAACACAAAAGGACAAAACAAGACATTACAATGCCAGTCGTTGCCGCCACCGTCGCTACTTCTTGCTTGAAACCGCCGCACGTCTAGGCTTCGACTGGATGGCTGTGGCCTCACGAGCCGCAACAGGCTTCGCGTTCGCATTTTGCACGGGGATCTTTTCAAGCTCTGCAGTGGAGGCTATGCGCACACGCTTTCCGTCGGCGCCGATCACAATGACGGTCCCCTGTTGCGTGAAACATTTGTTCACACCAAACCTATGTCGTGCCGTCATAAAAATGTCATGTCTCGACTTAGTCAGGAACTCTGATATTGTTATTCCGGACCCCTTAAGAGCCGTCTTGGCGTACCAGATCCTATCACGCATCTCGAGGTCACGGCATTTAAATAAAATTGGGCGTGGTTTATCAAGACTAGGAGTGCGGCCCATTCGATGACAACGGCTTATGTCCTTTGATGAAAACCCTGGCAACTTGAGACGCTCAACAACAGCTTTAGCTAACACCGCAGAAGTATCTTCATCCTTGAGGTCTGGCAGGCCATGACACATCAGCATCTTCCGTCGACTCCGCATCTCCATAGTGTCAATTTGATGTGCAATGACACTTACTTGTTTCTCCAAAGTTTGAAGTGCAGTCATAATGAACGACCGAAAAGCCACAAAATCAGTCTTCAAATTAGAAATACTGGTGCTTGTAGATGGCGACGCTGCTTCAAGCTCACTCTGATAGGCATCCATGCGTTGGGTAAACATCTCTTGAAGCTTAACAATGGAGTCTTGAATTGCTAGTGCATCCATTTCAGGTAGTGACTAAGTGATTGATTGTGAACTATATAGTTGTAGTGGAGTAATTATGTGGATAACACTCACCGGCAGATACAGTGTACACCTTATTAATATTTCATTAAAACTTTGCAGTTATATCTTCTTATTTATTTATTTTAATTAATTTAAAATTGCACTTAAGAAAAGAAGACTTTTTTACACACCTACCCACGAAGAATGTACTAAAGTACTTCAGCTATCCGTTTGATATGTAAACCGGCTTTTACGTATCCGGCTTTGAGTTTCCAGACCAATAGTCTGCTGTTCAAATCCGATTTAATCAGTGAAGAGCATATTTAACGTAAAATAGATATGACAACTAAATTATATCACATTTTAGAGCTTTTGTCGTGACATTTCATTCGTATGAAGCTTTTGATTTTATGGATTTTGCCTACGATCACGTTGCAAAAACAGCAATTTTTTGATGAAGTGTATTATTTGTAACCATTTTATCTAATTTACAAGAATTAATTTTTGTTTGTTCGTATTTTATGAGCTATGGTTTCGATCAATATTTCCCAATTTAGTGCTAGCACTTACGTGAAGGTTATAGGTATAGTACAATTAAACGTCCTACCAGACATTATGAATGCGACTAATATTTCTTTATGTAAGTTAGAAGAAATCTATTCTATATATTTGCTATTTTTTTACTCATCAAAGTCTAAAGGCTATATCAATCGGTCCACTGAAGTAAAAGAAAAATATACAACAATATAACCGCAACAGATTAACTCGTGATCATTTCCTCGCAAAAAATCCTAAGCCAAAATGTTACTGTCATCAGGCGGCCTTCTATAACAGTTTTTCCAGAACTGTAATACCGGCATCGAAGGCACATTATAGCGGCTTAAGATCTCTGCCGCAAATAAATTTCCCTTGTGGCGCGTATTTTACATCGGCTAAGACAACTGGGACATAGCTGATCCGAAATATTTTAAAAGATGATGTGGAGTTTAAGCTGTAATGTTCGTTGTAGGGTCTGTACCCTATTATGGGACTTTCTGGTTGAAATATATAACAGAAATATATTGTAAAAATGGAATACAAAACAAATAAATTTTATTTCAATAGCAGCAACCTACATCATTGTGTTTTTAAAAATTAATAGTTATGATTTTATTATAAATAAAATCTAAAAAATATAATCAAATTAATAAAAAAAGAAATATTGAAGTTATAATTAAGTATTACGCAACAGTTAGAAAATTTAAAAAAAGCTGTTTGTAAAGTGATATTGATCAAAGGCTCCTTAACTCCCAAGGAATGATGTAAAATGTAATGGTTTGTAGTTTTGGAAGTTTTAATATTCACAAAGATGATTTCATATAGCATTTACTACAAAATATTTAACTTTTCTCAAGTGCCAGACAGACTCCGTACCACCGTACTCTCTACTCTACATGTCCTGACGACTACTCTTGAAGGGTTGTTGTTTTTATGCTGCCATCTCTTAATGTTTTAAGTAATTGAATTACTGAAATAGGATTTTTTTGTCTTTAGATTTGTAATTTTGGTCGATGTTCTTATAAAACATTCCTAACTATATCTTAGGGCAATAAGTAAATGAAGTGAATCTGAAAAACAAAATTTTCAAAGAATGCATAAACTGAAATTTGCCAACTTACTAATTCAGTGTTAATTATTAATATGAATTAATTTAATTGTTTCTACACGTATAATAGTTTTAAATTTACAAGCGCTAATTCTCAATTAGCTTTATAATATAATCCATACTTACTTAAATTGTGTGATTGTAAATTATTACTAGTATCATTACTAGCAATAATTTACAATAATTTACTAGTATAATTACTAGCAATAATTTACAATAATTTACTAGTATCATTGCTAGCAATAATTTACAAAAATTTACTGGTATCTTTAAGTAAGTATGAATTATATTATAAGGCTAATTGAGAATAAGAGAAGAGAATTATTAATAAATATAAAACTATAATACTTGTAGAAACACTGAATTAGTGTAAGTTTTAATTTTGAATACATGTACTTCAAGTCATTTTATGAATAAAACTGTTTCGTGTGCCATTTCTAAACGGTATTAAAAAAGTTTAATTGAAAGAGTTTTATTACTAAACCTGTGGCACAATCCTTTGAGTCAAGCCCATTCTCTCAACAATAAATGGTAGGTATATAGCCATGTCTATGAAGTTTACGAAACAAAAGCATTTACGTAATCTAGATTCTTAATTAATTTTAATTAAATAACTCGGGTGTTGCTGAGCAGCTGACGGGGGTATGCGCTGTTTTCTCCAAAGTTCCTTTCCGAATTTTCTCGAAAATAACAGGGCATTTAATGTTTGGAATTAGTTCAACTGAATTTATGGCGATTCGTTAATTACTAAGCTATGTTTATTGGTTTGCATCACAGAGGAATTTTGTGTAATAACAACGGTATTTTAATTATATTATTTATCAAACATCCTACTTTGATTGATGAATGATTAAAAATAGTGAAATATCATGATTGTTCAACATAATAAAGCGTTATTTTTAAAAGTATCTCTCATAAAAATAGATTTTTTCTCACAGTTTCCTCATCCTTTCTAGCGTTCAATATATTCATTTTGTAAGTATGAAGTAATCCAGTACAATAAAATTATATTTTTAAATTGCTGCATTAAATGCACATTATAAGATGCCAAGTGGAATTCAAATTCCCTGTCACAGTGTTTGACCGTGATGACCTCCGTAACTACTCAACTGATTTTATTGTTTTTTTTTCTGGATTTGCTCCGACTTATTATCCGACGACATAGGATCGGTTTCATTTTAATATTTATAATACAGAAACGCGTAGCCGGGTTAGCTAGTATAATATACAATGTGTCCCGTCACCAGAGTCGAAGTCCTTAATGGTGTGAAATATGGCATTTTTTATCGACAAATTGCCCCTCATTTTGCCATTTTGTTTTCTTGGTAACCAATAACCTGGGCTCTCATACTAATTCGACCACCACTACTCATGTAAATGTCCTATCGACATTTGATATCAAATGACAATAAGGTGTCATTTGATAGCTAAACAAGTAGATAACAGTTACACAGCCATCATTTTTCAATTGTCAAGGAATAAAAAATGGAAAAAAATAATTAAAATAAAACATATAAGTTCTTTTTGTGTATTTTTTAATTATTGGTTTTTTGAGAAAAACCAAATTTGAGGGGCAATTTGTCGATAAAAATGCCATATTTCACACCATTAAAGGCTCCGACACTGGTGACGGGACACATTGTATAAAAGCCAATCGTTGGCCAATTTTCTAGATTTAACCAACATCTCTGTAGCATAGTGTTCTACGCCGCCCCGTGTATAGTAGAAGATTCGGATTTAATTCCTGTTTGAGATTTTAGTTTCAATGTTCAATTCATTTTAAATAAATATTTCAATTTTGATAATTATAAGCAAGCGTTAAGTGATCAAAAATTATAAACCATTTTAAAAATTTTGGGTATATTAAAATAAATAAATAAATATTTCTTACATTCACACCAATTAGCCTAGCCCAAAGTAAGCACTGTAAGGCTTGTGTTATGGATACTAGGGTAACGGATTGACATACATATATTATACATAAATATGTGATATTCATAGAAATATATAAAAACACCCATGACTTAGGTACAAATGCTCGTATTCATCATACAAACATTTGCCCCTTCCGGGATTTGAACCCGGGACCGTCGGTGCCAAAGGCAGGATCACTACCGTTGCACCAAACGGTCGTCAAATGTATTTTTACCAATGTGGCCGTAGCTCGTCGTTTAGGTTTTCAGCTTTGAGTCAAGCGGACTGAATCAACACCTCGGCAATATACTCTTATATAAAACTGTCAAATTTCTTAATTCTATTTTAAGTCTAAAGTTCTACAGATAAGGTTCAATATTGAAATTGAAACAAATTTTCAGTTTGTGAGAGGTTGATGTGCTACGGATGAGTACCCATTCTATTTAAATGCGATTGGCTTACCACGAGGAGATAACACGAATATTAATTGATAACGTATTGTATCTAGGTCTTTACATTACAGGCTTTTCCGACGTCTAGTTTATATTATAACATTTTATATAATGAAAGTCTTAAAAAATTGCGAATGAATGTTAGGAAGGCAGTAAAAATATCATTTAATAATTATACTTAGAACACGAAGAGACGGCGCTTGCTTTAGTTTAAGAAATATATTTTTATAAGAATAATTGGACGAGTTTATCAATGTCTCGCTAAAATTGGAAGAATACTCGCCCGGATAGCAAAGGACATGGGTTCGACTCCCGCCTAGATCTTAGACAAGTAATTTTTTCTTTTAGTTATTTTTTTATATATAAAATAATAACAGTGAAATGCTTAAACAACAAAAAAATATATAAAAATTACATAGCTGTGTCTTCTTTTATAGATTTTTCAGTACTTGTAAAAGTAATATTCGATGTTGTTGGTAGTTATACGTCAGCTTAAGAAATACTTGAAAAAAATTCAATGGGTCAGACAAGGAGGCTTAATTTGAAGATCACTCGCCTGAAAAGCGTGGGATGTGGGTTTAGGTCCCGCTTAAAACCAAAGACAAATTGAATTTTTTTCTTGTAATAATTAACTGATTCGTTGCAGATGGCACGTCTGGCGTGCCATCACTTTATTTTGCGTGTGGCGTTAGACACTGGAGCCGTGTCATTTTTAAATCGATGATAACTCCTTAAAATTATGTTTTAGGGGAATGTGGGTACATTTATATCGCTATAAAACTATCTTCATTTTTCACGTAAATCAAGCTCATAGCCTTCGTTTCTGGTAATTGTATGTAGCAACGAATCGGTTAATAACATTTAAGTTCTGGCAAAATTTCTTAGTACGAGCCAAATTTTTACCTAAAGAAATAATGTTACAAGTCTTTTCCATTATAATATTCACGAAAATTTTACTAATTACCAGTCTTCAGAATATAGTAGACATTTTAAGGTATAATTTGCGTGTCAGAGAATGAGATGATTTCTGATAAATTAATTATGTCCTAGAATATTTAATTAGCTATGCCTAGCAATTTATTTATGGATGCAAATCTGCAATAGCTTTTCAATGCAGCTGTAATCAGAAAAGTACTATACTGAGTACAAAAGAAAAAAAAATAGTTTGTTTTAATGCATTTTATAAAGTTTGTTTCGAAATGTGTAACTTATCAAACGATTTGTATACTTACTTTTACTTTACTTATAATCGTTCAACCATGCCCTATGCCTATTTACATGCGGAAGTAAATATTAAATAGCGTGGCAACTTAGTAAAGTTTAAAATAATGTTATTATAATGTAGTAATTTATTACAAAATAAACGTAACATTAAGAAAAAGTACTAGTATTTCAAAATTGTAATAAATTAATAGTTGTTTCATCTTAATAGATTGTTAATCATTTGTAACAATGTTTTTTTCGAATGCGAGGAAATTCTTCTCATTGATGAAGCAACGCTGGCCTAAAGCGTAAAAAAAGTAAAAAGTAGTAGACAAATTCCGCCGGGTACTCGCAAGGCTCGAAAGCTCAAATGGGTAGCCAGTATCCAACAATATCCAGTAGCCACTCCACTACTGGATATTTCGCAAAATACAAAATTCATAAATTATTTATATACGCTTTCACTCAATTTTGTATGAACCTCAAAGTGGTAGTGTGTAGGTTGACACACTGTTGCATATTTGCATCGATATAACTTTGTGCAGAAGAAAGTTGAAGCACAATTCAGCCAGGAGGCATACTATAAACTTTTATGAAAATTTTGAAATAATATGTGTTTAAAACTATTTATTTCTTTAAGCTATTTAAGCGCTAATTGCATTTTAGATGAAATTTCTTGCCACTTTCGTGATAGCAGTGTTGCAAAGCAAAAGCTAACTTAAATGCATACAGTCAAGGAATAAAATTTCCTAAGTACGTCTATACAGACAGAGAATACTTCCCGAGAACATATAGCCTCAGGAAATCAAGTGAATAGGCTCTTTCTGAGAAAGCTCGCTCTATCGTCTAGCCTCAGGTCTTAAAATTCTGTCAAAAGAGACCTAATATACTTTCAAATATCTATGATAGTAATAATAATGTAATTTCTCACATTTACACTTTTAAACTGAGTCCAAAGTTAGCACTTATGTTTGGGTATTTTATGGATAGTAGTGTATCGTATATATGTATGTAATTATATACAGTGTTTTTATTCGTATACTCTTTGTGGTTGATGTTTTAATTTTTTCTAATTGTTTATCTTTTATTATGTTAATGTACTGTAATGTTACGAAGCCAATTAATATGTTTCTTTCTTCTTTCTTTCGATCAACACTCATAGAACGATAAATACTCATGACTTATTATCAGGTACTAATACTCAACTTGATAATGTTTGGTTTTGTTAATAGGATCCCGCTCGGCTAGGTAGGTTTTAATATGATTAGCGAAGTACTATCGGTTTACCTTAAAAGAGATAGCAAAAAATATATACTTCAATTTATTATCGATTACTAACCACGCCTTACCTAAAATAAAGAACCGCGATATCGTTTGTAATATATGTTTACATTAGCACAAATATAGTACCTACTAAAATGTTATAATGCATAAGAAACAAAAATAATACTTAAATATCAAGATACATACGGGTAAAAAGTTAGTGTGGTAAGGGCAATCATCACATTGGAACGCTGAATTTTTTTTAAACTCTATTATCATTCGCACACAAACTTCTGGCATAATTTGATAAAACTTGCTGGCTGGTAATGGATGAAAAATATCTATCAAATTATGCCAAGTAATTAGTATCCCAAATGAAATTAGGACCAATTATTTTAGACGAAGCGAAGGCCACCTGTATTAAGGTGATTGTGGTTCCATTGTTTTAACTGAGGTTATTTCAGCATTTTACCGAATATTTACGGTAATATTATTTATAATTACTTAATATTTCCATTTCCCATAACACAAGTATTCAGAAGAAAATTATGTATATTTCTTACATTCACACCAATTAGCCTAGCCCAAAGTAAGCACCATAAGACTTTTGTTATGGATAGACATACATATATGATACATAGATTTCTAATATTTATAGAAATATATGTAAATATCCATAGCCCAGGTACAAATGCTCGTATTCATCACACAAACTTTTGGCTCTTACGGGACTTGAACTTACGACTATCAGTGCGGAAGGCAAAACTGTTGCACCAAACAGCCGACATTCTCTTGTTACTCATTTTCGAGTAATAAAATGCCTCTTTTCCTCTTCACCAAGTCAATTTGGCCAACGACCTCGGCTCATTGTCCGCATTGTGACTAGAACACGGGTCATTTATTAATTGAGTTGAATTCTGTACCGCAAGTATTTCGATGTTACGCAACACTTGCCTGCGAAAATTCCATTGCATTGTTTGCAATTTCGTTTTCTAAATTATTCATTTCGAATTCAATTATTTTTTCTTATCGTTTTTGTTATTCTTTTCATAGCCTACCAAAAATATTCTTTTTATTTTTTTTTCTTCAATCACAACGAATAATTTAATTTAGATCAAAATGTGGTGTTTTGATTTGGCGTTTGACATCAAATACAGATTGCAGAATAGATATTAACAACCAAAGTATTCAAAATTTATTTTAATTAAAATATTTTTTTAAAAGATTGAATATCGAAACTCATACTTTACATATCGGCAGCTTATACTGAGGCTGTCGGTCCAATATCTTATCGGCTATATCTTCAACTAGGCGATGCAGTCGCTAAGCATAAAGCTACGCTAGCATCTAACATTGGAGCGGAACGTAATACCTAAAAAAGGATAAAAAAAAATTCGATGGGATTTTTTGCGTATTTTAAAATTCAGGCTCCGTCACAATCTGGTCCTAAACCTGTTGATTCGATTCCACACAAAAAATATTAAAATCGCTTAATAACTCGGGAAGTTATGGCGTAACAGACGTTGCGCCATTGAAGCTGATCCATGTGAGCTTCGCTCGCTCCGCTCCAATAAATATTTAGGTATAGGTATCATAATTCAGTATCGTGACATATAATTTTGCCATACTCTTTCACGGTGCGACTTGTCAGTCCACGGTAGCAATTGCTACCGATAGCCAACACACCTCGTCAGTTTCTGGCAGCAAACCACCTACCATATTCAAATTTCCGCGTGGAATGCTGTTTTTTTTATTACGATTAATTTATGAGTTACAGAGATCCAAATATTCTGTGGTGGATTCTTTATTTCATCAGCTTTACGAACGTATTTTTTGTTTGGTCCTAGCTTCATAATTACGCGAGAAAATGGCATTTTTATCTAAGAGTCCGCCATATCTTTTCACAATTCGCGCAGCATTGGACTGTTGAGAAGGGTGGGGCGCGCGGTAGCGGACTGACAAGTGGATAGGCATTAAAGTTTGTTTTAAGTACATACTTGTAACTATACATGTATGCAATATATAAATAAAAGAGCTCTTGTTCAAGCACTTCCAATAATTTAGATACTGAAATCTTGATATTTATAATACAAATTGGGAAGATAGATTATTTATACTTACTATGGTTACTCTCATATCCTTGTCGACTGAATATTGGCCTTGTGAAAAAATGTAACAAATCTGGACATTAGCTTAAAAACATTATATATCAGTGTATTTCTGGATTTGAAACAAACAGGTGCTTTATCTAGGACAGGTTGATCTTAAGACATACCGGTATTAACTAAAGCATTACGTTATATAGTATATTTTGTAAGAGCTTGCTACTTAATTAAAATTGTACTCTAAGTTAAACCTTGAATCTAAAAGTGTCTCTTGTTAAAACTAATTCCCAATTAGAGTCCTAATGGAGCAATTAACTCCGTCTCAGGAAAGTGTTATTTCCCGCTTTTAGCAAAGAAGTTGGTGGCTTTAATTAAATTAGTGACATGTGAGTTACCCACTTTAGGGACATTTACAAAAATCGTGTAATCATGATTTGTTTAAATTTAAAATATTAGCTTTGTTGTCTAATTAAATTAATTTATTATAATAAAACAGACGAAGAGTGTATTTTGTTTGATATAGAGCGATATTATACACATGTATAATTATTTCTAGTCAGATATTTGTAAAGCTATATTGGCTACTTAGCTCGCTTAACCTCTCATCTCATCATGATAAATATGTGTATATAAGAAATATGTGTATATACACATATTTGTCATGTTTAATTCATAATATTAATTGCTTCAAAAAAACTGAATGACTAGTATAATACATTTTATTTTATTATATACATTATTAAATCAGACATTCACAAAGGATTTATTTTATTTGAATTGAATTTAAATCAGTGATTATATAATATTAAGTGGTAAAATTTTTTCATTTAAAAATACAAGAACACAATATAAAAAAATCCATATAAGATTTATTCCAAAATGCTTTTAACTGTATTTGCATGCCCGAATATATATTACAAAGTGAAAATATTTCCCTAAAAGAAGGTAAATACACTCAAAAGCAGGGAGGATACCAGACGGAGGAATGTTTCATTGTATTCACTCAAAACAGTTATGCTTTCAATCCAATCGCAATCGAACCAACATCTTCAAAGGGGTATCGATATTTGCGTAACACAACTGGTACCTTAAGCAGTACTCGAAACAAAGATGTTCCAGCTGAACTGCATCTGAATTTTGTTGGTCGCTCACGCAAGAGCAAGACGCAAGAGCACGCGGGGCCACTCGCAAATGCACCAATAGGATATTGGAATAAAGCAAATAAAGGCAAAGCCGCTCTCTATATGCATGTAAATCGACCAGCGGCTCCGATACCGAATACAGATTGAAACGAACGGTGGCTTAACATTTTTATTGGATACATCGCTCATATGTGGCCTTCTTGACTAGAAGTTACCCTTAATTAATACGGTTACACAATGTCTGATTTACATTGTATTAGAACGTTATCAATATCAGTACATTGTATAATAATAATACTTTGTGTTTCACAGAAACTATACATTTATTATACTGGCTAGTTAAATGTTAAGTACCACTTTTGTTTAGTTTCCAAATAAAAAAAATCTGGAAAACGGTTGACCTAAAGGACATCCCTGCAACTTCCCGCTAACTTCAATTATCAAACGCGTGCGATTTTGTCGCTAGTTCCGATGCTTTTGAGCTCTTCGAGGTCAAAAATTCAATTTTTGTGTTATATTGACTTCGAAGAGCTCAAAAATAAAGCTATTCGATGCTTTTGAGCTCTTCAAGCTCAAAAGCCTGATGACAGTATCTTGAAACAGTGATGGCTAAATTTTCAACCTGCGATAAAACCTTCGAATAAGTTAACCCATTTTCACATAAGTAGCGGCAATCAATGCAGTTTTTCAAGTTTTATAAAAGAGCATAATAGTAAACAATTAATCTGACATGTAATTTAGTAGTAATTTTGGAAAAACACTTTTTTGTGATTTTCAAAAATCGACATCTTTCGAACAAATTACCCGACTTCAACAAGCTTGGTGGTGATTGATGTCGATTTTCAAGCTTTATGGAAAATATAGAACAAAAAGAAAATCAATCTGATGAAACATTTAGGAATTATTATCAAAAAACACTTTTTTCGATATTTTTTGACAACGATATCTCACGAACGAATCAACCGATTTTGACGCGCTTGGGCGCGATCGACGTGGTTTTTCAAGGTTGAGAGCTGATTACTTTTTGAAGTCGATCGGTAGAGTTGATTCGGAGATATTTTGAAAAAACGAAAAAAAAAACAACTTTTTCACTTTTTTTTCACTTGTCCGAATCGGTTCAAATTTTCAGGAAATCTAAGTTAAGTGAAGCCCTTTCGAATGACTTCAACCGGGATCAAATCGGTCGAGCCGTTCGAAAGTTATGAGAGGCGTACATACACACACACACACACACACACACACACACACAGACATCACCGCGGGAATAGATAGGGAAGCTTCCGAGGGCCTCGAAACGTCAAGATCTAATGAAAACTCGACTTTCGAAAATCAGGGTGAAAACAGTGACTTCCCAATTTTTGAAAATTTTTAATTTTCTTAATGCGGGCAGTTAAAAATATGTAAGCTGTCCGGAATTTACCAAATAAGCTTAAAATTTCAAAGGGATTATAATTAAATGCTTTCTATTTCTTTTTAAAATATAATCTTCGAAGCTTTCTCGCTATTAACCTGATTGCGCAGGGTTCTTAGTCTTATTTCACTATTGCTCTGAAGAACAAAAAGCTTTATATTGTAACAGATAGACTTCATACCGACTCGTAGCACTAAAATCGCGTAGTACAGATTTGCTAACTCTCCTAGAATGATCCAATATGCAAATGCTCACTGCGTGTAGCGGTACTGTAAAATGTAAACAGCTGTTGTGTAGCTTTATGCAGGCTATTAAATATGCATCAAGATGTTCGCGATGTGATTGGGCTCCAGGGATTCCTCTGCGGCTATACAGGTATCAAATTCTCTACCTTGTCTTTGCGAGAACTATTGTTTCGCTGTAGAACTCGTGAAATGAATTCACGGAACTCATCATAATTTTATGGAATGAAGTGGTTTACAATTCCTTAATATCAGATTTATGAGAGTATTTTTAGTTATTTTATTAACTTAAATACCAGGCAATTTTGTTATGATTACTGTAATTAGCAAGTTGATGCGAGATTTACACAATTAATATTTTTTTATTCCAATAACTTATTATATCAAATTGCAATACCAGTTCAACTGTTGAAGAGAGATGCCACTATAAACCATGTATATCGTCTCACTTTGACCATCGAATTTACTGCGCGCCAAGATATTATGGTAAGGTCTCAAAACTGAGAAGTGGAAAGACTGTGTGAACAGGGTGAGCGTGACATAAGACCTTTGGTGTAGGAGGTAGGATTGCTACCGTTGAACCAATCGACCGCGAAGCGTTCGATAAAAATTTCAAAGTCACCGATTAGATCCAAGAATTGAATTATAGGAGCACATGATGAATAACTTTAAATTATTGAAAAAGGTTATTTACAAATTAAAACTCTCAATAAAAGCAATGAATTCTTTTAAAAGTTGTTCGTGCCTTTGTGCCATTAGTACGAGTAAGTCCTACCATGGTGCTATTCACGCGTTAATTAATTTAGCTTCAGTAACAATACCGATCGTAACAAGTTCCAAACTACGTTCGTGTTATGTTAATCGATGCTTGATATCAAAACAATTCAATTAAACATTCATAGACTTTGTTGTTGCACGATTGATTCATTGCTTGTTGGATCATCTTTATGGCTTTAAACTTGCCAAGTTATATATAATATTTATTATCAGCAGATTGTTAATGACCCCATTAAAGCCTCATAGGGTTTCCATGAAGGAGAAAACACAGTATGGAGAATGGACCTACCATGGGTCCAGTGCAGAAAGGTGGGTGCTAACGACTGAAGATGGAACGATAATGGAACGCTTGTACAGAAACACGGGGAGCTCATTTATTTTATTTTTTATAAAGCTTTTTTGATTACATTATAACATTGGAGGAATAGGCAGACTTAATGCTAAAATTCTTTCCTTTGGAGGGGCAAATAAAATTCGTGAATGCAGCAAAATAGACAAACTACATAAACTTGTAACTCCATATATAAGATAGACATATATACACGTAAATAAGTTATAATACCAAATACGCACACACTAGTAAAAACTTGATGAATGACGTTACTTTTTTCAAAAAATGATTAAAAATAGATTACTTTGAAATGCAATTATTTTCATGGTAGAGACAAAAGATCGTGACCATTAGACGCAGTTTTTTTTCTGATCATGACTGAATATTCAGTTTATTTACGCTTTTTTAATAAAACCTTTTCTTCTGTCGATAATTCCATGATTAGTTTATATTGGTTAACTTTCGCGATAAAAAAATGATACAGAGCAAGATGCACAGCTGGACTTACGACCGTAAGATTTCCTGTTTGTCGGTCTTTTAATAGATTATTCTTTGCCGAGTTGGTCAAGAGCTGCATAAGCTCATACCGTCATCCTTTTTCCTCCATTGAACGTCCAGATGCACTGAGGGCCATCACCCATTTTTGTTGCTTATCCTAACCTTCGCAGCAAGCGCCACTCATCATATTAAAATATCTTAGTTCTTATCGTTAGATTTACAAAAGTGATTTAAATTTGATTTTATTTTATGTATTATCTGGCTCAAATTGGATTGTCGTAAATCAGCAGATATGTTAGCTTGCTGCTCGGAAATGCAATTGAATTCGAATTACCTAATTCATATCTGTCACTGGGATAAGTAGATACTCTTTATTGTAGCACAATTTTAACAGAATGATATTAAGAAATTTATGGCCAGGCAATGGTGGATTTATCTCCAAAAAAGATCTCTTCCAGTCAACCAAAGAATTGTGTGTAGATCACTCACATTTAACAGAATCTTACAAAAATGGTCAGATATCCTCTATTACATTCAACACAGACAATTCCCTCGTAAGTTTCACCTTATCTTTGAGTTTTTGAGAGTTCGTTTTATCTTAATATTCTTAGAAAAGTCAACGAACATCTCATTTTGAGATAACAATACACGGGAGCAGAGCCCGATATAATCAGCCTCTGAAAACTGTCAAAAGCACTTCTTACCTTTCCAAGATTCGTTTTCAATTTGAAAGAAATCAGATTCAATATCCCAAGTTGAACAATGGCGAGTGAAAGACATATTTATAAGAATCAGCTTTATGAAATATATCAGTTGAATTAAGAATATTCAAATATCACTTATTGCTTATGGCCAGATAACGTAACTTTCTACCAATACCGACACAAGATCTAGAGATAACACTTTAATATAAACTTTGTGCTGCCAACTACTTTTATTTTTTGCTCTCCGTGGCAACCTTTAATTTAGGCAGCACTTATAATTGTAAACCACTGATCCTGTTACTCTTCGTTCTTAAAGTGTATGCCTGGTTGAATGTTCAAATGAAAAAAAAACTTTTCTTTTCGAAGTGAGTAGGGAATTACTACAACGGGAAAGAAGTCAATGATGCATTGAGTCCGATCATCGGATTTGTGACCGAAAACATATTATATAAAGCTCCTCCGTACTGAGGCAAATGAGGGAATGCAGTTAAGTCATTACTCCGCGATGCATTTGAAATCGCTTGTGCCCACTAATTCACAATCGGCCCGAGTGGTAGGCCATTCCTACTAGTCTTTCACATATAGGGTAGGTCTACATTACTGCAATGAGAAAATTATTTGACTGATGATGGATTCACCTATTACTTTGGCGGGTCGGTTCCAGTTGTGGGTATTAAAGCATACACAGATTTTATTACGTAGGCTCTTTTAATAATTTGTGTTTCAAGCATAGATCAACCTCTATCGTAAGGTTCTAATGATTAAAATAAAAATCCTCCTTTCTCATGGTTTATAACACCTCACCACCAACATATTTAGTTCAATTAATATATTTAAAAGTATAACCATATATTTTTTCGTCATTATGTCGATTTGAAAAGACGTAGACAATAGCTGCTGTTGAGACCGTCGATTTATCATGTGAGGTATTGGTGTCATCATGTCAGCCGAAAACATCCACTACCTGCCCCAAAAATGGATGGTTTTTGCCATAATCTTCACGTTTGACGTAAAAAGACCATATACAAAAAAGACTGCTGCAAATATTTTGTGGTCTACAGAAGTTGTATTATGATAACATTCAGCATCATAAGTTCCCTTTTACAACATCAAGGGTGGGTTGGTACAATTCTATTCTGTCGAACACCACAATTCTTGGTTTTGGTACATCTTATATTAAGTGTATCGTTGATTATATCTTTATTACAATATAAGGTATTGTGGCTTACAACTATATATGCATATTATGACTATGTATGCTATAAACTATCGTGTATAATTGTGTGATCAATGTAAAAAAAAAATTAATGACAATTTCAATTTTTTGGGAAAAGAAAGGGTTTCATATTAATTATTTGTAATAAAGAGGGCATCCATCTTTATCAAGAAGTTAAAAAAAATGGAAATTTGAACAAATGGTGTCACGAGATTTTAAATAATAACTAGCTTTTCTGTTTTGCTGTTCTTAAAAACTCATAGTATTTAAATGAATAAGAAACCAACGTGGCAAAATATTTTAAGCGAAATCACAAAACGATCATACAATACAGTACATACATTGAAGACCACGATTTGGCCGCCGTAAAAGTCTTGGTTGCGTAACATTCGGGAATCTACTGGAATCATAAGTTCATCAGAGCTGATTCACCTCGCACGGGACAAGGATAAGTTTTCCAAGGTAATGTTTAGCCTTCAGTGATTGGAGAGGAACATGAAGAACAAGACAGTTTATTAATAATTTATAAAATCACTCATGATGTACGTCCATTGTACTGCTTACTAAAAAGAATCATATAAGAAATCTGTTTTAAGCATGATCTAATGAGAAAACGTTATTTTGAATAATTAAATCCAAAACACTTGTACAACAATTTTAATTAGTGGTAAACCTTTTGCTTCAAAATTCGAAAGCTGGCTCTTTCGAGAGGCGCATGTTATGGAAAGGATTTCACGTCACATATGTGCTCCCCGCCCATTTTATAATAATGTAAGATGAAAGAACAATATTATCAAAGCTCAGATTGCGTAATAGACCCTTAATAACGTCACTACGAACGCAAGTAATTACCGAGGCCCGTAAATGAAATTTCGTATGCTAATTGACTAAATACAATTAAGGGAGCGGGCCTAAGATTGTGTAAGTGGTGCCTTGGCGGAGCAAGACTCGGTCAGATGTTGAACCAATGGAAGAGACTTTAAAATGGACTCAGAAAGCTGACTTTTATTTCTAAATATATCATGGCTATTTCATAGAATCAGGCGTTACTTAGCGGAAGTCATAGCTAACTTCCGCAAAATCCAAGCAAAGAGCAACGTTCGCCCGCCCGCAAGTGCAGAAACCGCAGACACCTACATCTTCACCAACGGAGAAACACGTGTAGAGTAGTAGTAGAGATTTTGCGGAAGTAAGCTATATATTTTTTACTAATATCATGGCTATAATAAAAAGGAGACTTGAGTATATTTTTATATTATATTTAGCTGATCTGGCCGCGCGTTGCTGTGTTATAAATTAAAATAAAATCTATCCTGTGTTCGAAGTCGGAAGAAATCAAGCAAAATGAAAGAAAAAAACAACAAAATAAGTTGAGTAGTTTCGGTCAAACACTGTGACAGAGAATTTTTATATATATATCAAGCCCAATATTTGAATCTATTACGCACTTAACTGGGTTATTACATTTGAGTTTTGTCTGAAAAATGTGTTTATTACAAACTAGCGGCCCGTCCCGGCTTCGCACGGGTGGACAAAATTCTTTAAATTTTTTCTAGCATTCAATATAGCCTATGACACTCAGCAATAATGTGCCTTTCTATTGGTGAAAGAATTTTTAAAATCGGTTCAGTAGATCCCGAGATTACCCCTTACAATTTAACAAATATACAAACACACAAACTTTACTTCTTTATAATATTAGTATAGATACACATGATGCTTAGTCAGTTTATGATATTCTTAATTATCAGTTGCGAAAGTTTAAAATTGTTAAATTACCTATTCACAGGTAATTTAATAAGACTTTGTATCTTAACCTTTTTCTGAAATTTAATAGATAAATAATGTTTTGTTTATACGGAGTCCTAAGTCCTAAATAAAAAACATCTCTGTTGTTTATACTGACAACTATGTTACGGGCCGCACTGACTTTCCCAATAATCGGTCCGGTTGTATAAACGGTCCCAATTTTTTTATGCTCCACAAAATACCCACAGTAATCCACGGTCAGATTACATGTTATCTGTTTAGTATTCTTTTGATCAATGTGTTGTTACTGATGGGACCGCTAGCGATAAAAGTATATTTATACATTTATAGTTTGAGGTATCATCTTTAATAAAATTTTATTTAATCCGATGATAGAACTGGAATATAAAATACCTTATAAATTATTAGTCTTTTTGTTATATATTTTTAGATAAGATCTTTTAAATTCTTTACATAGATAATAACACAATAATGTTTTTATTTAATTTTTTAGATTCACAATGCAATATGTCTATAAGATATAAAATTCGCGTGTAAAAAACAACTACGCCTCCGAGCCCTCAGGTGGGATTCGCACCCGCGACCTTTCGCTATCAGGGCGAGTGTTCTGCTGAGCTACCGAGACGCTGGAAAAAGTAGCGAATTTTACAAACGTATTTCAACTTCTACCATTAGCTAGTATCGTTCCACCACATCTTGTATAGAAGATAACAAAACACAGGCGGATCTTATACCACCTTTTTGTTTTTTGTTTTTTTTTTTAATCAAATATAAATCCTTTTTTGGTTCATTCCGTCTCTGATTATCGACGGAGACATATAGGGCTCCTTCTGCCATTGTACACGAACCCGCAAAAGAGTCTTTGCAATTTCTGCATACCCAGAAACTAAAACCACCGGGATGTACCCTTCTTTCTGAAAGTCCTATGGCGCCGTCTTGGCAGTCCGGGCCCGGGCGAGCGCTTCCTTCACCCCCTTTTCCAACGGGGGAAGCCCAGATACATATTGGGTATCCTCTAGACGTACATGGCCTGTGCAATGCTGATGGGTGGGAACAACCCGTCCAATCTAGAAATACTAGCACTAATTAGACAAAAATAAATATTTTTATTATAAATATTATGCAATTATTCGTTGTACATTTCTACTTAAATTATCATAATAATATTTATTATTTAGTGTTTTTTTTCTTTCATTCAAATATTAACCCTTTCTAGGTCAGTGGCACAAGAAAGAATCCCAAATAAACGTTCGTATGCTTGAGATTTTTCTGTTCATGAATGTCACACGTATAGTAGCTTTTACATTTACCTAAAATATCACCTCTGATTATAAGTTAATTTAGCTTCCTGTATTAATATGTAATACCAATAATTTTAGAAATTTGATCCTGCTTATCAGCTCATTTATTTAAGTTGCCGCTTAAAGTGAATTTTTCCATCGCAATTTTTTTACATTCCGTATATCCTACACATTGAATACAAGCATATATGTTGTGGTGAGATTCTGGTAGGTAAAAGTCTCTTCCAGTAACAGGCACTCGTTGTTAATTAAATATCAGCTAAGGCTAGGAGCAGGTGGCGGCCCGAACTCGCGATAACGTGTGGCCTACTCTATTTCAGCTCCGGTTTTTGAGGTAAACCTTATTTATGTGCTTAACTTCACTTTTTAGTAGCAGTTTATTTTGGAATCTAGCTAAATTTATTGCATGTCTCCTATACGTTACGTTACTTACTGTATTACATGATACAGGTAAGAAGTAAGCTGCTTATATCGTAAGGTTATATAGAGCGTAAGAGTGGAAAAAACTGCTAACATAACATAATATTTGTTTTATATCTATATCTATACACACACACACACATACACACACACGCACACATATCAAATCTCTGTCTCAGTGTTTGAATGCAATGAACTCCGATACTCCTCCTTCTGATTTTGATAATTCTTTTTTCATTTTGCTGGATATGTATCAATTTTGGATATAGGATAGGTTTCATTTGAAATTATAACATAGCAACGCGTCGCCGGGTCAGCTAGTATTTAATATACTTTTTGCTTTAGATTAGAATTATGTCTTATTACATACTATCAAGATCATATAAATACATTAAAAATTATGAATATCTTTGATGTATCAAATCCTCCGAGTAAAATTTAAAAAGCAACGGAGTTCAACAAATCCTTTAAGAGAGACAATAATAAATTAAACTTGAATGAATAGGATGTGTAAATTTTATATATCATTTGTAATTAATGATAATACATTGTACAATGTAACATAAAATTGTATTTTAACACTTCAGTTACCGTTTATTTGATGGTTTACATTAAATGCTGATAAATGATTAGAAACAGGCTTAAAATAGGAGCTTTATTATTATTTTATTGTAAGTCCAGAATACAAAATAGCCATATCGTAGTAAATAAGTAAGTATTGCAGACTTTACGGATATTTTGCATATATTATAGAGAAGACAAACTTTAAATCAAAACTTTTGCCCAATATAGTAATGCGGTTTATATAACCAAATATTTTTGGTAAATATGCTTGTAGTGCTGTTAAATAAACATTTTACACATAGTTTATGAATGATATTGGTTTTTATGATATAATACGCTCCCATACTAAGTAGTGGGTCCATGAAAATCATCTTTAAGTGACGATCAATGATGCTTAATGATAAGCGGTTATTGGAGCCTGTGATTGCACATCTCTCTACCTGGAAGTAAATCTAGGACGGTTCAGCGGCTCTCTTAGAGGTGATGCAACCCATCTGGGCTTAAATCTTCCGTGTGAAATGGAGACGAAAATGTATTTGTCGAATATTACAACAGAAAAATAATAACTTAGTAAAGTAATACACATAAATGATTGTTCTGATATATTCCGGAACTTATTTTCCATTATTGAATAATGGAATCCATCTAGATTTCAGAGTTCAAAACTTTTTTTTAATCTTGACTAAAGCATAGGCATTATACTGAGATGTGGGAATTCTAAATGTAAAAAAGAAATGATGAGCAGAAATTGGAGGGTGCGGGAAGCGACACTTTGCTGGTTTGGTTTTTTTTTTTGTTAAATTGTATTTTGATATAACTTTGTAGTCAGTTATTAACCACGTAGCGTTTGTGAACAATTATGTGTGTAGGCAAGTGAAACGAAACAGTGGAAGGTGTCTTTTCACATTCTTTTAAGAACTCCACGAGGCAGGTTTCCGTAAAACCGCAGACCTTAACTGAAACTTAGGGAACGCGATTATTTCATTATTCACTTATCATCAATTGATCATTAATCATTCATAAATCTACTCTCATCATCATGATCTAATTAAGGCAAGAAAATATTGAAGACTAGGCAAAAGGCTCAAAGCCCATAGCTGTGTGCCTTTTGCTTACTCATATAAAAAATCTTTACAAAAAAGGAATGAGAAGATACAAGATTCTATTTTCCATAAGTAAATATTCCTCAAATAAATATTTTTGGAACGTTTTCAGTTTTCCATCTTATAAGAAAACAGATTTCTTTTATCTATCACATAGAAACCGCTAAGGTAAATCAAGGACTGAATTACGAGTTATGTAAATCATCAAAGACTTTGTTGAAGTTGCTGAGAGTATCGCTAAACTGACTTCTTAAAAATTCAGAAAGCTAAGAGTGATACTGTGATAAACATGGATCCGTCAGATGAATGGATACGGTATATTTACATCAAAAATTAAACAGTTACTAATTTTTAAAATGAGTACTACCAGTACCAAACAAAGTTCAACAAATAAAAGCTGCAATTTGCTTGGATTTTGCGGAAGTAATTAACATATTTTTGTTTCACTAATGGATATGAACTTCCGCCAAGTAACGCATGATTCTATGAAATACTTTCAAAATGAGCTTCAACAATTTGACCTTATTTTTCTAATTTGACTTAGTAGCTCTATTATACATACTTTTATTAAAAATTCCCAGGCAAGTGCCTTATAACTTTTAAATTCAAATGTTAAAAGCAATCATTTTAAATCTTTAAAATATTCATAATATGCAATTATTAATATTTCTCACATTCACACCAAATAGCCTAGCCTAAAGTAAGCACTATAAGGATTGTGTTGTGTATACAAGGGGAACGGATAGACATAGATATATGATACAAACATATATAATTTTATAGAAATATATCTATATATCCATGACTCAGGTACAAATGCTCGTATTCATCACACAAACATCTGCCCCGTCCGGGACTCGAACCCAGGACCGTCGGTGCGAAAGGTAGGAATGCTATCGATGCACCAAACTGTATTCATGGATAGTATTACTTTTATCTTTAAATGTTACATATTTTTAATTTATTATTGCCCACTTATAATGAATGCACAAATAAATTCCTTTCCTACCGGAGTTAAAAAAAATGTCTAACGAAGGTGTTATAGGTCATCAATTCTGAATAGTAGGTAATTTCTAACTTATTCCGTCTGACGAAAAATAATTGCCAGCTGTATAATAGTTTTGTGAATGTTGTTTTAAAAAGCCGCATCCACTCCACCTAACTTTTTCTTTTCGGACTTCAAAGCTATCTCTCATGGCATTCACTTTATCGCGAAACTTTTCACTTTCCACACGCGATTGACGCGAGCTCTCGGTTAAATGGATACTTCTCCACTTCACTGTACGGCGACTTATCTTTACCACAGAAGTTTTTCTTGTACAAGACACCACTCTTATTTCTTTTGCATTCCCTTCTAACGCTTTTTAGAACTCGTTCTATGTTTACGTTAAATTTTGAAATAAGGTGACCTTACACCGCTGTTATTGTAGCCTATCTTAAAACCTATTTTAACCCTTCATATCTCTGTGTGACATTACTGTAAGAAACCAAATAATTCCTAAGAATTTCCACTACACGCATTTTATCTGTTTGTAAGTCAATGTGTCGTATCAGTAACATATCTGTCTATGCATAGTCATAAACTAGCTTTACTTGTGTCAAACTCGTACGGAATTCACTTCGCGCCAATTTGTGACATTCGTTCGTGGGTAAAAGCAAAATACAAATAAAATATAAAAAAATAACTACACACCTTTTTTGAAAACGGTGGCGTAGCATTATGCTATAATAAGTTGAACAATTGTTTCAAGGCATTTCATACATCCTAGAGAAACAATATAGTACAGTGTAGCATATCTGTAATCCTCCCTTTTTATGATTTTCTAGGTATCTAATAAAACAAATGCGAAACAAAAAATACGTGTTTTTTTATTTATTTTTACCTATCATAATAACAAGTATTTAAGAAAATATATGTTATTTAGTTCTTACACTTTCGCGCACATTACACATCAGAATAAAACACTTTTTTACGGATTATTGCGCATGTTTTATTTTATTTTATATTTAATCCTGACGTTTCGACTCCTTTACAGGAGCCGTGATCACAGGATGACTAAGATGATGGTTGTCATGTATTTTCTACTACCTTCACAATATTTTAATCGGGCACGTTCCTAATTATAGTTATGAAAGTCTTCCCTAGACAGTTGTATTTTTAACTCATTGGATGAACAAAATATATGTTGTTGAGTTATAAAGGGTAAAAAGCTTTTATTACAATAATTCAATTATAAATATATAATATAAATATACCTCAATGATAATTAAGTTGAAATAGAAGGGGTTTATCAGGTCCCATGACGATATAGTTCACAGCGTATCACGTTTCTTGATAAGTAAAAGAAAGGAGATGGAATTTGCCAAAATTTGTTCTAAAATTTATTAATAAACAACTACATTACATCCCGTACGCTTATCTATTCTATAATATAAAATGTTTATGATTGACATAACTTCCAACATATAATTCAATTTGTTTATTTTATAATTCGAAAATCAAGTAATAGAACGGGTGCCGGTTTTCTAGAAGTACTGGAATCGAATCCCCCTGGAGATAAATTTCTGAATATTTTCATCTCTAATTTTTTATCTTATTTTATTTGGAAAACAAACTGTGATAATCTGTAATCTAAGAACACAAATTTGTTGTTTGAGTGTTTGTCTGTCCGCGCTTTTTCCCGCTCTTTTTCCATTGTATACGCGTTACCATAGCAACGCGTTACCGGGTCAGCTAGTATGTATATGACAAACAAAAATTTTATCTAAACACCAACCTTTACCTTCACCTTTACATAGAGGAAAAAGCTCAAGTTAAAATAAATAGTTCGCCTATAAAAAGTTTAACCAGAAATGTTTATCTAACGCAAAACCGCTTCTTCCAAAATCAACAACAGACATAACAAAGTCCAATATCGCATAACTCAAAAGTTATCCTGCCTTTAAATCCCAAGCTGCGTTATGAAACGGCTCGTGAAATATTGACAAAGAATAAAAACTTCGTGGAACAAAATACGTCGCGGAGTCGCATCGTAACTTAACCAACTCCAACACAGAATTAATAAAAAACTAAACAGACAAATCGGCGGTTCCTAAAAAGAATGCCAGTCGAAACTGTACTGGCGAAGTTACTGGACAGTTTTGTCAAACTAAAGTTGTTTCAACTTCATGACGCAATAAAGTGCTTGGAAACAGCATTCAGCTGAATTAAACTCAAAAAAAATCTGCTCGATATATCGTGGTAACCTTAACCGTTTGTATTGGGTTCCGTAATAAAAATATTATTACATAATAACTCTTTTATAGGAGGGTTATATATAAATGGAAGGAAATGGAGGAGGCCTATACCCTATCAAGGGGTTCCGATAACATAAAATAATTATAAGTATAGAAATTAGAACTTAATTAACTATCCATACTCATATTATAAATGGGAAAGTGTGTCTGTTTGTTTGTCTTTCTTTCACGCAAAAACTACTAAATCGATCATCATGAAACTTCGTACATATATTCTTGGAGGTATTGGAAGTAACATAGGATACTTTTTATTCCGGAAAAATAAGTTGTTCCCGGGGAAATATTTTCTTACCTACAGCGATAAACGACATCCACGCGGGCGGAGCCGCGGGCAAAGTCTAGTAAAAAATAAAAATTAATGTATTTAGAACGATAAAAAAACTGTAACTTAAATACTTTTAAGATTTATTGGAAATAAAAAGGCTTTATTATTATTATTTATAACTCTTTTATAATTTTTATACATTTGAATGCGATCTTATAAGATACGTTATTATAATAGAAAAATACTAGAAAAAAAAAACTCTTTTAACCAATACTGGTTTAAAAATACAAAATTCATTAGAGAAGGCAAAAAATTAAAGTCGGTCTTAATCGCTTAATATCGTGTAATATCCAATACATAAAATATTCCTGGTGATATACAAGGTATAAAAATACTTTAAACGATCTAAGTTATTTATACGCGTCCATCATTCATTGAGGATGTTTAGGCAGATGTTAAAATTTGCATGAATTATTCCTGATAATATTAATAGGTTTCGAGTACACAATGCAATAAATATAACATTTATTGCATTAGTTAGCGAGCTTACAAATAAGCGAGAGTTGTTCAGTGCCAGCTTTCAACAGTGACTGTTGCCGACCGTTGCCGAATAAAGGTGCTGCCGACGGCAGGCTTTAAAGTGCTTGGGATCGTCGACGCATCACGATGGCCGCCAACGCTTCTAACTTAATGAACGCTCGTCTTAGAACGTTGGCGACAATCGTCGACCACTACTGTCGCTGTAGCTCATCTGTAAGCTCCATTTGTGTATTTGAAGAACTGGGCTTCAAAAGGATAAATTCAAGAAGGCAGAAAAAGAAGAAAATTATATCTCTTCTCGTTATAATCACGACGATTATGGTTATTCATTGTAGGGTAAGGTAGGTAGCGCATCGCGTGACTGTCATCACCAAGGGTAGCGATCCCCACTGCATACTAACGTTGGAGACATTCAGCGATTTAGTAACTGACTTAGTAAAATCAAAAACTTAAGCAGAAATATTTGATTTAGAATTAAGGGCGCAGTTTTGGTACCTCATACGGTATCTTTCTTTATTAGTTTCCGCCTGAACATAGTTTGTTTTTAACTACTATTGAATTGTACTTTGTTTGTAGGACAAGTTAAAGATAAGCTTTTATTTGGGTTATTTATACAGCATACTCGTAGTTGTTAAAATTGTTTTGGGCAAACTTTTTATTAGTTTTTATAATATTAATAATATAATTTGGATATCCCATCTCGGGTTATTTTTTATATAAAAGGTGCATAATTTATCATATCATGTTTTGAAAAAGAACGGTGCCGGTTATTTCAAAATAAGAGTATTATTCTCTACCTGGTATTTATGATTACTTAAGGTATTTTACTGGTATTTAAATTACTTTTAAGTATAAATCGGAGTTACATGGTTTTTTAAACTTTTTACTTATACAATCAAAACCGACATAAAAATATTGTATAAAATAACCCGCAAATCTAGCAAGTCGACCAGCTAAAAATATCTTAAATGTGATCCCTCACTAATTATTCTTAAATCTGGCGAACAGAACCCAAAAACCGTCCCAAACCCGGCGACATAAAGCCACTAGCCACTGGCATTTACGTACCAACTTGTGTGTAACGACCAAAGTTGGGTCAGTTTACACATTTTTGGAATTATGCAAAGCGTTCTCATGAATTATAGCCCTTTCGGGTATTTGTTTCATGTACAAAATAGGTCCTATTAGCCGGAGCCCACGAGAGCGGGATACAAAACGCTTTATTGGCCTATTACGTAAATTAACAAAATGTGTGACCTTTATATTTAATTCGCGGTAATAGCGACGAGTATTTTTTTTCAGAGTAAGCGAAAGCTTTGAGTAATTAAGTTTGAGGTGGAGTGAATTAACAGTCTCATGATGACGAATATCTGATGTGTTTAAAAATATTTAAATTCATTTTAAAAAGGTAAGACCCTTTTTTAATAAATAATGCGCCATTGTTGTATTTTATATATATTTATTCAGAGAACACAACAATAAAATGTTATGCAATTTCATTCAACGTTTGGTTAAAGCTATTTCTGCAAAATGATTAAGGTTTCACAAACTGGTTACAATAAGGCGGTTCACACACTAGAGACGCGTCCCGCCGCGGTGCGCGTAGCGACAGAAAACGCGCCCCCGCGCAGAGGCGCAGATCTGCCTAACTTAGCGGTGAAATCTGCTTCCCCGCGCAGATTTTCAATACAAGTTGACCCTACTTCTTCACGCCCCGCGCTCCCGCGCAGAATCTGCGCGCGGGGCGCCTACCCGCGCGTTCCCGCGTCGGCAGTGTGTTGTCATAGGCGTGTTTTCTATATTAAATGAGATTCTTGCATACAATAATAAAATCTGCGGCCACGCGCTACGCGACGGGGCGCGGTGCAGTGTGTTAACCGCCTAAGTGAGGCCTTATGATGACTTCCGTGTTCGAGTGGCTTGCATACCGGTTTTCATAGTAATGTCACTCCAAGGTCCCGGGTTCGATCCCCAGCCGGGTCAAAGTAGAAAACAAATTTTTGTGTATTGGCTCGTGTCTGGGTGTTGTGATAACGTCGTTGTTTATAAATTACATAATACAAGTGCTTTAGCTACTTAACTTAGGTTCAGAACAATGTATGTGACGTTATCTTACAAGTATTTATACTAGTTGACCCGGAAAAGCGTTGCTATGGTAACGTTAATTGCTGGTATAACCCGACCACGCATTGCTGGTATGGTAACTAACACACAAAGTCCTTCTTTTATATTATTATAAATGACAGTTCATTAATATCCATTAACTATATTTTATACACAAAATATGCAATAAGCATGCATGCCTGCTTGTGCACAACACGATTTGATGGTGCCTAACCTGCCGCTGCTGTGTTATGCTTGTCACTCAGTTGGCTCGCGGCCTTATTTGATCACTGTTTTAACCTAACCTTTTTATGATCTTGGTAGCGGAGGGTTTCTCCCCCCTTCGGGTAGGCATTTAATTGCCTTCTTTATTTTTACAATTTATGCTATGCAATGTAACCTCACCAAATCTAAAATATTCTGTTTTCACTTTTTCCCTGAATGCTTATAATACCTACATTTATCAAATTACACAATAACATATTTTTTAGATATACTTGATTAGTAATATTACTGACAAAGTTACTTCGATATTTAGTACTTTAAGGAATGAGAAATACTGTTAACAAAACATCTGCCAAAGAAAACATTAATCCTTGTAAGTCAGCTGTTTTTATGACAAATGAAACACAAAAAATAAGTTGATTAACTGACAAAACTATGTTAAAAAATTTAAATGTTATATTTGAAATGACACGTCATTTCTAATCAAATTCGCACAGAAAAGTTTTTAAAGTATGACAGGTATACAATACAAAACACTTTATTGATAACACCACATTGAAATAATAAGATAACAAGAGAAAACTTAAAATAGTGTTACAATGGGCGGTCTTATCGCTCAGAGCGATCTCTTCCAGACAACCTTTGGATGGATAGGACTGGAAGGAAGCGTAAGAGGCGGCGGTGTAAACGATAAATATATATTCACATATACATACATACGTATACATACATACATATACACACATACACATAAATACATAGCATACAAACACATATACCTAAATTAAAAATACATACATACGTATATAATACACATACATAACGTCTAGTTAGTAGGATACATCATCCATACTATACATGCTCGCCTAAATTGACAGAAAATATTCCCTTACGAGATTCTTAAAGACGCCAATGGATTGTGCACGCCTTATAGAAACCGGGAGGGAGTTCCAAAGACGAGCTGCTTGAACAGTAAAGGAAGAGTCATAGAACGTGGAACTATGTGCGGGAATATAAAGGCCAAGATTATCTGATGACCTCAAGGAAAACGTGTTTGATGTATGAAGAAACTTAAAACGTTCTTTAAGATAGTGAGGGGCTGAAGGATTAAATAGTATGTTGTAGAGCAGAGTAAGTATGTGAGTATTCCGGCGAAGACGAATGGGAAGCCATTTGAGCTGAGAACGAAACTGAGATATGTGATCATATTTGCGTAGGCCAAATATGAATCGAACACAAAAATTTTGAAGACACTCAAGCTTATTAAGCATCATATATAACGGAATATAATAAAATAGATATGATGTAAAAATACAAATAGATTAAACTAAAAGCAATAATAGAGATAATTTTAAGTCAAAATCATAGTTATTTAAATATAATTCATTTTAAATCGCCCCTAGCCTGCTAAAATTTACATATAAAACTGATTACAAGGGTCAAAGGCTTATAGGCGTAGGCAGTTATGTACAAATAACAACTACTTAACTATCCGTGATGGAAGAAAATCTAGTTATAAATTCTCGTAACCTAATTACAACTACGAGAACAATAAGGTTCTGCAAAGTGTTCTAATAACTCATTAACTTGGTTATACGAATCCAAAAATTCGGTGAGCGGCTTACAAAAAAAAATTATAGAGGATTCGTCCCACGATCAAATTAACACGACCCTCTAAACTTCTTATAATTATAAAACGCAAAGTTTTCGGTCCAAAAGCTTTTTCCGAAAGGAAGGTAATTTGAAGAAAAAAGGGCGCCAAAGGCAGGTGAAGCACTTTCCCACTTTTTTCGAGTTGTTTTCAATCGGCGCTTTTTTCTTTCAAAGTGGAACAGTCATTAAAACTTTTTGACGAGCCTGAGTTTAATTGTTACGGATCTTGTTAGGATTTCGATGTAGACAATAAGAGAAAACGAGTTTCGGATACCGTTGGCACTATAAATATTTTATTATTGGGGTTCTAGGTTTCTATATAAGAGCTCGGAGGGATATATTTTATTACTGTTTGCTCTGTTTATAGTAAGCACTGATTTTACATTGTAGACATAACCACCGCAGAAATTAATAGGTATAGAATACTAACTTATATACTTTTTGAATCATTTTATTTTTATATATTAAAAATATATTATGTCTTGTAAAATAAATATGAAAACCATATATGGTGCTAACAAACAACTCTTCAAAGTGTCGACTAATAAATAAAAGACAACAGAAGCGCGATAAAAAATGCGTTGACCTGAGTTGACTAAGCGCAGCGGCGCGGCACAGCGTCGCGTCGCAAAGACTGAGCGCCGCCATTAACTGCTGTGTGCTGTGGCTGAATTGTGGCCGGACACTCGATACTGGCTTGTATATAAAATAGCTATATTCTACAATATGTATGCTGTGTTATGAATATTTACATTTATTTTTTAACTCCTTATACAAAATGAGAATGAATAAAGAGAATGACAGGCGTGAGGCGAGAGGATGAGGAGAAAACACTTAGAAGTTAGGCAAATATATAAGATAACAGTAAATGTATCCAAGTGTTAAACAATTAGCTTTTTCGTCACAAAACGCCATCTTGTATAACTACCACTTCGATAACAATGTGATTCAGAAGGCCTTTAAACATGTGATCTAAGTTTTCAACTTACAGCAAAATGTCGTTCTCGAATCAGATTCATACAAAAAAATAATAGAATTCATATGTGAATTCTAAGTAATTTAATAAGACACAGTTAAAGATAAACTAAAATAAAGTTAGTATGTAGTAGCAACCGCCAATACGTCGAGCTAACGTTATACCCTAATTTTACGTCTATAGGACAGAGCAGCGTTATATAGAGAAGATTTAGAATCACCTTTATCTTATACGTGCAATGGCTGACCTGTAGCTCGACACTAGATGCGATCCTGGACAATACAGCTTATAGCCGTTTCATTGATGGAACGGATCGTAGATTTGTAGCGGCTATACTGTATGAATCTATGTACATAAATATTCATATAACATTCATTTTAAATAAAATACATTCCTTTTATATTTTCAGTGTTTTACAATCTCTAATAAAAGTGGATTTTTTAAAGTTATTATGTTTTATAATATCACCATTTCATTTTTAAGGTTGCGGTAGTAAGTGTGCGAGTATCAAGTAAATAAAAAAATTTTTTTTTGCCACTGTGTCACAAACTTCAATTAACGTTAATTGACACATTCATAAGTTTAAAATAATATTTCTAAATTTTAAATAATGTTAAAAAAGTGCAATTACTCACTCAATATATCCGCTTGTACCTCCTATTTTAATTTTTAAACTACATTTTAAATGTAGACAGGATTAGGTATAAACCAATATGCAGTGGTGGTTCCCAAAAGGGACCCACAAGACCAACAGCAGAAGAACGGGGGGTTTTAACGTATATGCTTGGGGTCACGAATTTGCTGCCGGACAATCTGCCGGCAGAAGTCAGAATGCAGAGTTCCCCATGTCAAAAAATAAAGTTATAAACAAATATTTAATAAAACATGAGAAATTGGAGTTAACATTTTAAAAAGGGGAATGCCCACGCTCCATAGTGCTTGGGATGGACAGCAAAAATTAGAATAATAAATGAGTGCTTTGCAACCTTTAGTGTATCAGATATCTAGATGAAATATTAAAAAGGACGCCATTTTTAGAAAGAGTAGAAACTTAAACATTTTTATGTAGGAAATTTGACCTACGGTGAGGCAAATTAAGAATTTCTCTAGGTTTTTGCTCGAATTGGTGTGTAAAATATAACAAGAAACATGTACTCATTATATTTTATATATGTAGTCGTTGGGGTTTATAAAAAAATAACTTTTTACACATTATCTATATTTCCAACATATTATATGACCAATATACCGTCTAAAAACGATGCAGGAGGTAATACATTCGATTCATATCTAGCCCAATCAACATATCAAAGTACTGCTATGCAGCAGTGATCCTTAATTCCACAGCCAAAGTCGTCGTTAGTAGTGAGCACAGAGTCCATAAAACAAAGTCACGGTCGTCGTCGGCAGTAACCACTAAGTCCGTAAAACAAAGCCCAAGTCGTCGGTTAAGATCAGAATTAAGTCCGTATAGGGAAGCCAGGTAGTGGTTTAAGAAATTGAAATGGCAATCAAAACACATCAGCTTGGGCGTAAGCAACAAGTGAAGAGAGATGACAGCTGACAATTATTTTGAATTATTGGCATTTAACTGACAAACTAGTGTTGCCATTAAAGGAAACCAAAATTATAAAAATATGAAATCGATTAATCGACTTATTGCTTCCTTTCTTTTATAGAATTAAAATCTTAGCTTTATTTTCATTTATATTTTCTACTAGCTGACCCAGCCACGCGTTGCTGTGGCACAGTATTTTTTTTTAATAAACGATTGTATCAGAATAAAAGTAGCCTAAGTTACTCCTTGTTACATCAGCTACCTGCCAATAAAGTCCCGTCAAAATCGGTCCAGCCATTTCAGAGATTAGCCGGAACAAACAGACAGACAGACAGACAGACAAATATTAAAAAAAATGTTATTTTGGTGTATGTACAGCATAAATATTCATATGCATATAGTTAAAAACGGTTATTTCAATATTACAAACAGACACTCCAATTTTATTTATATGTATAGATTATTTGGGTTATGAACTACGTTGTTTATGCAAAATCTTAAAATATTTTTTCAGTGGATTGTATTTTCGTCGTAATCGATTCGAATTGATAATTTAATGTAAAATTAAATCTAAAATTTAATTTATGTGCTTGCAACATTTTATTACATAACTTATGACGATTTATAAACAAAAATACTTTTATTTATCGAAATATAGTTTAATCCATGGCGCCTTTTTAAATTTATGTAAAATTAATAACTTTAAATGACAAAATTTATGAACAAAATCATTTCCTTGTTTAATGATATCCACGGTGGGCCCAGAATGAGTATTCCCCTTTGCTACTTTAATTAAATCCAGTTGGTTCATATGGTAGTGATCAGGAGTTTACTGATAAAAATCGAGAAAAAGGTACCTATTGATCGTCTCTACATATTGTATCTAGGACGTTGAATTCATAATCTTTACCGCGAGGAGACACAAATTAATTTCCTTTACTTACAAGAGATATGTTCCCGAACAAAAGTAACTGGAGTAAGCGAAGCCTGATAGTCTCGGGAAACTGGTTAAACCAAATAACTTACAGGTTTAGCAGTATCTGAAAGTGATGGAAACTATAGCTGGATAGCCAATGCCTGGGGCTAGCTTTTAAACTGCGTCTCAAGTACACTGAATTTGAGAGAAGTTCCTGTTCGCACCAAACTTTGGACAATGGGATTAATTGTGCTGGAAACGTTTTGGAGTAACAGCTTAAAGGTGGATTGTTGGTAGTTTAAATGTATGTAAAATTCATGAAATTTTGATACTGTAAGACATGAACTGACATAAATTAGACGACCTTTTGGTGCAACGGCAGCGATCCTGCCTTTCGCACCGTTGATTCTGGGTTCAAATCCCGGAAGGGGCAGATGTTTGTATGATGAATACGATTTGTACCTGTGTCATGGGTGTTTATACATATTTCTATGAATATTTCATATCTATGTATCATATATGTATGTCTATCCGTTACCCTTGTATCCATAACACAAGCCTTACAGTACTTACATTGAGCTAGGCTAATTAGTGTGAATGTAAGAGATATTCATGTTATTTTAAATATTTATTCATTTAAAATTATCTTTAATTTGCAAATACTAAGTAACGCCCGCTGAAATATATTGTAATGTATTTTTACCAAAATATGGTGGGAAATTTACTTCAATATACGTACTAAGATAAGGACCAAGGGAATTTAAGCACAAAATGTTAGTAAGAGAAATTTTTAAATATATTAGAAAAAGGGAAATTTTGTTATAAGTTTCTAAGATAGGTTTTGAGTTTTAAATCAGAAATTACAAAAGTGAGCATCTTATATGTACGTGGCACTGAATAGGAAAAAAAACTTAAAACCAAGTTATATTGTTGAAATATTTTTATCAAATAATTTCAAGGAAATCTTTGCAAGCCTCTTTACAAAGTTTCATGAGTTTTAACTAGTTTCCGAAACACTATCCAGCCCACCGCATATACCTCTTCTACGCCCTTCTCGAAGGCTGTTAGCATATCTTCTGTGTGTAAGCAATGAAAATTGAATCCCTTTCAGTTGGATTTTATTTCTTTTGGGAAATAACAAGAAGTCACACAAAACAGGATCAGGAGTTATGGAGGTTTACTCAAGAATTTTGCTCTTGTGGGCTTCACGAATTCTCTTGTGAAAAGCGCTGAGTGCGTACGTACGTATTATCGTGGTAAAACACTAGCCCGTGGAGCCTGGTGTTCTGTTGATCTCAATATTTTGCAAACGAATTGACACTATATACTTCGTCAAAGTCAAGAAACGAGCAATCATAATTTTCCCTGCGCTTTATCGCCTCACTTCCATTTTGAAAGACCTAAGATTACGCTTTATTGCTATATCGTATTGATATATTCAGGATTCGTTACGTGTGATAAGAGCGTAAATGCGCCGAGACGAGTCTGGTTCAAATTTTTGAACCACTTTACTTACACAAGACTGCTTTAGCTTCGGTGAGGTTATGCGGTACCCAACGTGAAACTTCTTCTTACGTGATGATATTCGTGAAGAATTTTGTAACCGCTTCTCGATCCGATCTTTAATATATGCTGACACTGATCGCTTTTAGTTCACCTGTTTTCTTGTATTACAATTTTCAATCACGTTAGCTAGCACTTTTTCTTCGGTAACAACCGTCGAAGGACCACCACTCCCTTCTATATCACTCAAAGTTGGACGTCTCTCTTTAAATTCTTATGCCAACGATGACATTAATTTTAAAAAGGCTTTTATCCATAAATGACATTTGATGTCGATCAAACGATTCCTCCGGTTTTAGGTGACATTTAAAATCACAATATATCACGGTTCGAAATTTTTCCCGACGCAGATCAATTTTTCGATGAGATACTTAACTTTTACTTGTAAACAATCAATTGTCTTAAAACAATTATTATCTGGACAGATGACATCCTTACGACGACGCCCTTATGGTTAGGACCATAAAGGCTAAAAAGAAGTAAAAAGACTTTTATGTATTAGGTACATAAAAGTCTTTTTTTACAATACTTTTTGAGTAGCCACATACTAATTAACCTAAATAAATCCAAGATAATTCAGATTCTCCTATTCTAAAACGTATAATTGGATGAGTTCTGTTATCACAGTTTTTGCCTTATTCGATAGAATAAGGCAAAAATCCCTAAATAAAATTTTATGAAAAATATCAATAAATGGCTAACCCAAATAAATTTAATTCTTATTTCTTTAAAAGTTCATATTTTATCCCGGGGCCTTGGCCATAAACAAAACGAAATACCGTAGCCAACGCATCATTAACCGTGTAATGCTTGCTAATTTTCAATGTGCCGCAAACTGATTTGCATAATTAATTCACTTGCCCACACACTGGAAACGTAAAATATTAAAACGCGGTGCCGTCCCTTCATTTAAATTTCTAAATTGTTGGTAGGTTTGCTATAGATTAGAGACCAATGGTGATTAACGTATGAAGTTGAAGCGACAGCAACATTAGCAATCTTTGACTCAATCTTTTTTTTCTTTTCAACTAAACTCTAACTAATTTTTAAAAATGACCAATAATCGTTTAAAAATAAATAAAGTAAGTTCAAAAACTCAATGTAGGTGATAGACATTAATTAGTGACTGCAAATTAATTGCTTGTTGTTTAATATTTATTTTAAAGTTGGCGTTCACGGGCTCCTGAAAAGGAGTTTTAACGTCCGGATTTTAATCAAGACAAAAATAACAAACAAAAAAAGACAAAAAAGGATAATGAGCGGATTGATGGGTGCTTGCGACTCATTGTATTATGAGTCGCAAGCAAGCAAGCAAGTCGATTGATGTTGCCAACTGAAGTACACAAGACCTCGAGTTGACCCATTCAACGACCGGCCTATGCGTAAGTTGCTTAAAAATATTGTGACATACAGATAATAAAAATAAATATCACTCTGGGCAGTTCTGTGAATTGAAATTTGCAAACTGTACATAAACTTAACTGTACTTAACTGTATTTGAAACAAAAAAAAATAAGTACAGTTTGCAAATTTCAAAAAGATAGAGACACACAAATTTCTTTGACAAAATAAGAAACTCCTATGCAGTCACACGTTTGCATAAGGGTTACTTAAACTCACCATAAAGCTAGCAAGAAAGAGGTCAAAGGTAACTTCAGTTTATTTGATGTTACACCAATTAGGATTGCCAGAAGTGAACATGGGAATTCCATTAGAAAGTAATTACCTAGAATTGTTGGCCTCAAATGTATTTATGGTTAGGAAGATATCATAACGTTATATACTCTGAATATGTTGTTTCACGTTTTAATTATATACAATATATATTTATATTTCGTAATTTTTATATTCAATTAAAGATAAAAGGGAAGTAAAAACATTCCATCATGTGCACAAAGAAGACAGGAGTTTAATGAGAATGTAAGATGAGACTGACATAGCGAACGTAAACAATGATGAATAATTACGGTAATAATAAAACTTAAGATGTATTGGGTGGGCTAACAAACTCCCTGCCTCAGCATTTTGCCCTTGCGTGATTTACAGTTGGACAGAATATACATAGGTCTGATAAAACAGACGGAATTTTATAAAAACAATATTATATTTTATAATATAGCTAGAAAATTATAAATAACTTTATTTACAATACCTACTTCATATGAAATATGTAGTAAGTGATTAGTATTAAGTATGTAGTTTATGAGATTATATCGCTTATCAAATTCTTAAAATGCAAGATTTAATATTTTTTTTGCCGCAATGTTGTTGTAATAAACTATGTAAATCACATTAACTTTTCACTACACTTTATAAACAGTTGACAAACAGTTCACGTGTAGCTTATGTACTGCCGTTGTCTCTCTTCCACTCGGACGCATCGGCAGATGGAGTGGAAGAGAGATAGATGCATTACAAACCGGACACTTATGCTGATCTTGCCTCTCTATCGCTTGTTCTACGGTCTCGCTTGCATGGTCGGCTCAGGCGGAATGTGACAATGACGGAAAGTGACAATGAGACAAATATATGAGATTATATCGCTGATCAAATTCTTAAAATGCAAGTTTTAATAACATTTTTTGCCGCAATTATTGTTGTAATAACCAATGGAAATCACATTAACTTTTCACTTCACTTTGTAAACATTTGACAAAACAGTTCAGGTGTAGGTTTTGTATTGCCGTTGTTTCTCTTCTACTCGAACGCATCGGCCTATGGAGTTGAAGAGAGATGGATACGTCACAAGCCGAACGCTTAGGCTGATCGTGCCTCTCTATCGCTGTTCTGTTCTATACTTTCGCTTGCATGCTGGGCTCGGGCGGTACTTGAAATTGACGGAACGTGACAATGAGTTATGCTTTTTCGTGCGTGCAGCCGGCGTTCATCGATTTATAAGAGGTAATCAAGTAAAAAAATCAAATAAACAGGAAGTGTCAGAATGGAACTACATAGTTATTTGCCATTTAAAATTGTCACTATCTTTGATGTTTATAAAATCAATCAGCTTTTATAGATCCGCTTTAATACTGATATTGTAACTGTTTTCCATAAGCTGTGTTTCTGGGAATAATGTAATACACAACGATTGCCGTAAAAATTGCTTGAACTTATATTACGACATTTGATCTAATACCTCAAGTGTGCTAAAAATCCACCAACCGTAAATTGAGCGTTGCACGGACTAATTCTCTGTTGCATCCGATGCGGAGCTAATTACAAGGTGGATACTGCACAGGAAGATTAGCAGTAATTAAGAAACTATTAAATAAGCTGCATAAAGGACTGGGAATAGGATTGCATTTGCTTTGTGCTCTCTTGCATGAATACGAGTGCGATTAGCCGTAAGATTTACTGACGGTTGCTGATTAGTATACTCAAGTGAATTCATTAGTAAAAGCTTTAAAACGGAGAGGATATTCAAAATTTAATTACGTGAGGTTTACAGTAAAATCAGCTATGTTTAAAATGTACATACATTCTAGAGTATTCCTTTTTATAAAAAGGAATATTAGAGATATGGTCAACAGATTTTATTAATATTTCTTTTTCCGGTAATCTTTTACTAGAGATCTCTTACTTCAGTAAGCTACTAGTAACTAACATGTTAAACAACTTGCGTTACGAATAATTCCGTAGTACCGGTCCGTAGCTCGTAACAGTGTTGGCAAGGATCGAGTTTTGGAGTCTGTTTTGAATAGACTAGACTCGCTTTTCCAGGGCGTGGTTCGAGTCTTTTCGTAATTCTTAGGACTCGTGAGTTGCCCCAATATGAATTTATAACTCCAGTGTTTAGAATATAAAAATATAACACTCGAGTTCATAGTCTAATATGAAGTCCCATAAGACTTTAAATGCTAAAATAAAAAAGTAATAATTTTAAAACTTTTTAAGACATAAAATGTAATCATTTTTAAGATATCTCCTTAAACATGTGTCTTAACCGTTGATTATTTTATACGAATGTTTGGTCAATGTTCGCAGGGGTTAAACGTTAACATCTCCTACAGATATTGTTTTGGCAAAGACGACATGCTTTTACTTCTTTTTATTTCAATTAGAGAAATATTTCAATTACTTTAACATTTAGTTATTAACAGATATTAAGCAAGTTTACTACTTTAAATATATGTTCGTCAGAGTATAAGATTAGTAATCCAATTTGGTCCTTGCTATCGCAGCAGGCGAAAAAAATCGTAAGGGAACAGTCCTTCCGAGTCGTATACTCGTGCCATTTGCTGTGAACATGGCTCTACGGCTCATCTACTTTTATGTGCCTTTGTCAAGCGAATACCGACTTCAGACGTATGTGTTGTGTGTCGAGTGAAGATTTTTTTACGATAACATTACGACGTGGTACAAACCCTCGAAGTATTTAATCAACTGTGAATTCGTACAACGTAATACCTTGTCGAAGATTGAATTACCTCAATATTTACTGTTTATTGTTTCGCCTTTATCTGTCTCATTTATGTATATTGTAGTAAATCTTGAGAATGACAAATCGTTAAGACCATTACCGCAACCGGCTTTAGGACGGACGAACGCATCAAATGGAACCAATGTCTTAAAAAGGTAATCACTATAGTAATGTAACTATACAAAGCGAGTCTCAAAACTATTGGAGACATTTACTCCACTCCAGTCGTAAAACTTGTCAACTATGTTACGAGTAACGTATAATAATTAGCACAGTACAATGCAGCACAATACAATGAGATACAATGCAAAACAATACAAAATTACACAACACAGTCAATACAGAACAGTAGAATCGATTTCCAAATTCTTGTTCCTGCATTGGCGACTACCCATACTGGATAGAAGCAACCTTCTAAACTAAAGCAGTGAGAGTTATTTAACCAATAATTATAAGTCAATATTAAAAATAGGCCAACAAGGTCTAAGATAAATTGACAGGTATTTGACGTAAAGGGGAACCAGAACACACTTGCAAAGTTTTTGTTTAGTAAGCACAATATATTTTCAAGTTCCAATGCCGTAAAGTTAAAACGCGATCCTCGAACATAGGTAATTGGCTTAGCAGAATTATTACCTTTTTTGTAGAGTCATTGGCCTATTCTTGTAACACTACTACATAACACAATACAATGAAATACAAGACAACAGAATATGTAGACCTTCATTTGGACACTGATCTTTGTTAAGATACGTTAGGCATCAGTCTACATTTTAGCTCTCATTCATTTGAAATTTATCTTATTGCTATAGTTTGCGTGGGCATACATTATTGTTACATAATTTAACGTTGCGATATTTTCGCATTAATTATTGAACACTTTGTTGTTTTTGTCTTATGAATGCAATTAAATGCACAGAAAATATTATAAGCTGTCACTGTCAGGTTCAAGTGACATTGACAACTAGAACAGTCTGTAATCATCTACCCGCCACTCATTTATTTCGGGTTCTGTACTGAAATGTTTGAGTATAGAGACGAAGCCCAATTACTAATTAACCAAAGAAATATTAAGGCTTCTTAGCCAAGATCTTTAAAACTGGTGTTTTTAAATAATATAACTTGTCTTATTGAGCTTAAAACCCTGTTTATAAACACGCTGACTTACCCCATCTGTTCCATAGCGAAGTCACATAATATTAGTTTTATATTTAACCTAGTTTCGATTGTCAGGATGGCCATAACTAGGAAAATCAGCATAGGATTAAATTGGTACTGGGGTTAAAGTTATGCCTTCGTTGTAATCAACCAACATCCAGGTTAGTGTTACTACATTCTTCCAGTAGAATTTGTTCAGCGGACGTTCGGGCTGTCATATCGAGTTTTCCCTCCGAGCTGTGATT
This sequence comes from Calamotropha paludella, assembly GCA_927399485.1. NCBI lineage: Eukaryota > Metazoa > Arthropoda > Insecta > Lepidoptera > Crambidae > Calamotropha > Calamotropha paludella. Next base: position 6,282,545 of record OV656808.1, on the reverse strand, counting down.
GCACAGACGACTGAACTGATCGTGGAAAAGGATAAGTCATTAAAATTTATTTGTTCCTAAATTTACATTTAAGAATATGTATAATATGGCAACAACAAATTTCATCAAGATATGCTGACTCTTTTATAAGGTTTATTCAAGTTAATTTTGATACAGGTCAAATCAGTATATATATATATAAAACTCAGTAATCGTTATTTTTAAATCAGGTTTTCTAATGATGTAATTTAAATTCTAATAAAGGATTGTATTGAGACCACTTTAGGTACTTTATATAAACCACGAGCTATTTTTCTAAGGACCTCAAAACATGGGAAAAAAACACTAAACAATATTCCTAGCTTGCTTTAGAAAGCATAACAATAAGTAAAACTCCACATCCAAAGAGAAGTTTCAAGGAACGACTTAAGAGTATTTCCATAAAAATACTTTATTTATTACTTAAAAAGCGCTGTGGCACTTTGCAAGCGCGTCGCTAGGCTTACTACCTACCAATTAACCACCACTCGTGAGGCTTTCAACATTACCGTTTTTAACGCAAAGTAAAGGAGCAAATCAGTATAACAACTTCCAATTATGATTGATATTTATTTATTTATTTTAAGTACAATCAACAGAATATACACCGTTACAACATTCATAAACATTCTCCAGCACTAATTAGGTGCTATTAATTTACAGGTCGCCACCGCATGCATTTTTTAAATAGGCATCCAAAATGTAATTATATAGTATATTAAAATTAACTTAGAATAATACATACAACAATAAAAATAGACAATTGAATTACATAAACAAAAACAATTATATTTTAATTAGAGTGGCATTAAAAATATAAACCTTTAACAATTAATTAATTTAATTCATATTCTTCCATGAATCAATAATCTTATTTTTAAAAGACAACGTACTACAGCCATAATATTAGTATATTATGGAAAATTAAAAAGGAAATTATATTATAATTTTTGTTATTTGTCAATAGGGTTGATTCAGCTGATTGGAATAAAAAGAAATGTGACTTTCTTTGACCAGAAACATTATAACTGAGCAAATAAAACTGCAAGTTATGAAGCAAAGGCACAAAATGTTTCATACTTTATACATCAAATGTGCAAATTTTTACTATTAAAGTTTTATATTATAATTAGGTACATTTCAAATCAAAAATATAATTCTTACATTTTAGACAAACAAAATGTCAAGAAAATAGATAAAAAAGGAAAATTTATTGAGGAATAAGTTTGGACATTCCAAATTGATTCCAAAACTGCAAAATCAATATTAAAATTTTACAAAATTGATATATAATAATTATTTATTGCTACTCTCAATACCCATTTTAATTTGTTGGTTGTAAAATACATCTGTTGCTTCCTAGCAAATCTGCCAAATATAAAATATTGCACTGGGCCCGTAAGCTGGGTTATAGACCATTTTCCCTACGGCCATAGCGACGGCCTGTGCCTTACTAATAGGGACATTAATAAATTGAATAAAACAACTTAAACAAACAACAGATCTTAATATCTCCAAAGATACACATTGCAAGATCTGGTGATGTAGTTAGCTCTTTTTGCAAGTAATAACAGTAAGATGGAGGTCGGTCCCTGCCCGAATTTCTTTCGCCAGTTCTTCTCAGAAGGGCCTCCCAATTTCCCAACTGGTAGTAGAATCAGTAGTATACTATGTAATCGTAGTGAGCATTTAATAACTAAATAAAATGTTTAATAAATCATTTCATTTATATATAATTTTAACAATTAGGAACACGCCCGGTTTAAATATTGTGAAGGTAGTCGAAAATATATGACGACCATTACCTTAGTCATCCTGTGATCACTCACGTCGTCACAGATCGTCATATATTTTCTACTCCTGGCTCCTGTAAAGGAGTCGAAACATCAGGATTAAATATAAAATAAATTATGTGCAAAATCCGTAAAAAAGTTGTATTTAGTTATTCAAACGTTAATATTTCGTTGATAATATTAGGTGCCGTGTAATTGCCGTCAATTTGTTGCTGTTATTCTTACAGCAACCTTCTATACTTAAAGATGTCATAGAGGGCGACTAATGATGCTGTAGATGATCACCATACATTTCCTTCTTCTTCTTGTTCCTCTCCAATTAATGAAGGTTGGACACCAGCCTTGGAAACCTCACTTCATCCCTGGCGAGGTGAAATAGTTCTGCAGCGCTCTTGACTTTGGTCCACTCGCGAATGTTTCGAAGCCACGACTTTTTCCTACGGCCTACTGGACGTTTCCCCGCAATTTCGCAATACAGCTCCAGTTAACCAACGTAACGTAACCAACCAAAGAGTAACAACGTTTTCCAAATTATGATCTTTTACGGCAGTCTCAAATCCAGCTAAACGTGAAGATCCTACCATACCTACCATTTTTGGAGAAACTCGTTCTATAGCAGTAGACGTCTTTTAGTTATGTTCATGAATGATCAAATTTTTATGACAAAGTTATTAATATAATTTAAAACGGCAAAAGTAAGGTATTTTTTTCCTAAAGTGACCCTTAAATCCCCCAAAATTGTATTTTCAAGCCATCAAGTCTCTAGGTTATTTTACGTTCATCTTCCAGGTTAACATTGCTTTAAAGATCAAGTTATATAACAAATATCAAAATAAAAATAAAACACATGTTTTTTAATAAATTGGGCTCTTATATTAAAAATATTCCTGACTTTAGGTATATTGAGTTTGTGAAACTAATAAATAAATTTTAGAAGATTTTAAGTGTTATTCTCTGATTAAAGATTTAAGTAATGAAAGTATTTGCAATTTTTTCCCTAATAAGTTTACTTCTCTAATAAAATTTCGCGTTGAAGTCGAAAATGACCCCATTGCCAATGGTGTTGATATAAGAATTTGTGGAAAAAAACTTATTCCTAATCTATTGTAATACTAGCTGACCCGGCCACGCGTCGCTATGGCTCAGTTATTATAAAATGCAAATTTTTTTTTATTATAAATTAAAATGAAACCTAACTCATATCCCAAATGGGAACCAATGGGAATAAGTAGTTTCGGAGTTCATGGCGGTCAAACACTGTGTCAGGGAATGTTTGTATACATAGATTTTTAGTTCTTACACTTGCACGCATATCACACATTTAAATACAGTATTTATAGGATCGAAGTCACCCTGAGATCATGGCTCCTGTAAAGGTGTTGAAACGTCAGGGGTAAATATAAAAAAAGAAGATTATTTTTATATTTTATTAATCTCTGGTAAATACCTACAATTCTCATATGTAAGACCAAATGTTTCTAATTCTCTTTGATATTCGTATAATATGGGTATAATGGCAGGAGCAGGAACTTGATAGCGCAAGGTGCAACGGTAACGATCCTGCATTTGCTGACGTTTGTGTGCTGAATACAAGCATTTGTACTTGAGTCATGGGTATCTATATATTTATCTGAATATTACATATCTATGTATCATATTTTATATGTCTATTTGGAACCCAAGTATCCATAACACGAGCCTTACAGTGCTTACATTAGGCTAGGCTAATTGGTGTGAATGTAAGAAATATTACGATTACTATAAAATTGCAGTGGATAAGAAGCAATGGTTGGCCAGTGGAGATGTGACCAAAACAAATGCTCTTGAGCTCCTCCTGTACTGTGCTACGGAGCCGTAAGGCAACTGCCTTAGGACCAACTAGTCCTAGCCCAATTACAAATTATTCTCTTTATGGTGATTTTATTCATAGTAATGGTCTGTGCTCCAGCAAAGCGAGCATTGACAGGTGGCATCTAACAACGATATTACAACACCGAGCGCTCTAAGTGATGAACCTAATACCAGGTTTTCCACATCAAGTATCACCATTAAATACAATAAAATAAGTGTCCAATCTAATGCCACCGCCCATTTACTTAACTGCGTTCTCGTGGCACAAGTTGTCGCTGGCTCATTCTATCGTGCATTAGTTTTTAGTTCAAACTAGCACGGCGAAATAACTTCATTTGGCGCAGGTAATTGCCTTTTAAGTAGCTGAAAAATAACTATTTCGTGGGACTGTTCGAGGTGGCGAATAGTTGAAAACAACAATTTTTGTTGCAAATTAAATTGTGAATGAATACACGAATGTGTCATTGGTAAAAGTGATTAATGTATCTTCAGTAAGCTTTTAAAACCTTTTCGGAGATATAACTGGTGTTGGTTGGATGCAGTCACCTATCGGTTATTGAGATTCTGGTAAGTTCAGTGGGCTGAATGTGCAAACTTTTGAGTTAAGAATAGACCTTAAAACTGTGAATATAAGATGTTAATTTAACATCTTAACTTTAACGCAGTACTAACGCTTGCCTATACGAACTTTCAGCCCTCTTACACTCAGCGTATAGAACCTTTTCAAACCTTCAATTAAGTTTAATTTTAAATAATGGCGATCAGTTTGTTAGTAGTAAAGATAACTTAAAAAGGGCGGAGAAAGTTAGGTCAATAAAATTCTTCATAGCTGTTAACGACAAGGTTCTTGGCATACACCGTGAAACGGGAGAATGCAGTTATTAAACAGCACTAGCCAGAAATTAAGTGTATTCGAAATATCCAGTAGAAATCAAAAATATGCTATGAGCGTATTTAAATTACTGTCTGAGTCTGGAGGAAAACTAGGCAAGCTTGATTCATTACTAGTCATTCTTTTTTATCATAGGTTACAGAGCAAGGTTAAGTTTCACTATTTATTATAAGGTAGCGATTGTTTCTTTTTAACATTGATTATCTTTATATATATGTATAATTCTTCTGTGAGTGTGTATGTCACTGAACTCCTCCTAAACGGCTGGACCGATTTGAATGAATTTTTTTGTGTGTGTTCAAGGGGATCTGAGAATGGTTTAGATTCACAAATCAGTCCGGCAGATGACGCTGCAGTCGGCACAGCAACGCGTGGCCGGGTCAACTAGTGTTTAATATATAATTTGACTGGTGTAAACAATAAATATAAGAATATTGATGAGGCATAAGTTAAGTAAGCTTCGCGAAGGCCGACCGAAATGGCACGTTAAGTCTTTGATTATTAAAACCTCCAATTGTTATGGCCTGATATGATCATGATGATTCCATCTTTAAATAAAGTTTTCGTTAGCAAAGAACAAATGACAGGGTGTTGATGAAAAAACCTCGTATTCTTCATAATTCTTGTAATGTTAGTTTTTGTTTTCTTTTTAAGTATTTGCAGATTCACCATTTATCGACCATAGTGGTATAGTAACAAAAATATAGCTACCTATTGGTAATAACCGTATACTATAGGATTTACCACATAGGAAAACTAAAGTATGCAATGGATATGAAAATTGGAAAACAGAAACAACAAATGTGGAAACAAAATGTTAACAAAGCAAAGCGAACTCGTACTAATGCTCTTTTGGGTTACTTCCTGGATTAACTTTTCCTTTTATAACCTTTTTAATTCCGCCTTATATTTTTTATCCCAAATGAAGGCTTTGAGTTGCTTCGACTAATATAGTTTTCGTTTTATAAAGCTTACTTTGAAAATCAGATATGTACATTGGAAATATAATGTTTGTTTATTTTAACGAAATAGGCAATTATTCTTAATCACAAGTAAAGGTTATCTCCAAAGAGAAAGCACGTTACTAAGTATAATGCTTTATTTGAAATGAATATCTATCATATGCGACTTCGCTTTTCAAAGAAAAAATTAATGATATTCAAAATTACAGTTTAATACACGTCATATGCTGCTTTGATTGCGTATACCGTAAGGTTTGAGCAGAAATTAAAACTGCACCTTTAAGATTATTATATTCTTCGCATCTTTACTACTTACATACGATGAATAAAAAAACAAAGAGTTTTTATAAATAAATAATTAATTACAAGAACCTACTGTTTTACACCAAACATATATAATGTGTTTAATAATTGTTAAAAATACTGTATTAGTATAGTCATACTATTTAACTTACCTTATAGTAATAAGGTAAGTTAAATAGTATACCAATCTCCCAATAGGGCTGGTCAACGTGGGAGAATACGACCAAAACCTTCCAAGGAAAGCAAGAAATATAATGAAATTCAATATTTGCACCTTAAATGTTCGATCAATCTCATCTGCAACAAAACTTATAGAGTTAAAAGCCGCTTTAAAAACATAAATCACGACATACTGGGCCTGTGCGAAATCCGCAGACTGGGAGAAAATATTATTGAAGACGATGATTATGTTATGTACTACCTCGGTATAACAAAAGGCCAGTTGGCTTTTTGGTAAAGAAAAAGTACAAAGCAAACATTAAAACCTTCATCGGAATATCAGATCGAGTGTGTGTCTTGGAAATTATTCTGGAAAATCTACTTTTCGCCATTATTCAAGTGCATGCACCTACTGAAGGCTCGTCGGAGGAGGATATCGACATATTCTATGAAGACCTTGCTAAAGCTCACGACTCTATCTCGGCCGATAACATAATCTCTATGGGCGACTTCAACGCTCAAATTGGGAAACCAAAACAGCACGAATACTTAGTGACTGGGCTATACGGATACGGGACCAGAAGCATTCGCGGAGAGAGACTGATTCAATATGCATATGAAAATAATTTAAAAATTGCAAATACCATGTTCAATTTGAAGGAACATAGGAGATGAACATGGATATCTCCAGACAAAAAAACAAAAAATGAAATCGATTATATCATGACAACAAAACCAAAACTTATTTCCAAGTACGAGGTCCTGTCATCGGTCCCTTTCGCTTCAGACCATAGAATGCTGCGAGCCACATTAAACTTGAACGTAACAAAGAAAAACAGATGCAACTTTTCCAACCCATCAATCACACTAAAACATCGAAAGAGCAAGATACCTCGAAAATCTAAAATGTTATATGCCTGAACTTATATCGACAAACACTAACTGCAACGGCAACGAATACTGCCAGAAAATCGAGCACTCTATATCGAATAGTCTTAAAAATATAAAAACATACCGAAAAAAAAGAATATTATCTGATAAGGCACTACAACTAATGAAAGAACGTAACGAACTACAAAGCAAACGAAAATTAAACAAGAAACACAAAGATAAATTAAAAATGCTCTACAAAATTACAAATAAAGAAATAAAGAGATGCTACGACACGTACAGAGTAAATACTATAAAGAAACACATTGATAAGTCAAGGTCAGCAAAAAAGGCGTTTAAAGAACTAAATAAAACAAAAAATTGGATCACATGTCTCCATTCGAACTCAAAGAAAGCTACTACTCGGATGGACCTCTACAGCCAGCCTTATAATATACACCATAAGAAAATTACTTACCAAACCAAGAACATACCCACAACTACCGAATTTACTGATATCGAAATCTTAACTCAAATCAAAAAGCTTAAATCTGAAAAAAGTTCAGGCCAAGATGGAATCTCAAACGAATGTATAAAAATTGCTAGAACCCTATTATTGAAGCCTATTACTATATTATTTAATAAAATATTAGACGAGGAAGTTGTGCCACATTCATGGACGGAATCGCAGATAATCTTGCTGTATAAAAAAGGTAACCCAACGGATATAGGAAACTATCGTCCAATAAGTCTGATGTCGTGCCTCTACAAACTGTTTGCTTCCTGTCTGCTCGCAAGAATATCTTCAGAGATCGACGCACATCAACCAATAGAACAAGCCGGCTTTAGGTCAGGCTTCAGTATACACGACCATATCCAAGTTCTAGACCAGGTAATCGAAAAATATACGGAGTTCCGCAGGCCATTGTATGTAGCGTTCATCGACTACAAAAAAGCTTTCGACACTATATCGCATGAAAGTATATGGGAAGCCCTAGAGTCAATAAACATCGAGGACAAGTACATAAACATTTTGAAAAACTTATATGAGAAAAGTACAAGCAGAGTAAAACTAGACAAAATGGGTAAAAGAATTAATATAATTAGAGGCGTGAGACAGGGCGACCCGCTCTCACCAAAACTATTCATAGCTGTACTACAACACCAAATAAAAAATTTACAATGGTCTGAGAAGGGATTAAATATAAACGGCGAATACCTAAGCCATCTCCGCTTCGCCGATGATATAATTCTACTCTCCGAGAGCTCTACACAACTAAATAATATGATTAGCAATCTAAATAGTGCTAGCATCACGGTGGGTCTGGAGATGAATCTCGACAAAACGAAGATAATGACTAATCACCTCATCGCACCCATCTTCGTAAACAAAATCCCACTAGAGTTAGTAGAAAGTTACGTTTATTTGGGCAAACAGATTTCTTTTAGAAAGGACAGAAACATAGAGGAAATAGATCGCAGAATATCAATAACCTGGAAGAGGTACTGGGCACACAGAGAAATACTCAAATCACAACTCAAACCATCTATCAAGAAAATAGTTATGGACTCAGTTATTTTACCGTGTTTAACCTACGGTTCACAAACTTGGACTTTCGACCTAAAAACTAAAAACAAAATACAAACTACACAACGAAGAATGGAAAGAAGCTTATTGGGTGTAAAGTTAAGGGACCGGATTAAAAACAAGGTCATTCGTAATAAAACTAAATTAACCGACGCTTTGATTTTCTCGCTAGAAATGAAATGGAGATGGGCGGGCCACCTAGCCCGTTACGAAGACGACAGGTGGACCATCAGAGTTGTGAAATGGCAAGGTCCTAAGGGTCACAGGGCTAGAGGCCGCCCAGCCGCTAGATGGACAGATGACCTAGTAAAAGTAGCAGGAGAAAACTGGGTATCCATGGCTAGAAATAAAGAAAAATGGAAGTCCTTGGAGGAGGCTTTTAGCCGAAGGGGGTCCATATAAGCCACAATAAAAAGAAAAAATCTACATATATTTTAGTTATTAAGCGAAATGTGGAATGAGGAAATAAATAAAGCTTTATTATTATTATAAAAGTAATAAGATCCATGCTAATAAATTCTTTGAAATGAAACCTCTTTTTAGGATTCTAAAAAATGTCCATGTTTTATTGAATTCATGTGCCGTGTGGTGTTTGGCAGTGAATCGTAGAACCACGTAAAAAGCAATTGATGGTACGGGAGGTTATCACTTATCTCACTTAAATTAAAAAATGGGGATTTCGAAAGATAGTCTTATCAGTGGCGCTGTTAGTTCAGAAGTGGCGCTGTTATATAGCTGAGATGATGATGCTGTAATCTTGACATGAAACATTGAAATGAGTTAACCGAATGATAAAGGTAATGGTTGCCATTAGTATTACACTTATAATAAAAAGATGGGTTCACTTAAAGTTGCAAGTATTCATTTACTCTTTTGAGAGTGTGGCCTAACTTGTTGATTCGGTAAGTGTAGCTCACCGCTTAATCGCAAAAAATTAGACTACATACAAGTTATAATACCCATACTCTTAAAGATATGTAAAGTGTTTCCGTAAGTTTATGGTTAAACTACTAAGATGTGAAACAGTTTTAAATCATTAAACCTCCCGTAGTCCGTTCCAGATGAAATAAAGAAAAATATGGAAATCTTATAAAACTTCAGAAGACTTATCCTTTATTATAGGACTTATCCTTTGTCTCCATTTTTATCTTACTTCCTTTGTGCATTGCTACTTTAAGCCCATTCGAAAATGATTCGTTAAGTCACATAGAAAAGGAATAATGTGGGAGGAATTAAGAACTACAAGCCTACAAGTTAGTTATGGGAATTTAAAGAAGTATGTCAAATATTTGAAAGTAACTCAATAAAAAGTAGTGCTGATTGCAGACGCCCATAAAAGTAGGCCTCGTCCAATTTTTGTAACACGCTGATATGGCGCACCGTATTTCACCACGTCCGTAATGTGTTGCCTCCACGCGACGCTAACTGTGTCACCATTCTTTTACAAATAAGGTTTATTAAAATAAGACGAAAAGAAAACGTCATAAGAAATCAAAGACTTGCCGTTTGTTGATTGAAAATATTGAAAATCATAATTCCGAACGAAAATGTCTTTTATTTGTTAATATAAAAGTGCACTCGAGATAATTTTTTACGACATGTGCCACTTAAAATAAGTCGAACGGGGATTTGTTCACTATGGTTTTAACGTGAGTAGTTCACGCTAAAACCATAGTGAACAAATACCGTCAGTTTTTTCGTTAGCAGCTGTTGTCAGCAATGAATAGTCTTTTTAGGACCATGTCAAATAGTGAATCGAAAGTATAGCGAAAGCGAACCCAAGCGATGTGCTACATTAATTTCAAACCATCTAGTTATCTGATTTAATAAATGGGGTTTGACGCAGTTTGCCATATCCGAATTTGATCAAGCAGACGAAAGTCCTCTTGGCATTTTCTTTCTTTCGCATTTGGTACCATTCGCAAACGATCTCTTAATAATGTATTAAGTATCAATCATGATATTACGTTTTAAAATAAAATATGGGTATACCTTCTCCCCAATAGTTTATAATGATGTTTATAGAGTTACGTTTGCAAAAACTTTAAAACACACAACATTAAAACCTACAAGTTGAACTTTTGTTTCGTAGTGGTAGGTTGACAAATAAAAACACTAAGTTTTAATAATTAAGTTTTAGTTCACAAAATCAACTCTTTCAAAACTGATTTCAGATATATTATTAAACGAGCTTTATAGAATTAACCCACATAGGTTGTTAGGAAATAAAAAGTAGTTGGGTGAAACGGATTATTATTCTGACACCATTTTTAAAAAGTCAGCTAATACAATTATTTTAATCACGTGTTTCAGTTATTTTATCAGATATTGCGTATCACTGCGATATCTGTCCTTTCTGCTGCTTTTGTATTTCTATGGCTGGTTTCAATGACATGTGTTTGTGCAGCGCCATCCAGACGCACGCAGTTGCAAATGTATTGGGATAGCACTAGCTATCTTTCCAAATAGATATCGTTGCAAATGTATTAGGATAGAATATCTTTCCTGATATTCTTTTAAAATCTACAGCACTGTCATAACATATTTTAAACGTGCTAACCGATAGCCCTTCTCAAACGTATAACCAGCTCAATTATATAACCAGTCTATATAATTAGATAAAACAATCAAAAATAAAAGCGCTGCCGCATGCTTTCGGTTCACTGCCTGTTTGACAACCGCTTTGGTGTGTGTAACTTCGTAGAGCTTAGTTAAAATGCCGGTGCGATTTGCCGATCTAGTGTTTTGTGTTCGTACCAGATATCTTAACATAGTAAGGGCATCCAAAATAGTAACATTGATTTTTTTTTGGTAGGAGCGTGAAGACATTTATCATAGTCATTACAGAATTAAGCGATTGAAAATATTGGTATAACATAAAAATATATAAAGTATTTCAAATAATTATGACCAGAAAATTACCGAAAATGTTACTAATGAACAATTGAACAAAGTTAGAAGTGAAATGTAACCAGAAGCCTATAGTAATGTCGAAAAAATGTAAAAATAATATTTAAATACTCCAATAATTTTTTACCGCAATTGATCTGCAAAAGGTTTCAATGAAAGCAAATTAAGACCGCTTTTTTATTAACTGAATAAAAATGTTTATTTACCTATTACAAGATTTGCCTAAATCATAAGAAAAAAATAACAGTTTGGCTGTGAAATTTTGAGTCTGTATTAGAAATGACACATAAATAGTCTACTTCGTTCATATTCTGCTAGATATTGAACGTTTTCCATTTAGACAAAATTGTCGACACTGTGTTGCACTGTGTCGACCCATACTATAGCAAAAATCTAATGTCAACTTAGTTGGCACACTCACACATAAAAGGTTGACACAGTGCAACATAGTGTCGACTTTTTTTTCTAAATGGAAAACGCTCACTAATAATACATTACAATACAAAATAAAAAAGTCGTTGATAATAGTGCGAAGTGTTATAACAAAATAGTATACCATAAAAAATAAAGTTTATGGCAACTCTGAGCTAAGCTTTAGAATTATGACGGTATAATAAACACGACAATTTTCCAACCAGATTCTAACCTTTAAATCTACAAAAACTTAACAACTATATCCATAAAACATTTTACGTTGGGAATTATAAATAAAATTTAATATTCTCATACATCATACCCTCACATTACAACTAGTTTATTTAGATTATTGCAATTGAAATAAGCAGGTTGGACTTGAAAACTGGCGAAAAACATAAATATTTATCGTCATTTAGGACTATACGTTACGGTACTTGCGCAGGGTAGTATTTTGGGTCACTGCTATTTCTAATATATATTAACGAGCTCCCAAATGCCATTGACTATGTATCCTATGATTTTTTCGCAGATGATAGTACTGCAATTTTTACAAATATGAAAGAAGAAAAGAAGAGTTGTCGAAGAGAATCTCTGGTTTGAAAAGTGTATATGGTGCGCACCGTTCTTTTAAAAAAAATAAATATATCTTCAATATTGTCAGCTGAGCCCCATAACAACAGTCCATATGTCTTTAACTATGAACATCAATCATTAGCCTTATTTTTTACAGCACATGCTGGGAATTAAATCTGCCCGATAATGCATGACATTGTGCTCCTCACCCCCCTGATTTAGGCGCTGATAAAATGACTATTCGCCTGTAAGCAATATGGCGTTGCTCTTGGGCTAAAATACTGTTAATGAACCGAAAAGATGTTATTCAGGTTCGGACATGGTCCAAGACAAGTGCCTGAGGTTCACATGAACTCTACCACCAGTAAAGTAGTAATTTAGGTTCTTAAGTCACTAAGTGACGAAAACGTTGAAGAATGATGACAATATAGAGCGGGAGCGAAGAGCGTTTGCTGTCCGGAGTAACACACTCGCGTGATGCTTCAGAAATTGCTTTTCTGATGTTAAACAACACCCTTTCTTATCGCACTGCTTAGGCATGCAGACTTGTTAGCTTTCACCAAATTTTACCTAAAAATGCTTTATATAAAAGGGGATTCTAATATAATGATGCATACCGGACTCTTATGAGATTACCAAATACTGTAGTGCATCGGGCATGGTGGCACGTTTTTAGATAATAATCGCGATAATTCCAGATTTCTTTGCCATTATTTGAACAAGTGTGGTATCTTTCTGAAGGAGGCTGAATCTCTTCAATAATAGAACTTTTTGGGCTGTCTCTGACTAGATATATAAGAACAGTGCTTTCCCTCATTACATGTAAGCGAAATGATGAGCAGTTATATTTCCCTTTGGAATATATCATAATAAGGTTGGATTCATTGTAAATATTCGAATATTTACAAAAAACGACCCTATATATGTCCATACAAGATTTCAGTTTCTTTTTTATATCTACTAACTTGAACTTTCTTAAAATGACACCTTCATTTTAAATCATATTAAGATATGCTATCCTTGTTCCTTGTTCTACTATTTTAAAAAGAATGGGAGGTACTATAATGAAATTAGAGACTTAAGCACATTAAGTTAGTTTTTATTTAAAGAGTACCTAGTTTAAATTGCTTTAGTAAAGGCACCCAATGGACTCTTAAATTTACAAAATGGTAAGAACGACGAGGCTAATGAAATAAAAACTCATTTGAAAATGACTTACCTTTTTAAACAATAATTTTCCACTGAAGTGCACTTTAATAGCACTGTTTATGCAAACGAAAACCGTACAAGCTCCTTTTATTCAACACAAGGCAATTCTCTCGTCCCGTATGCATCAAAGTGATGACTTTTTAATGAGCTTCTTAGCTACCTCACTGCTTGTATGTTGTTTGGCATACGTTAATTATACATCAAGTTTTCATTTTAGTCGAGACCCTTGCAAGTGCAAATTACACGAAGTCTTGCTTTTGTCACTTACGCTTACATTATATTAACAACAAAATACAATGGTCTCTATTGGAACTTTGTGTTATTTTCTATTAGAGTGGTTGAATGTAAAAAAGAACCAGTATTGTAGGTGAATTCCTAGCTGCTGATAATTTGGTGTAATAAAAGCTTTCGTGGTTATTAATAGATTTCACCAGATGAATATAGCCAATAACCAGGTAATAATAATAATATGGATGCCTTCGTGCAATTTAGTCAACAGATAGTAATTTAAAAATCCTAATTTTAAAAACAATAGTCCAGATTCTATAATCAATTGATCAAATAAATAATCCCTAAGAATGAAGGGGAACTGATAATCGTTAAAAAAAAGACGAACTGATTGACTAAATGACCATCGCCTAGCGAAAACCGCTGGGTGTAGAAGCATATTTTCATTACTCATCACACTGACAGTTCATATACTCAAGAAGCATCTTCAAAATTTTCACTAACTTTCAGTAGCATTAACATCAGCCATTTGATGAACATAAGTAAAAACGCAATATAATATCGAGATCAGGTAGCCACCTAGCTACCTAGCTCTGAGATTTTTCGGTGCATTAAAAACATGTAAATTGCCATAGACCTTATATTATTTTACGAAACCGATATTTATATGAAACCAATGCTTATTAAAATGTATAACCGAAACGCTATCATGTACATAATGGCAATAAATATATTGACGGCATTTTCGCTATTCATTGAAAATTGTAGGGAAACTTTATTTTGTTATTTAGAAACAAAGATATGAAATATTCAAAATTATTTCCAGAAACAAGTCCAATAGTTTATTTTATCCCATATAAAGCACACCACTTACTTTTGGTTCACTATCGATATACCACATCCAGTGAGCCATATTGGCACTCACAGAGTAGAAATATTAATAAAATCGAAACATATCAGACATCGAATTAAGCTAATGCGCCGGCGACACTCGTTAACTACCAGTAATTAATGTTTACGGAAAAATATATGGAAATTTAATATCATCACTCAACGGTGGACAGTTTTTAATTTGATTTATGCTTCTCGCAGGAAATTATTATGAAAACTTCGTTGATGAAAACAGCCATAAGTATTTCAGCGGCGCTTGTGTACATGACGCTATTATATTGCATCACGTAAAATTGCAATTCATTTTTGTAACGTAGTGTAGACTTTACGTGCAAAAAGTGCAATGGAGTTGAAGGTAAGGTTGTTTTTTTTTTGTCACATTATATTATTACCATTGTCTTTTTAGTACTCAGTTTCTCAGGGTGTGGTATAATCCTTTTTCTATTTTTAGGGTTTCGTACCCAAAGGGCAAAAACGGAACCCTATTACTAAGACTTCGCTGTTTGTCCGTCCGTCTGTCTGTCACCAGACTTTATGTCAAGAACCGCGATAGCTAGATAGTTGAAATTTTCACAAGTTATGTATTTCTGTGCCGCTATAACAACAACTAGTAAAAACAAAATAAAATAAATATTTAAGGGGGTTCCCATACAATTTCCCATTTTGCCCTTTTTTGCTCGATATCAATAATAGCAACAGGTAGGCACTTGAAATAGCAACAAAATACTTAGTTGTATTTTTACTTTAATAATAAATAAGAAAATTAAAATAAAATAAATATTTAAGGGGAGCTTCCATACCACAAACGTGATTTTTTACTTAACTAAAATATTTTACGGTACCCTTCGTGCGCGAATCCGACTCGCACTTGGCCAGTTTTTTGTTTAGTAGCTAGTTATTGACATTTTTAGCGGTCACAATAAAATATGTAATATAATAAGCATGATTTTTAAAATGCTTACTACTGCAAAAAACATGCAAAATACACAGACCGCCCGCTCGCAAATAAATAGAGATACGGCAGACACCGGCGGAAGTATACCACTACCGAGCGGAAGCGCGACGGCGTGACGATCGGTCCACAGCTGAAGAGCTGTCAAACGTAAGACGTCTTGCGAACGAGAGGACAAGAGAGAGGTGGACGACATACCTCGAGAACTCTACCGCTGGCAGAAGAACTCTTGACGCAATAACACCGGTACTAGAGCAGTGCACTAGCCGCAAGCGCGGCAGTCTCAACTTTCATCTTGTGCAGGTGCTTACCGGGCATGGTTGTTTTGGTAAGTACCTGCACAAGATTGCAAGGAAAGAGCCGACACCGATGTGTTTGGATTGTGGAGCAGCTGAGGATACAGCGCAGCACACATTAGAGCTGTGCCCGGCATGGACATCGCAGCGTACCATCCTCAGGGCTGAAGTGGGACATTTCCCCTCTCTCCCTCTCGTGCTTAGTGAAAGCTATGCTCGAGAATGATAGAAAATGGGAGGCGGTAATTGACTTCTGCGGTAAAGTGATGTCGACCAAGGAAGCAGCAGAGCGGGTAAGAGAAAATGACCCATTAGCAGATCCGTGTAGACGAAGACGGACTGGACGGGGGAGACGGCAATATGGTCGACTCCTCCCACTGGATAACACGGGAAGTGGTGGGGTAGGCAACCCCCCCTCTACCCGCGGAGGCCTGCAGGGGCTGGGCTCGGGAGGCTCGCCCCCTGCACTGCACAGGCCCTCGCTGACGCCGAGTGCCCCAAACGTCCCGGGACACTCCATCATTCTCCGTTCCCCCGGAGAATTGAGAAGGGTCCGCCTACGGCGGACATCCACCGGCGGGGCCGCGGGAGTGTCCGTAAGGGTTCCCGTGACTCCGCCTAGTGTCATTGCTTCGTCGAACGACCTATCGTCTGATGATGATGAGTGGTTCGACGAACCAATGGCACTAAGGTGAATGAGGGGACGTCGTGGAGTTTTTAGTGGGTAGGCCCCTGCGCACATGCCTGACGAGCTTCTATCGTCAGGTAAGTCCGTAGGGGAGAGTCCCACATAACCCCACCGTCCCCCAACGGTGGGGTATGCGGAAAGCATTTTCTCCACGTAAAAAAAAAAAAGACACCGACACACCTTGCATCTTCACCAACTCTCTAAACGTGTTTCGCTCTTAGTGGGCTTCACACCTCCTGATGATGCTTCGTGCGAGGGCGAAATACGTGTAGAGTAGTTGGTAATGGTGGTGTATCGGTATCTGCAGTATCACCATTTATTTGCGTACTGGCGGAGCATTATCCCTGTTATTTGCAGAAATAAGTTACATATTTTTGTTTTATAAATAGTTATCGACTTCCGCCAAGTCACGCCTGATTCATGCAAATATATAAAATGATATTATTGTACAATCTCTGATGATCAGCATTTCCATGGAAACGGGAAATACGATAATAATGCAAATGAAGTTGGAGCCTGTAGTTTATAAATACACATGGTAATTTATCTGCTTCAAATTTCCTCCGCTAACCACTTGATTGCTTCGCGGTCCTGTAGTACCGCGAAAAAAAGTCAGTAGTTTGTCGCGCGGTGCTACAGGACCGGCCCGGTCGTTCTTGCTTTACGAAATATATCATCATTTGTTTGTATGCAAACAGGATCAGGTTATAAAAACGGTTTTAACGCAACTGTTCAAGTGCGCTACGGTATTGTGACATTGCGTAACAAACAAGGTAAATTGAGCGCCGATCGCGCGACAAACAAGTGGATAATGAAGTGCACTAAAAGAGAACTGTGCGAACGATTGCCTCCTCCTTTCATCGTACCGTGCTAGTTTTTATCTCCTTATTTTTAAAGGCTTGAGCTACTTATTCTGTAGGTATGTCAGCTTCATATAACCTTGTTTAGATGACTTGCATGCAACAATATAAATAAAACTTTAAATGCCGCTGATTGCAGATCTTCAAGTATAGTCAAACAGTTTCCTATATTTAATCTATTTATTTTCCGTTTCTGTATAAGCGACTCCTTTGCCCCACTGTATTTCAAGCATTCCAAGACTATGTGCTAGATGTCGTCAAAGGTATCACAAGTTTCGCAACTTGGAGAATCTATTTTACTCACAAGATAACTGTTTCTTTCTGTTCGGAGAATAACCGAAGCTCTGAACGATATAAGAATGTTAAATTTTTCATATTGCCACCGGTATCTGACCTTGTTTCCTCCGAGCTGATTGTTTAAATTCATAGTTATGAAGATCCATGATTTTATTAAATCTAGACGGCCTTCATCAGATGATCAAAGAGGACCAACGTATGAGCTCAAACGAGAGAGTAATATTTCCTCGGTGATTCCATTTCACTCTTATCAGAAAGTTAGATCAGATTGTCTGCAGAGGGAATAACTATACAATACCTTTGGGTAATAATTCTACTAAGAAGCGGAACAGAAGCTCTTTTGTACATATGCTGGTCGTTTTTATACCAACATACCCATTTATATCATATGACAACTTTATAGATCTATTTAAAAATAATCAACTTATCTATACATAATTTTATATTGATGATTTTATATACTTACCAGTTATTGCAGATTATACCCGAGGACAGGCAGGCGTACAGATAAAATATTTTATTTTGGCCACCCCATTTCTGCCATCGCCATATGTCAGACAGGTAACCGATCCGAGTAGACCCGAGAGGATTGATCTTCGCGCTTCTCACTAATCAAGCGCTCCGTGTCCTGACAGATTCCAGCCTCATCCTAGTGAAGTGGTTTAAAGCTCTAGAGTAAGCACCCACTTAAATGCACTGGCCCCTGTTGTAAGTTATAGGCCATTCTCCCTATAGTATTTTTATCCATAGCAAAGGCCTGTGCTAGGACACAAGGATTTCTAGAGCAGTCCAGAGATACAGTTGAGAGTGAGAGAGTAAATTGGAAGGCATTTATATTAGCTTCACGTTTTGTCTATTGTCTGTACCTTTTTCTCAGGCGTATTTCATTTATGTTTATAGCGTTTGATGTGTATGGAACAAAAAACTGATAATAAAATGTATTTATCTCCCAATGAAACGGATTCTAGAGCATCTCGGTGATGTAGAGTACTCGTGTAGAATATTTCTTAGAATCTAGGAGTGTTTATTTGCTTGTGTATAATATTTGTATTGAAAACCTTACCGCAATCGGCTGACTGTATTTTACGACGCAGGGTAAAAATCCACTTAATTTAGTATAAAAATTGGTTTGTAGTCGTATGCCTCCGTGAAAAATAAAACAAGAACCAGTTAGCAATCCCCTAACATAATTTCCGAGCAAACGTTTAACCGACCCTCGACGAGTATTGCGGCAAAAACACACGTACTAAAACTACGATTAATTGCCAAACGATTCATTCTATTAGGCTCGTTATTTCACCTCTCGTTTGCCTTTATAACATCCATTGGGAATCCAAACATTTTATAAAACGAAAATATTTGGAAATAAAAATATGGCTTGGACACTGAAGCTTATGCGTTCGCCAACATCACGCAGTGTATGAGTATTATATAATTATCTACTACTATTTCATAAGTATTAATAATAGGGGTTAAAGTATGAAATTGCCGTTTTATTGCAATAGGTTCTTTGAATTGACATAGAATCTTCATGGTTTGAGGTTTTCGAATGAAACTTTTTTTAAATGGTTTCTATGATGTTCTTTTTTTAAAAAATGTAAAACATTTGAATATCGACTTTCAATTGTTTTTGTTATTCAATTTAGACAAGAAAGATGGATACTGCGAAAATTCGAGTTATTTTTGAATACGAGTTCCGACGCGGAACTAACGCGGCAGAAACAGCCCGCAATATCAATGCTGCGTTTGGAGAGGGGTCTACTAATGAACGCACCGTGCGATTTTGGTTTAAACGCTTTCGTGATGGAAATTTCGACTTAAAGAACGAGCCACGAGGAAGACCGCCCACACAGGTAAATAACGATGAATTAAGAGAGATAGTGGAAGCCGATCCTAGTCAAAGTACCCAGGAATTAGCGGCATGGTTTAACGTTACCTTACCCACAATATTGACTCACTTGCGTCAAATCAATAAAATAAAAAAATACGAAAAATGGGTGCCTCATGATTTGACTGATCTGCAGAAAGAAACGCGTGTTGAAACTTGTGTTGCCTTGTTGAACCGGTACAGAAATGAAGGAATATTGGATCGAATTGTAACATGTGATGAAAAGTGGATTCTTTATGATAACCGGAAAAGAAAAATGCAATGGCTGACCCCAGGTCAAATGCCACAACAGTGTCCTAAAGCAAAACTTACCAATAAAAAGGTAATGGTAACTGTTTGGTGGTCTCAGCATGGTGTTATTCACTATAGTTTTCTCCGATCTGGTCAAGCAATAACGGCAGATGTCTATTGTGCCGAACTCCGAACCATGTTGACAAAACTAGCAGTAAAACAGCCCCGACTCATGAATCGATCTTCACCATTATTGCTCCACGACAACGCGAGACCTCACACAGCACGAGAAACCATTTTGACCCTTCAGGAACTGCAGTTAGAAACCATTCGTCATCCTCCGTATTCACCAGACCTTGCTCCAACGGACTACCATTTTTTTCGTGATTTGGACAATTATCTACGTGACAAGAAGTTTTCTTCCCAGGAGGCAGTACAAAATGCTTTCACACAGTTTGTGCAGTCTAGATCGTCGGAATTCTATCGCAAAGGCATTAATGACCTTCCCATTAGATGGCAGCAATGTATAGATAATAATGGCAACTATTTTGATTAAATAAATTTGTTAAAAATTTAAAAAATAAACAATATAGATTTTCAGTACAAATCGGCAATTTCATACTTTAACCCCAATATTTGACGACCAGTTTGGCGAGCGGGGGTGACTCTACCTTCGAGGTTCGAAGTCCCAGAAGGGGCAGATGTTTGTGTGATGGATACGGGTATTTGTACTCGAGCAATGGGTATATATAAATTTCTATGAATATAGATATTTAAGTATCATAATTATGTTTATCTGTTGTCCTAGTAACCACAAAAAAGCCTCACAGTGCTTACTTTTGATGTGATCTTTTCACTTGGTGAGAAATACAATGATGATTTCTTTATTACAATGCAGAGCTACCAAATTAATTTTAAAATTTAAATATGCATATTGAGAAGGCTTTAACACTTTTACGTCCAATTATTAAAATGAAACAGGTAGTTGTTCATTAAGTATCAAGTAAATCAGTATACCGTTACATGTAGTTTTTAGCGGTTTTTAAGACTTGTCTTTGAATGATTAGATGGCTAAAAGTTTAAAAAGTTATCTATGACTAGACTCATTAGTCTCATAAATAATACCCACGGAACTCAGTGAAACCACAAATTATTTATGGTAAAGATTTTCGAGTACCAATTCACTAACAATTAACGGACACATATAGGAAGAACAATAGTGAAGGATTTGCAGTTTAGAGTTGATCGTGAACCCAAACGACCACCTTTTCTATTTGGACACTAAAAAAGATGCCCAAAGTAAAAAAAAGTAAGAATACCTTTAAGTTTCTTTTACAGAATAAGTAAGCAGTGATAAGGGTTGTGTTAATTATGATAATGGATAGACATACATATATATTATAATCCAGAAAATAATATTTTTAGGAATAAATATGAATCTGGTACAAATGGCCGTGTTAGTCACATGAACATCTGCCCCTTTCGGGACTCAAACCCAAGACTGGCGGGAGACACTACCTCAGAAATCAAGAAGACCACCTCGTTGCAAAAACCATAAGATCTGTTATTATGTAACAAAACAAAATTGTGTTTTGGCATTCAGATTAAAAAGACATGTAATCAGATTTGTTTAGGCGTTGCGTTTACAATCTGCTTGTTCGAACAAAAAAAGGCGGCTTCACAAAAAAGGGGCTTAATTACCGAAAGAACAATTTCATTCTATTACAGTGTCTTTACCTTAAGATAGCGGTTTTCTATAGATTTATACGATTAATTAACATCTGTTATCACCGTTTTTCTTCCCTTACACCCTTAATGGAGCTGGGAACTGCGTTGGTCGGACCGTTAAATTGAATTTACTTGGCCTTTTTTCCCTTTACGCTGGGTAGTCGTTTTGATGTTGTTCGCGACGGTGTCTGTATGAGTGAAACGTTGAAAGTTTGATAAGGACTGGAAAGGTTCTATTAGGAAATGAGTTTGTGTTGTTATTGTGTTCTGTGAAGCATTCTGGAAAAATAATGAACATCCCATCACAAATGATCAGTTAAAGTGATTGGTAATTTTTGAAGAGATTGTCTTAATCGTATTTTGAAGTTTAACTGCGTTGTTTTAAAATTTGATAAAAAAATGTCTATTCAGTGTACAATTTGAACACAAATATAACCTAAAAATTGTGTAGTGTTGGTAATAGAAGGGTTCGAATCCCACCTGAGGCTTTGAGGCGTAGTTGTTTTTTATACGCGTATTTTATATCTTATAGAAATATTGCATTGTGAATGCAAAAAATTAAATAAAAATATAACAGAAGGTGTTGATTTCTATACAAAATGCAATGGGATGAATAAATTCAAGTGGGTTTCAGTCTTAGCTAAGAGTAAGACTCAGGAGTCAAGGAGGAGGTGGTAAGATGTTTTAGCTTAAGAAACATTTGCAAAAATGTAACAGGTCTGTCAAAGTCTCAGTGGCTCCAATGGAAGAGCACTCATCCAGATAATGAGAGGTTGTGAGTTCGGATCCCGTTTGACTCACGAGACAAGTAGATTTTTTTCTAGTTTCATTACATATAAAAAGATTACTGTTTATGTATTTCTACAACGAATTCGTTAATCTGAATAAATGGGTTAATTCTACTGGGTCCTACACTAATTTTCCGGTTTAAACATCCGACAATGGACAGTCAATTACTGCTGAATAAAAACTAGTAAGTAAGTAACCTTGAACCTATTATATGAGTTTAGTGGTAAAAGCTTCAACGTGTAGGATTTGTTTATTTTCATGAGCTTACTTTAAACGCAACAATTTCTTGGAACATTTATTTTATTTTATTCATTATTCGTTAGTTAAATGTATACTAAGAAGTAGCTTGCAAAACAATCCAAGACACGGAAACCTAAAAAAACAACGTTTAATTACTACAAAAGCTTTTAACGGATACAGGAAAAGAGTTTATTTCCTTATTTTTATCAAATTATACTGATGTTTCAACTCCTTTTCAGGAGAGGACAGCCTAGTCATGCTGTGTGAAAAGGAGTAAAAATGTCAGGATTTAATAAATAAAAACATGTTACGTTATGGTATCGTCCACAAAATGACTGTCATATTACGAACACCATTCCCGAGTAAAAGTTTACACGATAATTAATAAAATACCTCTGTAGTCGAGTACCTCGCATACCGGTATCTCGCATACCGGTTAAAGCCACTTTAAAGTCCCGAGTTCAATCCCTACCAAGTAAATATAGAGGATGAACTTTTTTATATTGGCTCGAGGTATAGTGGTACAATAGTTATTTCTAAATTCCATAACACAAGTGTAAAGCTACTTTTTTGCGCATATTTTATTTTATATTTAATCCTGACGTTTTATTTTCCATCCAGCCATCCTGTGATCACGACTCCTGTAAAGGAGTCGAAACGTCAGGATTAAATATAAAATAAAATATGCGCAAAATCCGTAAAAAAGTGTTTTATTCTAATATCTGTGATATTGTCTAACATTAATTTTTATTAATATTCAAAATAAATATGTCCAACTATTATTTTCATATTTAATAAATATGAATTCATTCCATAATGAATTTCATCAAACAAACAAGATTCCCGAGTAGTTCACGATTAAATAAATAAATAATGAAAACAGTAGCCTTTTCAGTATCCATAAAAAGTATAATTCCAGTGATTAGACAAGGAAAATAGAAAACTTCATATACAAACCCTTAATAAACTCTTTTAAAAAACTATTACCGTCTTGCATGTACGATTCAACATACCAATAAAACCATATATAAAAATTCAATTGGAAGTTCCGCTCAACGGGGGTTAAATCTAGGAGCGCACGAGTTCACATATTTTATGCGGCAGTAAAGTAGGGTTACAACAGCTCCAACACTGCCCCATTTCACCCGTTACTATTCAAGGAGTTCGCAAAATTAACTATTTTGCATATTAAAGTCCGTTTATTTACACATGCATATTTCTATATCTATACGTTGTTTAGAAATTGTTTTAAATTTTGATAAAACCATTTTTACTTTTAATATAATTAATAGTAATTTTGTTTTTTTAAATAAAAAAAAACAGTAATAAATACTATAGGTTAATGGCCAGTACGTTTGGGAAAATATGTAATTGCTATACGTGGATTATGGTTATTTGGAAAAGTTTTAAATATTTTGTAATAATCAAAGGTAAAAATACGCTAATTTTTAGGGTTCCGTTCCTCGAAAGGAAAAAACGGAACCCTTATAGCATCACTTTGTTGTCCGTCCGTCCGTCCGTCTGTCAAGACCCTTTTTTCAGGAACACGTGGATGTATCAAGCTGAAATTTATATCAAATACTCAGATCTACTGTCCCTTGGAGCTGTGAAAAACTAAAACTTCTAAGCCAACGCAATCAAAAGATACAGCCGTTTATGCCGCAAAATTCCGCAAAATTTCGACACTCGCAAGGGAATCAAAACCTACAGGATACTTCCCGTGGACTCAGAATCTTGAAATTTGGTACGAAGTAATGTCTTATCGCACAGATAAAGGAAAAATTGCGAAAACCGTAAATTTTTAGTTACGTCATATAATAAAAATATTTTACGGAACCCTCGGTGGACGAGTCCGACTCGCACTTGGCCGGTTTTTTTCTTTAAAGATGATATTGTTATATGAAATATGGCACGACTAGGTGTTTATTAGGAACACCATATGGTTTGACAATAAAAACTTAGTGAACCTGCCCCTTATGAATGAACACGCCTAGCGTGTACCCGCCATGTGAGTTACGCGCGTAATTGAAAAAACTAAATAACTGTTTTAAAGCTAAACGAAGTTAATGCATTATGGTCCGGTGAACGGGTGTCTTAAAAGATATACGAATTTACTAATAACTAGCTGACCCAGCCACGCTTTGCTGTGGCACAGTAATTTTATTTTTCTAAAATAAAAGTTGCATAAGTTACTTCTCACTACATCAGCTACCTGCCAATAAAAGTCCCGTCAAAATAGGTCAAGCCATTTCAGAGATTAGCCGGAACAAACAGACAGACAGACAAAAATTGTAAAAAATGTTATTTTGGTGTACGTACCGTATATATTCACATGCATTTAGTAAAAAACGGTTATTTCAATATTACAAACAGACACTCCAATTTTATTTATATGTATAGATAAGCCACAACCTACTATTCGGCCAAAAAGTTTGTACCACACAAACGACTGTGGTCGGGACCTTTATACAACTTTCGAAATACAAAGGATCTCGAAATAATTGGTGAAATTTTCTTAACATTTTGTTGTGTGTCGATGTGTTTATTTAATCCATTACTATACTGTTACAAATACTAGTTAATAATTAGATTAAAATAAATATTTTTTAAATTATACCTACTAGTAAAGTACATCTATATTTGTACAAGCACAGGTTAGATGGAACATCCTTAAGTTACGTACATACGTCGTTCTAAGTTTTAACGACCATAACTTTCCACTAGGGCATACTATGCACTATTGGGTACATACTCTATGCGAAATGAAACAACATATATAAAAATCGTATTATTAAAAAAAATTGGTTGTCTGTAAAGTCGGCTTACGGATGACAATTTTACGTGATAACATCATAGGAAAACATTGATGAAAAATTATATATTTTTTTAAATTGAATTGAATTTTTATCACTGAATTAATTGTCTCTATTGCCGCAATTTTTGTTCTAATAAACAATGGAAACCACATTAACTTTTCACTTCACTTTATGAACAGTTGACAAAACAGTTCACGTGTAGGTGGTGTGCTGCCGTTGTCTCTTCCGCTCAGACGTATTGATGGAGCGGAAGAGCGATAGATGCGTCACAAGCCGAACGCTTAGGCTGATCGTACTTCTCTATCGCTTGTTCCGCGCTCTCGCTTGCACGCTGATGTTCAGACCTCAGAACAATAACTAAAGCTATAGAAGGAGCGCTAAAATAAAAACTGTATAACAGCTCTCGTATTCACTTAAAGTAATCTAACATACATGGGTAAGAGCGAAATAGACAACAATTGTAAGGTTTTATTTTCACGTCATTGTCACAAACTCTCAAAGTACAAATGTCAAATGGTTGTAATTTGGTTGTATATTATACTACTAAATTAAAAGTACGTTTTTGATGAACGTGGTTTCTGAAGTAAGACCAAATTCAATGCGGTCGTATTACAGTGGCCGAACAGCTTTGTGAGCGGCTAGCGTGAAATTATATTATTTTACAAGGAAGTTCGTGATAAAATAACAGGAAAGTGTGCATATAGACGCTTCAGACATCTTAGAGTCCGCGTCCAGGATGGCTTGTGTTGTTCCAGACTGCAAGTCTCATATATCACGAAAAGAAAATATGAGGATGAGGTGTTATCATTTCATCGGTGAGTTTGGTTTCTAAATTCTCATATTTTGACAATATAACAACGGTATATTCAGAAAATTGTAGTAAATTAATATTACAAATAGATTGCTCCATGAGTTTTGGTTTAAATTGTCTTATTTTCATGCCTTCTGTTTTGTATATGATAGTATGATAGTGATGTGTCCTTTGTTATCGATGTCAACATTTTTGGTTTTTACTTTTTGCTTTAGTTTTCCCAAAGATGAACCTATTAGAACTGAATGGATACGCCGTATATCAAGGAGCAATTGGACACCGAAAGCGCACAGTCACATTTGTTCGAAACATTTTAGACTACATTCATTTGAGCCACATGAAAACATTTGATTTCGGCGGCTGAAAGCAAATGCTATACCCACATTACATTTACAGAACATGCAATTACTCCTTTTTTATTCCAAACATTATCTTAGTCGTGCTTTGTCATATAATTATTTCGATCCTACCGATAAATATTCAGATTTTCAATTAACATTTTGGCAGCGTGTATCCCAAATAATAATGATAGCTTATTTACAATAATATTTTTGTGTTTCAGAAACCACTATCGCATTAAGAAGGAATTATGAACCACGCAAGTAAACGCCCCAAATCTATGACCACAGTTGAAACAAATACTGATTCCGATATCTCTGAACTGATATCTAATTTACAGAAAATTATAGCAGATTATAAAAAACCAAATTGGAATATTAAAAAAAGAGTTAGAAAGGATTAAAAAGACCAGCAAGTGACGTCTTCGCAAAATAAACACTAACAAAGAGAACATTAAGGAGCAACGCGAAGAAATCTCAACTCTATAACATATTGATAGAAAAATTGAAACAAGAATATGTTCAAGCCGAATACCTAGCACTTTTAGAGTGTGTAAACAAAAATGACAATAATTCGCGGCGAGAACTGAACTCAATTCCGGAAACAGCGTTTAAAAAATGTTTTGATGATTGGATTAAGTTAGCGTAAGTGTATCGTTTCTGAAGGAGCATACTTTGAAGGTGATAAAATAAATTTGGATGAATAACAAACATTGTTTATATTATTGATCTTTTCCCGGTACTTTCTTGACAGAGTAGTATATAAAAATATAAAAATAATAAGTAAATATGTAGTAATATAATAGTTGGTTAATTTAATTTAAATAGTCGATTAATTTTCTCTTTTTTAATCTATACCTATAAAAAATAAAATGTTGAATGCAGTGTTCACTAATGTACTGCTAGAGGTCTAACTTAAAATAGAAACATGTAGCCTAATATGATATACCTATTCAAAGTGCAATTTTTTAACTGTACCTACCTGGTTTCTCTAGATACTGAAGACTGCAAATCTAATAAATAAATTGGTTCGGGTCCAAAATTGTACTCATGAATACTGCATTATAAAATGTTCATATTGCAGATTCTACACGTTTATTATGACACATTACCGTCCGTTCTAGTGTCATAGACATACCAACAGCATATTTTTTTTACGTTTTTAATTTTATTTTTATCGATAGTAATATCGATGCCGTTACATCATTGACGTAAGGGAAACTAGTGACTACCTTATAAATTACGAAACAAAATTTGTATACTTATTTCTTTCTTACACATTTACAACTGTATAAGTTAAAATAGTACGAACTAACGTATTGTGTTGTTATTTTAGCACTCCTTCTATAGCTTTAGTTATTGTTCTGAGGTTCAGACAATGACAGAACGGGACAATGAGTTTTGTTTTTTCGTGCGTGCAGCCGGCCTTCATCGATTTATAAGACGTTATCACGTCAATAATTGACATAATCTGATTTCTTTGTGCTAGTATGATAATTGTTCATGTATGTTAAAGCACTCATATGTATTTAATTATTGTAATATTAATCATTAGTATTAACTGAAATGGGATTTTTGGCATGTAGATGTTATGGGTAGTTGCAATTTGTCGAGTGTCTGTAATCCAGTAGTCCGTTTGTGTCAAAAAACAACACAAAAAAGTGCTGTATTGCGATCAGATACTGTGAGCATCGTGTGTCTAAACAGTTTCAAGTGAATAGTGAGTTCACAGATAGTGGCACCGGTATCGAGTGTAATAAAAGACTACGGAGGGTACATTGTTACGTCTGCCCACAACATCCACCCGCAAAAACTTCTATCGTGAGGATAGTACATGAAACTGCACCAAAATATCGAAGACTTAAACAAAAACAGTAATAATCCCGTTTTAATTAATACTCTTGTAAGTAAGACCATGAAAATTTAATACAAAATGATAATTATTTATTCTAAACGTTTTTCCATACTGTGGTGTCCTCGATTACTGTCAGGGTATCCATTAAATGAAAGAAGTCAGTAGTTTCACCAAGCAGCACACGCACGTCCGCACCGGCCGACGGTCGAGCGAGCAATGCCCCTCTACCGCTGTAGGCCGTGCGTACGGGCGTGTGTCGCTTGCACTTTATTAATACGTCACACCTCTTCCTTTTCAACTGATTCGAATAATTTGAGACAATGAAAAATAATTAAAATACATTTATGTAATTAATATTCCTAAATAGTATATCTTGAATTGTTATTTAACTAAGAAGTATTTTTTTTTAAATTATGTTTTATTACTTGCAGCAAAATACTCTAATCTTACGTGTCCTCTATTTTTCCTCTTATTTTAGGTGTATCAGTTTTTTTTACATTTAGTTTTCGTCGAATCATCAGCTTACAATATTGTTTAATTACAAGCTATATAACTTTAAAAGCTAACAAAGGATTCACGCGGAAAAATTGGTCTAGGTATTACTAAAGTGAGCTCACTCAGTGTGTGAACCCACGAACCCCTATTGTAGTATCTGAATGCCAACTACCCTATTAAGATAAATGATTGTGAATGATAAAATGTCGTTTTATTCGGTTATCTCCTAATTAGGGAGTCACAAATTAATAAAACAATATATATAATTATATATTTATAGCATCATGTAGTGCATATGCAGGAGATGACAATTTTGTTTTATTTAAGTTTCTCTCTAAGTTATCTTCAATTAACCAATTAAGGGTTTGATTCAATATATTGTTACGTCATCAACGAACAAAATACACGGTTCTTTCATAACCTTCGGCAGGTCTATTATGTAAACTAAAAACAAGAGAGTCTTAGGCACTCCCTTGTGATGTTAAGGCATTATTATTTTTAATATCAAATCGAACTCTATAAACTTTTCTACTCATATGATTATAATATTCGATTTGAACATATTGCTGTCTATCTTTTAAATAAGAGATAAACCATTTGTGAGCTTTATTAATATTTATGTTGCACACGGTCATACGCCTTGTACATACATATGTAGCAATATTCGAATAGCATATTTTTAATGTCCAATTACTTATTATCTTTTGAATGTATTTGAGAAAAGCTAATAAAGTTGACTGACTGTAATTATTTAGGTCACTCTTTTGGTTATTCTCATGTAATGGTAATCACTGTTGTTTTTTAATGAGTCAGGATAAACTTCTACTTGCAAAGATTGATTGACAGTGAAAGAGAAGGTAAGTTCGACCGCACATTCACAATCAAATGTGAGCGTAGTTCATCAAAACCGTCACTTCTATATTTTTATTTAGTTATTAAATTCTCACTACGATTACATTGTACACTACTGAGTCTACTACCAGTTCGGAAATTGGGAGGCCCTTCCGAGAAGAACTGGCGGAAGAAACTCGGGCAGGGGGACCGACCTCCATCTTACTGTTATTATTTGCAAAGAGAGCTAACTACATCATCAGGTCTTGCAACGTGTGTTTTTGTAGGTATTAATTTATTAATTATTGGATCCCAAGCAGGTGGAACGCTCCTACCATCGTCTCTATTGAAATTTGGATGTTTCCTGATTTCAAAGCCTCGCGTAGTGTCCGAGGAACAAGTCTTTGTTCTCTAGCGAGAATTTAAGGTGTATCGATACGAATGTAGTAGTTTGGCCCCTCAAAAGCATGCTCACACTCACACACTGCAGACCTAATATCGCGCCTATGTTTTATGTCAGCTACGTGTTCTATAATGCGCGTCCCTATACTTCTCTTTGGTTGTCCGAAGTATGGGAGAACACAGTCACAATCGATTTTGTAGACACCTGCTGCCTGGAGGGGTATATTGCATTTGACCGGTCGTAAGAATTGGTTAATTTTCCTGGCTGGTTTAAAGTAAGTATTAATGTAAACCCGCTTCAGAATGTTCCCAATCTTGTCAGTGACCCCCTTCATGTAGGGACGGACAGCAGGTTGACGTTCTACTGTGGCTGGTTGGTGCGGCTTCTGTGTCGTAGTTTTGGTACTCGCAACTTTTTATCTTGTAGTACTCGCTTGTCATGCTGAAGCTCAGTAGTCAGATATTGTTAGGCACAGATGTCGCGAGTTCTCTGAAACAAAGATTTCCCAACGGTAGCCAACTGTATAGGATTGTGGTGAGAGTCACCATTTAAATATCTATCTGTATGAGTTGCCTTTCTATACACTGTATGACTAAGGGTTTGATTTAGATTGCTGCTGATTTAAACATTTAAGAAGGCTATTTTATTGTCTATCATTAATTCCATAGTGACATAATGCAATCTTGTACAGGTAAGCTTGTGAATAGAGATTGAACATCGAAGTTAACCATAGTTTCATCATTAGTGAGATGTAGATCTCACTAACAAAATGGTAAGGTATGGTGCCTTACTTTGTTTCGATAACAGAAACTCGTCAAGCTTATTGCTTACTATTTTATAAACATCAAAAGTAGTTGTTACTCATTATCATCCCATAAAGAGAAGAGTAGCTCTTTTCTTGACTGTTGTATCTACCCCCGTTGTCAAAAGATATATTCCCAGGGTCGTCATCCATTTGTCCCAGCGTAACCCCAGTGACATCGAATTGTCATCGCATTGCAATGGCTCTACGATGGCAGGCTGAACATTTTAGGTGACCCAGAACAATGTCTGTACGCCTTTATTTTGCGCCCTTGGCGCCATTGAATATGGTGTGTCACATTTATACCTATGCATTATAACAAATTTAACGGTAACACGCCCAAGTTTCTTTTTAACATGTTATCAGCAGTCTGTACTTGTAACTTGACTTCTATGCATACTGGTATTCTATTATTTATTGTTTGGTTTTGTGTTTCACAACAAGATACCTATTTTACTATAATAAATGTCATCTCACATCAATAACTCTTTTTTTCTACCTTCTTGTACCTACTTCTTATAAATTCCAAAATTTGTATAGTGTATAAATACACCTTGTATGTAATTTTTTTAATACATTAACATATTTTTGATATATTAATAATATTTGGTAAAAGTTGCCTTTAGTTTATATGTGTTTTCCTACTGGAAATTATTTTATTAATAATAATAATGTCTGATGCTAATAACTAAAATGTATTGGTATTTTTATTGATTTATTTTCTCTTATAGACTTGTGTAACTCAGTTATATCCTGGAGCTTTATGCCACTCCGGATATATATCTAATCATTCCATTCAAAATTCTTAGCATATCCAATATATCCAATCCAATCACATGGGTCAATTTCAAATCATTTGGTCAAATACCGACTGGCTAAGTACATAACAGATATCGACAGCGAAAGCGTCGAACGAAAGACTTAGAGCGCCGAAAACGCTTTTTGTGTTTTCTGTGTTTTCCGATGAACGGTATAATTCTTAAAAACGCAATACTGCTGATGCTGCGTTCGCTCTGACTGAGGTGGCAAGTGTCATTATAAGCGAAAGAAGCGCAGCATAAAGTTTTGTTTCTATAAAACGGTAGCAAATTTGAAGCGCTTCATGTGCTCTTATTTTGCGAAATCTTATTAGTCCGGATTTAATAAACAGATGCGGATATTGTTAAATATATATAATAACACATTATTTGGATATATGGTATGATTTGGTATGGTTTCAAAGAAATAAACTACTAGTCCGGATATATTTGGTGGATATGGATAATCACTGGATCTATATCTTTTTAGGAAGAATATAGGATAACTCCGATCTATTTCCGGAGTCACCTAACACATGTCCAGTCCCTTACCCCGTACGGTTAAGAGTGTATTCAGAAATAAATTAACCAGCGAATATTCATTTTATACCACTTCCAAATTACATACTTTGCCTATAACATTAAATCATCTAGATTGACTGTAATTCGATAACTTTTAACTAGTATACAATATTTTTTTACATATATGACGGCGAGGGCTCACGCCCGTCATCAGAATGCTCTATATTATCCAAAAAGAGTTGCAGCGATCTTTAAAATAATAACGTGTATGGATGTAGGATAGACTTCTTTATTATTTAAAACCACTTGCAGTCTAAAATCGCAAATGATGCACGAGATTTCAATGGATAAAAAACGTGGTGATCCCCGAGACGGCGTGACAACCTCCCTGCGTGGTGGTCCAACGAAAAGTATAAGCTATGAAGTAAAAGTTATACCCTTATAGCGTGCAAACGGTCACTATAAACTAACCGTTTTACGCTTATTGTATTCTAACTAAACGTTTACACTTATAGCACGCTGACAGTCTGTGCTTCTCAAGTCATCTTAGAAACGTTTAGTGTTGCCAACTTGCAACGCCTCTTTAAGGTCACGCCATGTAGGATTTCACCCAGGTACTAACCTGACGTTTTCCATTTGATAAAATCGTACCTTGTACACAAATCCTTACTGACAAAAATTATTTTAGGCGTAACCTCTAGAGTTTAATTTAATCTAATTGAAATAATCGAATGCTTCAACATATATAATATTACTAACCTAACCTATTATCAAATGAATATCAAGTTCAGAAATAATATTACGTATAATTCCGAAAATATTATTTGTTTATTTCAGTCATAAGTGTAAAATACTAATGTCTTTTAATATCACTATAAAAGACGAGATAGTTATCGTAGGTAATTATGTTTGAATGTCTTTACAACGATTTAATTCTAAATCGATGCCCCTTAGCAAAGTCACACCTTGTGCACCTTGTTACCATTGTTGCACTTTGGCAAAATCACACCTTTGTGCACCTTGTTACCATTGTTGCACCTTGGCAAAATCACACCTTTGTGCACCTTGGCACTATTGTTGCACCTTGGCAATATATTCTTGTACCCCTTGGTACATGTCTTTTCAAATTAATGTATTGTAGTATATCCACTTGTCTGTATAACCTTTATATAAGTTTTGACGTAATAACCATTGAAATTCAAATCGTTGTTTCAGGAATATAAGAAACTACTTAAAATCTATTTTTTTGTATCATAGTATGTTTTATTTAACCCGTGTAATGCAATGTAATATTTAACCCGTACAGGGTTACTATTAACTGAATTAAAATCTCGATCGATTTAAATCGTAAGTAAGATTAGGTTTGGTGTGGGTAGGTAGCACAAGCCAGAATTATTAAAAGCAAGAACAAGACATTCATTACTAGAATAACATGGCAGAAATAACCGTGAAGGTAATAATAATCTCAACACATACATTATTCAATCGAGTGCTTATTACAAGGTTATAAAGATTTTCTTTATAGCAAAATAGGATGACTTCATATATTTTCTTTTCTTAAAATAAAATAGTTATCAATAACTACACAAGTTCTTTAGAATTGCAATTAACACTGCCGTTATTCAAGTTGATATTTACATTGCTATAATCAATGATTTTTCAACTCTTCTTAGAATCAAGTGGATAAACCATTTAACATTTTTTTTTTCTCAATACTATGAGACTGCCTTTTTTGCAGATGGGTTCGTTATCTCCCTCCTTTAATTTGATTTTCACGAGTTAATTTTTCTATATACCACTTACTTGAAGGCTCGTCGCCACGTGTGGTGTCCTCGATTACTGTCAGGGTATCCATTAAATGAAAGAAGTCAGTAGTTTCACCAAGCAGCACACGCACGTCCGCACCGGCCGACGGTCGAGCGAGCAATGCCCCTCTACCGCTGTAGGCCGTGCGTACGGGCGTGTGTCGCTTGCACTTTATTAATACGTCACACATACCTAAAAATAGTAATCAATTTTCCAGATCGTATAAAATAAAACCTTCGTCGTAACTCAGAGAATACAAATGAACGGTTTTTTTTACCTATATGAGTATATAATGTTAAACTACTAATTTTTTACTCCTTGGGTAAGAATAATAAATTATTATTAACCCTCTGCAACTGACATTACGTCTGACAGACACCACAAAATCTATGAACTGTTGCTACTCCGCCATTTCGCGGCATATCGTTGTATTCCGCTCAGTACCTTCCTGAGAGAGTGCCCCTCGCCCACCAATGCGGCGACAGCAGCCGAGACGTACACACCTTTGGAGCTATCGCTGTGAGGTGTCTGCAGGACATAAGGTCAGTAATAAGTGATATAATCTGGTAGACGTGCCGTCAGTAATATAATTATAATCCCATACTGTCTCACAGACTTCACGTCAGTAAATTAATTATATTCATAGTGTAGTTTAGACGTCACCTCAGCAAAATATTTTTGAATAATAATGGTTTGTAGCTTACTATACCGTTACATCTTGCAGATTAGTACGACATGGAACAAGAAACACTTTCAAGAAAAAGAAAAGCCTCTGGACCATTAGGTCATATTTATAATGTTGAACAAATTCAACAGTGGTTAGAAGAGGATGTAGAGCATGATTTTAGTGATGTCGATGACGAAGTATCAGATCAAAATTTTGTCTTTGAAGAGGAAATACATGAAGATAGTGAAATGTCTGCAAGTGAAGAAGAAGATGACAGATTAAATAAGGAGTTGGGGGATTCGGAACTCAGGGCTTCAAATGAAAGAAGAGAGGAGACAAAAGAAAAGCCAATTTCAAGTCGAGATTGTTGTCGTGGCAAAAATGGTTTCGTCTGGTCTAAAACAGAGTTCTCAAGAACGTCTCGGACACCAGTACGTAACATTGTGTCTTTGCCACTACAGCAAAAATAAACTTTAACGTGTAACTTTAAGACCGATTTTCTAAAAAGTTACTCTAACGATTTTTTTTATTTTTTGAATTGCATTTACTTAAAGCTAGAAGAAGGCAAATTTTGGTTCATTTCGATGATTTCATTTTGTTTGATTTTTAAAATATTTTTTTTCAAGATGGTTGTAATAAATGTTCCTAATTGTTAGATTATTAAGAAATACATAACAGTTTGATATTAAATATGTTTTTAATGATGATTTTACTTTTATTTATACGATATACTATAGATAATAATACCTACAATACAAAAGTTAACTTTTATTATACACAGTTTTAAAATTACATGTTTTAAATACACGTCTCTCAGACTACTCCTCAGTAGAATAGAAAAAAAAATTCACCTCAGTGGCAGAGGGTTAAGTCTTGGTAGTAATTGGAAGACGAGAAGAATTGAATGAGTGATGGGGTTGTGATTGTAAAGGCTAAGTTAACTTTTTTTAGGCCGCTCATGTAATAAGTGACGAAAACATTTAACCTTAGGTTCCAACTGCATAATAACGACAGCATAGTCGTGACCAATCTTTACTGAGCAGTAATAGCGGTTACGGTGCAATCTCCAAAAAGAATTAATTAAGCGTTTTCAACTGTAAATACGGCTAAATGTTCGTTCAATTGAAATAAATTTCATATATTCACTTATACAGAGTAAATCAGGCTTATGTTCCCATATTTTACGAGGCAGTAAAGCCGAGTTGAGACTGGTTGAAAAGGCGTGCTTGCCCCATCCCGCCCGCCACAATTCTACGAGTTGGCACAATTAGCTAGTTCCTTTGCATAAAACACACCCGCCTGTTTGGGGAACAGGCTATAAGATAAAGCGAATAGAGTAATAAAATAAATAAATGGTATGTATCAGATTGACATTTGTTCCCAATTTCCATATTAAAAAGAAAACAAAGTTAAAATCACTTATCTAATTGTAAAGTATATAAGAAATCTATTAGCCTCAGGTATACGGTGTGACCCAAACAAATAGGGTCTCGCTATACGGGCGATTACTCTTCCGATCGAGCCAGCGAGACCTTGATAGATCCGTCGAATTTGTTTCAACCGTTTTCTCTCTTAACATCAACGCCATCTATACATGTTAATGTTTTTTAGAATATAAAATCTAGTAGTTAAGAAATAATAAAAATATATCAGTGTTTTTTCTTCACAATAGTGCAAATTAGTTTGATCGAGTCTTTCGTCATAAATTCCCTAAGACAACAAAAAGGGCAGCCGAATGTCGGTCTCTTGCTGCTATCTCCAACCACTTTACCAATTGATATGCTTAGGACTAAACCTCCCTATTTTAGGGGGAGACTTACGTCCAGCATTGGATATCTTGGGGTTGAGATGATGATGCTAATGATAATAATGACGATCAATAACTGAATGTTTGAGATTGTAGGTAATTTAAGTTGTAAATATACTTTGGCAGCTACGCAGGAATAAGAAAAATACGAACACTTATGAATCCTGTGAGAAATTTGATTGTACAAAGATTAACGTATGACAAACTGAACGGCACGCTCATGTAAAAGTAAGTTTTACATCTGATGGCAATTAGAACCAAAAAGTCATGTCGCAAGCACCTTCTTGTTTCATAAATCCCGTTTAAGTTACCCATTTTGCCCTGAGTATTTGTGTCCATGAGAATATCTTGTACTTTAGTGGGGTCGTTTAATATATTAGTCATAATAGTTTGGACTTATAAAAGGTCAAAGATGGCAATGACTACGTGAATTAGTTAAGTCACAGTTACTAAGACTGTGTTGTTGATAGTACCTGATAAATAAGCGCTTGTTATACGTCATATTTTAAACATCGTTCGGTTCTTTTCAATTTCAATCGGTTGGTTTTAAATTTAAATAAATTGAGCACCAAAAAGTACTTTAAGATTTAAAATCATCATTAGTGAGTATTGGTGAAAATCAATCTTAGTATATTCTTGGGACTTATTATTCAATAAATTATTATAATAGAAAAATACTAGAAAAAATCGACTCGGGTCACAAGTGAATCTCAGGCGGGACCACTTGTGACCCGAGTCGATTTTTTCTAGTATTTTTCTATTATAATAATTTATCTTATAAGATCGCGTTGAAAATGCATAAAATATATAAAAATTATAAAACTTATTATTTAGTTAAATGCAACTGTAGCATAATTTTTTAGTTGCAAGTTATCTGATTTGCCATTGTTTGATAAAAACCCATAAAAAAGAAATTTTCGTTTGAAATACAAAAACCTCGGCATTCAATTTAATTTATGTGCAGAAACAGCATGGAATATGCTAATCGAATATGTTAATTCAATTTAAAACCTCTTTAAATAGGATAATTTAAAGTTAACTTGCACCAAGCTAACTCGCACGATTCAGTGTGATAGTACCTTAGCAGTCACGCGATCTTGTATGTTAGAAAAGAGCTATCTTCATACAAGAGGAGTAGGAAATGAAATCTTAACACCGAGTTTTGTGTTACGGAGCATTAATTAAGAAGTTTTCGCAATTCCATTTAAGATTATGAACTTTGTACAATTCTTTGACGTGTGAGTTCATCAGTTAAGTAGTTTGCAAATTAAATTATTTCTTGGCTGTTTGTTAAATAAAGTTCTTACTTCCTATCAGTGAATATATAAATGTTTTAATATGTTATGGCACTAAACTTGGGTGTCCAAAGAAACGAAGATTGACAATATCGTCATATCGCGCTGCAGAACCAAATAACCTAAAGTCAGGAGAATAATGAAACGCAAAACTGGACACAGGATCCTAAGCTAGTCAAGTTTCTCTCATCTGAATCAAAAGACTATAACATTCGCAGTTCTTTCTCTTTACTATAATCTCCACGTTTGGCAGGCGGGTTGGAGCTTGCAATAAAATACCATTGTTCTGAAAACGCTTCCTAGTTTTTGTTTCTCTCTAGTATAACAATAGGGAGGTGTATGATGATTACCTTCAATATCATTAGTGGCATTTTACGACTCCGATGACCAATGAAGAATTTATTAACCATGATGAAACATAACAGATGCTGTCAGTTACTTTTCAAGTCTCTGCTGTAGGGTGAATTTTAACCTTTTTGATACATTTCTTTTGGTCATAATAACTAACCAGAACTGAAACGAATGGAGATATTTGAAAAAAAAGGTCACCGATGTAATAAAATGAAAAGAATCTCGAACAGGAATCACGCGTGTGGTTCTACAAAGTTCTATCGACAAACGAATTTATTTGTGCTCGTAATTGGCGCGACGGACGAGGTAACTGATGCAGATTCGCTGTATAGTATGGTTCAGCGAACCCGTTATTCATGTGAATTAAATTATTCGTTACGAATGTGGATGCAGTAAATGGAACACCGAAATACTCAATGTAACATTACATAAAAGTAATCGTAAAGTTTTCCTGGAATGAACTAGTTATTACAAACTATCTAAAGAATTGCTACCATCGATTGAATCAATAACATTACTTATTGGTTGGTACTGCTGGAAAGAGGTTTCCCCCGAAATTGGGTGCTTTTGCCATAATCCCCACGAAGGACAGTAGGGTTGGAAGTCGCAGTAAAGACCGTATTCTGAAAACGCGGCTGCCCATTTTGTCATGAACTAGAGGTGTCTAGATTCCAGATTACCTTCAGTATCATAAGTCCCCTTTTTCGACACCCTTATTAGTGTTAGGGTTTGATGCTATTCCCATTTGCCGTAAATCACATAGCAATACTATTCGTTTTAATTATAGAGTAAATCAATACTTATAATACTGTAATTTTAAGCCTTCTTTCTTTTAATAACCCATTTAGGAAACTGTCTTGTATCGTATTTTCTTATGATCAGTTTATTAAGGACACCGAAGCGTATGAGATACGGCATAGATAAAGATGAACAGATCATATTACACGTAAGCCTAATGCAAATTTGTACTGGTGAAAACGGCTACTGTGAGGGACTGAAGGCTTGTTGTCTGAAGTTTCGGGTTACTACGCCCGTCCTAGAATTAGTCTAGCGTTATTGATTCCGTTAAATAGTAGATTAAGAGTACTTAAAAATACCGTTCTTTGATAAAATCATACTTACGACTCTAACAATGTTGTTGAGAACTAAAGTCTCCTTTGTCTATTATTTTTGTATTTATATTATTTCTTAATTCCTCGTTCTTTGCTGTCAATCGTTGTCATGAGAATTGTCATTGTGAAACATGTAAAATTTATTAAATATTTTTAATGACTTAAGTGAGAGTCTTTTTTAATTGGAAGAGTTGAGCTATTCCCAACAAATGTCTTATATATTCATAGGCAAATTCAGGAGGAGGAGGGTTCAGAGGAAATCATCAGCTAACTTCTTATAGTGGAAAAAAATAGAGAAAGTGTAGGCCCAAACCCACAACGCAGACACAATAATGGTTGCACTATATAAAAGAAAACCAGAAATTTGATTGAATTTAATATGCCACCCGAAGTATGGAAGTTGGCCTTCCGTCCTTGACCGCTGACCCGGCCTTCGGCGAAAGTTGCTGAATCTCTGCAATTAGCTATTCGACATCGAGGTATAATTTCACGTTAAATGCTATTGAAACATATTTCAAAACATTTGTTCTGGTGTATTTGTTTATTTTCATGGTCCACAAAAGTTTTCCTTGAATATAATTAAATTATTTCACATCACTTGTTTTTTTCTAAGTATCAATGAAAACGCTAATAAATAATCAGGGAAAAACGTTTATACGTTTTCATATCAAATGCTTTTGTTAGTGAAATATGATTTTGATTTCCCTTCGTGGAATATTCGAAGAGAACCAAATTTGTGTAAATAAGCCTTGTATTACCTTGACAATATGTACTTAGTATGAGACTCATTCGATACTTTAGACAAGTTGAGTGTTTTGCTTTGCTAAACTGTTTACTTTTATTACTTCCAATAAAAAAGCAATAAGTGTAACATGTACTTATCGTGCTTTAGATTAAGACATTGTATGCCTGTTAACTAAATTTCGGTTGGTAGTTTGGTTCAGTTTTTTATATTTTATATGTTGCTTTATGTCATCTATTTTCAGCTTTTCACTTTTTTTGTATTTGTGTATTATTTTCTTTTCTCTAGTTTTATAATTATTTTGGTATACAGTCTACTAAATATTCATTATTTTTTTCTTTCTTTTAATGTTTATTATTTATTAATTACATTAGTTTAGAAAATATTATGATTCCAAGATGGATAGTAAAGAATGCATTACTTTTAAGTCTTATTATATTTTTAAGTAACACTCTTATTGGAATTGAATTTTGACATGCAGAATTCGAACCCAATATGATTTCTCAGACAAGATAACAATCCGAAATTTTATAACCCGTAAAACCGTCGATACGGATAGTATAATAAAACATGACCCTGCTGGATTTTACAACCTTTTGCGGTATCTAATTTTGTTCGTACATTCAGCTATCGTGGTGGTTACAGACAAGTTGTCATTATTTTACAATACTTTAGTATGTGAACGAAGACGTGTTGAAATTTTTCTATGACTACTTCTGGTATATTAGAATGGTAGCCTTAACTACTTGCAATTTAGCGAACGAAAGTCTTCACATTTGACCCGACCAGAACTCATACAGAGATCTCGGAGTAGCGCTACTACGAACATCAGTACACGAGTCACTTGAACATAGAGTTTGTCACTAAAAATACAAAATATTATTACAAAAACTGTTTGTGGGGGAACAATCAAAATGAATTAATGATGTTTGACATTGGGGTCAAACCCACCCACTTACTATTCGTTATATCTGTTAGACTCTAATTTTTAACGCTAAATTCTATGCTTAATAAGGTGAACTGCTATTTTTAAAAGTGACACTTTAAATTAAAAAATGTTTACTTTATTGTGAATACAATAAAACTTATTTTCAACAACAAGTTTAAACATATTTTCTAGTCTCACATTATGTAGCAAATTAATTCTTCGGAAGCAAACTGAATATATCTCAAGATCTTTTTTGAAAAGAAAAGAACGCCTATTTTCACAACATCTAATTTTGATTTTTAGAAAATCCTCAAAATACTGACTTTTTAACACGCTTTTGTTAACTTCACTTGTATGTTTTACCCACTTCAAAACGTCAGATTAATTTGAAAATTTGAACACTTATCAGAGACCGATGACAATATTCTAACATAAAGAAAATACTTCATCGGAGAAATTTTGAAAAATTATAAAAAAAGACATGAATTATGAAAAAATGATTTTATAATAGATCAAACTAAAAAATTAAAAATAAATTACAATTAAAAAAAATTGGTTGCCTGTAAAGTCGGTATACGGGCGAAAGTTTTACGTGACAACGACTTTGAGTGGTAAAATAATTTAAATGTGAATATTCATTCGTATAGTAGGAAGAAGGATGAAATAATAGTAACAATTTAAAACATTTATTTATACAAAGAATTATATTTAAAACATTAATTTATAGGCACGCGTCCCTTCCACTTTTTATGTCTGTCTCTCTCGCTCTTAGGCGGGCTAACCATGCCCGAGTGGAAGGGACGCGTGCCTCTCACTCGCTCTCATTGTGAGCGCATAACGTGAGCGGAGCGTAACGCAGTTTCTTGAA
This sequence comes from Calamotropha paludella, assembly GCA_927399485.1. Taxonomy (NCBI): domain Eukaryota; kingdom Metazoa; phylum Arthropoda; class Insecta; order Lepidoptera; family Crambidae; genus Calamotropha; species Calamotropha paludella. The sequence goes on along the minus strand of OV656808.1, from coordinate 6,240,666 downwards.
GTGTCACCCGGCAAACCAATTTATAAGACGTTGTCACGTCAAAACCCTTAACCAACTATGCGCTGCCATTGATGAATCTGCATAAGTTTCGTAACGGCAGAAGTATTCTTCGCAACAGAATCTTTACTCTTGTTGTGGTTTTTAACCAGTCAGGTATAAAAGGTATAACTTAATAAATAAATTTCACTTTATTGCACCCAGCAGGACGTTACATATAAAACAGAGAAAGGACAACGTAAACAAAAGGTGGCCTTATTGCTCAACAGCAATGTCTTTCAGTTAAACTTGGGTGAAGAGAAAATGATAAAGGAGTGGGTGCAATATGAGAAGGAAAATACACATTAAAATAATGAAGATAAACATAAATACGGAGTCTTATATAGCACACAGGAAATAGCTTTATCTTGATCGCTATAGTATCTTTTACTAAAGAGTACATTAATTACAATTTATGAATTACTAACTAAATATACTACTAGTAAAGTGACAACTGTATTGAATATCTATTTTGAAATAAATTATTTACTAAGTATGTCAAAAAGTTATCTCATTTCAAAAATAGTAAAGTGATTTTGATAGTGCCATGCATTGTAAAAAGTATTTGATCTTTTACTTTTACTTAAGACGAGGTGATGTTATTGAGTTGTATATTAAAATTTTGCTTTCTGTCTGTTGACATTGCTAACATGCAGTTTCATAATAATATATTTTAATTATGACTATCCTATTCACTTAAGTTTAAATGCATAAGATGCAAATGCAAAAACACGAATGTGAAAATGAAAGATGACTGCAGATTTGGGTTTGCCGCAAATTTACGTGACATCTTCTCGAAATTCGTGAGCGAAAGCACTTAGAGAGTTTACATATCTGGCGTATTTCCTGTGTATGTAAGCGTACTTCGATGTTCGTATGTTACGCGTGTATATGTGCGTTTCATTACTACCGAGTTCATGTTTAGGCGGGACGGGTCGATTATGAGTTGAGTGATGGAAACGGATACGAGGTCACAAGCACTATGTGGTTGTATGAGGCATGAGTAGTCAAGCGCGCGTGTTAAAATGAACGGTGCACGTGGAAAAATAGTAAAAATAGAAGTCGTCGCAGAAAAGAAATAAATCGAAAGGGGAGCTAGTTTTTACATAACAACGGCCAGCGGATTTATTTTTGTTTTGATTAATTTTTTTGCATTCACAATGCAATATTTGTATAAGGTATAAAATACGTGTGTAAAAAACAACTACGCCTCTGAGTCCTCAGGTGGGATTCGAACCCACGACCTTTCTCTATCCGGGTGAGTGCTCTGACCGCTGAGATACCGAGACGCTGGCAAACGTGTCGAAATTTACATACGTATTTCAACTTCTACTATGAGCTAGTATCGTTTCACCAATGTTGAACGCTAACTACTTTCAACATCGAAAGTAATATTTTACAAATAATGTATTAGTTTTTATTTTATATTTGTGACATTACGTTTACGTTTGGACTCCATTAATTTAATTTGGTTGTTAATAACCTTACCATTAAAATATTGAAATGTACAGGTATGTATGACGAACATTACCTCATACTGTGACATGTATAAATATTTTTTTATATTACAGACTAAATACGTTGTGAATCCGGTCAAAGGCGCGGAAGTGTAAGAATCAAATATTAACCTTAGAAATAATAATTATCTTATAGCAGGCTATTGCAATTAAGCCATCCATTAAATTAAGCTATCATATGTATAATCAAAAAAGATATTATCTCCAAAAACAAAATCATTTTACACTCCATCGGAAGCTTTTCGTTGGCAATCCGTATCAGTCTTGTGTGACAATGGTTAATTCTCCCCACGGAGTCTTTTTCTGTAAGGAAAGCCTCGGCTACAGATTAATGCGCTGATGATGATGATTATCATTTTTTATTTGCACTAATCTGCACAGGTAAGAGGGAGATAGTAGTCAGTTATCTTAAACTGACGTTATTTTAATTGACTTAAAAAAAAGGTTTTTCATTCAGCTGTATTTTTAGATTATTGTCTATGGTTATACGGTTGGTGTGTATTAACCCTGCGTTTTGCCGCTCGTCTGTACCGCTTTCTCAGGATACTCTCGTTCGGTGAAATATTTTGGGCGGAGCGGGTGTGAATGGTGTAGGGCTCGTAAAATGTTCCGAACGATTAAACATCTTTGACCCGGTGGTGGCGCGCGCCGATTTTCTTATAAACTTCAGTATGAAGAATGTTTTCGGGGAGTGGGTAATTTGAACCAATTGTGCGATAGTTTGAAGAGGAAAATAAAGGTTCTTTTGAACAGAATAAAGAATGAAATCAATATCTAACTACCTATCTGATATTAAGTACATAAGTGGATTGTTATATTTTTATTGCTATACTAGCAGTTAATTATACCTAAAGAAATTGTAACAAGAAAAATATCAATTTGTCTATGATATCAGAAGCTCTGAGTTTAGGTTGGAAATCCCTGCATTGAGAATTATAAGCCCCCATAGCTAGATTGGTGCGCTTATGTGCAGTGCTTTCTAGTGGACGGTTGGAAGAAATCTCTTGGTATGGCAAAAGAAGTTTCTGCATTCCATGTTGAGCTTGTTTTGGAGAGCGACCGACTGCCTTGGCATCTGTGTTTGAAATACTGAAACATAGTGTGGCTTTTGATGGGGAAAACACCAATCCTCGGGCATTAGGCCGGGTGGAGAACTGTAGGAGAGTACCACAAAACTTTTTCGATTTCCAGCGTAAGAGTATGCGTAATGCATTTTCCACTCGTGAGAAAAGGCGGGTTAGAGATCTCAGTAAAACACCATAATTCAAGAAGTCTAATGAATGTGTGAGATGCTCGTAATTCCTTCCAGTATATGTAAAGGGTTCTATTCTTATTTGCGCCACAAGGCATATACGACATACAAATTATGAAGACATAAAAAAATATTTGAAAAATATTAGACTTCTGAAAAAGCTGTAACATTGGCTGTTCCCGTTAGTTTTATGGGATCGTATAACTCTCATCACGGTTCTTACTTGTGCAACTTATGTGTGTGAACCAAACGGTAGCAAGGGAGCGATAAGTGTTAGTTAGTGTTAGTTAGGTGTTAGTGTTAGGGGCTAATAATTTTCAAGAATATATCTAGAAGAACCGACCGTTATTTCTTCTGAGATATTTTAATTGTGTGACCTTTAAAAAGGGTATTTTTTTGTTTTATCTTCCTGCATATGTACAGGGTTAACAAGAAGATGGTATTTAATATCCGAAGCTCGACATAGGAGTACTTATTCTTAAATGCTTTGTCAAGGTCTAACGTTCTGTTTAAACCAAATATATAATATAATATTCCTTACATTAAAATCAATTAGCCTAGCCAAAAGAAAGTACGGTAAGCTTGTCTTATGGATACTAAGGTAATGGATTTACATATGTAGATATATGACAAGAAAATAGGTAATATTACCTTTCGCGAGTATTTATATGTATATACAATATGTAATATAAGAATGGTACAAATGCTCGTATTTATCACACAAACATCTGATTCTTACGTGACTCGAACCTGAGATCGTTTGGCTTAATAGGTAGGGTCACTAAATCCGATTGTCAAATAACCAATTGTACCATAAGACTATCTAAGGAATGTTCCTTAGATACCATATGTGTGGTAATAAGTGACGATATATTGACAATTTTAAAATTTATCATAGACTTTTGTATAAAAAAACGAATAACTAATAATTACATTATTTACATTTATTTATGATATGCTAGCTGAACCGGCCACAAGTTGCTGTGTTTTTTTGTATTATAAATTAATATGAAACCTACCCTCCGTAATAAGTCGGAATAATTCCAGCATAATGAAAAAAAAAACATTAAAATGTATTTTCGGTATTAACAGTAACAGTATTTTCGGAGTTCATCGCGGTCAAACACTGTGCCGGGGAATTTTTTTATATAAAGATTACACTTCATTAGTAAATTTAGATATAAAATCATATTTCTTAATCCGCTAACTGTTTTATAACGACTTGTGTAGGAATGAGTTGACGTTCACTTATCATCAAAAAACGAATTAGTCTTATATTAATATTCACTTCTCTTAGTTTATTATGTTTTTAAGTTAAAATCACCGCAATGTTTTATATAAACGTCTGTTTCATCTGTTATATTATAAATAACCAATTCATTCATACTTGTATATGTTTTGTTTTACTCAGTCATCTTTATGCTGAGATACAATTTTGCTATGTATAGGCATTTAAGTTTGTTTAATATTCATTCTTATAATAGATATGCAATAAATAAATGTTTATTAAATTGCATGTGTTAATTGAATCAATAATAATGCGATTAAAATGAAATCTATAATCTAAGATCACAAATTTGTTGTTTGTCTGTCCGCTTTTTTTCCCGTTCTTTTTCCATTGTATACCTGTTATCATAGCAACGCGTTAATCGCAAGTAGTTCGTCTACCGGACGCTAGATGGCGCTAACGGAAAAATATTTAAAAATAGAAACAATTTAAAGAATTTTGTCCCGTGCGAAGCCGGGACGGGCCGCTAGTATTGCATTAACAGCACAAACAAACATCTGACCTGTACACTCTGTACTTGTTTAGGGTTGTATCAGAGCTCATTTTCGTCTTAACTTTTACGTGTTGTACAATTTATGGACGAATTTGTAAAAGGCGAAAGATTTATGCGTTCTGAAGGGAAACCAGAGAAACTCTTTCCGGCTAGAGCCGCTAGACTCTATGCTTGTTCGGAGACTCCCTCATGGGAGATGCCGTCCAGCTAGAAAACCTCTATGGTGGCTCGCTACTCTCGGCTTGAGGTCTATTTAAGGATTTCGCCGTCCCAAAACCCGTTACTAAGGTCATCTGCGACCAACATCAATTACACATCGAAAAAAAAGAATGAATTTGTGAAAGTATGTAAAGTTGATTAAGGTGTAGTTTGTGAATACAAATTTTGTGGTAACTGATACTCCATCATCTTTATTTTATTATAATTATTATTAAAATGCATTTAAACAATCTTGCATAAGTTACATTTGTTGAACTAGTATTAGATAAAAAAGGTAAAAAAGCTGTTTTGTTTTAAAAACTTCTTTCAACTAAACAATACAACATGCAAAATTACCAAACAATGAAGCCTAACCGTAGGTAGGTTCTATTTATAAAATCGAGCTACCGCTATTTTAAATCTGAACTACGACTTACTGAATTTACTTTACTGGATTCACTGAAGCCAAACAAAAAATAACTTTAAATGTACATACACAAAAATAAAGTATAAGTTAAACTTCCACCATTAACATCAATTTTCATTTTCTACCCTATAGTTAAAGTAGAAAGTTCATTGTGTCAACATTTTCCTGTTCGTGGACTCTGCGCCTTCTTTTTAATAATTTATAAGTTAAATGGACGTCAACGTCCAAACATTACTAACTGAAAGATATATTCAAATCTCCTATTACTTTCAATCGATTCTGTTGCAGGTTTATCAAGAATTATGAAGGTTAAACTAAATTTCTGATGTAGAAAAATTGTGTAGAAAAATCCGAAAAGATTCGAATCTAGGTACTTATTTTTGGCTAACCGAGCTAGACGCCGGAATCACTAGACTTTTTTTTTTAAAGTTCCTAATGGAAGCCTAGGTTATGGAAAGCTTTTTTTATATAAAGATTTAAAAATCTAAAAATCCCACGTTTTTCAGAGACCAAAAAGAATAAAATAACCCGGCGGGGCCAAGCGAGGGGCCACTCAAAACGTGGGGGCGTTTAAATCTAGTATTATTATTTTATTCTTTTTTATTATTAATTCAACGAAGTAACCGTGTGTTACGCAACAATCGGATAAGCCCCATACAAAAGTGAAAGTTGCCGAAAGTTGACCTGAAAGTGCACCTAGAAAGTTGAAAGTTGTTTAATCGTTCATTGTCATCGGGTTCTGAGCTACCCTGAAAGTTTCAACTCGCTAGGTGGTCGGGAAGTGCCTCACAATTGAGATACAAGATTACAACCGGATAGACAAGACGACAGACACCCAAAGTCAGAGCTCCGTTGAACAGGCAAACTGAGTTGTAGAAAATACTGGCTAAAGAAAATCAATCAACTAAATCAGAAGGAAAAAGCATTAAACAGTCGCTATCTTTGGAGTTTGGGGAAAATTCAAAGTTTTTCGTTGAACAATATCAGTAGTACGAAAAACAATAAAGGATATTGCAGACAAGATAACCTTCGAAAACTTTGAAAACTGATATAACTAAGACATAGGGAAATTATCACAATAATTTTACACTGAAAGTATTAACGCAGGCAGACACTGTTCAATTCTTTAAATCAATAGAAGATTTCATAACCACATTTAACATTGAAATAATAACTCTTTACAGAAATCTAATTAGTTTTTTCATTATGCCATATCTATTTTATAATTTTTGAAGCTGCGTAAACATTTAAAATCGCCTATTTTTTATATTTTAGCCTATTTTTTCATATTTCTAATTTCTTTCAGGGGTTTCATTAAAAGAATTTGACTCATAGCATAAGTAGTATTAATATAAAAGTTATGAGATCTCTAAATACGTAAGTAATGCAAAAAATTGTAGTAATGCAAAACATATAATGAATTGATTGATTCGACGAAACGTTTTCTTACTTATTTTCTTGTTCCCTATTGACTGAAAAGCATTGACGAAATTTCACTTGGAATTTCTAGTCTAATGTACAATACTGTACATTATTACAATACTTTAATAATGTACAATATACAGAAAACTTGAAAGCCACCTTTGATAAATTAAAAGGCTTTTCGGAAGTCTATTTATTGGCCGACTTCACGCTTTGATTGCAACATTTGCTTTAATAATTCACGCCTCAAGTTATAGTACTGATGACATTTGATAGAAATGAAGCCATTCGTCAAGCGAACACGCAACTTTTCATATCGTAATTGCTTTGTTTAACACATAATTTTAGAGCACTGAATAATTTAATAGGTATTTCCCATAAAATAAAGGAATTTAATTTGGAGAAACTATTTTATATCATCAATCAATATTGTTCTTTCATTTCATATTATTTCTAAAACGATAAGGCAAAAATTTAAAAGAAAACATTAAAATCAAATATAAGCCATATTTTCAAAAGAAACGTGATTAAGAGAACAGACGCTAAGAGACATAATTAAATTTATAATCTAAGAACACAAATTTGTTGTTTGTGTGTTTGTCTGTCCGCTCTTTTTCCATTGTACACTTGTTGCCATAGCAACGCGTTACCATAGTAACGCGTTACCGTGTCAGCTAGTCTAAGAAATGTTTAAATTTTCTACTTCAACATTCAAAAGGCGCGATGACAAATTGTTCTTATCGTTAACTGTTGGCGCAATGCAACGATGGCAATCCTATCTGTGTGCCATTAGTTCTGGATTCGAAACCTGGTACGCATAAGTTTGTGTGTGCGTGCATACACACCGTGCGGTTATGATTCCGATCAGCAGTTCCATCGGCAGGGATAATGATGCTTCTGTGCTGGAAAGCATTTGTTAAATAAAAATAAATAACTTCAATAACTATTCACTTAATTTTACTCACAAAGGCTCTGTTACGGAGTCATGGTTATTAATATAATCCGCTGTCTCGTATACATAGCAGGAACTTTGCTTAGACTGGAATTTAAACAGTTAGTTTGAGTTTTTCGCAATTTATTATTTATATTACTTACTTTTATTTTTATTAATTTATCAATGAGTTCGAAATTATTAATGAGAATCTCACCAGCTTTTCCATTCACATTGCTCAATAAACTCAAATTACTGATCCCGTCGAAGGCAGAACAGGTTTCAAAGGCTTATTATACGTTGTTATAAATTCATAAATAATACTCTGATATCACGATTTCCTTTCGATTCGTGGCTAGATTCGAATATTGAGATAAAAAGCCCTTTGAATAATGTCAATAATCGGAGAGAAGTTAATCTTTATTTCCACTTTTACCGAGAATGTTTCTCTATAGTATAAAATTAAGATATTTTATTTTTATATTCTATCCCGTAATTGGTATCTAACTTAAGCTACGAATCGGTAAAATCAGTTTTCTTTCCGTGACTGTCAACACGATGCCAGGCTACGGAATTTTAAAGAAGGTCCCTTATTTTTACACTTACTATTTATAAATAAAGAAAACAGTTTACCATAAAATTAAATAACTTAACGTAGAGAATAAAGTCTAGACACGGTGGATATTCCCGTTCGTACTTCTTAGCTGGATCTGGTAAATTAACTTTATTTAAAAGGAAACAGCAGTCAAATAATACTTGATAGTGATTTGTACTGTCTTAATGGCTAATTTATTTTCAAACGAGTTTTTATTAGTATAAAATATTGTAATAACTTACTGTTAACATATATAAGACTTGTTAAAAAAAACCCAATAAGATTCTAACTCTCGTCTTCCGAAATACCAAGCTAGGAACCGTACCCACTTGGTAATCGGGGCTTTTACTCACCTGGGTATATTAACTTCTCTGAATAAAGTACCTTACATCACTACTTTCAAATTTGTGCAGATTTAAATCCGATTATCAATTAAAATAAAATTATAATTTTCAAAATTACGATCAATTAATTGTTTTCATTAATAAAATACGATTATGATTAATTTCAAACATTTCATTCTAAAACTGTGTGGTTTTTGTCAGAGGAGTTAGCACTTACCTTTTAAACTTGGAGATGTTATAAAATTTGGCTGATGACATTCACATTGAGGCAATCACCTCACACATCCCGAATACCACAAAATAGGCGCTTCTTAATTATGAAATATTGACGGAATTGTCTTTGGCTACTATCTCCAAGCCGCCTGTCATGCGTGGTTTAAAGGCAATAACCCTTACTCTAAAAAAAAAGGTATTGAGACAACTTCTATCGATCATATGACTTTTTTCTTCTCAAAATTTAGTTTGATTACATTCAAGTTTATAAAATAGTTGGAAGAATTTGACATCGATATAATACAAGAAGTTTGAGTTAAGCAACCAAGTTAAACTCTGCTTACTGAATTCGGATTAGAATGTCCTTCAGTTAGATTAATGATCAATTGAAAAATCTATTGTGAAAAACTGTTTTTTTCCAATGTAAACGAATAAAATTGGAAAAAGTAAAGGATAAAAGGTTTAGTTTAAATTGTTTTCATATAACGGTCGGTGCAATATATCGATGCAGGTAATACGTTAATTCGATATTTTTAATAAAAACAATTGAATAGGCGATTTCCACTAATATTATGAATTTAAAAGTTTATATGGGGGTTTGGTTATTTAGATGATTGTTACTCAATCACGCAAAAATCAACTATACTCTATCCATTTCGACCTGAGACAAAAGGTAAACAAACCATAAAAAAGGTTCTTCAAGATGTAAATTTTCTTCATTGCCGAAAGGTTTGATCAAAAACATACGACTATTCAATGTTTTATTATTCAAACTTTTTAAATTAAGATAACTAAGAATTACTTGTCACCTTCAATAATTTTCAGTATTTTTACATCGATGTTAGATATATTTTTTAACGTAAGTTTAGATTACTATATATTTGCTATTAAAAAGACCTAAAATGAATAGTGTTCTCAAACTTTTACGCATTTTTAATACTTCTAAATGAAGATGAACAACCATCACACACTATAACGTAGAACTAAGTGACTTCGGGTTTAGCCGGATTATATCCGCCATTTTTTATTCTCTCAACTATTGGTGCGAGTGTGTTCTCTCCTTGATTATTTCGTTGTTTCTTGTTAAAATTTGTTATAATTGTCGTGTTTGTTAAGTTTTATTGTTGTGTTACGTTGTAATATATTGTTATTGTTGAGTTTTTGTTATTAAATCGTTTTTGTCAGTGAAAATGAGTGAGCCTGGACCAAGCAGCGCTTGCACTTTTACTTCTGGACAACATATTTAAGTACGTAGAAGAAAGCTGGTCCAAAGATTCATATCCTTACAAAAATGATGTCGTGAACAAGACTGCCGAGATAATGGGAATATTGCGGGCCTATTATAACTAACCTATTATAATAATTTGAATTACTTTTGAATTAATTGTTTTATTTCAATTCAAATTAGTAGTATCATTTGGATAATAGCAATGATAGCTTGTGTTTATATACACTTAGGTACCCCTTTTCCTATTTTAATATAAAAAAATTAACACCCTTAAATATACCATATTTTTATCCCAAAATTAGATAAAAAAGTTTGAGAACCACAAATTCTTTGTTTACCTTTTGTCTCAGATCGAAATGGATAGAGTATAAACGGATATGAATAAAATTTAGCACACAGATAGTAGGTATATAACTCAATTAAAAGATGGAATACTTTTGTGTGCGTAAATTGAAGTTTTCGCCAGATGTCACAGGATCTAACTCGATCTTTAATTTCCTTTTTCGATGATTTTTATATTTTCCTTAAATTTAAAAAAATAATGGCATTTGTGTAAATCTGACAGTATTGTAAACTAGGCGATGCAGTCGCTAAGCATGAAGCTACGCTAGCACCATATATTGGAGCAGAGCGTAATACCTAAAAAAACAAAACATTTTTTTTAGTTTCGATGGGATTTTTTGCGAATTTCAAAATTCGCTCCGTCACATTCCGCACAAAAAACATTAAAATCGGTTAAGAACTCAGGAAGTTATGGCGTAACAGACATTGCGCCATTGAAGCTGATCCATGGGAGCTTCTGACTACTACTAACGCGATTGCACGAACGCAAATGATATCCAATAAAAATAATTTAAACGAAAAAGAGTCCCGTGTTAAAAATACTTCACTTACATACTTTATACTAACTTACTTAGTATTTTATGTGACAAGTTTAAACTAAATGGTACAATGATTGATCTACTTTTAGTACTTGCAAATTTCAGCTAACTAAACTTATTGTTAAACCTATGAACCAATTAGGAATCGTTTTGCATCTGGTATTGCTTTGTATCGGGTGTTCGAATTGAGGACTTCGTATTGAATCTATAGTATTATAGACATAGTTTGTTGTCAAAAAATGTGGTATTTTTTGGCTTTTATTTAAACGGTCTACGAATTAAAAAAGTTATGGTCAAGTCTTAATTTTCTTTTGTAAGGAAACTAAGTAAATGGATCGACATTTAGTGGCGCTATTAATATATATATATATATTATAATTAAATAATATAATTAAAATAACTCATTTAACTATAAAAACACCAACCCCATCTACCTCGTATTCAACATTACTTCTGTTTTTTCATTTAGTACATCTGAGATTGATGTGGCTTTTCTTCGTTGAAGCGATTATTATAAAAACTTTTATTATTAAATTTATGGAAAAAATTTCGCTTAACATAATAAACCTTCTAGTTGTAAAATTCCATACTTATAAGTATTATTTTTACCCCAATCGATTGTTAATCCTGCTTAACAAATAATATCCTGCTAAGGAAATAATAATCTTGTGTTTATTCTATTTATTTTGGAAATATAAACAATATTGAGATTAAAAAATATCTACCTACTTATGTTTTGATAATTCTTCATTTAGTTGGTGACTGAATAAATTGTATGGTAAATGAAAATTATAATAAAAAAACACCATTCAATTTGCTTTACTTTTTTTCATACGATATTCATCGGCTTTGCCGTCATCAGGCATTTTTTAAACTCAGTGTGATGAAGACTTGAATGATAACTTCATTCCTTTTCTGTACTATGTGGAATATGTAATTTAACAATTGCGTTTAAAATTTCAAAAGCTGTCTTAATTTCTTAGCCTGCATTGAATGATTGTTGCACTTATTAAATATTTTTTTAATTTTGCTAAATAGTTCATGAACAAAATGTATCAAATATTGAAGTTTTTATACGAATCGCACAACACCCAACCATGACGCAGTACAAAAAGCTATCCCGACTAATTGTGTTTCAACGAAAAGAAAATTTTGAAAGATGGAGAGGGTACGATAAAAGCCCGTTATCGAACACTTGCTTATACTTAAATAGTAGCTTCTTAATTCTCTCCTAGAAAACTATCTTCTTATGTTAATGGTGAACTTTAGCATATTAGTATTATTTCCTAATTCTGCAACAAAGCTACTACCAAGTTCCAGAATTTTGAAATGCTACTTCCCTGACATCTACTCGTCTTACTTACTGAAGTCGACAACAGCTAGTGACACTTCTAGTAAAATTTTGGAAAGATTTATATTTGCAAATCCTAGGCCAGTACCTAGGTACTGGATCAATATTTATTTGTTGGTGTGATCAGTGTTTATATCTTGGAAACAAACATTTCCTTACAGTTTTGATGTTTGTAATATTACGATCGGTTTTTTAATAACACAAATATTTAGACACGCTTCTTACCTTTGATTTAGAAAACATGATATTCTTTCACAGTTTTACTAACTTTACTAACTTATAGTAAAATATACTTTTATAAAACTAAAACAGTCTATTGACTGCCTTTCGATCTTAACTTTAAGATCGTTATGCTATACACAAACATAAAGATTTTACTTCAAATAAATTAACGTGTGTGAATTCTTGCGACTATACTATTCGGCATCCAATTGTTAACATTCATGAAGTATGTATGAAATAATTCGTCTGATGTTACGTTCCGTTTCTTTAAAACAAAGCTAAGAGCCCTATAACAAACGTTAATACTAAAAATATTAAATATTAACAAGCAGCTTTTATTCTAAATATATAATATTTCAGAGCTTACTAATGACCGTAAAGCATGGTTACTAATTAATCTTTAAATGACTTACGCACGACTTTATCTCGTCAGCTGATGAAAGGAACACATTCAAATATTAAAGTAAGATCCTAATATTAATATTAGGATATTAATAAAATATTAAATAATATTAAAGTAATCCTATTCCGGTATTTAAATGTTTCACAATTTTATTCGTAAATAAATTTATCTACCAACATCTTTGTTTCTAAAATAAATATAATGTCTTAACAATATGTCTTAACAATATGTCTTAACAATATGTCTTAACATATGACATCCAATATAAGCGATCTAAGCGGTTAGGAGTGGGGATTGTAAATATTGCACGCTATATTTATTTTAGAAATAAGGATATCTAAATATATAATTATCATTTTTCTGCACACACAGATAGGATACAGAAATATACAAATACGACAAACAAAAGAATATAGCAATCGTTTTCAGGTAACCTTGGGTGAAAAGAATAAATAAAGATAAAAGGTTAATAGGGGAAGTGGGTGTGCATATTCAGAGGACAAATGCGAATATATACGGTTGCTATAAAAGTTGATAGAAAACTAATTAGTAGACAACTGTTTGTGACAAAGTGGTTGGCTTTCATTGGTGGCTTTCATATATAGATACGTAATACGTAAAATAACTGACTATAGTTTATAAGCGATATAATAACTTTTTGCGGTGAAAGAATTACGTTGCTAGACTTGCGTTTTTAAATTTCATAATTTAGATGGGATCTTATTTTTTTCCGCTGGTGCCAGCAAGGTTGGCTGCTTCACATTAGCTTAGGTAGCTTCGCGTACTTCTCTGAAAGAGTGTGTTGCGTAATTTTGTATAGTGTATGCTAAATTAATATTGCTTAATTTTTAACCCCCACCGTAAATACAGTGTGGCTGGAATATTGATGTAATCGCCATACACCTCCAGTAGAAAACGCAAAACTCTAGTTTTTGGGGATATAGTAGTGGACGCTTTCGCATGAGATCATATGAAAGAAATACTTATTACATTATTACATAACCCTTTCCATTAAATTACCAAATCAAGGTCAAATAAAAACTTGAGTATGAGTAACAGAGTACGTTAGAAACTTTCACAACCTTTTCTGTGCAACAAAAAGACAGATATTCAAAATTACGCATTTTCCAGTCGAAATTACTTCTTAGGTGTTAAACTTTCAAAATTCAATTGAAACTTATTTGAGAGTTCCACGTTGCCGTCACACGTATCGATTTACCAATCAAAACTTTTTCGGAACAAATGAAACCCGTTAATGCTGACAGTTTCTCAGTTTCGTGCTAGGCCATAACAAGCTCCTAACGAGTTTCTTTTATTTTATTTTCGCGTGTAAGCACTTGTGAAAACACTGTTTTCGTCAACTTTACACCAATTTGGAGTTAATAACCGTAATTTCTAAAGAAATTTCGAGAATATTGAATTACTTTACCCAAGTTAGCCCTATAACCGAGCACATTAAATTACGTGCCTAATTTTTGGGCACGTATCCGTTTTTGGCCTTATTTAAAATTATAATCTAAGGTTTATGCAAAGCTAGTGAATCGTGTTGGAGCATTACAAATGAAGTTAATTTTTTGCGTGTGAAGGTTCAATTTTGCAATTTGAATTTCAAAATGTGTGTAAACGTGACCTGAATTCAATTAACAAAATTTGTTTAATGTTCATTGATCATGTTGAAAGTAAATTGTTTTAATTAATTTGGTTTTGTAGCTACATATTATTTATCGTAGCTCTACAGGATTTCCAAACAGGGTAAAACTTTTGCCTTTAGTACTTTAGTGCAGAGATAGTTGGAAACAATATTTGGCATAATATTATACACAGAGGAAAAATCAAAAAGTTCTAAATTGATATTTTGTTTCAATCTGATTTAACATTGCTTAACCTTATTAAGGTTCGAACTTCGTTCGTTTGGTTCAAAGGTCACATGACCGATGGAGTAAGGTCGTCTGCCTTTTGTTTTATCATACTCAGTTTAGGGTAAAGTCCTCCTCTTAAGCAAACTATCACGTTGTGCCGCGAAGGTTGGCTCCTTCACATTAATTTAGTTGAGTGTGAGCGCCTCGACATTTAATTCTTAACTTTGTTCTAAAGAAATAAGGTTGTGATTTATGTAAGCTGCTTTAGATTCGAGTATCGGATTTTCGATTTTTATTTTATATATGCGAGCATGTAAGTTCCTATCACGTAACTGGATTAGTACTCGAGTCATGTTTTTATTTAAACCTGATTCCTATTCAGTAGCTGTTTTCACAGAATGACTAATGTAATGGCTGTCACAAGTGTGCTAATACCATCATTTTTTTTAATCGGGTACGTTCGAATGAATAATAGTAATATTTTTTACATTCACACTAAATAGCCCAAAGTAAGCACTGTAAGGCTTGTGTAAAGAATACTAGGGTAACGAATACACATACATATATTATACATAGATATTTAATATTTATAGAAATGTACTATCGAGGTGTCTCGCGCCTTACCACTTTGTAGAAATATTCGTTTGAACTGATCGCATCGGACACGCCCACACGACCCATTCCTATCCCTAATTGGCTTCGTATTTTATTACTATTTATACTACGGCCAATCATAAACAACTAGTTTTAAAATCGCCCTTGATGTCAGTACTGTCAACTGTCAATCTGCTCTCACTTGCTTGTTTGCACACGCGCGCCATTGTTGAATGAATGAAAGGGGCGTGGCCTGAGGCGAAAGGCATTGTGCAGTGTGCAAGTGACTTTCGACTTAGTACTGATAAGGCGCCAGAGGCCTTGATAGTACATGAATACCCATGACTCAGGTACAAATGTTATTAATAAAAAACGTTAATAACGCAAACATTTGCTCCTTCCTGGACTCGAACCCAGGACCGTCGGTGCGAAAGGCAGGATCGCTACCGTTGCACCAAACCATCGCAATCAATATCAATGCATCAAAGATATCTCAAACAAAGGTAATTCAAATATATCTCAAAAAAATCCTTGTCATTTTATAAAATGCCTGTCCAAAAATGTATTTATCCTTAGCTAGAACGTGCTTTGGAAGGCAGAATAAACAGTGGTCCACGCTACATCTCCTATCTTTATCACACACCATTCCTCATTCGGTCCACGGAATGAGTTATAGCCCATTTATGCCAAAGGGTAGGAAATACCTAAGGGCCTATGCACACTGCGTTTCTTTTTAATCCACACAGCATTTTTTTGCATGACTAATGCGTCTGTATCGATACAAGCGCACATCGACGGCGTGTTTAAAAACGTGGTATGCATAGGCTCTTAGAAAGGTTAGAAGTAGGTAATATAATTATTATTTTAAGGGGTTAGTACCTAAAAAGATAAAAAGGAACCCTTCTAGTATCACTTTGTAGTCAGTATCTCTGTTGGTAAAGACACTTTTTCTTAGGAACATGTTTAGGTATTAAAAGAAAAATAATATCAAATAGTAAATAGGCATCTTCTAGGCAAACTCGTTTCATCCTAGATCGCATCGACGCTTAACATCAGGCGAGATAGTGGTCAAGCGCATGCCTATTTTCATGAAAAAAATACTCAAAATTGCAATTATATAGAGCTGTAAAAATACCAAACTACTTAATTGACGCAATGAAAAATACAGCCTTTTATGCTGTTAATTTTTATACTCGAAATGGAATTAAACCAATAAACTACAACCATGTTTGACAAGAATCTTATAGCACTAGTTTAGGGAACAATCTGAAATCTGCATATACATTTATTTACATCACAAATAAAATTGCTATCGTAAACTCATTTGCAGTTGGTAAACTGACTGAGACCTGTTTCAATGAAAGGGGACAACAGCTTTCCAATGGCAAAGTTAAGTTTATCTCTCAACACGGATTTCGTTATCAAACTTTTAAAGGGACTTTGGATCTGATTTTGGGTATTTTTGTATGTTGTAATAAAAATAGGGAGTCCCCCGTTTCCTATCATTGATATTAGAATTTCATGATAATTAAATATATTGTAGCCTAAGGTCTGACTTGGCTAGTTTTCATATACGAATTATATTATAGCCTTCGCAAGTTCTCAACCTGTTATTTGTCGGTTCTTATTTTATTATTCCGAAAATTTGGCTTGCTGGTAGAAACTAGCCATCGAACATAATAATTTGTATATGACAAATAGCCAAGTCAGACCGTAGGCTGCAATATATTATCCTAAGTCATAAGAAGAAATTATATTTTATGTTGTCATAAATAAATTTCAGGATTGACCATTGAACTTGGCACCCATATATTTAGATGTCACTTCTTTTGTCTTTGAAGTCAACAACCAAGGCATATATCATAATATTGAACTTGGCTCTCATTTCACATTTATGTTTTTGATGGGGTTTATTTATACCCATAGGTTTTTGCGGAATCCTAGGTGCGCGAGTTCGATTCGAATTTAACCAGTTTTTTTTATTTACAAACGTCGTTAATATTTTTGTAATTCTATAACTTTGATTTTGTAATATTTCCTTTTTTATACTTTATAAAATATAAAAAATAGTTAGTTCACTATTTTCATACGGTCCCAAAAAGTTTGTCGAGTTTATTTGGGTTTTTGCTTTATCATACTGTATTGTATACAATACGTAAAGTTTTGTAGCGAAGAAAACCAATATTTAATACACACTTTAAAGATAAGGTACGTTCAAAAGCTCGTTCCATTTTACGGCAGTCCTGAGTTCACTGTCATGTCGCAATGTTCTCTAGGTACCGACATGTTTTTATGATTGTTTTTTAAAGTATATCTTTTTTACTAGTTCTAAAAAAGCTAAAGAAAATAAATCAATTTGTTTGTGTGTAAGGCAGAACTCGAACCCGCATATTTATCTATTCTGAGAAAAAAATAATTTTTCCTTGTAATAATTTCTTTACATATAAAAAATAACAGTTAAATGCTTATTTATAGAAAAAGAAAACTCCTTATAGTTTCGTTAGGCCGTCCGTCCGACGGCTAGCGCTGAGGCGTTTGGTACTATTAGTACGAGGCCACACGATTCGTTAACGGTGCGGTGCGGTGCCTGAGCAGTGCCGCTGCGTCATCCTACATACAAATCACTATACCATGTCGAACGACGCGTTAGGTCGCCGTGCGGCGTCGCACCGCAGCGTACTGGACTTGGGACCTGAGAAACGAAGCGGGGAGGGGTAATGCGCCCGCAGCGCAACGCTGTTCATCGCGGTGCGGTGCCGCACCACCCGTGTGGCACCCTATACCTTGAATTCATTACGATGCTGTGCCGCACCGCACCTCATCGTGTGGCCTCGCTCTTAGCTGTAATTTGGCATGTTAAAACTTATTGATAATTACGAGAAAGTTTTAACATGAAATTTTAAAAATAACTCCGTTAGAAGTAAAAGTGGAACATTGTATTTTTATTTTAGTGTAGGAATATGCAGTATCATTGGAAAGATCTGTCAAAAATGACAAGAGGTAACCTTTATTTAATTCTTACACTTCCGTGCACATTACCATTACACATTCAAATAAAACAACTTATTTACGGTATTTTGCTCAAAATTCATATTTAATCCCGACACTTCGACGCCTTTACAGGGCCATGATCGCAGGATGACTAAGGTAAGGTCGTCATATATTTTCTACTACCTTCACAATATTTTAATCTGGCACATTCCTAACTGTTAAAATTTATATAAATTAAAACTATTTTATTCTGCATTTTATTTAGTTATTAAATTATCAGTACGATTACGGTGTATACTACTTAGTCTACCACTAGTTCGGAAATTGGGAAGCCCTTCCGAGTAGAACTGGCGAAAGAAACTCGGACAGGGGGAGCGACCTCCATCTTACTTTTATTATTTGCAAAGAGATCACGAACTGCAGTGTGTGAGCATGATTCCGAGGGGTCATACCACTACATTTGATATTTAATAATGAGATAATATTACAAATTCTCGCTAGAAAACAAGGATTTGTTGATTTCCTTTTCTTTCCTTCCAGAAGCGTTTTTTTGAATTTCGAAAAACATGATCAACGTTTGTAGTACAAAATTGGTTTGCAATTGCGCCATCAAGCCCGCATAGTCAAATTTAGTAATACTTAATAATTCAGAAGATACAATATTCTAATACTTGTGTAAGAACGGGTCAAAAAGTTTATTGTCATACAAATATGTGGAAGGCAAAGATGCATAAAAATTCTTTATTTGTAAATGGTTTTCACTTAGATTTGCATACTGTAAAAACTTATAATAAAAATAAATAGTAATGATATCGGCTGCTTGGTTTTTTATGCATAAAGTCTATTCTAATTATAAAAACCACAAATGAATGAATGAAAAAGTTAATTGATTTTCTAACTCTATATCGTCTTTGTAACTGCAGTGCATGTTTTTTATAATATGTCATTTAGTATCATATCTATCTTGGATTGTATGTAGATTCGCTAGAACAAAGAGATGGCGCCCAAGCAGTTATCAAGACCTTACTTCCTAAGAAGTCTAGAAGTAAATACGATAAAGTGTTTATCATGATTTCATGCAATGAAAAAGAAAATTTGCCTTCATCTCCATATAAACAAAGCGTCTCTCGGGAAAAAGTGAGATTCCCGAAAATATCCAGACTTGAATTATTTGTATAAATTAAACACTTAAATTTTCCTATTTAAATATTGGAAGGTTCCACATAAACAAGTACACATTGATACGTGTATGACGACCATTACCTTAATTATCATGTGATTACGGCTCCTGTTAAGGAGTCGAAGTGTCAGTAAATATAAAAGAAAACAACATTCAACGACATTTAAGTTTTATTTAAACCCGCACTAGAATTTGATTTGGCAATTAATAACAACAATTATCGAGCACAATTTAAAAACGTATTTAAAGTGTTAACTTGTATATAGTTACTAAATTATTACTTATGTATCTACCTTCAACGTTTGTTTATGCTACTATTCTTCAGAGAAATTTCTAGAAAAGTTTTAAGCAACAACAAAACGTTGGACCGAGAGACGGATGGGAAGCAGTTTTGTTCTCGTAACTTTCCAACCGTCACAAATTGCACTCGCTAAAGGAATTAAACGACATTTGTCTTCTTCCATACTATACAATGTCTAATTATTATTTGTAAAAAGCTTTCTTGGTATTAAGTAATTAAATACAATTACAACATACTGAAATAATTACACCTGAATAACACAAAGAAGTTATGTCGTCTTCGTTAACTATTCAAATACGAATACCGTCGGCCTTTGCATACCAGTTTAAAATAATTATAATGTTATAAGAGTCCCAAGAAATGAAAACAATTTAATTTGTTTTCTTTTATTTGTGACACATTTTGTGTTCAGTTTTTATAGTGCAGACAACGCAAAAAAATATTTTTAAAATATGTTAAAGTGAAACCCTTTTTATTTCTACAAAAAATTAAGAATCAAGTACACACACTATACATTTGAATGAAGACAGCGCCAATGAAAGCTACAGAAAAGATAAATATTGTACCAAGTGGCTAAAAGCCCCTTGACACAGCCGGATCAATCACCACTATCACCTTTTATACTACACTTTCCTCCAACTGGTTATCTAATTAATCTAAAAATTCTTTAATCTACTTTATCTAAAAATTATCGGTTAAGCGAGGAACACGACACCAGCCAGATCGACATGGTAAATGTGAACCGCTAAGTTGGCCAGCGAAAATCGATGGGGTGATAGCTTGGTGTGGAATTGATCTCGGCAAATGCAACTTGCAGCTATAATTCCTCCTCTTCACGACGCTTTAACTCAAACTTTATCGTTGAAACAGTACAAATACTTCAATTTAAATAAAATTTAGTGTTTCTCATACTTTTCGAGATAGTCTTTTTTCAGAGATTATGAAAAATAAAGGATTAGAGTATGTATAATCTTCGCTCAGCCCAAGTTGTTTGGGGTAGTTTTTTTTTAATTTAGGCAGTAATACTAAACTTTGTGCAGTTTGCCGTGCTATAAGATAATTAATAATTCACGGTCCATTGTGGAAGGCTCAGTCCTCACTCCATCGGCGCAGACGTATCCTATTGCTAATAATCCACCACGCGGGCCCAATGTGGATTATTAGTGTTAGCGATTACACATACTAATAATATTCCTTACATTCACACCAAATAGCTTAGCCCAAAGTAAGCACTGTAAGGCTTGTGTTATGGAAACTAGGGTAACGTATATAGATAAATAAATAAGTAATATTCATAGAAATATATATAAATACTCATGTATCAGGTGGAAATGCTCGTATTCATCACACATACATCTGCCCCATCGGGGCTCGCAACCCAGGACCGTCAGTGCTAAAGGCAGGCTCGAAGCACCAAATAGTCGTACACAACAGATACAGCCTTGGGACACCTATCCTATAACCAGCCTTTATGAAAGTTGCTAAACTTTTGTTATCTCACGCCGATCGCGTTAATGACCGCCCAGGCGATCACCTCCAATACCTATAATTTATAGAAATATATACAAAAACCCATGGCCTAGATACAAATGCTCGTGTTCTTCGTAAAAACATCTGCCGCTTCTGGGACTCGAATCCAGGATCGTCGATGCGAAAGGATCGCCATCTTTGCACCAACTGATCGTCAAATAGCAAAAGTGATATAAAATTACTTTTGCCGGATGAACGAGGGATAGCGTATATGTTATTAAAACTTCTTTAATGTTCAGTTATGCAGTAAATGTTTACCAGACATTATTCCACTATCCACTAACACTGGAGTAATTATAGGACTAGGATTCCAGAGGTAATAAACTGTAGTGTACAATTAAACATTCCACAGCTGCAACTTTTTCCACGTTCATTTTCAAGCAATGGCTGTTACTGTCGAAATGTACAATTTATTTGCCAGCGTGTTTGATCAAATATTGGCGCAGCATGTGGTCCATTGGTTAAACCCATGGTAAGATTTACTTTACACGTCACTGTTTACCTATCTGTAGTAAAATACATGCATCTCGTCATCATTGTTAATGTCCTCAATACTGAAACATCTTAAGGTGAATGAATCTTAACCCACCACACTGGTTCAGTAAATAACTATAAATACCTAAATAATAAATATTAGGCAAGTTCCTATACATTGTTCTGAAGCTAAGTTGCTTTTATCGATAGATATCGATACTTGCAAAAGGACTATATTCGATGTTCTTGGTGGTAGTGGAGTGGTTGGTATATGCAGAGATAGCGCTGGTATTCAGCTTAAGAATTTAACAAGCCTATCAAAGTCTCGGTAGCATAATTCGAAGAATTCTTGTTCAGTAGTGAGAGGCTGTGTATTCAACCCTAAATACTACTAATGAACCTTAACAGGTATTCTATACAAATTGAATATTAAACTGGACTAAACAACTATACTATTCAAAATAGTTGGACACAATCTTTCTATTCGCAAAATACTTTAGAAAACAATTTTCTTTCAACTTACATCTGATACGTTCTATGTAAAAACTTAAAAATGTTTATTACATTCGAGTTGGAAAGCGTTCTATTAGCTTTTAACACTATCGCAGCGAAATTCTCGAGCGATTTCATTTTGCTCGATAAGCTGGCACTGGCGGCACTGGCGCCGTGACTCGACTTTTAGCTTTCATTTTATTTCTCGCGACAGATGACGAACGTTTGTGGAAAATTAAGATGTTGTTATTTATTTTTCCTTTGGAGTGACAAATGAATTGGTCTTTGTCAAAGTACTTCAAGTCGTCATTAAACCTCTGTTGGTTTGGTATGATTTTTCTGACACAATGGTTCATATAGTTCAATAGCAGATTCTACTTTTCTCTTCAATGGTCATCCGTTAGTATTTTTCTGAGATAAAAATGTCTTGATGACAGTTAAAGTGACTTGCAGGTTAAAGTATATTTTGGAATATTAGGTACGTTTCGGACTTACAATTTGAGTTTTTAGAAGTTATAAATTTGCTCGTCATTATTTTTGGTTTTAATTAAAAATGAAAACTTATTTCAATATTTAATCGAAAAAATGTGTAATCATCTTACACGGCGTTCAAGCCATGACAAGTATCGAACTCCATTTCGGGAGAATTTTTCCTACAGGTTTTGCTAATGTACTACTTATCCAAAGAAAAAAATCTTTCACTAATTAAATTACTATGTTTAACTCTGAGCTTTAAGGCGTGGTGTTTAAGGAGATTGTGAATGTGAAGCAACATTCGATAAATTCTATCGGAGGGGTGACTAAGAATATTATTATGTCAAGCGCCTTCATGATTCTGGAGGCACTATAAGTCTTTGGATCTGGCTGTGTTTGTAGGAGTACATGGTATATTATGTGAAGGCTCATTATTAATGTGTCTAAGTAGAGAAATCATTAATTTTATTTTAATTTTACCAGTAATTGTTACGATTCATACACTAGTATAAGTACATTTTTTAAAGAGGGTTGAAAGTGGTCGATTATTGAAAAGAATGATGTTCGCTTTAAAAGCACCTGAGTTCGGGAATTGCACTTTCACTGGAGTGATACATAGTATTTTATACTACACACATGAGGAAAATAAAATAAAAGACGTAAATAATTAAATTTTATATGAAAATAAAGCCGCATTTTTCTTTGCATGAAATCATGATAATTGCTTTATCGTATTTACTTCTAAGTAAGCAAGGTCGTAATGACTGCTTGGGCGGCATCTTTAAGTTGAGTTATTAATTGTGTGCTGAAGTAATAAACGATTTTAAATTAAATATGAAACTAAAAAATTACAGTTATCGATAAACAATACAATTTATGTAGAAAGAAGCGGCCAGTGTGATTTCTTTCACATTTGTTTTTTTTTTAATTTTTGGTATTGGATTTGTTTAAGACATGTAGACTCCTTATGGTAAATATGATAATTATGATAGTTTAGGATACTTTTCAATTGTTTTGAATATATAAAAAGTAACCAACAGGCATATAAAGGATTTTCATACAAAGAGCAGTAATGGATGTTATTACAACCTTACATTCCGACAAGTATGTCAACAAAGACGTACTTTTTGATCCTTTTTTCAGCAACAAGTAACATCATACTTTCTTAGCAAGTGTAGAATAAATAACAACAAAATATATGTTTTGGTCTTTCGTTTGAATAGATGTTCACGATAAGTGAACTAGTTAAATGCGGTTTGCACGGATATTAGTTTCCGTCGTTTTGTGTTATATAAAATTGTTATCAAACAAAACTATGAGTGGTCAATTGTACTTCTGATTAAAACTACAAACAATAAAACCAATTCTCTTGATAATTTTGTAATAATAGTAAAAATATTAATTTATATAACATTCGTGAGTTTACCTTTATAGCTATTACGATCGTAATCTACTGATTTATTATAAAGGCGACTCGTTAACGATATCGTAAATTAAACCATTTAGGGTTTGTGGCATTTGAAAGGGTTATAAAGGTAGCTCGGGTTATAACCGCAATACGTAAAGAATGTATATAATAATTTACCGTTATGCATTTAAATCATTTTAACTTGCGTCTCTTTTAATACAAATAGTATGTTAATAACAAGTAGTATGAAAATCAAATAATGTTTTAAAACATATAGATTAACATAAATAGTATGTAATTAATTGTTCTAACTAATAAAAGCTTGTCTTAGGCGTAATAAATATAGGATGCAATAATTTAATAGGTTTTAATATACTCGTATATTTAATTTTACGTCAATAACTCGAATAAGGAATGAAGTGTATAACTCAAATATTAGAAAACATATTAAATAATTAATAAGTAATAAAATAATGATAAAGAACAACATATTTCCGCAAATGTAAAGTTACTGTAACTATAAACTTAAAGTTATGGGAATCGTGAAAGCTGCAGTACCGATATTTATCCGGTAATCACTGACTTTTTTTAAAACGACCCCATGTCACCTTTAGCGTGCAAACCTGACGTTAAATGAACTCCGTTTTAATTATCACATATCGCCATATGTTATTTTGATGTATGCGTTATTTTGTTCACAAGGGTGTTTAGTTTGTGAGATATGTTTATTCACGATTAATAGAGTTTATAATTGCGCTGTCGAAATGTGTTTGGGTGGATATGAGTGACATAAATTATCTCGGCACAGTTTAGATGGAGCGATGTTTGTTTGGTGTGACACGCTAGGTGGAATACATCTCATATTGGAAATTAAAACTCATTATGTTTGTATATTACTAGCTGACCCGGTAACGCGTTGCTATGGTAACGTGTTGCTATGGTAACCTTAATTAATACAATGGAAAAAGAGCGGGAAAAAGAGCAGACAGACAAACACACAAACAACAAATTTGTGTTCTTAGAGTATATACTAGCTGACCTGGTAACGCGTATACAATGAAAAAAGAGCGGGAAAAAGAGCGGACAGACAAACACACAAACAACAAATTTGTGTTCTTCGATTATAGATTAAACATCTTCTAAAATGTTACTTCATAGACTAAAATAACTGACTTGATAAGTCCAATAATGTTTCGTGTCATTGACAAAGAAAAATTAACTATTTGGGATTTATGAACGATTTATATGCTTTATTTAGTTTGGTACTGAATGGGAATAGGCATCTTAATGACGATACTAATTCGATTTAAAATACATTAAGTTGAAGGTTAAAGCCATTAAATAATAAAGAGATATAGTTTTTAAAACAAAATTAAGCTTAAACTGTAATAACTTACCGGGATATAACACGAGTTTGTAACGGGTATTGAATTAAAATTAATTTCAGATTAGACCGAACTGTGTCCGAGTTGGCTCAGTTTAAGACTGAGGATTCCTTTGTCCGGGGCACAAGTTTTCCTAAGGGAAGCTTGTGCTTACCCGAGATATCGTACGATAAGCGAACTTAACTATGCGTAACTTCGGGGATTGGATATGTAGGAACTATAACTTGTTGGGAGATACCGTCTAAACAAATGAAGACTTATGGCACTTGAATAATTACATAAATGTTTAAGTTATAAGGAAACTACGTACTGAAGGAATGGATGCAAACTACTTATACTGGATAGATATATCAGCTGTTCAATACAAAATTTATTACTTGATTTAAATGCATGAAACAGCGTGAAAGAGATACTTGAATTCACAAGAACTAAAAACGTGTCTGGAAGTCCTCAAGTTGTTTCAAAATGTGCAACATTTACGGTAGGTATCGTTAATTTAAAATGATGAGTGATTCGTCTTAAATCAAACCTTTCTTGTTACGATACTTTATTGTTCAATGTCAATCTATAACTAAAACTGTATCGTAAAACTATGACGTCCAAAGTTTTTTATAGAGTAATGACTTAGAAGACAAATGTGAAAAAAAGGTTGACAGAATAGGTCTAGAAACACTGATCGTCCATTCACTCAATGTTAACGATTTTGTTTTTAGACAGCTCATGGCGTGATACGAAATAAAGTTAAATTCAATTTAAGAACCTAAACATGAAAAGTTATTTTATATCGGCTCACAAATAGTTATTACATTCATACAAATAATTAAAGTTAAATACATCATTTAATTTATAATAGCTAACACGGCTACGAGTTGCTGGTATAACCCCGCTACGCGTTGCGTAGGTAACGTTAATTGATTATAAAAACTGTTATTCTTAAGCTTATGGTAACTATGGTAACTATATATGATAACAAACCCACAAAGTCCTTTTATATAGAAGAGATATCATAAAAACATGAAAATAAATACCAGAAAGAAACATTATAATATTACATTAACTTTAAGCATGCAAGAATATATAATTACAAAAATGAATAAATCTTTTTTAAAGGTAAGTTGTACGGATAAAGAAATTTTTGTGGAAATGTACAACTTAGTCATTCGTGCAACTGGACCATTTGGCTCAAGTACCGGTCTGTGGAACGGTAGACGCAAAGGGGATTTAGAGTGACGAGAAGTTTTGACACGACCTATAAGATTTATTCTATTAATGTATTTATATTTTGCCATATTTCGATAAGACATAAAATATATAGGCATGTAAAAAACAAATCAACCAAACCACGCTTTTTTAATAAATCTATCATATTATGTAACATTTTATACAAAGAAAGAATATCCTTTTCTCCACAGTAATAACGAATCTATTCAGAAGCAATCAAATCTATCATTGCAAGACGAACTTCTATTAGAAAAACACCTGTTGAGCAGATAATATATCACTTTTATTTAAATAATTCGTTTAATTTGAGCGAATGCACAAAGAATATCGTTTCCAAATCACACTACCATACTCAAGAAGGCTCCTTATAAAACTTTTATATAAAAGTATTAAAGGAGCCTTTAGTCTTTGATTCGCGAAAAAATTTACCATCCCTTTGATGAAACAACATTCGTGAAGCTTTCATAACGATAAGCTCAATGTGAGGTACCTTTTTATTTAAAATTACCCCCGAATCTCTGACAATATCAGTTTCTAAAAGTCAGACTCCTTTTAATACGCGGTATATATTTTGTGTTTCCTTGTATATTTAATAAATTAAAAAGCATTTTATTTATTCACTCCATGTACTTAAATTATTCAAATCTCTTTGCATTAGAACTATATCAGCATAAGAGTTAATGGGTTCAACTAGTTTTAAATCATCAGTGTAGATAAAAGATTTTGCAGTTTTGAAACAAAGGAGAAAGTCATTTATAAACATGTTAAGTAGTAATAAAGATGATGGTGAGCTTTCTGAATTGCCTTACATTTTGCTAACATCGGGCTAAAGAATTTTCAAGCTTTGTGCCATTATTAGGATTTCTGAGAAGGCGATATTTGGTGCCACTCACAATAGTAACCTTTATTTAGATAACATTGGATTACGCAATAGTTTCGTGTCTAACTACATGATCTTATTATAATACTTATAGTTTTATAATTTTAAATTTATGGCCTACTTGATTCAACGTCTAACAAATCGATTTTAGGTCGTCGCTGTTTTTGAGTTACCAGATTCAATTTCCGGCTATGTAAAGATAGAAGTCAAACTTTCTTAAACTGTTTCGTGTCTATTGTTTCGAATTATGAGGACCGGAAACTATTTTGCCAAATTATATTGTCAATTTAGATTGGAATGGATGGAGTTTAATATTTCTCTTTAACATTCCCACTACGGCTTACGTAATCCCATCACTGGGCTAAACCTCTAATGTGCCAATCGTAACAATTCTATTTTCGCAACATCTAGTGCAGTTCGGTCAACTAGGTGGTATCATTTGACCAGCTCTTAGCCACTTTCATTTTAATCTGTATTCATGCCTATTATATCCGGCCCCGCGCCTATTAAACCAGTATGGCCCTTGCATCACGAATATCACGAATAGAAATCGGCTCCCCAATATTTCTCTAAAAGTCCTACTGAAACTATGGCAAAAGGCGAAAAAAGGGTGGTTAAAACTTTCATTAAGCTAATATTGAATTAGGACTGGTGAAATTTCCTGTTTAAAAGAATATTGTATTATTATATTTTGTAGAATACTAGCGGCCCGTCCTGGCTTCGCACGGGTGGACAAAATTCTTTAATTTTTTCCTATTATTAAATATTTTTCCATTAGCGCCATCTAGCTTCCGGTAGACGAACTACTTGCGGTTAACGCGTTGCTATGGTTACGTTATTAATACAATGGAAAAAGAGCGGGAAAAAGAGCGGACAGACAAACAACAAAGTGATCTTAGGTTAGAAATAAGTAAATTTAATTTAACTTCTTAATAAGGTGGATGATTCTTTTTCAGTCTTTTGTTTTAAACCAATTAAGCGTATCCAGCAGTAGAGTTTCATCCCTCGAACCTACCGCACAACAAAGGTTTATGACTGTTCAGTGAAACGATGCTAGGCATTAATTTATTACGAGTATTCAGCTCCAGGGGAATTATAATAAAGATTGCTCTTAACAGTTCACTAGAGGAGGATAATGGCTGATAATAAGAGCTTTTGTGATTCACGGAAGGAATGGCGTTAGATTTGGGCCTACGATATTTCTAGGAATCTGGGGAGATTCAATACTATTGGTATTACAATGATATCTATTTGCCGATAATAAGAAGAGGTATTTTAGGTTTTGTCCAGTATCGATACTCGGTCTATGTATAAATATTGATTGGTTTGAAGATTAAACATGGATGGTACTATCCATTCCTGATATATCTGATCTGTATATTTATCATTTAGCAAGGCTTTTGTTTTATTAAATTTGTTATATACAAAATATAAAACAAGTTTGATACATATTATACGTAATTGTACGTAAAGCGAAATGGTAGGAAATCATTTTCAAAATAACTTCAGGTACAGTTTGGCGAGAAATATGTATAGTTCTATAATGTATAATTTTTATTTATCCACTTGTAAGTCCACGGTAGCAAAAACTACCGATAGCTAACACTCCTCGTCAGTCCCTGGTAGCAATTACTACTATATTCAAATTTCCGCGTGGCCCGCTGTTTTTTTCTAATAAGATTAGTTTTTGAGTTACAGAGATCCAAATATTTTGTGGTTGACTCTTAACTTAATTAGCTTTACGGTAGTATTTTTTGTTTGGTCTTAGCTTCATTATTTAGCGAGAAAATGGCATTTTTATTTAAGAGTTCCCCATATTTTTTTACAATTCACGCAGCATTGGGATTGTTAGGAGGAATGAGGCGCACAGTACGGACTGACAAGTAGTGATCCAAGTTACATAACTTCTTTTCTTTTGAATAAAACAATTTTTACGGATTTTGCGCTATTTTTAAAACGTAATTAGTAAAACGTTTTAATTTTTTGGAAATTTTTCAAATTCTGCGTATGAATGTTCAGAACAATACATAATATTCAATAAATTTTAGAATATTTGTATCGTAAATTTTCATTATTACCAAAAATTTATTTTTATCTTTTTAGTCCATTTGTAAAAATTTATTTTCTCCTTTTTAGTACATCTATAACCCGTAGTAAAACGTGGTTTTTTAAAAGTTTTTTTTTATAAAGTATTTTTTTATATTTAATCTAAACTTTTCGACTCTTTTACAGGAGCCGTGATAACAGGATGACTGATCTTTTCTTTTTTCCCTTTTCAAAACCATTCCAATAGTTTGTCTGCGAGTGAAGAGCTAACATAAAATATATTGTAATATATTGTCGTATGCAATAAATAACTAAATTAAGATAAAAAAAAGGTTTGATTAGAACGAGGCTAAAATAGTTTTTAATGGTATGGCAATAGTAACTATACATTGTTTATTATTTTTCTATGTACAATAAAACTAAATGTTTTATGATTTGTTCTTATATTTTTGGATTCGTTCGGAATAGTCGTAAATTTTAACAATCAAGTAGAAATAGGCAATTAATAATGGCTATACTAATACCTCAGTCATCTACTTTGAAGAAGAAACATTGAAAGATAAAATTAAAATAATTGAATAACGATGATGTTTTCAAAATTGATTAAATAAGTCCAATAAGCAGTAATTTATATCAGCTTGAAGGTAATAAAAATAATAGCCAAAAAGGTATAAAGATATAACTAAAACATTCATCTGAGAATATTTTTTTTTAACTCTTCATACTTTTTGAATTTGTGCTTTTACATATCGGTATTGTTTAAATTTGTTCCCACTTTCATTCCAATTAAGATTAACTTTACTCGGATTCTTACGAATTAAATTACCTATGTCATCAATTTTGAAACGAAATGTAAAGGTAGGATAAAGAACCATTGAAACTCGTTCAAAAGGCTCTTAAACTGCTTCTAACAAGTAAATTTTGCAACTTTAAATGATGTCAAAAAAATATTAATCTTTAAGGAAATCCCTTTGTGTAAATTTGTATGAATGTGGCTCTTGAATTAAAAGAGAGTGGATCATGAATCCCGATTAAAGATCCACTTATTTTATATAACATAAAATAATACCGATTTGTGGGTTAATGGTTTTATCCTTTGAAAATACCAGTAATCGATACAGTAGCATATCTGTGGCAACATAACTTAAAAGCACTGAAAAATTACCAATATTCGACCACGAGATAGATCGGATTACGTGACCATAGAATATAATATTTGATGTGGCGATGTCGTAGGTGTGCCCCAATATGCTTTATAGAAACGCACATCATTTCACTCTGTTTATCAGGGATCACTCTGTCCTTTATATTTGATTGATTCCAGTCTTAGCTAAATCTTAGTAATATATTGTTTGTTATTGGTACTTACAATAATCTTTATCGTGCGACAAAAATGCGAGCAAGGAAGATCAGTGTTTGGTTTCCTTTCGTGATATATATACCACTACGTTGGATTTTTACTACCGTGTTGGAATTTTACTACTACCCATGACCTGAAAAACCTTCTTGGTTTTATAAAACAGTATGAGAAATGCGCACAAACTGGCCTACAGTGGGCAACATTTTCTCGCTAAAAACAACTTCTAAATTAGTCTACCCCAAATCTCCCATCTTTGCTGACAGCATTGCAAAACATTTTGACTTTTCTTTTGTCATAGATCTAGTATTTTATGAGTTTATCCAGTCCATCCAGTGAGCTTTCGGTGATCGGAGACAAATATATGGTCATACCTATATTTGTCTTCATTTTGTAATTTGTCGTAGTGGCTTGTGATAAGGATTCGTGATCGACATATTGTAAGTTAAAAATAAGTTTATATTACTTAAAGATCTTTTTCTAGTTTTGCTGCGAAATATATTATTAGGAATGCAAATACATGGTGTTTCACTTAACTTACCATCACTACTGGTTTGCGTTTATGCGCTAAATTTGTATAAACAAACTAATGAACTCTCAAATTATACGAAAAATTAACACAGTTTCGTAATTATAACACAAAGGATAAACAGACCAATAAATAGAAAGAACTACCACGTGTTCAATTTAAGGCTTTGTCATCTGGCAAACTGCTAGAGATTTTCAGCAATTAAGCAGAGATGCTCTTGACAATCTCAATAAATTTAATATTTACATTGCCATAGTAGGATTAACTGATAATTGACTAGGTCTTAGGCAGCAACTAAAATGCCTTATCATCAAGTCGGCAAAAAGGGAATTACGACTAGGTGTCTGTACTCAGAGATCACGTTCAAACTATTCTGCGTTCAGACTTGTATTTATATTAGTCAGCGTCTTGACTTTACGAGCGTGTTTCAGATTTCCTTTATATGACTTTTACGACGAACATCACGTAACATAGCGTAGATGTTTTACAATTATACTTTTGCTGATCTTGCATGTTTTCGTTATCCACAATTACTTATAGAGGGTTATGAATCGAGCCCTACAAATTGATGCCACCAGATCAGAATTGTAATTTAGGAAGTTATGCTATAGTATTTTAGCGTATCTATTTAACACAAAGGTGTTATGATTTGTAGACTATTTTTTTCACCATCATCATAATCATAAGCTCATTTAATGTACTGTAGGAAGAATGGACAATAATATATCATGCGGGCCAGAAGTGGATTGGTGAGTGCAAATTCTTGCATTCGCAGCAACTACCAACGGCTTGAGGGGCTTCCAAAGCAAGGAAGAAATCGGAGTAAAAATTTTAGCTATCCATCCGATTACCAACCTTTGTGAAAGATCGATTACACTCCGTTATCTAAGATTGAGCGCGCTAAGCAAATATTTTATTTCTATTTTTATTTAATCCAACGGAAATAAAATTAAGTAATATAAAAAAAAACAGTTTATATTGTGACCCACTGATTGCATGATCTCCTTAAAAGGTTTAGTTGTCAAATGTTTTTCTCAATACAGGAAACACAGCAGACATATTTATGTGTTGAAGCCAAATGTCACAATGAGATATGAGCTGACCAGTTTGCTATCCGAGGGCGTTTTGTGATTGAAAGCGTACAAAACTAGTCCCTTTAGACCTTTGCGCTTCAAACGTTCATCATTCATTCTCTTTTTATACCTTTAAAAAACAAGCTTTAGTTTCATTCGTCGAACCGAATCGAACTATCGGGAAATACCGCGTTTTGGTTTAAAGAAATGGGTCGCAGTGGTCAGCCATATAAAAACATTTGATGGAATCCGAAGGAGATGTTTTCAGCTGTGGAGCTGACATGACATTTTTTGCGATACCTGAACACATAACTATTTCTGGATTTTTGGATAAAAGACACGATGAAAAAATATTTTGTAAGTTTTCACTGCATTTTTGTTCAAAACATATATCAAAATACTGAATAGAGAATCGAATTATTAGTTTATTTTAGACAAACAGTTGTTAAATATTTAAAATGCATTGATGGAAGTGTAATCTAATTTTCCAAATTATTTTTCAAATCTTTATACGAGTCCTTCTGGGTTCGTTTCTTGATAGCATACCTACCTAATATGTTTATGCACCAAACATAAACATTTATTTCCGAATCATGATTGTTAAGAATTATATAATCCATACTAAAGGGAACAAAACAGCACTTGTCGAGTTTCTTGCTTTTTCGTTACAAAGTGTCCAGACATACGAAAGCGTGGCATAGTTTCAATGAATGCATTGTAAAAATATTTTTTTATCTCGTACCTTATCTTTCATTTACTAATCTATGACATATTCTATCTATTCATTAGTTGCCCATATATTAGTTTAGGACAAAATAACTGGTTGCGGTTGTTTGGAATTCGATAAGCAATAAAATTTTACGTTTATGCTATTTCTTCCAGCTCTAATAAAACTGTTTTTAATTAACAGAAATTGTGAACAATCACAGAAATCCCATGTCGATATTTTAATCCAGTTCAAATTGCAAATTAAATATTTAATTAAGGCGCTTTATTTTAATTATTGGAAACGACTGCTAACATGACCGTCGCAAATTGTTCTACTCGTTAGCAAAAGAACAAATTTAAATTTAATGAACAATTTTGGGACGTTTTAATGCAAAAATTGCAATGCGTTTCGCATGTCATGCAAAAACACTTTTAAGCCAACGCATTTTTTTATTTTTTTATTTAGGATGGGTTAGCTCGTTAGCCCAATCAAGCCCGGGGGCCAAGACAGAATCCAGCATTTATTTTCATATTGTTTCTTTATTTCATCCTTAGCCTATAATATATAAAAGAAGTCGAAACTTCAGAGTGCAGGTCTTTAAATATATGACAAAGAAGGTCACATAGTGATTTTAAAAAGTGTAGCGTTAGCAACACTGACTGCTTTAACAAGAAAACTTCACTTAAAATTTGTTTTGAATGAAAATCACCTTCCAAATAAATTGATAATGATTTGAGACAATAATTTCATCATTAAAAGTAATAGTTAAATAATGCAATGTTTTATTATTTTGATACTTTCGTTTTAGAGTTACTTCTGTTTTACACGTCTCGCTATATCTTACAATCATATTATATTTTACAATCATATTATATCACATTTTACAATCTATATCCACCTTGCGCCGATATAAACTAAAATAACTATTGCATTACAGTGATGTTTGTAAGAAGTTTATTGCAAAAATGCAAAAAAATGTACAAAAAATAAAAATATATTATTATTGTTTAGTTTTTTAATGACAGTATTGTATAAATATCCAGTTTCTTTTAATAGCAAATTCTTATTTTTAGTCTCAGTAGTACTAATAATAAGACGGATAAAAAATTTAACCTTTGACAAGTTTGTTGCGGATTCTTCTTAATACATGTGTTTCTGAAACCACGGCGCAGCTGTTTATGTAAATATTCATATTGAATAAAAAGCATTTATCTTTAATCTTTACAACAATATAATGTTTCGATTGATTCAAATCATCTTTAAGGTGTCTTCGACAAATAGTCTAGTCTGAAAGATTTTTTGTATTAAGATACATTCTTATTTGAATAAAACACAATTTTTATGGATTTTGCGCATATTTTATTTTATATTTAATCCTGACGTTTCGACTCCTGTAAAGCAGTCGAAAAAAGTGATCACAAGATGACTATGATAACGGTTGTCATGTATTTTGTACTAGCTTCACAATATTTTAATCGTTCACGTTCCTAATTGTTAATTTTTTTTTATATAAATCAAATTGTTTTATATTTACATTTTCTTTAGGTATTAAATTCTCACTACGATTATATTGTATACTACTGAGTCTACTACCAGTTCGGAAATTGGGAGGCCCTTCCGAGAAGAACTGGCGAAAGAAACTCGGACAGGGGGACCGACCTCCATCTTACTGTTATTATTTGTAAAAAGAGCTAACTACATCATCAGGTCTTGCAATGTGTGTTTTTGGAGGTATTAATTTATTAATTATTGGATCCCAAGCAGGTGGAACGCTTCAACCTTCGTCTCTATTGATATTAGGATGTTTCCTGATTTCAATAGCCTCGCGTAGCATCCTAGGTACAAATCTTTGTTCTCTAGCGACAATTTGAGATTTATCTAAACGAAGATAGTGGTTTGGCCCCTCAAAAGCATGCTCACACACTGCAGACCTAATATACCTATTATAGTATTTAATTCAAATGTGTAATGTGTGCGGAAGTGTAAGAACTAAATATAAACAATTTCTTATTTTTTATTTGAGCCAGTTTTTGATATAATTTTATCATATTGTGAAGAAATACGATTAAGAAATTTGGTGTAAGTAAGGATCGAGGTTGATGTGATGGAATTAATATAACTCCAAATTACCATACCAGAGGACACGATATACCGGTATTAGAAAGTTTTGATAAAAGAGCAGGCAACGCCGCGAGCGCAGACGCAACCAATATTAATATTCATGAGGGACAAATTGGAACGGTGGAGGAAACGACCGCGCTTTCCCGGGATTAGTTATCGAAATTCCTTAATTTTGCTTTGTGATTAGGTTTTGCCAAGTTAACGATCTCATTTATTAACTTAGTCCAGTGTTATTTGAAGTTTGCTAATATGTTTTTGGCGATTAAACAGCAATATAATTTTGGTCGTTTGCGAATATTATAGTTTGTTATTGCTTTTGTATGCATATGGTAATGAGGATTATTTTTGATAAATATAAAAAGCCTCTATTTTACTAGATATTGTTCATTGAACTAGTGCAAAAATTGTAACACTCCCTTATTTATTAAATCAAAATTATATTTTTTCTACTATATTTTTTATACTAGCTTTCCGCCCGCGGCTTCGGCCGCGTGGAATTCGGTTATATTGCGGTATAAAGCACAACTATAAGAAAACTTCTCATTCCCACGGAAAAATCTAAGAAGCGCGATGTAACGCTGGATACAATTAGTTGTTAAACCAAAACTGAATGGTACACTATATTATATGTTTTCCCTTGTGGGGCAAAAACATGCAGATCTTGGGCACTGGAAACCCGGAAACACGCTACATAGAGCTAACCGTGCGAAAAACAATGTTTTTCCAAGCTATCATTCCACTTCTTATGTTTATATTCATTTGCAATATTTTACCTTGTTTTAAACGACACACAGCGCTTTCTACAATCCATCCATCAAGCAAACAATATTTTTGTTTTTCCTCGGGAATATCATTTTTTTCCTGGATAAAAAGTACCCTATTATTTAATCAGGACTTTTATCTTTACGTCTGCTAAATTTCAAAGCAATCGGTTTAGTAGTTACGGCGTGAAAGCGGAACAAGCAAACAAACAAACAAGCTCACTTTCCGATTTATAATATTAGTAAGGATCTTGCTATATTAGATATATAGCTATAAAATATAGCTATATTTTTACTCAAAACGTTAGTCTTCTATTTATTATTATTGTTTTACATACCCAAGACGCATTAGTTTTAATTACGTATATTTCAATTATATGAGAGAGTAATGAAAAAAAAATGAATGTTGAATTACTGGTAAAGATTTATTAAGAAAAAAATTGGAAATAATGCTTCCTATTATTATAACTATTATAAGAGATTGTTATTCTGATTTAAGATATAAAAAGGTATTTATTATCTGTTCTTATAAACCGAGACTCGTATTCACAAATATTACCGTGAGGTCTCATGGTGTCTCAAACACCTATTTATAGACAATACTTGAGTGGCGATTCCTTAATGCAATATTGTTTATTTATTGTTCTGCTTACGTCAAATATTTAGGTTGGTTGTTTTCGAGGTATAGTTTTTTAATATTTACAATGGATTACAGTAGCGAAGAATATTTTAATAATTATATCAATAAGCGAAGCAGAATAAGTACCATCTAGCTGGTCGATAAGTTAAAGGATAACTTTCAACTTAAGACATTCCAACAATCTTGCAAATAATTATCTGCCTACAATTATTATAAACAATCAGAGCCGAAACGAAGACCTTCTAAATCCTTCGGAATATTCATAATTCGCGACCGCTACTTCGGAAATGACCTAGCCACGATGAATATTAAAATTTCGACATTATATTTGAAACAAAGGAAATAATTCTGGATAGAAAACATTAGGGACAATGCAGTTAACGAGGCAAAAAATTTTTTACTGCGTCCCCGGTCTTTTGACACGGCGACTAATTATTGCCTTGTTTCCCAAGACGGGTATAAACAGCCTACGCAAATAAACGTGACGTCATTATACAGAAATAAGAACAATGAACCACAT
Organism: Calamotropha paludella; assembly: GCA_927399485.1. Lineage (NCBI taxonomy): Eukaryota > Metazoa > Arthropoda > Insecta > Lepidoptera > Crambidae > Calamotropha > Calamotropha paludella. Next base: position 6,203,320 of record OV656808.1, on the reverse strand, counting down.
TATGGCGGTGCTCCAGAATTTATACAAATCATTGTGTGTTTGATAGCGGAAATTTTGTGCTGTTTAGTGATCCGTACAAGGTTTTCCTTCTTATTATTGTAATGTTAAATTTATTTCCATAAATAACTGTCTTTTGTAGAAGTGACAACTGAAAAAAATGTAGATATAAAATATTAAATGTGTCGCTAAAAATAGAAGAAATAGGAGAGTCTTTTTTGATACATACAATTTATTTTGTTATTTTAAAACTTAAGTTCGCCTTTTTTATTAATGGTTATTATTATTTTATTATTATTATTATTCTTATACGAACACATTTTATACACTATCAAAATTAGTAAATCTTGAAAGTTATTGGTTTCAGTTCTTCACATAAAAATTTAGTCTGCCAATTCAGAATTGCTATCTGATGAGCGATCTCAATCATAACTGATAGGAACACAAAAAAATCCTGAACGTTTATTTTTTTTATTCTAGGTCATAGTAAAAAAAAGGAGTTTAAACCACTTTATTGATAAAAAAGTAGTGATTTAAGTGTGAAGCCGACACACATAACACGCCGCGTGAAACATGTTACAAGACTAACACTCTGGATTTCAGATTAAGCTTAAAATCATATATGCAACAGCGAGAATCAGTATAGAAATCTGCAATATACATATGAAATCAATTTACCATTTACCACGCAGAAAATTTCCCTTTCATATTCTTCAAAACCACGTGTGGTAGAATAAAAATAGGTACAATAACCGTCAACCAGGTTCCTATATCGTGTGCCTGGAGTGCTTAATACAATCTGCATAAATATAACATCAGAAACAATCCCAAATACGAGTAACCAGTTATATTCACGTGCATTACCCCATAAAATGGGTAATCCGATACAAACTTTTAGAAGGAAAATGAAAAATAAAATAACCATTGACTTCCTGATAAAGAAGCAATAGGAGCAATTCCACGCCACGAAAAAATAAAAAAAGATAAATTCTTCCTTTGCATTTTATTCCTGTTTTCATTCGCGCTGCCCTCCCGGCTCTTTTGTTCTGAGTGATTTATGAAGTACTCTATCCTTACAAAACATTAAACATTGGAACGGAATGCCAGTAAATAGAAATAAATTTACACAAATTCGTGCGGGGAAAGCAAACGAACATTCCATATTGCCACGCTATATTAGTGAAGTGAAAAAAGGTTTTGACAGGTTCTGTTCCAAAATTGAAAATCTTTTGTTTTTTTATTAGTTTACCAAAATGGATGGTGTGGCGCAACAGCAAAAATAGAGTTTACTGCATTGTTGAGTGTGAAAACAACAAGTATAATTTAGGTACTTAATAAACCACAGATTTTTAGAGTTTACTTCTTAAGGATTGATTTTCACCCGGTTTGCGCCCGGTATGAAAAAATTTGAAGAGTAAAATTTTGTGATCGAAGGATGACTGTTTGAGGCAACGGTAGCGATCCTGCCTTTCGCACCGAAGATCCTGGGCTCGAATTCAGGGAGGGGCAGATGTTTGTATGATGAATACGAGCATTTGTACCTGAGTCATGAGTTATATATCGCACCTTTAGAATTATAATGACTTAATCGAAAAAAATATGTTTTTGAGTTTAACTTGTAAAAAGACCTTAAATGACGATCTTCATCGAACTTTAGTGTAGGTGCGGCCTAAAGATGCGTAAAAGAGCTAGACTTCGATTTCGGTCTCTTTTAGCCCTTTCCCTAACTTAGCGTTATGATCGGCGTGAGTGAGACGCAAGTAGAATTGTGCCGCGAGTGCTCTGAGCAGGTCGCTACGTGTTCGGTTTTGTGGCGACGTAAAACGAATTGAGTCTGTTTAAAAACAAAAATAAGGTACGTAGAAGTTTAAACTTTTAATAAAATGAAAACCGATTTCAGATTGAGTTCATGTTATATTAAAATGTATTTCCCCTCATGTGGCTTATTTCGCATTAAGTCACTGTTTGTCTAAAAACTATCTAGATTTAATAACGTAAATATGAATAGGTCTATATCATAACGAATATAATGTTTATCTAGAAAGTTTTTCGGGTTTATGCCTATTTTAGAGCGAAATCAATAGTATATATAAGGGCCATTTTAGAAATTGGGCTAAATAAAACTGAATATTTCTTAATATATTTTCAATAAGTCATTATACTGGGCTAACTTGATTGACAAAATAAACCATTTTACATGTAATTGTCCGTTCTAGATACCTCCGATATATGGAAAATGAAGAAAAGAGCGGATTATATTTTGGAGAAACTGAACTCTAGTGGAAGAAGGGTGAGTTTGTGCATTTTTTTGGGTAAATACATAAAGTAGGTAGGTACTTATAACGAAAAAATGTCAACATATACAATAAATCGTTAATGTTTATATGATAAGGATAATGATGTTAACATCAGTCAAAAACTCACATCACGACAGGGCTAGTTAACGTCTGGAAAAAATAAAGAGCGTGAAATTGTATTATAAGTATCTCGTTTAAGAAACATAAATATCTTTTATAATTTTATCATCTCTAATTTACTTATTTATTTTTCAGGCCACTGCTACTGATAATATAAATCTAGGAGAACCGTTGGTGGATAATCGCGGCAAGGTAGTAAGTATAAAATTTATTTCAAAGAATGAAATCCGAGAATTTTCATTTACGTTTTGACCTAAGGAACTATTTTTAAGCACTATATTTTGAGGTGTCTTGATTTTTCCCACTTACTAAAGTGACATATTTATATTTTAGAATTTTCCTGACAATGAAGATAAATCATCCCATAGCTCTTCATTAGTAAACTGTTCGCCTGATAAATTCCATCCATACATAGATCCGAAGGTGTTTCTTGAATGCAATAATAATGTGAGTTTTTAAATTTAGTGTACAATTTTACTTACTTAGTAATTAATTATGTTTTATAACCGATTCCCTGACCAGGATTAAACCTTGCCTTCTGTGTTTCAGGCCATTCAGTATACAATCGAGGAAATTTAACAGGAACAAAGTTCATCAGCTTTACCCAAATCCCAACAGTTAAAAAAAAATACGTGATAAATCGTCTAGTAGTAGTAGCAGCAGTAGTAGCTGCTATTTGAAGAGGAGGCTCTTCAAATAGCAGCAGCAGCTCTTCTCGCATAAGTGATTCAAATGCCAATTCCATCGTTGATCAGCTTTCAACATCGAAAGGCGTAGGTCATAATAATATAAGTAGCAGGCCTTCAAAGAAATATTTTCAATCACCTATAAATTCAGACGCAAGCGATGTTGACTTAAGTGACTCAGACCCGACTTACCATATTCCTAGGTCTAATAATAGAGAACCTTTACGTATCTCGAACTCTAGCTCCAATTCTTCTGCTTCATCTAGCCCCACTTCAAATAGAAACATAGACAATAATAATTCTGTTCCGGAATCAACCAGACGATCCAGAAAGCGAATCAGAGATCCGTCGAAATGGAAACGAAAGAAATGGCTTATGCGACCTTATTAATCAAAACCTAATTCCTAGTTATTACGCAGATTATTTTAGTTCTATTTTATGATTAAATATTATTTCCAAAGTTTAAGATAAGATTAGGTTTTATATTTATGTATATCAACCAAAAAGTGAACATAAAGACTTAAAAGTACGATCTCGTTAGTAGAAACTAATTATGCAGTTTTCTTTGAATTTCTTATTTTTTAATATTTTAGAACAATCAGAATAAAACACTTTTTTACGGATTTTTGCGCATGTTTTATTTTATTTTATATTTAATCCTGACGTTTCGACTCCTTTACAGGAGCCGTGATCACAGGATGACTAAGATGATGGTTGTCATGTATTTTCTACTACCTTCACAATATTTTAATCGGGCACGTTCCTAATTATTAAATTATTTTATATAAATCAAATTGTTTTAATTTATTTTAAAACATTATCGACGTGACAACGTCTTATAAATTGGTTTGCCTGGTGACACTTCAAGAAACTGCGTTACGCTCCGCTCACGTTATGCGCTTACAATGAGAGCGAGTGAGAGGCACGCGTCCCTTCCACTCGGGCATGGTTAGCCCGCCTAAGAGCGAGAGAGACAGACATAAAAAGTGGAAGGGACGCGTGCCTATAAATTAATGTTTTAAATATAATTCTTTGTATAAATAAATGTTTTAAATTGTTACTATTATTTCATCCTTCTTCCTACTATACGAATGAATATTCACATTATTATTTTACCACTCAAAGTCGTTGTCACGTAAAACTTTCGCCCGTATACCGACTTTACAGGCAACCAACCAGTTTTTTAGTTATTTAATTAATTCTCACTACGATTACATTGTATACTACTGAGTCTACTACCAGTTCGGAAATTGGGAGGGCCTTCCGAGAAGAACTGGCGAAAGAAACTCGGGCAGGGGGACCGACCTCCATCTTACTGTTTAATTATTTGCAAAAAGAGCTAACTACATCATCAGGTCTTGCAGTGTGTGTTTTTGTAGGTATTAATTTATTAATTATGGGGTCCCAAGCAGGTGGAACGCTCCAACCTTCGTCTCTATTGAAATTAGGATGTTTCCTAATTTCAATAGCCTCGCGTAGCATCCTAGGAACAAATCTTTGTTCTCTAGCGAGAATTTGTGGTTTATCGAAACGAATATAGTGGTTTGGCCCCTCAAAAGCATGCTCACACACTGCAGACCTATTATCGCGCCTATGTTTCATGTCAGCTACGTGTTCTTTAATGCGCGTCCCTATACTTCTCTTTGTTTGCCCGATGTATGAGAGCCCACAGTCACAATCGATTTTGTAGACACCCGCTGCCTGAAGGGGTATATTACACTTGACCGATCGTAAGAATTGGTCAATCTTCCTGGCTGGTTTAAAGTAAGTTTTAATAGAAACCCGCTTCAGAATATTCCCAATCTTGTCAGTGACCCCCTTCATGTAGGGAAAGACAGCAGGTTGGCGCTCTACTGTGGCTGGTTTGGCGCGGCTTCTGTGACGCAGTCTTGGTACTCGCAACTTGTTATCTTGAAGTACTCGCTTGACATGCTGAAGCTCAGCAGTCAGATGTTGTTGGTCACAGATGCCGCAAGCTCTCTGAAACAAAGATTTCCCTACGGTAGCTAACTGTATAGGATGGTGGTGAGAGTCACCATTTAAATATCTATCTGTATGAGTTGCCTTTCCGTATACTGTATGACTAAGGGTTTGATTTGGATTCCTGCTGATTTGAATATCTAGGAAGGCTATTTTATTGTCTGTCTCTAATTCCATAATAAATTGTATGTTGGGATGAACGGAATTAAGGTGACTTAAAAAGACAGAAACTATATCTCTTGGTAATATAGCGAATGTGTCATCTACATACCTTTTGTAAAAGCGTGGACACACCGGTGCCGTCGCTAGGGCCCTTTCCTCAAAGTCCTCCATGAATATGTCGGCGACTATGGGTGATACAGGTGAACCCATTGCTACACCATCCACTTGTAGGTAGAATTCATCATTCCACAAGAGATAGCCCGATGTTAGGCAGTGTTCCAGTAATTTTGAATATTCACTTGGTATATTGTGTTTCTCTAGTCTCTTCCTAGTGACATCAATGCAATCTTGAACAGGTAAGCTTGTGAATAAAGATTGGACATCGAAGCTAACCATAGTTTCATCATCAGTGAGACGTAGGTGTTGTATCTCACTAACAAAATGGTAGGAATCCTTTACATAGGCTGTTGTTTTACCCCTTAGTGGTGATAGTATTTTAGCTACGAGTTTAGCCAAACGGTAGGTTGGTGAGTCAATTTGGTTAACGATGGGACGTAGCGGTACATCTTGTTTGTGTATTTTCGGCAACCCATACAACTTCGGCGGTTTAGGGGAGGAAGGAATAAGATGGTTGACGTCAAGATCTAATACCTCGGAATGCGTCTTAATGAGTTCACTGGTTTTCTTCAGTACCTTAGAAGTTTGGTCGTTTTTAACTTTTTTGTATGTGTTCTCATCCGACAAGAGCTGGAGCATTTTATCATTATAATCTGACGTATCCATTACTACCGTGGCATTGCCTTTGTCTGCTCGGAGGATTGTAAGATCTGATTTATTTCGCAGGTTTTTTAAAGCGTTATATTCATTATAAGAGAGGTTAGGTTTCGGCGGTTTACTACGTCGTAGAACAGATGAAATGTCTTGACGGATTGCCTCCATATCCTCCTTTTTGAAGTTATTTTTAACCAAACAATCCTCAACGTTACATATAATGTCCTCATACGGTATCCTGCGAGGGGCAACCGCGAAGTTTAATCCTTTTTCTAAAACTTTTAAAGTAGGTTCATCCAATGTTTGTTTTGATAAATTGACAACTGCGCGGGATTGGTTCGGAACTCTATGGTCTGTGGTGGTATTACAGTCTGCGTTCCGATACTTATAATGACGGGTTGTTTCTAGTCTCTGGTATTTTGAGATTTGTCTATTCCTACATTCATTATATTTTGCTGTTTCTCGTTTATGAAGCAAATTTATGCAGTTATTAAAGTCTTCCCTAGACAGTTGTATTTTTAACTCATTGGATGAACAATCGATTTTATTATTTAATATATTTAAGTTAAAACGATGTTCCCGAATCAAACTGATTAGTAGTTTTTTGCTTGCCTGTTGTAAGATCCTGGCGCTCCCACGTAAGTCACACTTAGGAGTGATTCGGACACAGTGCGGGATGAGACCTTGATCACGGCATCTCTTCAAGAAATTCAAAGATGTTATCTTTCTTGCGCGCTTAGTCATCAGGTCTTCTAACCGGCGGATTTTGTTGGCGATATCCAGCCCGTACTGGTTAACATATTTAGTTCTTACACTTCCGCGCACATTACACATCAGAATAAAACACTTTTTTACGGATTTTTGCGCATGTTTTATTTTATTTTATATTTAATCCTGACGTTTCGACTCCTTTACAGGAGCCGTGATCACAGGATGACTAAGATGATGGTTGTCATGTATTTTCTACTACCTTCACAATATTTTAATCGGGCACGTTCCTAATTATTAAATTATTTTATATAAATCAAATTGTTTTAATTTATTTTAAAACATTATTTAGTTATTTAATTAATTCTCACTACGATTACATTGTATACTACTGAGTCTACTACCAGTTCGGAAATTGGGAGGGCATTCCGAGAAGAACTGGCGAAAGAAACTCGGGCAGGGGGACCGACCTCCATCTTACTGTTTAATTATTTGCAAAAAGAGCTAACTACATCATCATGTCTTGCAGTGTGTGTTTTTGTAGGTATTAATTTATTAATTATGGGGTCCCAAGCAGGTGGAACGCTCCAACCTTCGTCTGTATTGAAATAGAGACTCTATTAAATTATTTGATTTATATGAAATAATTTAATAATTAGGAACGTGCCCGATTAAAATATTGTGAAGGTAGTAGAAAATACATGACAACCATCATCTTAGTCATCCTGTGATCACGGCTCCTGTAAAGGAGTCGAAACGTCAGGATTAAATATAAAATAGAATAAAACATGCGCAAAAATCCATAAAAAAGTGTTTTATTCTGATGTGTAATGTGCGCGGAAGTGTAAGAACTAAATATTTTAGAACAATATAAATATTTTTGTTTCTTTTTCATAATTATGTTGTAATAAAAGAGACATTTTTGTGATTAAAATATGAATCATATTTCACTAATATACTATGTCGTTTCTTTTAAATACAAAAATTAATCCTTAAAATACCCGTAAGTTTAGTATTATATTGTCCTGAACTGAAATGGAACGTTTAATTTTCTTAAATGTTCAGAAATAAAAAGACCTGTGTAAAAATAAGTCTTTTAGAAAAATACATTTTCAGTCGTATACAGACCCAAAATGAACAGATTTTTTTTCAAAAATTAAAAAAATATGTAATTACGCTTCGTTTCGGTAATAATGATTCAAAACTGATACATAGATAACTAAAGTACAATAAAAGATAAGAATCATTAATCAATTCTTATCTATACCTCTACAATCTCTATTATTTTGCATAATATACGAAACCACCAACATTATTTGACGTTTTCCCTAAAACTTGTTATTTTCAGTTAGGTCACTATAATTCTAAAGATGCGTATATTTCTATGAATATTACATATATATGTATCATATAAGTATGTCTATCCATTACCCTAGTATCTATAACACAAGCCTTACAGTGCTTACTTTGGGCTAGGCTAGGCTGTGAATGTCAGAAATATTTAATGACAGCGTTACATTTTTTGTGCGCAGCCTATAGTACGCACATTTTATGTCTGATTATTTTCTGTGTCTATTAAAAGACAATCGTTCTTAAGGAGTAAACTCCAGTCATGTGTCGGAGTTGTCACACACGCTTTTTTATATCGAATACCATTTAGCAGATAAGTGTTTAACGATATTTTTATTTCTCTGAATCAACCCAATAACTAATCATTCAGCTTCTTGCAATCGAATAATTTTTGATGGAAAAAAATGTTGAACACTTGTTTTGGTTACCAGAATTGCGATCCATCGCAATCATATTTCATTTTGCTATTACTTTATCGATACAAGAGATCGATATCGAGAAATTAATAAATATTGAATGGTATAAACTTTATTATTTCAACTAATTTTTTATGTTATTTTCTAAACCATAATATTCTTATTAAAGTTAGTAATAATAGATGAAAGCTTGCTCAAGGTGGATGGATATCTAAGATTTGGCGTGTTATGGTCCCTTATCTAACCTAACTTTATGGTCACTTATCTATCCTAACTCAAATGGTTAACTAACAAGAGATAAGGCAGCGTGGACCTAAAAGAAATGAATTGCTCGTTCTCTGAATCGTTTTGTAATATACACAATTTGTAAGACATTTGGCGACTTTATAAGAGTTTTGGCACATGAGTTTCTTGCCCGATTCTTCTCATGTTAGCCCATACGTTCGGAATCGGGTCGCTCCACTATGTGGAGGTGCCTAAGAGAGCTTGGCCATAAATACATTTTGTAAAAATCGGCGCAGGTACTTGTATTATACCTCAAACTATAGCTAAGAAGTTGATCTACTATATTATGTATAAATTATGTATGTAACTAGTACTTTTTTATAGCAAAAAGAGCATCTAAATACGATGATTGAAAAATTATCACGAAAACATCATAATTTGTATTTTTTTCAGGATGATTTTCTAGTAAGCTAGCAATAAAAATTATACAAGTATTATACCATTTTAGAAAGCTTATAATATGTACTTTTTTTTGGTATACACAAATATGCTATATATTTATAAATATATTTACCAGAAATATTTATCTCATGACATATCATTTTTGCGTATCTGAAACTTTCAATTAGAGTTTTGACAGTTGCCGAGCCGAAGGTCTGTAAATGATGTTATTTGATAGGAAATTTAATATTTTTATACAGGAAGAAAAAAAAAGTTGCAACTTCATTGCACAACATAATGCTATCTATCATAACATGAAATAGTAATAATTTCTTAAAAATACGTGGGCGAATCTATTTGTTTTATTAGTTGATATAGGTTACACTTGTGATATATTATTAATTGCGGTTTATGTTTTGATAATGTATCGAGTATTTCTCACCATTTTTAGTTCGCCTACAAAATAAATTATCAATAAAACACATAGGAAACCGAGTAACCACATAATGATAAATAGTTTTTATTCCCATACTTTGCACACGTTTCAAATCTGTTATTTAATATAAAATAGAGCATCTGCATACTGAATAATGACATACTGTTTTTCGTTCGTTATTGTCGTTATTAAAAGTGTATCTAACCACCTACTCTCTCGCAATGAGTAAATTCCAATGTACCAGACGCGACCTATGTCTTGTTTTGATTGAAAGTGACGGGAATTATGTTGTTGCTTTAACAAGTTATATACGGAATAATTTTATCAACTTTTCTGAGGCAAATATCGCTAAAATTGTCGCGAGTGTACAAAAAAATCTTATTACGAACTTTCGTCAACGCTACACTAAATCTGGCAGAAATAAAGAAAAATTTTTAAATCAGAATAGCATGTGGTTGAATGCCACATTCACAGTAAATCTGGAAGATCCTACTTGTGAATCTGAACCTTCGACATCGACGGGGAAGCGAAGACGCCCTTCTAAAACCTACGAAGACAGTTCCGATAGAACACAAAGACGAAAAAACAAGGAGTTGCTTGAAACATGTGGCCTTGATTTTATACTGAATTCATATCTTCAAGGATTGAGATCTCAAGGGGAAACGGAAGAAGCATTCATTGTCGAAATTTTACGAGTATTACCCATAGATAAAAAAAGTGAAATACGTCAAAATCTTTTGAATGAACCGGCACATTTAACAGCATAGTCTAAAGATGAAGCTCTCAGTATTTTTATAGAGCTGGACCTTAACATGGCACAGTATGAAAACATGAGAAATTGCTTAATTGCGAAGAACTGCGTATTATTTCCGTCATATAAATCAATTCAGGAAGCTAAAGGAATGTGCTACCCACCAAGATCAAGCATAGAAATTAATAATATTACAGCAAAAATAAAACTGCAAGACCTGCTGGATCACACTATTGCAAGAATTTTGAAAATCGATGGTGAATACAAAGCTAGCAAAAAACATTTAATGCTGTATTCGAAATGGGGCTGTGATGACTCAAGCGGACAAAGTGAATACAAGCAAGTCTTAACTGAAGAGGATGAGTTAATTTCTGACACAAATTTATTTATATCTTCATTAGTACCTCTGAAACTTGTTGATATTAATACAAATGAAACTTTGTGGGAAAACCCTGTTCCATCATCAGTAAGATTTTGTAGGCCCATTTTAATAGAATTTTCAAAAGAGACACCAGAGAAAACCACAAGTGTAGTTAATGAAATTATAGCTCAAAGAAACGCTCTCACAACAAGCTTAATCAATAAAAATGGTGAAAGTATTGAAATCAAACACACATTATTTTTGACAATGGTTGACGGGAAAGTGGCTCAAGTTTTGTCAGAAACTTCATCAGGTGCTGTATGTACTATTTGTGGTGCAAGACCTACAGAGATGAACAATTTAGAAAAAGTACAAAATAAACCTGTTGACGAAAATTCTTATCAATATGGGCTTTCGACTTTACATTGCTGGATTAGATTTATGGAACTAATTTTACATATATCTTATAATGTAGGCTTTGAAAAATGGTCTGCTACAACGACAGAAAATAAAGATTTGAAAAAACAAAAGAAGACATATGTACAAAGAAGGTTCAGAGAAGAACTTGGTTTAAATATAGATAAACCTAAGCAAGGTTCTGGTAACAGTAATGACGGTAATACAGCTAGACGATTTTTTCAAAATTATCAGTGCACGGCAGAAATTACCGGTGTGGATGAGGAATTGATAAAACGATTTTATGTTTTACTTCAAGTTATGTCTAGCGGAAAAGTAACACAGGCCAACGATGAAAAAACTTTTCTAATGAAAATACCTTATTCTTATGTTGTTTAGGTTGCTGAATCCAAATATGATGCTTAAAAAGTTGTATCACCCACCATTTATTCACATTTTATAGTTAAATTCATGAAATAAAGAAACATTTTTAGAATTTAACAGCTTTTTCATAGTTAAGATAACATGAAAAAATAGGTCTAATGAACAAAGATGATGTTGGCAGCACTGCTGAAACACATGCTAAACAGCTGATGTTTTGTTTATTTTCAACATAACCTCACTTTTACGTTTCCTGTACATGTGCTCAGTGCAATGTCTCATCGCGGCTGTAAAAACTCTGCTGACAGTTTTTGTTATATTTGTGGTGAGTTTGTTATTAAAAAGCACCAAAGAAACATTACAGACTTTGTGAAAAAGGTTTATCTAGCATACTTTGGAACCAAACTTGGAGACCAGGATAAACCTTGGGCACCGCATAAGGTATGTTATGTATGTGTTGAAGACCTCAGGAAATGGTCAAAAAAAGAGAAAAAACACTTTAAATTTGCTGTTCCCATGATATGGAGGGAACCAAAAAATCATTCCGATGACTGTTACTTTTGCAGTGTAGATATTACTGGTCATAACTCTAAGAACAAGAAGGTAATAAGCTACCCTAACCTTCCGTCCGCCATCCGACCAGTAGGGCACGGTGTAGATTTGCCAATCCCGGAACCACCAGAGTACTTAAATTCTATTGAAGCAGAAGTATTTTCTGATGTACAGTCGGAGTTAGATGAACACGATGAAGAATTCCAATGTGTTACAGAAAATGTAGAGCCTAAATTGTTCACTCAGGTCGAGCTTAATGACTTAGTTAGGGATCTGGGCTTAACAAAAGAAAAAGCTGAACTGCTTGGCTCTAGGCTAAAAGAAAAGAACTTGCTGGCGGCTGGAACCAGCAGTCATGTGTATAGGAAGAGAGAACAACAATTTTCGAAGTATTTTGAACAAGAGGGTGATTTGGTGTACTGCTCAGACATTCATGGTTTAATGAATGAATTTGGAATTGAATACAAAACAGAAGATTGGAGGTTGTTTATTGATTCATCCAAAAATAGTTTGAAGGCAGTTTTACTACACAACGGTAACATGTATGCCTCTGTACCTGTCGGTCATTCTGTACATATGAAAGAGAGTTACGAAAATCTAGAAATAGTGTTAAATAAAATAGGTTATTCTGCACACGGTTGGATGATATGTGGTGATTTGAAAGTTACGTGCATGCTCCTTGGTCAGCAAGGGGGTTTTACCAAGTTTCCATGTTTCTTGTGTGAATGGGACAGTAGAGCTCGGAATCAACATTGGTGCAGAAAGAACTGGCCTGCTAGGGAGTCTTTAAAGCCTGGCGAGAAGAACATTTTACGCAAAAACCTTGTAGATCCAAAAAACGTGCTCCTACCACCACTACATATTAAGTTAGGTCTCATGAAACAGTTTGTAAAGGCTTTGCCTAAAGATGGGCTTTGTTTCAAATATCTCTGTCAGAAGTTTACACACCTTTCAGAAGCTAAACTGAAAGAAGGCGTCTTTACCGGGCCTGATATTAGAAAAATGATGTTTGACGTTAACTTTGAATCCACAATGACCTCAAATGAAAAAGAAGCATGGGTTTCATTCAAGCAAGTTGTCACCAAGTTTTTGGGAAATGAAAAAGACCCAGAATATAAGGCTATTGTTGCTAACATGTTAAAAAAATTTGAACAGTTAGGATGTTTGATGAGCCTGAAAGTTCACTTTTTGAGCAGCCACCTCGATTACTTCCCGGAAAATTTAGGAGATGTTAGTGAGGAGCAAGGTGAGCGTTTTCACCAGGACGTTAAAGTGATGGAAAAACGTTACCAGGGCCGCTGGAATACCAACATGATGGGGGATTACTGTTGGTCACTTCACCGGGAAGCTCAGCAAGCTATTAATCGCAGGAAAAGCTACACAAGAAGCTTCAAGAAAAAAAAAGGGAAAGAAAATATAAACCAATTCCAGTTGACAAGTGAACCTTGTATCATCACATAAAATTACTATTCCAAGTATTTTACTGTAAATACAAACCATTTTTACGATTCTACAGTGTTTCATTGGTTTCCCTATATACTGTAAAAGGGTATTAGACTATATAATAAAATACATTTTGCTTGGAAACTAAGGGTGATACATAAAAACTATGAGCAGATTTGGATTCAGCACATAAAAATCTATCAAGATCAGCTATTAAAATTAAAAAAGTTTTCAAAAAGGTTTTTTTTGTTGGCCTGTGAATTAATGCTACGAAATTTGGACAGTATGCTTTCGATACAGCACAACGATATGTTAGTAAATATATGTGGTATTATATGCCATCATCTGTCCATAAAGTCCTAATTCATGGGGAAAGTGTAATTCGGCATTATTCAGTGTTACCTCTTGGACAGCTCTCCGAAGATGCCCAGGAATCAAGGAACAAAGACTATAAACGATTCAGACTTCATCATGCTAGAAAATGCTCTAGAGTAGCTACGAATGAAGACGTTTTACATACACTTTTGTACACTTCAGACCCTTACATAACAAGTTTAAGAAAACCTTCCAATAAAAAGTCTATGGAACTTATAGATGAAGCTGTAGAGCTAGTAGAATAATATAATTCTATGTTATTTTCTTTTTCTTATTATATTTAATTAATAAGAGTAATTTTATGTGTTTATTTTGTATTAATTATAACATTTAGGTCACATTGTTTAAAATTAGTCGTAAATTTATGATAATTTTTCAATATTTCATGTTTTGTATTTTTTTACAATTATTAAATATATTTTTATACTAGCTTTCCGCCCGCGGCTTCGCCCGCGTGGAATTCGGTTATATTGCGGTATAAAGCACAACTATAAGAAAACTTCTCATTCCCACGGAAAAATCTAAAAAGCGCGATGTAACGCTGGATACAATAAGTTGTTAAACCAAAACTGAATGGTACACTATATTATATGTTTTCCCTTGTGGAGCAAAAACATCCAGATTTTGGCCACTGGAAACCCGGGAACACGCTACATAGAGCTGACCATGAGAAAAACAATGTTTTTCCAAGCTATCATTCCACTTCTTATGTATTTTAAAAAACACATCGTTACCATGTTTTAAAAAACACCCAGCGCCATCTATCGCATACCTCAAGAACTAAATAACGTAACTAATACTTATACCAATTAGTAATTCGTTGACTTTAGTGATTTCAGGATAAGTAGATGTAAAAAAAACAATTTAGACGATAAAACAAATTGTACGTTATCCCTCGAGAATTCCTCATTTTCGAGGATTCATTTTCGTATCATTTAGCTTCAAAATTTACATGTTCATATTCGTTTGCAACATATAAGTAGATGTAAAAAAAAACAGTTTAGACGATAAAACAAATTGTACGTCATCCCTCGGGAATTCCTCATTTTCGGGGATTCATTATCGTATCATTTAGCTTCTAAATTTACATGTTTATATTCGTTTGCAATATTTTACCTTGTTTTAAACGACACACAGCGCCATCTACAATCCATCCATCAAGCAAACAATATTTTTGTTTTTCCTCGGGAATATCAATATTTTTCCAGGATAAAAAGTACCCTATTATTTAACCCGGACTATTATCTTTACGTCTGCAAAATTTCAAAGCAATCGGTTCAGTAGTTACGGCGTGAAAACGGAACAAACAAACAAACAAACAAACAAACTCACTTTCCCATTTATAATATTAGTAAGGATGCATAGACTGTATATTATTTTAAAGTACGTTTATCTCAGATTACCTAAAAAAAAAATCAGCTGTATATCTATAAAAACATGGAAGTTATAGATTTATGACCCGAAACCGACTCGATCTCCACATAGTGCGCTCGTGGCGATTACATGCGCGGCATCAACTCCGCGGATGTACTTGCCGCTAGCGCACGGGCTATCTTTATTATAGTAGAATATTGTCTTAATTTTGTAAAATTGACGATTTTAAGTGCCCGCAAGGGCCTATGACATAAAGTAATTTTTTTTTTTTTTTTAGATAATATATATTATGAATCTAGTGAATCATTCGCATTCAAGCAATCACACAGGAAGGATGACAAGCACGACTTAATAATAAAGATAATCAAGAATTACTGAACATGAAAATCGAACTTCGATGTATAGTGTCTTTATTAAAGTAAAGTTTGATGAAACGACTATTTTTCCAACTGCACTGAAAACGTATACACAGAATTATGGAAAACAAAAGTTCTATCTAACACTCTTGCGGTAAAATACACAATATATGAAAGCAAAGATGAGATGAGCTTGTTGAATAAAAAAATCGGTACATAGTGTTATAGAAAATGAAAACCGTTATTTATTACAACAATGGATTCCTGTATAATTTTACAACGATACAGATTAAGGTGACGCTTAAGAGATCACAAAATAATGCAGTACTGATTAAGGAATACGAAGCTTTGAATAACATTATAAGTTCGTTTTTTATGAATACCATCAACCAGTCGAATATTTCAATATCTTATCTGATAGCGTATATAATAATATAACATGCAATACAAGCTTAATTACTTTAACTGTAAAAAAATAATCAAACAATCCAAGCGCACACTTTCCGTTTAAAGTGAAACCATGATAAAACAATAAAGCTTAAATATATCTGTAAATTTTTGTTTTATGGACTCTACTGCTTGCTTTACTCGCATCGGTTCCTGTTTCAATATTTTTAATAACTTCCAATATCTTCCTGTTATTATGCATAGAACATCTGCTTCATATGATGGATCGAGTATTTACATACCTTTGCTTCTTCTTATAGACTTTTTATGATTTAAAAAAAGTATCAACGGCATGACAATATTTTATGCTTTATTTATTAGTTCCTCTTAATAGAGATTTTGGACCAAGACGTTGTAGATATAGTTCTATTTAAATATGATATACTAATAATTATTTTGTTTGATAGCTTTGCTAAAGACCACGTTTAGACACATTGACATTGACAGATGGAAGCAACTGCCATAGTCATAATAAATATCTATTTAATGTTGTTTTGAATATATACTTAGATAGAGAAAATATACATACAATTAAAGAAATTGCTTATGAAATGCCTAAAATAACAACATTTGCCATCAAACAATAACATGTACAATCATTACAAAGTTCTTTATGACGCATTTTCATTTTTCGTCACATGTAAAAGAAAATATCTTCAAATTTCTTCTAATAATATAAAACCTTATATGTGCCTATCTCTCAATAACATCCGACGCAAACTTCCCGTTATCTTTGTTTTTTTGCCAAAGCAACAAAAGAAAAAAAGCTGAAAACACCCCAAAACTATTTTATTTTCGTAGACATTGCATTTTCTTTTGGAGAAATAAATTTTACGTACCTACTTTTGTTATGAAAATGCATTACAGGGAACGGAAGGAATTTCCTCCCCACAATATAGTGCTTAATACACTGAGAGGAATAAAAAACTTGTATGTTTGTGTCAACGCACCCCATTTGCATATATTATTTGCAGTTGAATGTTGTTATTGCGGAATTCCGTTAAACAGGATTATATTCTGAGCATTTTTCATTGTCTTTGTAGAAAGATGTTTCCTTGTTTTTGTATTGCAATAAATTCAAGGGAGTATTGATTTAAGTAATCATTTGAGAGAAAGAGACAGAGGGTTATTTTATTCTTCATGAGATAATTTTGTTTAAAATTGGCGACATATATTTAAAACCATCTTTTTAAGTTATATTATCTTTTGTAGATAAAACCACTTCCATTATGAATGATGACGTCACAGAACAGTAAAATGTAACATTTAATTAAAACTACTATTTAATACCGAATAACCGACGCGTTTATTCTTGTTTTTTATATTTGATTCTGATAAAACACAATCACACAAACACACTGCGAGACTTAGTAATGTAGAGAGCTATTCTTGCAAATAATAAAACTGCCCAGCTAATTGTAGTTGTAGTAATCGTCATTTTTGTGATTTTTAATTTTTTGCAAAAATGGGAAATAATCTATAGTTAAAAAATATATTTACAAAATTTTCTTGCACCTATATGTTACTTTTGCCAAAGATATCTGCAGCATTAAGCATACGATAGAAAATTATGCAGTACTTGCAACGTTTGCTGTATAAATATAAGATGGAGGTCGGAGATAGTCTCTTTCATAAGTTCTTTTCGGAAGGGCCTCCTAATTTCCAAACTAGTGGTAGACTCAGTTTTGTTTACAGAAATCGTAGATATAATTAAATAAATAAATAAAACTGAAAATAAAACAAATTTTTTTGTTTGTTTAAATTGAGTAGTTAGGAACAAGCCCAATTCAAATATTGGAAGGTAGGTAGTATGTATGATGTCTATTACATTAGTCATCCTGTGATCATGGTTCCTGTCAAGGAATCGGCATTTTTTATATCATTTAAGTTAAATAAAGGGATTAAGTTTAATTAAGAAAAATAAACGCATCTTTTTTCGGTAAAAGAGGTTTTAATCGCATATGCGACGGGGGCAGAAGTGTTAGAATGAAGTAAATTTTAACCTAACTTACATCTTTCTTATTTTTACAAAATTTTTAAGTTTACACTACAGGGTCCTACAATCGTTGAAGAATTGATATTTTTATTTTCAGTAAGTAAAAAGGGTTTCTCAAAATTTGTCACTTTAAAATATCCTAATTGTCTTGTTAATATGATAGTGACTTACTTCAAGCATCTTATGAATACTTTTTATGCGGTCTTATATTGTAATAGAAGCTACTGTCAATATGATTAGAAATGGTGATTATTCTAAAGCTACAAAATTTGAAATATGTCTTAACATTACTTTCTTTTAATAATAGTATCAATTGCATCTATATAATAATTTCTACTAACTCTTAATTTCATATAGTCACTAATATTTTTATTTGTTGACTTAAGTGTAAAAATATATGGGATATGACTGAATGTAAAAAAATATCCCCAAAAAAATGTGTAACTTACATAAATCAATGTAATAAATATTAAATCATTTATATAATTTACTTGTAATATCGAAGTAACGATTTAAATTTATTAGCATTAAAGAGTATTAATTGGTACATATATTGTAATTTTAGCCAAACTCGTTTGAATCCTATTCTATAGTATATTTACTCAAATTCAATTGGATCTTAATTTGATATTGTATAATTAATAACTCTAAAATTTAAGCACTATAATGATGATATATAACATGATATACTTAATACTGTATAATGTTATAACGACTAAAAACTAGAATTTTGCTGCCATCTTAATGTTAATAAAAAGCAGTTGTTTTAGTAATTACTAGCGACCCGCCCCGGCTTCGCACGGATGCAATGCTCTACTATATTATGCATGTATTATACATATAAACCTTCCTCTTGAATTATCTATTAAAAATCTCTATTAAAAAAAACCGCGTCAAATCCGTTGCGTAGTTTTAAAGATTTAAGCATACATAGGGATATAGGGACAGAGAAAGCGACTTTGTTTTATACTATGTAGTGATAGTGATGTCTCTTTTCGAAACGGAGAGGGAACAACTACTGTATTCATTAGGGCAATAAACGTTAAGTAAGTGAAAAAGGGAGTTTGATTGCTACGAGTTCCTGCATCATTCTACAAATGGGTAAAGCAATACAAAATGAAGAAATGAGTAAGTTTGTGTTTTAATCAAACAATCATTTATAAATCTGTCGCGCCCCTGTCATTCCCAGTATACCTGCCTACTCCCGCATGAGATGTGATTCTTATTTTCATTAAAAAAGAATATTATTTTTTGTCTGTTATACATTTTTTGCATTTATGAAAGCTATATCATATAATAAATTATTGTTATAGGCAAATACTAGAAAAATATGGACTTGGCGCACAAGTATTTTTCTATTAAAATAACATATCACTATTCATTCGGTAATCAAATTATTATATTGATGTCTAAGTATTGAGGCTATAATTTGATTTTGTGAACAGACAGATGTTGAATCTCTAAAATATATCAAGTAGCTGACTTAAATTAATTGTTGTTTGTAAATTGGTGCTGGCTTTTTAATATTCTGTTGGAGTAATAAAGATGATGTATTGGTTTAATAAAAGCTGTTCTATTAACCCGTTGCTTACTTTAAAAAAGTCGTTACGTTGCAGGTGCTAAATAAAACGTTTATAATTTGCCATTAAAAAGTTGGATTTTTGTGCCTATACATTGGATGGACTTTTGTGTCTATACACTGTGAAATATATTTGCGATGTTATTTCTTCTGCAACGCAATATGGTGGATAATAATGCTCCTGCGTTTCTTTCTGTATTTGTTTAAAGTGCAACTCGATCACAAAAGCAGTAAAAACCGTTCCAAGACTTAAGCGCTTCGTAACTTTTTTTTTTAAATTTCAAAAAGGTTTTTAAGTAGGTGCATTTTTTCTTACATTCTTACCTTCACGCTGATTAGCTTAGCCTAAAATAAGTACAAGACTTGATAATAGCGTAACGGATAGACATACAGATATTGAAACATAGATGTGTAATATTCATAGATATAGTTATATTATGACATGACACAGGTACGAATGTTTCTATTCAGCACACAAACATCTGCCCTTCTCGGTCACGAACCCAGGAACGAAGGCAGGATTGCTACTGTTGATATGATGCAGATGTCGCTTCAAAGTGAGTTATCACAAAAAGTCAGGACGCTCTTTTTCCGATAAAGTTATTATTTTTTCTTTGCTTTGAGACATCAAATGCCAATGACCGTCATACCTTACATGATGAAGTTTTGACAGGTTATTTTTATTATGATAATGATTCGCTTTTATATAAAATACGAGTCTATATAAACCACGCACTCTGAAATATTTAATTAAATTTGTATGACATTATATAAATTAAATATAATTAACGGTATTCACTCAAAATGAAAAGACGATCTCTGCTTTGATTTAGTCTTGGTTCAAATCAGTTATTAACGATATTCATTCATAATAACGTGTTATACTTGTTTACACCGAAGTCTCGTACGAGTCGTTTGAATAGCGCTTGTTAGTGTCGGATGGTGGAATAATTGTATACTTTTGAAAATTTGTATCGCTACTATAGTAAAATTATGTAATGGCACCTAGTCATTTTGTTTATTGATATTCATTAGGGCTTGCTAATCTACTTGTATGCTGTTGGAATAATAAACTTGTTTCTCGTGGGTCTAGTTTTAGATTCAGATTAGGGATCGTAATGGAACGACTGACATCAGTTTACTGGTGATCAGAGTCAATTGAAGACGGGCAAACTTTAATACGTGAACATGGTGGCGGACGATAGCTTCTGGACACTTTACACTATTGAGTGGACACCAGGGACTGGCCGGAAATAAAAAAAATCATTGAAAAAGCGGGATAAGAAAAAAGTTCTTTTTATATAGTAACTAGCTGATCCGGCCATGCGATGATGTGTTATAAATTAAATTGAAGCTTATCCTACATTCTTAGTTAGAAAAAATCTAGTAGAAGTTTAGGAGTTCATCGCGGTCAAGCACTGTAACACGGAATTCATATATATTTATATACATGGATAATTTATTTAAACAAAACCAAAGTAAAACAATTTACGGGAGGATATACAATGTTGACAAATCAGGTCTCCAACTCCCAAATTAGGACGTGTTATGTATCTTAAGAGTTAGTGATTTCTCCAAAACATTATAGTATTCTCAAAGGCGTAATAAGTGAGTCTGGTTAGTACGCTTTGATAAGTTTGGTTATTTGTATGTGTTTGTGTCCGTGTAAAAAAATAGTATGTACTGTTAATGTATTCACTTAAGTAGATTTTTTGTTGCATCATAGTAAAAAGAAAGAAGTAGACCATGAAATGCTGTTTTGACTGCAATATAATCCAATGAAAAAAGGTTATTTATAATGAGTTGACAAAGTTCCTTAAACAATATTAGAAAGCAGTTATCGCATTTTTTTTCAATATGAGGACAATAAGAAGACAATTTAATATAACATCGTTTAGCAATAAGTTTTTAAAGAAAATAAATAAATTACAAACGAGATAGATACTCCATTTATCAACAGTGTTTTAAAGTAACAAGATAATTCTTAGTGATCCCATTTAATTAAAACACTAGAGTTTCAGAACTCAAAGGCAGATAGAGATTATCTACTTAAGTAATCTCGCTTTACTGTCGGTTGTACGAACTATTTCAAGAGTATCAGCCAAATGTAGTGTACTGGATTATTCCAGCTGCTTGAGATACGAGTTCGGCTGGCGTATCCCACTTTCAATATAAGGGAAACTCAAGAAAAGGGCTTGCGGGTCTGATATCTTTTGCTTGAATAAACGCAGGCATCCCTAAATTATAAGTATTCGATTGGAATGTATCTTTGAAACGGTTGGTTTATCCATCCAAATTTCTACATCTAGTTATGATTTTTTTTATATTTACTTTTTTTTTAAATTAAAGTATTTTGAAAAATAATACATAATAATAATAATAATATATTATTCATGAGTTCTAGTTTTTTTTAGGTTGCGATCGATAACCGTTTGATATACACTCGAGAGCAATGAATCCGGGTCACTTAAAGAATGTTAAAAATCTCGGAAACTAAAAATGATAGGTTAATGCAATAAATTGTATTTAACAGACAATGTAATACTCCTTAAATGAAAGTAAAAAAAATAAGAACCACCATACATTTTATTAACACAAAATTACATATAGAAAAAAACTGCTGATCTCTCCTTAAAACAAAAATAGGAAACATGAAATGTTTGAACTTTATTACGATTTTCTTGAATTTTAATACTTCGTATTGCCTCCTCGTGCTTCCATTACTGCGTTTACGCGGTTTGGCATGCTGTACACCAAGTTCCTTATACGATTTTGGGGAATATTCTCCCATTCCTCTGTGAGAGCAATTTTGAGCTCACGAAGCGTGATTGGGGGAGGGTTTCGTTGTTTTACGCATCTGCCTAGCTCGTCCCAAGCATGCTCGATCGGGTTGATATCCGGGCTGCGCGCTGGCCACTCCATACGAGTGATGTTCATCTCTTGAAGGTAGTCATTCACAATCCTACCTGTATGAGGTCGGGCATTGTCATGCATAAATATAGCATCCTCACCTAAATTGACCATAAATGGACCAACGTGATCATTGAGGATTTCTTCCACATATCTTACGCTAGTTAAAGAGCCGTTTTCTGTGATCACCAGCTCTGTGCGACTTTCAGAAGAAATTCCGGCCCACACAAGTACAGACCCACCACCGTAGGCTACTTTTTCTTCGATGCATGCTTGCTTGAATCTTTCCCCTGGTCTTCGATACACTCTGTGTCTTCCATCGTGCTTGTAGAGCATAAATTTTGATTCGTCGGAGAACATAACTTTTGACCAATCTTCAATACTCCAATTTACGTGGCTCTGGGCATATCTTAGTCTTGAAATACGATGCCCACGCTCCAGTTTAGGGCCGTTTGCAGGTCTAAGGGGTTTTAAGTTAGATTCAGCAAGCCGACGTCTTACTGTCCATGCACTTGGGTTACTTCCTCCGAGGCGTCGAAACTGATTGGTGAGTTCAGTTCCTGTGAGAAAGCGATTTCGAAGCATGGTGTTCACCAAGTATCGGTCTTCTCGTGCTGTGGTACACCTGGTTCTGCCCGTTCCTGGTCTGGGTAGGTTAGAACCAGTTTCTTCGTAACGTCGGAGAACTCTTTGTACTGTTGACAGCGACACACCGACAGTCCTGGCTGTATCGCGCTGACTCCGGCCGGTTTCCAGCATTGTAAGTATTCTGGTGCATTCTTCGGGCGTAAGCGACATAATATCAGCTTGAATAATGAATATAGAGCACTATCAACATGGTTTATGTACCCACATAAATGACAGATTACAAACAAAAGCAAAACCAAATGCTGTAATTTCGTAGTTCCATCTTCAAAAGTGGCCCTTTTTCAAATTTGATTTTTTTATGATATAACTTTACAATAACTAAGAAGTTTTAATACCTTCATTTAAGGAGTATTACATTGTCTATTAAATACAATTTATTGCATTAACCTAGCATTTTTAGTTTCCGAGATTTTTAAGATTCTTTAAGTGACCCGGATTCATTGCTCTCGAGTGTATATCGAAAATATATCATATTTTTAGTGAAATTACGCAATCAAAGACAGTTTCACTGTTTAACTTTGGTTAGGTTAGGTTAGGTTATTACTATTGTGTAGACAAATGTAAAAAGTTGAATACACATGTATGTTCTATCAAGTTATGGTACAGGCATTTGGTTCAATAAATAGTGGTTACCTGGCTAGTTTTCCGGGAGTTTAAAAATCCATAATTTCATAGATTTTGATGTGCTCTTTCCGAATTTCGACTTTGCCACCTCATATATTTGGTACTCGCGCTGCCTTAAAGTAGTTTTGACAAAAACATGAGGAAAAATGGCGCCTAAAAGCAGTTTTTTTCCGATTCATTTAAAAAAAAAAAAAAACTGGTTGGTTGCCTGTAAAGTCGGTATACGGGCGAAAGTTTTACGTGACAACGACTTTGAGTGGTAAAATAATTTTAATGTGAATATTCATTCGTATAGTAGGAAGAAAGATGAAATAATAGTAACAATTTAAAACATTTATTTATACAAAGAATTATATTTAAAACATTAATTTATAGGCACGCGTCCCTTCCACTTTTTATGTCTGTCTCTCTCGCTCTTAGGCGGGCTAACCATGCCCGAGTGGAAGGGACGCGTGCCTCTCACTCGCTCTCATTGTAAGCGCATAACGTGAGCAGAGCGTAACGCAGTTTCTTGAAGTGTCACCCGGCAAACCAATTTATAAGACGTTGTCACGTCAAAACTTTACTTTTTTTCCACAAAGTCAATAGTTTTGGCTTACGAGCGTCGCAAGTGTACTTCAAGACGCGTTTTTTACATCACCTTGAGGTAGAGTAAGCAGCGCGTTTTTTTTAAGGTGTTATCCCCAATAGACCTTTTCCACATGCAATTCAAAATCCTGAAATTTAGCGCATTGTCCTTTGCTTTGCTGTTCTTAATGGACCAGGTGTTGCGAATTCATTGTCGGTAGTACCAGCCGAAAAATCATAGCCAGTCTGTGACGTTTCTTCATCTACATCATCCGCGATGTGATTATATGATTCATCGCAAGCGTCTTTTTTCTCGATTTGATCATATGTTTGATCAATAATAGCCTTTGTTTCTTCTTCATCATCGCTATCTTGCATGTTCCATGCGAGTTACCACAGGTACCGCTACAATTCTTGCACATAACAGAGCACTTAAACTCATCCTTTCTGCATCAACAAGCTTTCTGAAATCCTTTTTTACATTTGGAAGAAATAAGTTTTAACAAGCTGTTCGGAGCTGAGGGCTCGAGTGTAGTGAAAGAAATTAGCCCATTCTTATTTTTTTACCCCCATTACTCTGCATTTTGTTCATTCCCATACCATTGCTGAACCTGGTGGTAGATTCGGAATGAATGTTGTAGTGCTGCTGCTTCTGTTAGTGGTAGCGACGCAATATTTTATTTATTTCTATATGCTGATGTTGTGAAGCAAGCATATATATAGCTATTTAAAGATATATAATTTTTACTTTTCGGTTTACTGTAGCTATATTATATATACAGATACTATACATCTAATATCCATATATACTAGTATCATACAATATCTATAGTCAGTAGAGTTTAGATTTAATGTAAGTTTATATTTCACAAATTAAATGCCACAACAGGTTGGATGTATAATGAGTAATGACTAAAACGAGTGTTGAAGTACACTTTGCAGCACTCATACGTCAAAAAGTTAAAACATAAAATATAGGCAACCGTCTCTAGTTTCATTTTGTATAACTGTTTTTATCGTAAAATGGGTCAAAAAGGAGATATTGTCAAAAAACTGCTTTTAGGTGTCATTTTCCAATATGGTGGCGCGAGCGGCAAAAAAACCGAGGTCCCAAAGTCGACATGCGGAAAGAGCACATAAAATCTATAAAATTACCAATTTTCAAAACTCCCGGAAACTTTCCCGATAAAACTATCAAATGACTGTATTTTTTGAAAGAGCATGTTTTATTATCTATGTCAAAACAAAAATAAGGAAGTAGAAACAATACTTAATAATGGTTATTATTAGATTATATATATGAATGGATTGATATACATGTTCATACAACACAGCTAATTATAAATAACCCTTACTATGCTGAACATTCAACGTCTGTCAGTTTTCACTTTAATCGATTTTCAGCGTAAAATCCAATATACACAGTTTAATATTAATTAAGAAACGTTGCCGTGCTGTTGTCCATACCTTTGCGATAAGAAAATGGAGAGATATCCGTCGCACAGCATAAAATAGTAGCCAGTTTTCATCTGAAATTTAAATTATAAATAAACGAAGGGCACACTAATAATATTTTACATCCCTACTATTGCATCTAAAGCATTAAGGATGAAGAACATTACTTAGTAAGTAATTGGAAAAAAAAATGGAAAAATTCAACTCGCCCGGATAGGGAGAGTATGTGGGTTCATTGATTATTTTTTAGTAATAATTTATTACATTACTAGGGGCCCACACTAGTGCCTCTGCCAATTTGAAATAACTGTGGTAAAAAAATCTCAAACAGATTTATTGGTTCAATATACAAACTTATAAAGTACTCTGTCTCTCTTTATAATATTAGTTTATACTAGCGGCTCGTCTTGGCTTCGCACGGGTGGACAAAATTCTTTAAATTTTTCTATTATTAAGTATTTTTCCGTTAGCGCCATCTAGCGTCTGGTAGACGTTGCTATGGTAAAAGAAAAAGAAAAAAAGAGCAGGATAAAGAGCGGACAGACAAACACACAAACCACTGTGATCTTAGATTATAGATTTAATTTAAGTTATCATTGGACACGGGTGATATATTAAGTAGTGTAAATTTTTTATTTCAGTTATGATTGACTCATTTAATTCCAAGAACAGGATTTCTCAAGAACATTATTATACTTCGAAACATTGGAGTAAAGTGAAAAGTCTTGTTAAAATTCTACTCACTTAAGATTAAGTACGTAAAGTGCTAGCTTACATCATATGACATCTGGAGTCACTTCAAGATAAGTGCTCACACAAACGCCGCGACCTCATGTGAATTTGAAAGCAATTTCGAAATACGAGGATATCAAAGGTTTTCTTTTTTACAAGTTTCTGACCGTTTGTACTATCCATAAAACATCGTGTCTTTGTACATTTTGGAAGGAGGTTTGAAATTAAGGTTGGTAAAAGTTGAAAAACGCAAACGAGACATTTTATTTATTTATTTTTATTACAGTTATTAAACAAATATGTTTTAAGCTTCTAAATTATAAGACTAGATTATTATCCAATACCTACACCTTGGACACAGAATTAAAAGTGGGTACTAAAAACAGGTTGAAGTGACGAACAGAACAAATAACACAAAAAACCAATGGACGTGAATAAAAGCAGTTTGGATATCAAATTCTTAAATTTTGAAGTTCACTCTGCCATTGAGTAGTAATATAACGTCCTTCATACGTTCAACTTGAAGTTCAGCAGTTTTTTTTGTTCCATATATTATTTTGCGAAATCTGTTAAATGGCTCTAAATCTTACCCGATAGTAATGGAACGGTTACTATCGGGTATGACCCACGACCTTGACCAGCTCGTCGTCCCACCTAGTGGGGGGCCTCCCCACGGAATGTCATGGTTTGCGATTTTCATTTAAGAAGGAAAACTTCTCCAACGCCTGTTAGTAGTTCTCGCTATGTACCTTGCCTACTGCCACTTCAGCTGAGCAATCCTTCGAGTAATGTCAGTTATTTAGTTTTCCCACGGATCTCCTCAATTCAGATTCCAATACACAGAGAAGCACCAAGCTCTCTCCATTGCCCGCTGGGCAAACTCAAGCTTTCTTATGAGACCTATAGTTAAAGAGCACGCTTACTCCCGTATACACTGCCACCCGTAGAGTGACAACACATACTCGTCAAAGATCTTTTGAGAAATGTCAACGGGGTACAACTTGGGTATTCTTTGGAAAACGCCACTAAGATAGGTAATCAATATTGATTCCGTATCCAGTCAAATTCAAAACTAAAAAAAATCTTCCAGCGTAGCATTAAACACTTTTAAAAATACAACATTGCTTTGTCACACACCTCGCTGCAGTCGGATAGAATTTGAGTCCTTATTTTTAGATTCTACGATGATGATGATGCTACGATTGTTTGTTCACAGCCTCGTCAATTGGCTCTGCTAGACAAGTCCCTCGCGAACACTTTGAAATTCTACTCAATAAACTTCTTATATTAGTCGTATTAAATTTTGTGAAGGTAGCTCCTCGGAGATTAAGATATCTGTCTATTAAGGTGAAGATAACGAAAAGCAATCGCTTTAGATGCATTGGAGTGTGGAAAGTATTTTAAACTTGGGATTGTGGATTTCCAGAATACTTACACCCTACCGTATGGGCAGTATCCTCTACCATGCTGTTTGTTTAAATCGGTCACATCTGTGCAGTTGTCAAGAATTCGAAATAGTTTTGGAAATCGAGCTGATAACTCTTGGGGTTTTGGACCTCGGCAAGTACTGAGCGAAATGCAAATTTCATCAGTCGGGACTTTTCAAGCTCAATGTTGACATTTTATTTGCCAAGAACCAGTTAGTGATTACTTTCCTTTTTGACGGCAATTATCACAAAACGTCAAATTTTGCTTTCTTGTCGATATTGTAAAATCTATTTAGTTTTTTACATTGCCGTCCTTTATCTACGTCCATTTCTGCTTTTCAAACATTCCATTGCCTAATTTCAAATCGCCCTCCCCAACTCATCACTGAATCGCTTTCCAAGCTTTGCGTTTACATTACCATTGGGTAAAAGGTTTTGTAGCTATGTATGGCTCTGGGAATATCCTCGTTCACTGCTTCCAAAACGTCATCTCCTGTGCTTCGAGGTTGGAGCGTAGGAATGTATAACATTCAGCTAATATAGTTTCTATATTTTGATTATTAGTTCCTACCTTACCTAGTTACTACCTTGTTCGACCAACACCCGATGGTGACCCCGTTTTTATGAGGAGCTTGTGTACGATGAACCTGACACCGACCAGGGCTGGTGCTACCAAGTTTCTACTGTGTTGGAAATACGGAAACATACACACTCTTTACATTCAAAAGACTCATCAAAAAATATTTTTTTATTTAATTCAGTCTTAAGTAAAATAAACATACTCGTATTTACACTGTAATAGCTAAGGTAATAATACCACATAGTAACACGTATAGCACGTAAATTCACTACCTCATTTTCTGAAGTACAATAAAATGTTAATATTTTTGTCCAAACAAATTTGTTCACCAAATTAAAAATAAATCGAAGCTTTTACGAGTCAATTCAAATAATTGGAAACCGTTCAGAGAATGCTATTACAATCCCTACGTAATAGGACCCTATCACAATGTTTAAAACTTTCCGGTCTTATATTTTTGTAATGTCACAATTTGCTGTCAATACACATTGTAAGAAAGTCTGTGGGAATAATAAAGGAAATCGATTGGAAGCAGAAAATCCCGTGGAATATTAGACGCGACGTGGCCCGCCTCCAAATGAAGCAGACGAAGAATAAAATGTGACATTACGCGAACTTAACGCTGTATACTGTTTTATTGGAACACTCTGTCTGGATGGAATAATGTTACGTGCGCCAGAAAAAAAATTACAATAGTTAAGTACCTGTGGGGTTTCCTACTGACACTGAGTCTTACTTTGAGTAATTTTACGAGCTAACTTATATTAGGAATCTTTCTTTGGTAATGCTTTTGCGAAAGTCGTGTGTTGTATAGGCAATGATACGACTTTTTTGTTTGGATGTAAACAATTTCCTTTCTTCTTATTTCTTTTCACTAAGAGTATAATACCGATTATGGTAGAGAGTGTTTTAGACATACAATCCCAGAATTATATTGTTTTATAGTCAGAAAATAATTTCTTGTTCTTTTGTTTGTATGTTTTTGAGAACAACTTCGTTATGGCAGCACATCAAAATCATGTATTGACCTAATAACCGTGTTGTAAATCAATGATGAGGTGGATTATTAAAAAAAATGATGTCACTACATGTGAAATCATAACAATTTTACTCATCCAAGTAGTAGTTATAGTTTATGTAATAATTTTCCAGGTTTGTACACATACACATAAACGTGATGTATACAATCAGTATTTGATTGTAAACTTTATTTCATATTAATTATTTAGAGACGGATGATCATTAAAAACATCCTTGGTATAATCTGAAACAAAGCAGTGCAGTGCTTGTAGCGGTCTCCACCGGAAATTGCATTAGTGATAAAATAAAAATAAAAAAGCAGGTCTTATATATAAATGTGACATATATAAATATGACACAGATTAAGGGCCTATTTCATCAATTGGTGATAGAGTCCCGGATAGCCTATTCAGACTTACTGTTACTGCCAGATAAACTAGAAATTTCGTTTTCACAAGTTGTAATGTATACTAATATGTACCTTTATAGTCTCCGATTTTCATTCATAACATTCGTTAAATTGTATATTTTATCATTCCATTTTGCATCGTCATTTGTAAACGTATTAATCTCTGTAAATATGTATATATATACAATAATATTTTACTCAATTGCTGAAAAGAAACACTGGATTTTCATATAGAGCTTCCCAACCACTCAAAACTTCTATTCAGAATGCTACACACTTACCGGCATTGCTCGTTATTTTAACCTGTCTATTTGTTTAATCTATTTCGTTATTATTTCTTCATTTTATTTCTAAAAATGTATTTATTTAATTTATTGACATATAAGTTTTTCTCCGTTGCCATGGCTACCCATGACACGATCTTTCATTTATGGTATTCAACCTCCAAAGAAAACCAGATTTTATTCTTTTTATGTCTTCTCGAAGACAATCTAAATTTAAATGGCTCTGGGCCTATAAAAGACCGAGCTGACCTGCCAAGTCATTCAGTTCTTCGGCAAAAGTTGCCACGTTAACATCTATAGCTCGCTACCGAGCTCTCCAAAATTCTTAAAGGCCTTATCCCGGGGCCGGCTGCCCCGGGACTCAAGAAAAGTCCTCAACGCCGTAAGGCAAACTTTTGGCTCAAGGACCTACACTAAACTTAGCCACTCTCTACCACTAACGTTGCCTGACCACCAGCGGTGCAGGCCATCCATCTGCAGCGCCGCCCTACCTACCTGCTACGCCGCCCGACCTACCAGCAGCGCCGCACGTCTACCAGCAGCGCCGGCAGTAAATCGGTGCAGGCCGTCCACCAGCAGCGCCGCCCTACCTACCTGCTACGCCGCCCGACCTACCAGCAGCGCCGCACGTCTACCAGCAGCGCCGCACGTCTACCAGCAGCGCCGGCAGTAAATCGGTGCAGGCCGTCCACCAGCAGCGCCGCCCTACCTACCTGTCACGCCTCCCGACCTACCAGCAGCGCTGCCCTTCTACTAGCAGCTCCTGCCGACGTCGGCCCCGCCTCCTGTCTACCGGCAGCGCCACCCTTCATCCGACGGTGTCACCGCATCTGGGCCCTAAAGCCCCGGCCTCAAGCCACCGATATAGAAGATCGCCGACGACCCACAACCACCTACTCACATTTTCACTGAACTCTACACATACTCGCCCTCACTCTTCTTACCTCCAATCTTTTTGTTCTTTAAATTGTTTTTGTAAATATATAAACTGTAACTTTACCCTGATCTTCCGTCTTTATATTTTGTCCCTTCACGACAAAGTCTTCAATAGAAAGAACTGGTAGATAAATTTTCTCGTTTCGGCAACCTTTATCTGTTAGATAGTGCTAAATAGAAGACAACTATCTGCAACTTTATTAGGAACTGGTGAAACTTGCCTTTATACTTGCTGTGTTGGTAAACTTCTCATCATCATCAACCTATTGATATATCCACTGCTGAAGCACAAAGCCTTCCCTACCAATGAAAACACCGTTATAGTCGACCCATAAATTACCACGTGGGCCCAGTACGGATTTTTGGGTAATAACGCCTGCAGATCAATAAGATTCAGTAAAGTATCGTGATTTTTGATAATAACTTACAAGAAGTATTAAAAATAACATCTCAATATTTTTTGCTATTTAATATCGCACATATGATTTTTATTGTCTTGTTCTAATAAAATGTGTAGATAGTTTGTAAAGATTTTTAATGGCTAATTCATCAACAGCATAAAACGTCACATAAGATAAATAAAAACTTTGAATCATTCACCATGATTTACGAGTATAAGAATTCTTTAAACTATAAGTCTCATATTGCTTACTTTGTGTCATTTTAATTGGTGTTAATATAAGAAGTAATACTATTTTCAACGTATTTCTAATGCTAAAAGTGAAAATATTATAAATAATTTTCTTATTTCTTGTATGTGACTTTACAGTAACATTATTAGATTAAGTCACCATTATAGAAAATTTATTCTAAGTTTAGTTTCTACGAATACCAGTTGAATCCCTCAAATTCCGACCTCTATTAAAATCTTTAAGTCAAATTAAGGTAAACAATCTAATTTAAGGCACTTCACACTGTATACGGGTTTGATTTGGGTGTGAACTGTATTGTGTCCAATTACTTTGTATCTAGTCTAAACAATAAGAGAATCCTACAATTTATATGAAGTAGAGCTAGTGTTTTATGTATTAAATTAGTATGCACTGTGCTCGAACTAAAGTTACAAAGTTGTAACTAATCTTTCTCACAAACTAAGCACAAATCTTGTTGGAAAAACGATAGCGTCTAATTCAGTTGCCGTATCGGGAAAGTGCACTGAATAGAGATTGTGGCTGTTCACTTTGATAAGGGGTAGCGGTGAAAATACTTAAATAGTTTACTAGTCAATACAGGTATTGGTTGTTTGTTTTATTGAATATTACGTATTAGATTTACTGCTTTATAATTAGATTAGATGTGATTATTTGTTTTGTTGACCACACAAAAACCTAATCTGGTATGTGTACAACAACTTAACAAAGTTTGGTCGCATTTTTTATTCGGTAATTTCGGAATTTTCGATAAACTACTTTTATATCTAAATATATTGGATTGTTGATTTTACTGGATGCATATACATAATTATGTTATGTGACGTATACATACTTAGTTCTTACACTCCCAAGCTCCTGTAAAGTCAAGACGAAACGTTAAGATAAATATAAAAAGAGAGCAAAATTAAATGCGTCGGTCAAAATTATATTTATATTTAACTCGGATTATGTTCACAATTTCATGTTACCTTTTTTGTGGAATTATGGTTCCACAAAAAAGGTTCCTTTTCTAAAATAAGTGTAACTTTTACTTCTTATAACCTCAGATTATAAAACAAAAGGCAGATAGACCGCACGGAACAATAATGTGAAGCCACTCTTGTAGACATGTGTGCGTGACAGCACTATAAAAACACGTAGCCTCGGTGTGCGTTACGGTTGCCAGGATAATAACAAAATTACTTGGTTACAGTTACAGAGTTGGTTTTGATTTTTTTTTAACTAACCGACGACCTTTTTCGATGAAGTAAACATCATCTTCTTTGAAATGCCTTGAACAGACAACACAAAATTTTGATGGTAGCCAACCGTTATCTTGTCTGCTATCACGTACGATAGAAATCCAATCGTTACGTAGAACAGGATCAGTTGGGAATCTGTATGAAAAGAAATATTTTGTGGATTTATAGCAGCCGTTAGTAAAGTCGTGATGAGTCTGTATTGTTTTTGGCTATATATATATTTACTTTATGTTGGCGAATCGACGGATGTACATCATTATTATTAGAGACAAAATATTCAGTAGTTTTAGTAACGAAGTCACATAGAAACGGACACACATACATACAAACATACCAACCAACAAGCGAGACAAACAAAACACTATTATCGAAAAAAATATTTGTATAAATCGATAATCCTGTTTCCAATACATATTTCCCAACTTAAGGGCAAATGTTTCAAAATAAACTAGCAACACCGGCAGATTTTTGTTAAGGTTTTGTGTTCCAAGATTTCACTAAAAATAATCACGTAAAATAATATCCAAATAGACAAATAATTAACATTTACATATACTTTTGTTTTTGGGAACAATTTTTGCAATGTTTGAAAACATAAGACGGCATTATTCTCAAAAATATGAATATTATCTGTGACGTACTAACGATGCAACGCTTCGTGACGTACTGACTCGAGATTGTATTCGCTTTTGAATTTGTATTTGCTTTGTTGGCTTCACTTTCGGTGTTCCGCACGGTCTATCTGCCTTTTGTTTTATAATCTGAGCTTATAACATCATTTATCTGCTAGTAAGAGTGCTGTCAAAATCATTTCAACCGCTTTGGATATAATCCGGAATAAGTAGACAGACAAATGTTTCTTTGTTTACTGTTTCTGTTACCGGATATACTGTTACTAAAAATCTACCATTGTGACATTACTAATTGATATTTTATATTTGTTTTTATAGATGAATGACTAGCAGCCTGTCTCGAATTAAGCATACCATGAGTAAAATATTACCTAATACTTTAATCAAACTATCATTTTATTTTATTTTTCTCACAACGCCATATTTATTTGTGATTTAAAACATGATTATAAAAATCAACCACGTCACCGAAGAAGGTAACACAGGATGGCGGATCCTACCTGAAGGCTTCGGAGACGTGGCTGTTTTTTATAAAAGTATCTTAAATCTTAAACAAATTCAAATCAATAATACAAATAAGTGCAATAGGTGGAATTAAAGCCAATTGTATTCTCTAGAGTACAAACACGGTGCACAACATATAGTAATAACTGACTACAACTTCATTAATTTTATATTAATGATATATCCAATAATCACGAATAATGATTACAATATATAACGTTATTAAATCTACAGATGTAATCTATATGTGTAATTAAGTATATTGCATAGGTTGGTATATTAATAGAAGGATGTTATATTTTCATTATAACCAAACTTTCGGAAAAAAAAATCGCAATTTTTCCTTTTGCACTATAAAATAATAGGAGAGCTACGAATAGAGTCAGGGATAGCATTTCAGAGACATGTAGCTTAAAATATGAAAAAAAAGGATATAACACCGGAGGGGAAGAGAGGAGTAGAAAGAGAAAAGAAAGATATATAGCATAGTTGGCCGTCATGGGATTCACAGATATACATTGCATTTCAGGTATTAAAAACGCGTAATTTTTTTTTAAGAATAGAGATAAATAATAATAATATATCAATTAACAGTCTCTAGAATAAGTCTACCAAATGCAATAGATTTTTTAAAGTCTTACACAACATATTATAAATTGTTATAAAAAACCGTTTTATTACAGACCCCCGATAGCCATCATCCGTCTCCATCTTAAGATCCTGTATTTTTTTAGGAACCAGAGTACTTGTCAAGATGAATTGCACTATCCCAAAATCATAAGGGTTAATCGTTTTGTTACCTAGCTCAATCATCAGTTCATCTCTATGTTACAATAATATTGCATTGCCATCTGATTAACATACAAATTTCAGCTTAACCGTAAACCTGAACCGTAAACCTGGGATTTCGGCTAAAATTTATTTTCAAAATTTGATTACAGATAGAGAGACACCAGATCAGGCGAAACTGTATAAAAAAGCTTGTAAAAACTCTTGTAAGGTTACTAAAAGTAAGTAGAGTAACTTGTATGGACGATAAAAGATGAGGCAATCGGCATGTGATTTCGGAAGTTAAACACACTCAAAAATTTCGGTGTCTCACAATTTACTATCTAGAACTCCGGGATGCACTTAGACTTTGGTTTCGTCGTTTGCAGTTGTTATCGTCTCATAATCCTCACTCATCTCACAAATAATATGTGTTCCAGCGATAGAGACATTAACAGGCTGATCATAACGATGGTATGGAATGTCTCTGGACGTCTCTGGAATGGTTTTCCAGACTCTATTCGTAGCTCTCTCAGTAAGTCACGTTCAAAATAAAGTTCTCGCTCTTTTCACTTAAGGTTTAAAATTGAAATAAAATTGAATTCATTCTATTTTATTTATTGTATATAATAGTCTGTTACATATGTAAGTTGATGTATATATATATATATCTCGATTGTATACCGCTTTTAAGTCTCATTTTCCCCCAAAGGTTTGACTGGTAGAAAAAGCATTAAGTACGCCTGTTGTACTTATTTCATATGCTATTGATATAAATAAATAAAAAGATACGTTTCTCGATGTATTTTGTCAATAATTCATATTATGTATCGTTCATCCGCTTTCCCCACTGTGTTAGCAGGTTCCGTGTTCAATTGACTAATTTGCATTCGGGACGTTGCTTGTTTTCAAAACGCTGGCTATCCAAAGGACAAAATACGGTTTCAATTTTGCATTTAATATCAAAGCTTTGATAGATGATGTTTTGTTCCGATACTATTTTAGAAACAGAACTTAAATCATACGTATTGTTGGTTCACATTAGTTTGGTTGCTTGGTTTGTTTTGTTACCATTTGTTACTAAATAACATGTTTAATGCATTTTGTAACTTTGAACATGTAGAACTACATACCGGTTGCTATTAGTTTATATATACAATAATACAGTTTAAAGTTTATGTTTGAATTATCAATATTTTGAAATAAAAACCTGTTTAAAATTATTTGTGCAAGTGGGTTTCAAACTTGAGTCTTCTAGCATGTCGGGCCACGCTAAAACAATGGGCTAGGACCGCCTCAAA
Organism: Calamotropha paludella; assembly: GCA_927399485.1. Classification (NCBI taxonomy): domain Eukaryota; kingdom Metazoa; phylum Arthropoda; class Insecta; order Lepidoptera; family Crambidae; genus Calamotropha; species Calamotropha paludella. The sequence goes on along the minus strand of OV656808.1, from coordinate 6,167,029 downwards.
TTAACGAGTAAACTTTAAAACAACAAAATCACGTCATCGTATTTGATGTCTAATTTTTAAACTTAATATTTTCGGTGAGAGTTCGAGCTAAAGTACTAAACTACTGTCGATTGCTGCAAAGCATTTTAAGTGTAGCTATTGTATATATTTGTATTTAATTTGCAAGTATTGGCTCAAATAAATGATCGACTAAAATAAACTATCGCAGAAGCATCTAATTTTACATAAGTACATAATTAAGAATACAATGTAAGTAACACGATATAGCTTTGACAATAAGAAATCCAAGCTTCATTATTCGTTTGATTAACTGTAGTTCTCAGAAGATTAATATTATATCAAATATATAGTCCACGTGATGGCTCCAAGCTTTTATTGATATTTAATATTCTTGGATCCAATATAATTAAGTCAAGGTGTGTTAGACGCCGAAATTAACTAAAGAAAACATCTTAAAGTATATTATATTAACATAGAATAGTTTAGTCTTCGTTTTAAGATCCAAATTAGAAATCGAACTACGTCGCCGATAGCTTGTACGTATTTAAGTCCAGTGTTGCTGAGTGCTCGCTCTTTACGATTTTCTTACGATCATTACCACAGCCAGCACGACACGATACCAGATTTGTGTGTTTTTTAGCCATAACAGTGATAGTATCCGAGTACTGATGAGATTAGGAAATAGGGGGAATTTGTGAGAAAATCAAACGACGACACTGCAGAATAGTGTTTCACTTCTTTTGAGACGTGAAGATATTTGATTGAAGTGTTTTAGACACACAATATTTTATTCATTTTTATTGTTCCGTACCTCAAATCTTATATCACTTTGTTATCCGTCCGTCCGTCCGTCCGTCCGTCCGTCTGTCTGTCTGTCGAGACCCTTTTTTCTCAGGAACGCGTGGAGACATCAAGCTGGAATTTATATCAAATACTTAGGTTTACTGTCCCTTGGAGCTGTGAAAAAAATCAAACTTCTAAGCCAACGCAATCAAAAGATGCAGCCGTTTATGCCGCAAATTTTCGACACTCGCAAGGGAATCAAAGCACTTCCCGTGAACTCAGAATCTTGAAATATGGTACGAAGCAACGTTTTATAGCACATATATAGGAAAAACAAGCGATACCCGTAAATTTTTTGTAATTTTTTTTTATAATAAAAATATTTTTAATAATTGACTTTTACTTATATACCTTCAGGTTTGTACAGAACTTTTGGTGCACGAGTCCAACACGCACTTGGCCGGTTTTTGGCCGGTGTTTCTTTATATTCACATATTTATTACTAAAAAATTGTCTCGAGAGTCAGGTTATACCCAGTACCCCACAACCTATCGCTATCTGGGCGGGTGCTCTTCCAATTGAGCTTCCGAGGCCATAAAAGACCCGTTGATTTTTTCCAGGTTCTACTTAAGATACTACTTATGTCTGTTTTATAACGAAAATTATCTTAGTGTCTTTACACTATTGTGCAATACTTTGGTAGTGGACTGTATTTTGTGGATTTGGCTGGTAATAAAATGCTTCGGTATAATTGACGTGCACACTCATTTAATTGCGGTAACAAAGAGAGAGAAATACAGGAAAAAAACTACAAAGTTGCCAGCATAAAAACATTGCCATGTTTAGTACAATAAAAACTGTTGGTATTTCCAACATATTACCCATCTAAGACTCTAAACATCTAAACTCTTACTTTATTGTCCTTGCCAGGGAAAACTTGCGTTACTCTTGCCATTGGCCAATACATAGGTGAAGTATCTTGCTCCTTTAATATAACTAATGAACCTACCTGAACATTTGGATATACAGTTCTCCACTTTGAACGTGTTTGCAAAGTATTTAAGTATTGGTTACTCCAAACCTTCCAAAATGAATTTTTAATATTAGTACAGATTCTCCAAAACTTTAAATTGTTAGAGAGTTGTTCATCGGGTTCCGGATAAGCATTTAGTGCAGAGCCTATAAGAAAGTGACCCGGTGTAAGACAAGAATAATCTTCTATATTGTTTGACAATGGCATAAGTGGTCTGCTATTCAATATGGACTCGATTTGACACAAAACAGTATTCAGTTCTTCATAAGTTAGTACGGCCTTTTGAACAACTCTTTTCAAATGGAATTTCATACTTTTCACACTGGCTTCAGCTAAACCTGCAAATGTCGGGGAATAACAGGGTAAAAATTTAAAATTTATTCCATTTTGTGCTGAAAAGTTATGAACTTCCCTTTGATGAACCATCGAATTTTGTAATTTATACAACTCATTTAATTTACTACTTGCACTCTTAAATGTTGATGCATTATCACAATAAATATTGAGAGGCAAGCCTCTTCGTGCTATAAATCTTTTTAAACAAGCTAAAAATGTTTCTGTTTTCAGATCAGAAGTCAGTTCCAAATGTATTGCCTTTGTGGTAAAACAATCAAACACACAGACATATGCCTTTGTTTCTATGGACCTTCTGATTCTAGACTGTTTTATCATTATTGGTCCAGCAAAATCTAAACCTATATTTTTAAAAGGCCTGGAAGAAATATTTACTCTATCATGGGGTAACTGGCCCATAATTTGCTTTGCTGTATTGGCTTTTAATTTAAAACAAACAATACACTTATGTATGACCTTTTTTACTTGTTGCATGCCTTTTACGATCCAAAAACTTTGATTTATTGCTGACAGAACCCGTCTTTGACCTGCATGAAGATTTCTTAAATGTTCTCTTTTAATTATTAACTGAGTAACGCGAGATTCTCGGGGTAAAATAACTGGGTGTTTTTGAGAATAAGAAATAAATGCATATTCCAACCGACCACCAACTCTAACTAGACCTCTGTCATCAATAAATGGGCTTAAAGGCTTTAAACTACTTTTAGGAATAGTATTACATTTAATATTATATATATCATCCTTTAAATATTTTTGCTGTTCATATTTGACAATTAATAGCAGTGAATTTTCTAATTCTTTGCTAGAAATATAGTTTAATTTATTTTTGGTACCTTTAGACCTTGCATTCTGAACAAAACGTAAAATATAAGCTAATACGCGTTGCATTTTATTTATGTCAGAATATTTATCAAGAAAATCTAAACATAATGCATTTTCATTGAAAAGGGTACACACCATTGCACTTGAGAATGAAGAGTTTGCTATCACCTCTGGTAAATCGTCAGACGGTAAGTCAGGTAAATTGCTCACTTCATACTTACTACTTTGAAGGAAACTTGGACCTGTCCACCATAGGGAGTGATTCTTCAGCTCATTAGGTAGAATGCCTCGACTTAAACAATCTGCGGGATTGCTTTCAGAAATTATATAAGCCCAGGTGAATTGCTGTGTAAGCTCTAAAATAACCTTTATCCTATTTGCAACATAAGCATTAAGCATATTAATATTGCTTTTAATCCATGCTAGAACAATTTGTGAAGCTTAGTATAAGATGACATCATCAATCTTTAATTTCATTTGCAAAGTATGATAGACTCTTGTGACAAGCTTTGAAAGAAGAAGTGCAGCATTAAGCTCGAGTCTAGGTACGGTGAGTTGCTGTCGCAGTGGATTGACACGCGACTTGGAACAAAGCAGGGATATTTTGACATTGCTCATTAAATCTGTAACACGTAAATAGACGCAACAGCCATATGCGGTGCTCGATGCATCAGCAAAGCCTATAATTTGAACAGAATTCGCGCTATTGAGACCTATATAGCATGGTATTGGTATTGCTGCCATAATTTGCAAGCTATTGTAAAACTTAAGCCAAGCTTTAAGCACTTCCTCGCTCGGCTGCACATCCCAGCCAGCATTTTCTTGCCATATACGCTGTATTATGACCTTAGCACTTAAAACAATGGGACCAGCCAGGCCAAGAGGATCATAAAATTTTCCGATGAAACTTAAAATGTCACGCTTTGTGGAAGGTATCTTATTATTGACCATAGGTCTTGAAATCACAAAGGCGTCCTTTTTTATATTAAAGTTCACACCTAGTGTTTTAAGAAACAAATTGTCTTTTTCTAATTCTACATCATTGAAATGGTGTTGTGATTTTGGAATTTCGTTAAGTAATTCAAAACAATTAGAAACCCACTTATGTAATTGAAAACCACCTATTTGTAAAAGTTTGCAAAGTTGTCTTTTAGTCTCTATCAATAATTTTGGACATCCTTGAGAGACAAGAGCGTCATCAACATATAGAGAATTTTCTATAACAAAGGCGGCTAATGGAAATTCATTTCCAAACCTAATAGCCAGTTCTTTTAAGCAACGAGTAGCTAAATATGAGGAACTTCTAAGACCATAAGTAACAGTGTTTAGCTGTATGCATTGAATATTATCCTCGGGGGTATCCCTCCAAAGGATATTTTGTAATGATCTATGACTAGGATCTAGTAAAATTTGCCTAAACATACTCTTTATGTCAGTTATGAAAATATATTGTTCAACTCTAAACAACAGTAATACATCTACTAACTCTTTTTGGACAATAGGTCCATTTAATAATAAATCGTTCAGTGAAACCTTGTTACTAGTTTTCATCGATCCATCAAATACTACTCTACATTTGGTAGTTCTTTTATCTAATCTAACTATTGGATGGTGTCCAAGAAAGAACACAGGTTCAGTATGTAGGTCATACTGACTAATATCAATGACAGAACCATGCCCTTGCTGTACATAATCATGAATAAACTCCTTATAAAGCTTATACATACTTTCATCCTTTTGCAGACGTTTTTCTACATTAATAAATCTTTTAAAAGCTAAGTTAAACGAATGCCCAAGTGTTTGATTTATAGATTTCAAAGGTAATTTGAGAGGCAAAGCAACTTGAAATTTATTATGTACATTATCTAATGTTACCGTTTCACAAAATATGTTTTCACATAAATTTTGTTCAGGTTGTTGTTTTGAAAAATACTCTGGAATACTTTCTGTCTTCCAAAACATAGAAAGAGTATTATTTAAAGTGTTGTCACAAGTTTTGCAAAATAAAGATGTTACCTGTTGTACATTGTTTGTGTTAGGAATACAACCTGCTAGAACACAACCAAATTGTGTATATAAAATAGGTAATGTGGAGTTACTGCTTCCCTTAAGTGATGACCCCTGGTAGGTAGTTGAATTTTCAGGCTGTAGCAACACCTGGAAGAATACATCAACCCCTAATAAAATATGTATCACACTTGGATCATTAAAGGTTTTATCTGCCAATGTGATATTTGGTGGCATCACTAAATTCTTCAAAGAGAAGGTTGTTTGTGGCAGTTTAGATGTAATTTTGTCCAATATAAAACATGTGACACGTATATTGTAGTTATTAATAAGTGAAAATAATTGTAATTGCACACATTGTTGTACATTACTTTTGACATTGCCTATGCCTACCACTGGAGTATTTGTTGACTTGGGCTGTAAATTTAAAAGGTCAGCAAGCTCTTGGGTTATAAAGGAAACCTGCGAACCGCTATCAAGCAGAGCCTTAACATGTACCTCTGTGCCATTTTTTGCAATGAGTTTAACTCTTGCCGTGGGCAACAACACTTGATTTGCATTGGCATCCATAAATAATGTTACAGGAGACTGCGACATATCTTGGTGAAGCAATGTATTGTGCTTCTGTTTACATATTTCACATATAAAAAAGAATCTACACCTTTTGCTATGTTTATGCAAACAAATCTGACAGATATTGTTGTTGTTAACAAACTTAAATCGTTCTTTAGCAGACATGAGTTTAAATTTAGGGCAAATATGTAATTTATGGGCAGACTTACATAATATGCATACTGGTGACAGTATGCATATTATGTAAGTCTGACTCCTTGACTTCTGCAATACTTGCTGCTACGTGGGTGTGAGCCTTAGAAGGGAGAGGCATAACTGTTTTCTCTGCATTCTCAAGCGGTAATGCTCTTTTCTCTAGAAATTCAATTAAACAATTAACTGTAGGTTCCCTATATCTATTTAATTGAAATTCCCTATTGCAAAATATATCCAATTTTCTGGTCAGAATGCAAAGCACTATAGGATCCCATTGATTGACGTTATAATTTAAATTTTTCAATGCAGCAAGTTGTTGCTTGATTACAGATACAAAGCATCTTATATTATGTGCTGTCGATTTTATTATACGATTTATGTCTAACAATATATTTATATGCTCGTTTGTGATTTTATATTTATTGTCGTAACGATCCTTTAGCAATTTTCTCGCTTCACAATAACTCTCAGATACAATCGGCAAATTTTTTAACAAATCTAAGGGTTCGTCACGAAGAAAACTTCTAAGATATACTAATTTTTGTTCTTCTTCTAAATTATTATTGTTATGAACTAATGCATCAAACAAATCACAAAATGGTTTATATTCAGAGTACTTACCAGTGAATATAGGTACTGTTATATCTGGCAATTTTTGTACAACATTATTCTTTGGAAACTGGGGTGGCGCGGGACATTTATTAAGAGATAATTTCTCTAAGATGAATGCAAGAGTTTCAATGTATTTCCCTTCGACGGCATCATCGTCGTCCGCCGTTGGATCAATGGCACAAATTTCCAAATTGAGTTTTTCGAATTTGTTGAAGGCAGAACGCAAGCGTTCCTCTTTTATTTTTAGAGCATAGTGATCGAACGTTACGTCTTGGCAATCTTTGAAATAATTATTGTACTTAGTAATTATTCCCTTCACTGCAGCACGTTTTCTAACTAAAGCCGTAAGAGCCCGCATTGTATCTTCTAGGTTGGAACTATCGTCAAGCATAACCAATAATAACTTAAGATAACTTAAAGTCTCTTAAAATTTGAGAAATCATAAAATACTCTCGTCGCAAGCGCACACACGACACAAGGCACGGCAGTAAGCACAAAATGGCCGATGCGAAGATCGGCACTCTTGCTCCACACTTCCGTCTACAAGGCACCAATCGGTAGACGCATAGTAGGCGCGTAATATGAACTTGGGCGCACCAGCGCTCCAAGCGGCGAGCAGCGTAAACTTGAGAACGAAGCGACCAATCGTGTCGTTGAAATTGATGCACCAGCGCTCCAAGCGGCGAGCAGCTCAAACGGGCACGCTCCAATAGCAGCGTCGAATTGGCCCGCGGCAAGCACACCAGCGCAGTATGCGGCAAGTAGCAAGAATTACAAAATTGGTACTAAAATGGCGATTGGGCGGAAATGACACACCAATTTTTAAACCACTTATTGAAACAATTTGATGTTTCTTCTTCTTGTTATATGCAGCTCTTCGTTCAAATTTATAGAATGATTTTTTGCACGTCCCACTTAGCTTGTTCGGTGAGTTCTGCGTTGGCGTTGGCGTCACACTCGCACGGCAGGAATGGAAGGCCGGGACGAGGAAAAACCTACTACTCAACTGCTTTAACAATAAAACTATAGTGGAAACACTCGCGAAGCACTTTTTGCGAAGGACCATGTGCAATACTTTGGTAGTGGACTGTATTTTGTGGATTTGGCTGGTAATAAAATGCTTCGGTATAATTGACGTGCACACTCATTTAATTGCGGTAACAAAGAGAGAGAAATACAGGAAAAAAACTACAAAGTTGCCAGCATAAAAACATTGCCATGTTTAGTACAATAAAAAATGTTGGTATTTCCAACAACTATACGGGAACAAGACAAACAAAACTTTGGAGTGATTTGACAAAGTTTATTTTTGTTATTAATTATAATTTAAGAAATCTATTTTTTCCCTACATCTATTTTTTTTCTAATCTTTTCCAGGACTGGGGATTCAATAGAGCTTTTTTCCCCGGACCTCGAATTACATAAATTGAAGAATGCTGCCGTTTTCTGTTCCTATCTAAAAAGTATAACCACCCTGAATCACAGGCCTTGGTAAAATGGTTAATGTATTGCAAGGAGATAAAAAAGTATGCCTTTGGTATTAATGTTAACGATTTATTTATTTCACAAGCAAGACCCGTTGACTAATTGAAAAAATAACAGTTACTTTGAAACATGGGCATGAAATAATGGCTACAAACATCCATTATGTTAAAAGCAGTGGTGTTAGAAATAGTGACTCCTGCTGTAGCAGCTTCGCCTCATTTTTCTTGTGCTTTTTCTTAGCTATAAAGTATTGGTGGAAGTGACAGACAATTTGCTGGGATGAATTGATAGGCATATGATTAATGTAACCGGGAAACGACTGAAAGTTCAGGACCTATATACAAATAATTTTAATTATAACAGGAACTTAAATATTTTCGTATTCTCCTAAATATGATAAAATTTCATAGTGATGTACAAGCAAATGCAAGTGGCAATTAATGCATTCATAAATTGCGTATGAACATGGTTGTTATTCTTTGTTATGGATTTTTTATACTTATTTATGTCTTTTTTTTCAGTTAAAGTTTGAAACTAGATAATGAGTTATTTGAACTAAATTTTTTTTATAATTAAGAGCAGCTTATAAAAATCATATCATCTGTTTGATTTCTTTTTTTGTAAGAAATATCAACGGAAGTGATGACATTTCTTTAATTTTTTTTTCAAGTATTAATTATTAGTTTTTAATATAATAGACTTCAGATAGCTAACCATGAAAGTGAATACAGAAAAATAAACACCATAACCGTTAAGTAAATCAAGTTTGTTGGTATGAGGTGAATTATTTTTACCATGTACAACCTTTATTTATCTCGATATTTAATGCCGATTGATACATTGAAATAAAAGCATATAATTAGTCAAAGTATTATTTTAAACAACCGTTATAAAATAGAAATGTGTGATAGCTCTTCCGTTGTACATAGGTCCTTGTTCCTCACTGCAGGTCCACGACACGACACAACACTGATGGCCTGATATTCGCCGGTTTGTGCGCTATCGCTTTTAAAGTAGGTAACACTTTTGTACTCACGTACCATGAAAAGTTCGTAGCACTTAAGAATTAGCTGCAAGCTTGGCTCGTTTAATATTTTTCAACACTTTATTTTTGGCCATGATGCGAATGCATCTAAACTTGACTAAAGTTTTCCTACGAGCATCATTTTTATTATTTTAATTTTGGATTTGATCAAAAGCTTTTTATACATTACGCATTACAGAGTAAAGAAATAAGAAAGTTATCATTTACATGTAAATTTGTCTTTTCACTTCTTACAGTACGTTTAAAATATGTATAAGTCGATTATGGGTTAGTTGTTGGTCTCGTTCGATCTAATTTCCGTTTTTATTATTTTTCTACGAGTTACAGAAAAGACTGTTTGACGATAATTACCCATCTTAATAAAATAAGACTAGCGATAATAACGTAACGTAACGCAAATTATAGGAGCAGCAATATTAATATATATTTTTTTGGAAATCAATTCTCGCAAATAGCTTTAATGACTACGATAAAACCGTTACTGATTTTCGTCGGAATCTTAGTTAGATATCTTTTCTGAGAAAATCTACTTGTTTACGGACAAAGTAATAGATATTACTTTTCCGTGTATTATTATTAGTCTTAATTATTTTGATTTTCACCTCTGTAATAAGGAAGCGCGCTTACAGATTGTTAAATAGGTAAAAAAACCATTTCTTAACGGACTTCATTATAATACTGTCACTCGGTAGTCGAATATAATAGAAAATACTGTATACAACCGCAAGCGACAGATAGCAAGACTATTAATTAAAATATCGACATGATTAATTAATATACTAGTATTGGTTGAAGCAATGTTATTGATACTGTTGAGATCGTTAATGTTTTGATAAATATCGATATCTACATAAAATCGACTATAGCTGAATAGTTTAATATTAAGCGCTGTCTATAACTCTACGAAGCTCGTCTTGGGTCTATGGTATTAGTAAGGTTCCTTATGATTTAAGAAAAAAAATGCGATCTGAAATAAAAAAATAAACCCAATCGAAGCCCTATTATTAAGTAACGATATACATCCAAATTAGAAACCAGTAGAACGGACACAGATGGTGAAATAGTAAAGGAAACCGCGCAATCTACCTTTGCTACAGCCCTCTTGAAATTTTCATAAAATTGGCAGCAGAAATAACCGAGAGAATCGATCCAGCATCTGATCAATATGAAAGTTAATTGGATAGGATGGGACTTGAATTTGTAATTGAAAGATTACAGGTTTGATTCTACGTTTTGAGTGTCGCTACAATATTGACAAGATTTGATCGAGATTGGCAATGGAGGTTTTCAATGCGAAGTAAGAAATATTGATTCGGAGGGGGAAGGAATGTGTTTTCGTTGTGTAATGGTAAGCTTTAGAACGCGGAGAAAGATTGAAATTTACGTTTTTAACTTATAGGAGTTGATGGGGTTCAGTAATATTTGAAATGTGCACAAAATAACAGTTTATTGTATGCTATAAAGCTTTATAGATTTCATACTAATATAACATAATAAACAGATGAATGCATTTTAAAGGTGATCTCCATGGTCCATTCTGAGGTACTAGATACAAACTCGGGTCCTGGAAAATGTACATGGAAATGCTTTAGCTTTTAATATTAATTCAGAACAAGGTATGTAGATTTGTCCAACATAAATTTATTAATCAAATTAAAGATTCGCATAGGGGTTTTTCTTGTACCGATATTTCCAGGTCACGAGTTCGATACCCAGTTAATACAAATAACAAACTTTTCTATATTGGTTCAGATCTGGGTAATAAAGTACTGTCATTGTTCCTTAATTTCACAACACAAGTGCTGTAGCTTTTATTGGGGTCACAACAATTTAATTTGAATACAAATAATTTAAGGACGAACTATTTTTCTATTTATTTCTTTATATACCAGTCCGCACTGGGCCTGTGTTATTCATGGGATAGGCATATGAACAAGAGATGGGGACTTTAAGATTCTGATAGAGATAATTAAGTCATATCGTCGCATCAAAAAACTGAAGAATTTGCCCTTTTTTAAAAAACTCAAATAATTTTCCTGCATAAAGCCAGTTAAGCTGTTGCTCCGTCCCGTCTCACTAAACTTTTGTTCTATAATGTTTTAAAGGACAAAAACTTATAAAATAAATTTTGGGAACAAAGTGCCTTTATCTCTCTTCATATTTACTGGTTTCAAAGCAAAAAAAATGGTATTTTTCAAGTTTTCCCAAATATTATACATCAAATTAATATTTGGCTCAGGTTAACGTAATTGTTCTAGAAAAGTCTTTGTCTTATTTATTTGGCGTATAGTAATATGGTTTTTTGATCTTCTCTTTTATTGCACCACCCATAGTATTAGCAAAGATTTTAGTTTTTAGTAATACTATATTGAAAATCAATTTAACTTATCTAAAACACGTTTTCTCCAAAAAAAATTCGTTCTTTTTTTCAAATTATTTCAATTAACATTGATTTTGCTAAGATGACAGGTGCTGCAGAAGATTGATATAAACTCGGTTACATTTTATTTTACAAAATGTGCAATGAAATTAAACAAATTTGCATTTTGAATCTAAAATAGTAGCATATTTTTAAAGCAGCGATACGGTTGTACGTGAGTATTAGAATAATCAGTTCAGAGCTAATTACAGATTACTTTTTAAAGTCTCTATTTTATTATTACAAAAAAAATGCACTGATTCTCACCTTTTGTTATGTGAAACATAAACGCCTAGATCCGTCAAACTTCAAAGCTTGGGCTCTCTTTGATGTGCTAAAGCCACTTGAATAGCGTCTCGTCGACACAAAGAACTAAAAGTTCTTCAGTCTGTCGTTTTAGTTAACGAAAGTGTCGCAGTAGTTTGCAATGGGAATAACTAGAGTCTTCTTAAAGCAAGTATTATGGCAGAATATTATCCTGGCGTTAGTGTAACAGAAAATTAATTTATCAACTGCCTCATGAATAAAAATTATTCATATAGTAAATAATTCCATTCATCGAATAAAATGCGTCCCTGCTATAATGACAATTAATAATTTTTTAATTTAGCTTAGTAGTTTAAATAAATAGTTGATAATTGAGAGATAAATTTTAAATTGCTCACATACACCACGAAAGTACACCAGCTTAAATATAATGTGGGCAAAGGCGGCCTTTTTCCTAGTACGATCTCGTATCGACAAACTTTACTTTAAAAACAATATAAATAATTATTTTTCCGTAATATATATTTACACATTCATATATAAATACATATACATAAATATAATTGAAAATAAAAATTCTAAAATTATCTATATGTACTGAAATGCACATAAATTTTGCAGACTAGAAATAAGCTAGCAGAAATTCATGGAGCGACTTAGAGTGACGGATTTCAGACGGAAACTTGTTCCGCAGCTGTACTGACTTGACTGTAAAGGATTGTTTGCGATAATCCGTACTTGTGAAAGGAGCTTTTAAAGAGTTATCATTTTTAGACCGGAGTGCATAATCGTGATGCACACCGAGAAATAGGAGTCATTCCTTGCGGTAAAGAGAAACGCGGGGGTCATACAGCAAGATGTAGGTTAAAGTGAGGATAACCTTTGATTGATACAATTCCAACATATTTTTTACAAAAATCTATATGCAATTTGGTTTGGTAAATCTCTCGATATATATCCAATTTATAAGTGTTTCACCGTATGAATGTTATTTGATCGCACTCTAAGCTGTCCCACTTACTTGTTAAGTCACCCACATACCCTTGATTGGTACCACATGACCTTGGTTGGCCGGAAGAGATCTCTTTTAGCGATAAGCCCACCATTGCTCTCTAATGTATGTTAATCTAATGTTCCACTACTTTATAAGTGCAATAAAGATTATAATAAAATATTAAATCATAATTCAACACTAAATTAAAAACCGTTATTTGAAATCTGATAGGATATCATAAAACACAAACAAAATTAAACTCGTTTTAAACTTTCATGGTTAGGCACAATAATATAAAAAAAACCGGCTAAGTGCGAGACGGAGTCGTGCACAATGGGTTTCGTACAAACTTTTATTTAAATAAAAAAAAATCACGTTTGTTGTATTCCCATACAATCCCCTTAAATACTTATTTTATTTTAATTTTATTATTTATTATAAAAGTAACAACTGAGTATTTTGTGAATATTTCAAGTGCCTATATGTTGCCATTATTGAAATCGAGAAAAAAAGGGCAAAAAAAAAGCGTTTGTTGTATGGAAGCCCCCTCAAATATTTATTTTATTTTGTTTTTAGTATTTGTTGTTGTAGCGGCAACAGAAATACATAATTTTTGAAAATTTCAACTGTCTTGCTATCGCGGTTCTTAAGATACAGCCTGGTAACAGACAGACAGCCAAGTCTTAATAATAGGGTCCCGTTTTTACCCTTTAGGTACGGAACCCTAAAAACGGGATCATTACTGTTTTTCTTTTTTAAAAGTCCGTTATGTCGGTACAGTTTCATGTGTCATGGTCACAGAAGAACTTACGGAGTGTCATACATGAAAAATATAATTAAGATCCCGTTTTAATTATTACCAAACCTTTACTCGTACGATATCGTTCGAAAACTTTACCATCTGAAAAATTGCTACTACCTTAAGCAAAAACACGTACAGTAGAAGATTGCCGTGTTTGAAGTTTTGGAAATAATAACAGTAAGATTGAGATCGGTCCCCCTGCCCGAGATTTTTCGCAAGTTGTTCTCGGAAGGGCCTCCCAATTTCCAAACTGGTAGTAGACTTAGTAGTATACTATGTAATCGTAGTGAGAATTTAATAACTAAATGAAATGTAAAAAAACAATTTGATTTACATTAAAATTTTAACAATTAGGAATGCGCCCGATTAAAATATTGTGTAGGTAGTAGAAAAAATATGACGACCATTACCTTAGTCATCTTGTGATCACGGCTCCTGTAAAGGAGTCGAAACATCATGATTAAATATAAAAAAAAATATGCGTAAAATCCGTAAAAAAGTGTTTTATTCAAACATTATCTGTATTATTATTTTGTTTATTTACAATTAAATAATTGAAGTTAAAAATATTTGGTCTCATTTAATTTTCCATTTTTAGTTTCATATCAATAAAGTAGGAATGTTTTTTTAATACTGTATTATTCGGGACAAGCCCATTTATATTATACGAACATTGAGGGGGAAAATTAAATCCGCCATTTTACATTGATTGAATTGTCGTTAGCAATTAAACTGTGTTCCAATTTCAGATCGATCACTTAACAGAAAAGGGGTAAAAGTTTCGATTACATGCTTTGATACACACAAGACACTAATAAAGTAAACTATATATATTTTTTTATGACGGCGTTTTAATATTTTAAGTGTATTATTTTTGCAATTTTTTTCTTTGAACAAAAACAATGTTTGCAAATTTTTTCTTTGAGCAAAAACAATGGATCCTAAGGGCCTATTCATCAAATAATAAATGTGACATAAATTTAAAAGTTCTTCTAAAAAGATTGGCTCGTCTCTTGTTTGTGCTACACTCGATACGTCACCATCATCATTACTCTTCCTGTCACCTCCGAATCAGAGGTTTAGTACTACAAATCCTTTGCCAAGTACACACGCAAAGTTTGCATATTGAAACCCGATTATAGCCTCAAAGGAACTCAACGAAACTAACCCTTACGTCTTACACAACAGAGTTACAATTTACTCATTCTGGAACACTGAAATTTTTGGGTATCGGTGAAAAATATACATTCTTTTTCGAATGAGGAAGTAAATTGGATCTCGTACCGTAATTTAATTCGCACTGGGTGCCCTTTCAAAGTGTTCACTGATTTTTGTTCGTCGGTAAGTTAATTTGTGATGTTAAAACATCGTTGACGGTAGATCCATTAAGCTTGGCGTTAAAGTCTTTGTCGTAAATGCTTGCGATGCTATAACAAATCTTTTACTGTATTTTAGTATTTTTGTGACGCTTTCAAGGCTGTTTTTTTAAATTGGAAAATAAAAAGTCCTATGTTTTTTTATTGTTATCACACTGAGGTACAAAAGTTCACCCACTGCCTCACCTCAGGTACGGCCAAGTTTTATCGATGAATATAATAATATTTCTTACATTCTCACCATTATAGCCCCGCCCAAACAAAGCCGCGTGAGGCATGGTTATGGGTACTAGGGATAAACATGACAACACACTAGGAAAGAAGAAGAACAGAGATAACTGATAGACATAGAAATATGTATTAAATATGAATGACTAAGATATTGATAATTATATTACAAACATCACACCCTAACGGGATTCAAACCTAGGACTAATATTCATCATAGATTCTCGTCGTTTCTTTGATCGCTATGATAGCATTGTGAGTGTCTTCGTCTGTCTGCAACTCATTAACCGAGATACAGGTTTATTCCTAGTTCGGTGAGGGGTGGCCGCGTGACTATTGAAGTTATTTTTATTTTATTTATTTATAAATAAGGTTATTTCTGCTTATCTAATCTGATGTCGCATTGAAAATTTATGTGGCCATGTGATGTTCTTAATAAATCCTAACTCAGTCATTGAGTAGATAAATAATTTAATTAAAATTTTGCTTTAGAAATTAGATACAAATCAACTTATGATTAGGCTAATATTAATACTTTGTTATTTGAAGCTGAATCATTTAGTAACTGGTTTCGGAAAGAGTTTTGATAGTATTTATTTCTGAAAAGCATTGGTAATTACTGAAGTATTCTTATTATATTGCTGCACGTCGCCAGGGTGGACCCTGTTTTTATTGTGGGCCATAATTGTCGTACTGTCCGTAACTGACTCTGTTTCTGATTTACATAATTCAAGTATAAAGTGAATACTTTTATTATTGAATTATAGTAAGTGTAAAAAATACGATGTCGTATCTTAACTTTTACATTAAGTATATTAAGCAAATGCGAAATGATTAAATGAAATATAAAAAAGGATTGCAAAGAATGTATCCGCCTGGAGAGGGTTGTGAAGTGAAGTCGCCACGCGATGCGCTTGCAACGACCGCGCCTCGTCCTCCGCCCTCACGCCCCGCGCTCACCTGAGTTAGTGTTGCGAACAGTTATTGCTTAAATTATAGAAATAGTTTATTAGCTTGCGTTATAAACAGTTAAATACTTTAAAAATGATTGCGATATGAATAAAACTTAGGCCTATAACTGAACATAGGTAATATTATTTTTAATCTATAATCTAAGATCACAGTGGTTTGTGTTTGTCTGTCCGCTCTTTTTCTCGCTCTTTTTCCATTGTATCAATAACGTTACCATAGCAACGCGTTAACCCCAAGTAGTTCGTCTACCAGACGCTAGATGGCGCTAACGGAAAAATATTTAATAATAGAAAAAAAATAAAGAATTTTGTCCACCCGTACAAAGCCGGGATAGTATAATATTAAAAATATATACTTAATTAATATCGTTGTTAATTGCACTTCATGAGTTACATAAATCCATTTGAAATGTATATGTCGGAGAAAGCGGTTTCATTAAAAAAAATCTTATTTATGATATGTGAAGAATAATGTTTACATTATGTTATAAATACAAAAAGTAGGTATAAAATTATAAAAAAAGAAAACATTATAAAAAGATTTTATAATGTTTTCTTTTTTTATCAGGTTATCCTGTTACTTTATTTAAAACAGTTTTAATAGCTTAAATAACTTTTGGCTGATCAAAACAACGAAGATTTATTTTTGACCGACAGTAAACTCTTATTGTAATAAAAGAAGATAGTTTCAATTAGTGAAAAATTGTCTCACTGATTAGGAGATCTTCATTTTTAGATATACAATGCTAGAACCGTCTATACGAATTAACATAAGGTTATGTAAAGGTTTTGGAGCAATAATAAAGGTACTATGAGTACAATTTTCCTAATCAATGTTGTCACCAATAATTAAAATAAATAAATAATAATTAAAAACAATAATTGTGTTATTATCTTAAAAAAACTAAGTAGAACAACACAACGAAAATTTGTTGCATAAAAAAACCAAAGTACCTTGGTTGTTAGTAAAGTTTTGGCTAACTTCTATAGCTTTGCTCCTAAAATCTAATAATATATTACAGTAGTTCAACTTGAGTAACTAACTTACTCAGCAATAGGTCTTAAGGTGGATCTCCAACGTTGAGTAACTCCTAAATGCATTTCTGATCCATTCAGTGCCGACACCAGTGTAATCAAGCCCGGGTGAATGAGCATTGACGCTCAAGCCAACACTACTATCTGCTTTTGTTAATATTTAAACCTTCAGACTATTTGTATAGGGACATATTAATTGGAATTTTATAGGTTTCTTTTATTCGTGTATATTTTTAAACCTTGTATTGAATAGCATTATTATCTAATTAAATTTTTTTATTTACCTCATACCAAGAGGCTTAAAGGCAATGTACTTAATTTTGGAGGCCTTCTTTTGTTTTACCTCATTTATACACAGAAATAACGTATGTAAAATTTACTTTACATTTATTTTCCTACAAACAAGTTTTTTTCGTCTCTCTCACTCTCTCTCTCTGCATGGATAGAAAATCTGAGTTTGAGGAATAATCTAAATATTTTAATAATTAGTTTTATTGCAATTATATTACATTTAAATTAAGTCAACTTGCTACGCAGTGCACATCGTGCATAATGTACAGGGTTATAGGTTAATGCAACCTAGACATGGGGGTCATGTCTGGAGACCTCACATGTGGAACCCATGTCCATGAATTTGTTTCCTTTTTTAACTATCAATCATCTACTACGACCCAGTTTGTTTAATTATCTGCAATTTTGGTAGTGAGAATAATAAAGGAACTAACCAAATTATTGCAAAACAAATTTGAGACAGAAATTACAAAATAAACAGATAATAGAAAAATATAATAATAATCTTAAAGTCCTTAAAGTTGAAATGAGATTTAACTAAAAAACTTAAAATTAGGGTATGGTGTTTCAAAATGAAATCCGAATTGATGGAAACTTTTTTTTTATACAAAATAGGCATGCGCTTGACCACTATCTCGCCTGATGGTAAGCGTCGATGCGATCTAGGATGTGACGAGGTTGCCTAGAAGATACCTATTCACTCGTGACTTGAAGACCCCTAAATTGTATTGTAATTGTAAACTACAACCTCTCCGAGGTTTTAAGATCGACTTAACCTGTTACCCTGAATAAAATACCAATTTTCTAACTGTGAACACTTTATGACTATTGGTTACTAGGAATACGTATGAAATAATAATTTGATTTGCTTAATGATTCCGTTAGTTGTTATTTTAAGATATAAGTTATAGTATTTGATTATTGATACTTGACATTTAGATAAAAAGGATTTCACGAACACACTTTGAGGATGTGTTCAGTACAGATAAAATACAAAATTAACGTAAGTGATTTTATTAACAACGCCCTAAAATATTATATTCTAATATCACCGCTCTTTAACCTTTCTATGAGATAAAATATAGATTCAAGAAAGACCTTTTTAGTTTGTAATTTAAGTAAAAAACGATAATTCATTTGTAAGTCAATAAACAGTGATTGAGAACCGTAATTAGATATTGAGTGGGTCGCACCTGCAACGGACGCAGTTTCCATAGAGTTCCGCTGCGAGCTACATAAGTATACAAATAATTTTGAAGTAACAATTACTTAGAGAATTTTACATAAGTCAATGTGTATACCCATATGTTATTTGATTGATCTTCGAGACTACCATCTAAGATCGCCTTTCTGTCTATTATTCGTGGATCAAATCGAATTTAAAATTAGAATATTGTAATTTTTTTTTTAAGTTACTTCTAATATCGATCTATGACGTTATTAGAAGTGACATAATTTTTTATTTCCGTTTTCTTTTAATGCATATATTTAATTAAAATACGTGGTATGTAAGTTATTGTTATGGACTAGAATAAAACAAATTGATTCTTAATTCTCTTATTGATCCACAACCAGCTGAAGTGACTGACTCTACATGAAATAATTGTGCTTAAAATGATAATTGTACTTATATACTTGAATAAACCACGCTCTCATAACTTCCCTGATATAGATGAGAAAAATCTTCATAGCTTCCTAAGCGAGCGTAAATATACACTAAGCTGACTTATTTTTTTTAATTTGTTATACGAGGGTACCTTGTTAAAGCAGCATAATAATGTAAAGAATATATTACCTCAATGATACAAAACATTTTATGCATCATGAGTAAAAATAGTTATTATAAATAAATAAAAAAGTACGTGTTAAATTCACATTGTATAGGAGATAGAAGAAAAAATGCCTTTTTTTTTAATCAACTAAAAATTCGGGCAAAGTTTTATGTTACAGCTACCGCTGGCACCAAAAATTGATTCGCGCTTTACCATTTCTTCCCTTTTTATTACTTTTTAACGGTTCTTATCTTCAAGAGTAGACTTGTCAAAGCATGTTTCGTCTTTGGTATGCAGTGTTGGCGGATTTTTTTCCTTTCATGTTTGAGAGCCACTCAGTAAGCGCGTGACCTCTTTGGAAAAATTTGGGGATGCAGAGAAAACATGACAGCTTCGAACAAGTACCGTTTCAAATGGAAGATACTTGATATGAGATTTAAAGCGCAAGGAAGAATGAAAAAAGCCAAAATGGAATACTTAAAATATAAATATCTTTTAAAATACCAGAGTTTGAAATATTCATCATCATATTTTCACTGAATCTTAAAATTTTTTGAGTAGTTTAAATTTTGATCGAACTAACTTATGAGTTTTTTTGGAATAGGTAAGCGCTTGTCCTTTATCTCGCCTGTAAGCGACGATACGATGACGCGCTTGCCTAGTAGGTACCTATTCACTCGTGACTTTATTTAAAAACTTTATTTAATAAATAATAAAAACTGAATATCTGTTTATATTATAAAATCGAATTATTTCAAATAATAGATCTTCATAAAAAAACCGAACTCCTCCTAGGCATTTAGTAAAATTTGCTTTCGAAATAAAAAAAATCAGTTTAATGCTATGAAAAATAAAATAAAAATATTTTTAAAATTATAAATCTAAGAATTGAATAGTTCTAATAGCTATATAGCTACTTCTTTTAAAGTATTTAAGTTTATCACCAGTTAGCGTATCTGTCATCTGTCATAAAGGCAACAATAGACAGTGTAAATTTAACAAAAGCATTAGTTGAGTGCATTGCAATGAAGGAAGCGTAACTGAAGCCAGATCCCCGTATGAATGCCATCTGCCAATCTTGAAAAGCTGCAGCGGCCTATCTTAGGCTTTGCCTTTGATGTTTTGAGTGCCACTCGGCAAGTGCGTCTGACGAGACTCAAAGCTCCCCTCCATGACTCCACTAAGACTTCAAACGGTATGATTCGCTTTTACGCCTTAGAGTAGGCAGTTACGTTGACATCAAGACCTGGAGACTTAAGAGCTTTTTTTTAACTTTGACGGATTTTTAAGGCGCTTATTAAAATTTGGTTGGGTCTGCTTTTTTGATGAAGTTTACTTTCGAAACACCAATATTGTGAAATTTTGCGACTGAAGTTGTATGAATAATAATATGTTTGGTTAAAAGTAACGGATAGCTCTAAAATTGTTACTTAATATTGGAAATGCCTGATAACTCTTCAATATACAAAATAAATTGGAAACTATAACATTTTTTTTTTTCGAAAAATATCATTTTTTCTTTGCATATTTGACGTTATAGCTAAAACTAAGTTTTGTCCTGTAGGTGAGTAATTTTAATTTCCTGGTTTCCCTCTACCTGAAAGTTAATATTCTTATTTTTATTTGAAGATAATAAAATAAAAGCTAGTCAAGAAAGACGGATGCGAAAATCATAAATATTTTTTTTTATTACAATCAGATCTATTTCTCGTTTTATCTATACTAATATTATAAAGAAGTAAAGTTTGTGTATTTGTATATTTGTTAAATTGTAAGGGGTAATCTCGGGGTCTACTGAACCGATCTTAAAAATTCTTTCACCAATAGAAAGGCACATTATTGCTGAGTGTCATAGGCTATATTGAATGCTAGAAAAAATTTAAAGAATTTTGTTCACCCGTGCGAAGCCGGGACGGGCCGCTAGTATATTTATATTTCAAGTACAAAGGGGGACTTAATGAAAAAAATAATTAAAATTCATTTTTAAACCCATGTACTTTCATTCTGTAAACACTCATAAATTAGGCTGTAATAAGGTTTGTATACAATGTGTATTAATACTCGACATTAATGAGATTACTTAGAAAAATTCTGTAGAAAAACAAATACAATTTATTTGAGAGATAGAAGTAGAGGGATAGAAGTATAGCGAGTAATTTTTGTTTTCTTTATATTAGTTCAGCTACGATCACTTACGCTAACTCAAATATTTCAATACTGATTCATCAATAAAAAATCGTGCAAATCGAATAAGCTGTAGATGTTTACAACTTGAATTACTTATGAACAAATTCGTGCGCAGCAGTGGCTAGTAATGAATTCTTGGATTTAATATTTTTACATCTAAAGAAATTATTATTAACAAAAAATCTTCTCGTCATAGGAAACAAGTGGCTGACCATAATTACATTTTCGTAAAAGTCGATATCTAGAAGAAGATAAAATGGCGCTGACGTCCGCTTAAAAAATACATAAAAAGCTTAAGAAACTTAGATCAATTTTCGGGTAATAAAACTTAATAAAACTCGTTATAGCACCAAAATGTTTAACAGTGCGATAAAAAAGCTTATGTCTAAGCAACGGTGGACTTATCTTGAAGAGAGATATCTTCTACACAACCAAAATATTATATAGCTTACGAAAGTATGCATATGATAAAAATGATTATTAAAAACTGGGTACCAAATTAATTGTTTATTTTGCGGGTTACTGAAATTATTTGCTTAGTCACATCCATCTAATGAATATTGTCAATCAAAATGTCGTCTTCGAAGTAATTAACGCAAAGTTAATTGCGAATTTGTCCAAACAATAAAAAGCAATATTAGTACTTTGAACACAGTGAACGCAAATTGAGTAAGTTAAAGTCACAAATAATAATAACTAAAACTATAACTAGCCTAGATTAAAGTAAGCACTGTAATGCTTGTGTTCTAGATGCTAAGGTAACAAATTAAATATATAATTAAATTATATTTATAGAAGTATATATAAATACCAAAGTCTCAGATGCAATTCATTACACAAACATTTTTGCCCCTTCTGAGACTCGAACCCAAGACCGTCATTGAGAAAGACAGGATCGTTACCGTTACATTAAACTGTCCTCAATAACAATGGGAACTCAATATGTTACAAAACGCACTGAACCGACTTTTTATCAGTGGCTTAAGTGGTTGTGTTTTGACTTTCAAGGTCGAACAACTATTGGCCGGCAATAGAACTAGTGATAAAAATAATTCGAGCTCATTTGTACTTAGAAAGGGAAGTTGATCTATTGGTTCCTGCTTCATCATCTGCTGTTTGCAACGAAAATCCCTGTTGGGTTCAGGATATGGCTAATTTTGCCATTTATGTTATCAAGAGAGTATTTCCAAGACGGCTTTGTATCTCAACCATAGAGACTGTAATGAGCTAAAGATGGTATAAAAAATGAGCCGAACGCACTTGCCGCTGCTCTATCATGTTGCGCAACAGCAAGTGCGTTCGGCCTATGTTTGCATATATTAAGCAACGTTCGCAAAGGCTGATCATTGCATGGGTGACCAATATATTATTTCTTAAAGCTCCTCCATGTTTCATAAGGCACGTTGAGTCGTTGTTCCAGGCTTCATCTGCTGCATCTCGCGTCATCGTAGGTTATAGCCCATTCTTACTTTTATCCGTAGTGAAGGCTTGTGTCCCAATGTTATTAAGTTCTACTTGTATTATTTTTGTAATAGAGATTTTAAATATAATTACAAATTTCAATTGTTCCGATGGTACCTTGTGATGTTAGCATATTGATAAGACCGTTACGTTAATTATACTTGTTTTCCTATCAAGATTCAGAAAGACACAGCAAAAGCAATGACATTCAAACAGTGTTTGGGCGTAGAATAAGTAGTTTTGACAACTATTGTATAGAAAAATATTTAATCGTCTGTTAATCATAATTTTCCCTTAATGTACTTGTTACGCAATGAACTAAATATTTACTTTTGTCAAAAGAAAAACATTTGACTATCCATGTTATTACAATGCTTAAGGTCATTAAAATGAATAACTTAGGTTAATATTTCATGATACACAAATATGAAAATCACAGAGATACTTAATACTACTTTTAATGATGCCTAAACAACTAAAGGTATGTTTGTATTAAATGAAATTATAGTTAGTCCATCACTAGGTATATATTGAATTCTAAATAAATAAAAAAATAAAAGAACGAAAAGAACTTAATAAAACGGGAACTGTCATGACTCTAGACAATATAAGTGCAGCCACATTCTGAATTACTTTCACTATGCATCGGCTCCCCTCACGATGAAATTCCATGGCAATCTTCAATTATCATTCCAAATATCGGGGGACTAATTAAATTTCGCGATACTATGAATGAGACCGAGTGAATGGGGAAGGGTTCTAATAAACTGAGTGTGAAACAGCCTATGATTGCCGAAATCGTAGGTATATATTCATCGTTTTCTTATCGAGTTGGAAAGCGATGAAAATGACAACTCAACATAATTACAATAAGATTACTCATCATTGAAGACAGAAAAATATGTTAACAAAATAAAATGTTTATTTAATCAAACAACGCGTAAGAACAACAAACAGAAGTACTAAGTATGTTAAAATTTTAAGCGAAATACGTAATATGTAGCCTTAGATAACGTTTGACCGTAATTAAAGCCATAAAGCAACAGAAAATTACTGAATTTAAGTAAATGAAAAAAAAAAGAATTGTATTCTTTAAAAAATACTATATACGTAAACCTATCAGAAATTCCAGCAAACGCCAACAATCTAAACAGCTTAGTGACCCTTGCGGTGAACATGATGGTAAAAAAACTAAGTCAATGGTTGAAGTAATTTTTCATCACCGTCATACTGCATACTAATAGCTCAACGTGATTTACGAAGCACGCAGAATCTGTTAATAATATTTATTTGACGAGCTCCGTGGTCAAGTAGTTTATACATCGATTTTCATAGTAACGCCACTCCGAGGTCCTGGGTTCAATACCCGGCCGGACCAATGTATAAAACGAACTTTTCTATATTGGCTCGGTTCTGGCTTTTGTGCTTCCTTTGTTGTTCCTAAGTTCCTTAACATAAGTGCTTTAATTACCTAACTTGAGTTCATAACAATATATTTGATGTCTAGTATTATATTAATTGTGATTAAAAAATGGTTCACCCATCCGATAATTATGAAAGTTGCTTCACCTTCGCAGTCCTAAGTGAAACTCATGAATCATTATGTCACAGAGCTTTATCAATAATTTTAAGGTGACCAAATTTACCAATACTAAAAGTTTATCATTACGGTAGTAACTTTTATTAGTTTGATAAATTATTACACAGCATTACACTTTTGAAGGTATAACGAAATAAATTTGGATAACAATAATGAAAGCTATTCGAGAACATTGCTAGCAATAAGAGATTGATCCCAGGTCCTCCCGATGTTCAGAACTGATTTACTGTATTCATATAGCTGTATAATGTAAAGCAGTGCTATATAATAAGATTTCGTATCAGTTTTACTAGTGTATTTCCATTTCCACAAACACATTTTTATTAGTTGACCACGCTATTCCGGAATTTCGAAAAATCTTTGGGCTACTGAAGATGAAATCCTCATATAGGAATTGGATGAGGCTTTGTTGGCTAAGAATGTTTTCTATAAAGCCAATGTTTTTGTTTACATTTATAATTTTGTTTTATCAAAATACTAAGGTTTCTTAATCACCCAATTGCCCCAGGTCTGAAATTTATATGTTAGAGTCTTTTCTGTCATGTCTAGCGAAACAAAGCATAAGTACTTCTCTAATAGAGTATTATTAGTATAAATGGCATTCGACAGCGAAACGTCAATGTTAATACAAGTCGAAAAATTCTCGACATTTCGAAAAATTCGTTCCTCTGATCTCGTGTCGTACTTCAATCCTGTACTAATGGGTTTCCACCTTGACCTTTGCGTGCTAATGTTGAAATATATTTCAAGAATCCTCCATATGTGAGACCGGTAGTATGCTACATGTACTCGCAACTAGTGAGATATGGAGAGGATAATTGATGAAATGGACAGATGCTTTAAAGTGTTTTTTTGTCATAGAAGCGATCTCATATAAGCTGTTGGTGGCGAAATTTTTTTTAGTGGAGGATTTACTTAGTAACAATAAATTTAATGAATTTGTGAGGTTTCCTAAGCTTCGACGGAGTCCTAAGTTTTTTGACGTAAGTTATACACATATATTGATAAATTAGTAATTATTTCAGTCGAAATCAAAAGTACATACCAATCTGATTTTAGCCTTACGTAAACTGTAAATAGAACTGAAAAACTTTTACGATTTTTTATATTTAACCAAAACAAAAACTCGGCTGGTGGTAAATAAAATTCTATATCTGTTATAGATAGTAATAATTACCGTTTTATCAAATTGTAAAAAGTAAAAACAGTCTATTTTTATTTATTACTAGCTAACCCGGCCACGCGTTGCTGGTATAACCCGGCCACGCGTTGGTGGTATGGTAACAAACACACAAAGTATTGTCATAATATAATGTATGATATGATTAGAAACACAAAGTGAATACATAATTTATAAATAAATATTTTATCAAAATTGGACTTACGTATGTATTGTATTTTAATAATAAGTGTTTTGAGTTCACATTATTAAAAAAAAGGAACCAAATGCACGATATTCCAACGGAAACCAATAGTTACATTAGACACGTCAATTACGTTAATCTATTTCGTACATTTACGGGGCTGGCTCTAAATGCATATAAGTCTTCCGCAGAGTAATGGTACCAAATTAATATAAACAGAGCCCGCTAGACCGAACACTTTATGGTTGCCATAAATCAAGCTGTGATTCCTCAAATTATTTATTAGGCCATCTTTTTGCAGCTGTTATTTCTGGAGCCGCAACGTGGTTATTTACGTGAAAGTTATGATTTGAAACTTAAAGCATTAACGTCCACTTTGGTTGAATAACCAATGGGAAAACTTTTACTAGCTCAGACAGGAACTACCCTTCGTTTTTGTAACATACAACTTACTTACTGCCGAGCCTAGCAGTACTATTTTTATAGTAATAAATATTCAGTACTTTTTACTTCAGGAGTTATTATAAATTTTTGCTGTAAAACGTTGCAATAGACATTTGACTGATGTCAACATTTGAAAATATCCATGGTAAAATTTATCAAATCAGAATCAACGCGCTAACCATACGTTATCAAGAACTATTTCAAGCACTTAGTTACATAATATTTTAACAATTAATTCTTATAATTGACAGATTACAGACTCGATGTTGCAGTGATTTTGCAGTTATTTTTCGTTACCGCTTTTTATCTGATATTAGCAACAAAAACTTCTTTGTAGCAGCATAGTAATAGATATTCGGAATTACACTTAAACACAAATAATTTGAGTTATCTAATACTCGCTAAATCTTTTTAAATTCAAGATTACCTCTTTAGATAGCTCTCTGCAACCACGTTCTTTAAAATAATGTATTTGCTTGTAATACACTGATATTCCTTATTTGTACTCAAGTAGTAGTCTTGCATGGAAAAATTTACCACCACGTCCACGTTCAAATGGATACAATTCAGGCAACTGTACGAGAAGAGTTTTGGAAATATCGATATATTTGCATGACCGTTACGAATTTTTATTCAATGATATCGATTCAACATTATATAAAATTAAACAAAATTTAAACAAGGTTTCATGGTAAGTTAATACTATGTATCAAGCAAAATATCATATTTTACTCACTATATTTTACCAAGAGGGATAGTTAACCAAAAAAGAGTAAATTGCGAAGGAAAACTATTACAGTCGGAAATAAAGAAGAGTAAAGAAAAATGCCTAAATGTTTTACATACACTACGATTTGTATACCTAATTGATGTATGCCAAGTACTCGATGAAAAAAGTCCCGAAATATTTTTTTAAAAGCGAGCCTATTGAAAGCTCTTGGACTCTAGATAGAAGAGTATTCTGGAGAAATTCTATACTGAAAAGAAAACGAGCTAAAACAAATTTGAGTGGTAGTGTACAGAAATATTCGACTTTTCGTTTCGTTTCGTAAAATTAATTGGTCCTATTTATAATCCTCAAAAACAATAACAGTGTGTATGCCAACAAAAAAACGAAGAAAACAAGAAACTCATCAAAACAAACCGTCCGAAAATAAACACGATTATTTAAATACAGAAGTGCGCTGGGCAGGTTAATTATTCAATTAACCAACCTGCCAGCTCCTGAGCAAATTCGCAATTTGCATAAAGGTCAATCAAAGCGATTGGGCCCGTGATTACTAGGCCCAAATCCAAGGACTCGTATTTGAATAGGCCTTTGTTTGAAATACGCTTGTATGTAATAAGAAAAGGAGGTTTATTAGTTCGGCCCTCACATTAGCATCTTTTTCTTAGGATTGTTTTATTTTACTTTCATAAAGGAACCAAGAGGATTTAGCCAAGGAGATTTTATTAAAACAGCATAAATGAATATCTAAGAATGACACCTACATGACTTAAGACTTTATGGAAATGAATATTTCAAAAGTGTGCTTTTCTTTTAAACTTGAGCTTAGGAGCTTTCGCTTATTGGAAAATTCTTGATAAAATGCTGTCTGTAAATTATTTACCAGATAGAAAATAAAGTTTCAACAAAATGATAATTTTGATCATTGATAGTCATACAAGAAACATATTTTAACAACCCTAAATAAAAATACGCGCAGCAGTGTGATAAACACAATAAGTAATAGTTCTGTTTTGCATTCTTTAAGAAAAAATCAGTTTCTAGCTATTACTGAGGCTTTTGATGATCTTAAAGTGCGAATAGAGAAATTTTAAGTTTCAGAATCATTGAGTAAGTAACAAAGAAATGTTAACAACATATAAATAACTGCGCTTCTGATCAAAGAGCTACTTCTATTGCAATGGACATATATTATTAAGAAAGATAGATGAATTACTTAAAATGGAATTTATTGAACCGGCAACGACTAGGCTGAACGATTGGCAAAAATAGCCATTTCCGATGCTTTAAAGATTTTTTTTTACCTATGTTTATTCCAAATGAGGTGTTATAAGTACTGGATGTTACGCTTCTACGAGAGATCTGTGATATGGTATAAAACTATACTGAGTGAGCCTCCTCGAATATATTGGTTCAAAGGTAATATTGGACATATTTTGACTATCGTAGGATATTGGCTTCGCGTTGGATACATTCCCTTTTGTCCTAGCTATTTTCTCAACTGTGAGGTATTCGGAAAAGTTGAGGATATATACGCCTCAATACCTGTTGATGGAGTGTGTCGAGAATGTGGTAGATAGGTAGCTTCATTTTCTACGGTTGATATCAGTAGAAATGATGTCATATTTCAAAATATTCTGGCCAATCCCTTTCATAATGGAATGCGTATCAATATAAAATTAAACTAATATTTACCTAAATTGTCAATTTGTACTTCAAACTAACTAACCGTCGGTTACGATGAGACTGCCATGAATAATCATGCTCGAGTCTTAATATATACAAGCTTACATAAATCTTAAAAATAAGCTTTTAGGTATAGCTGTGAGTGAATAAAATAACTTCTCAGACGATGTTTTCAATGACCTTACTGCTACAAAAATAAGAGAAAAGTTTATTTTACACGTTAAGCCTTTTAAGTTAAGGTAAATATTCTAATCAAAAAAAATTAATGATTCTTAAAACTTAGTTTTTAGACTTTCGGGTTGTTAAATTATTGATGTCATCCCCCGAAAACGGCTCGCGAAAATAAATCTCAGTTAAATTACTTTATTGATATTATTAAATTATTTTAATAATGAAAACTGTAGAAACAGTTACATTCTTAACTAATACTTCAGTTGCTAACATTCACACAAAGGTGTATGCGTATGCGTATATATAAAATGATAGTTTAATTATTTTCAAGGCCTTTAAAGTAATTTATTGGTTAAAATGTCAACTTGGAACCAATTTGATTATTTTGATTAAAATAAAAATATTTTAATTTTCATAAAAATAATATATTACCGCGTTGTGTTATTAATGAATAATTATTTCAGTTACTTTATTTAAGTTTGATCACTAATCTATTATATCTTACTACATTTTTATGAAGAGGTAATTAAAACTAAATAAACATTTCTTATCTAATCGAATTAAAACTTACTCCATTCTTATCTTTTCACAGTTATTTCTTGGCAACTCAAGCAAAAACATGTATCGATATTAGAAATTTATGAGTTTGTTTTCCACACTTCTGTTTTGTTGTTGGTCAAAATTTACGACGATGGTAGTATTGTAAACAAAGTATATTTGCTCTTAGGGAAAATATTACTGTTTTTAAAAATGTCTATGGTCCGGTTTTTCAATCCTCGGAGAGAATTAATCAGTTAAACAAATCATTACATAGACAAAGGGAAATGACGCTCGTAACTATAGAACCATAACGATTGAAAAAATGTTTAAATTTATCCGTATAATAAGTGATTTAAAGGAATATTATGTTTGCCACTAATTAAGCACAAAGGGAAGTACCTCGCCGAGCTAGGCGTATGTGCTCGTGCACCGCGGTCCAACTATTCTGCAATGAAACTTGTATTTATAACAGCCGGCGTAATAACTTTGCGTGTTACAGTTATCTATTGTATTGTCGTCCCGCCATAACTACGCCATGTTCGTATTGTTTGCTGATACTGAATTTCTTCCCTTTTCACAACTATATAATAATTTAACTCTATGAATTGCTACACACCGCTAAACTGTGAGCCGCTCTCACGCAGAAGTAAAAAAATTAAATATTAATAATTTCGTTCCATACCGGTCACTGCATTAAATTTTCGAAACAACTTTGCGTTTTCTATTGAACAGATCAAACTAAGCAAAAATGTATCCCAACTGTTTTTTATCTCTAAATAAAGATTATACATAAACACTGCTATGAATTGATATTTTTCATTTTGTGGTGTATTAATTGATTGAAATTATTATTTTTTACTTTACTATACCCATTAATTAAGCAATACCGGACATAAATAGTTTATTTTAGTTTCAAATTGAACAGAGCTTGTTCGATAAACACTATTATTACAAACAACGGATTTATTATTTATTAAATGCCGAGTCTGTCAATAAAAATCTGATATATTACCTATATTGTCTTATATTTTCGATTAGGAACTAGTTATAAAAACATCATGTTTCTAGGTTGCTCAAAAATACCATAAATTTATATTGGTAACGCGTATACAATGGCAAAA
The DNA here is from genome assembly GCA_927399485.1 of Calamotropha paludella. Taxonomy (NCBI): domain Eukaryota; kingdom Metazoa; phylum Arthropoda; class Insecta; order Lepidoptera; family Crambidae; genus Calamotropha; species Calamotropha paludella. The sequence continues at coordinate 6,136,664 of OV656808.1, read as the reverse complement.
CAGCGGACAGACAAACACACAAACAACAAATTTGTGTTCTTAGATTATAGACTAGCGGCCCGTCCCGGCTTCGCACGGGTGGACAAAATTCTTTAAATATTTCCTATTATTAAATATTTTTCCGTTAGCGCCATCTAGCGTCCGGTAGACGAACTACTTGCGGTTAATGTGTTGCTTTGGTAACGTTATTGATACAATGGAAATAAGCGGACAGACAAACATACAAACCACTGTGATCTTAGATTATAGATTAATTATAGCTTAGGTAAAAAAATCAACCATACAAAGTACCGTTTGAACTTACACGGTTCTAAATTCATCGTCAGCATCAGCCTATAAATATTGCCTTTGCTGAGGCACATGATTCCATACGTGAGCTCAGTAGTAATAATAAATGGTGGATGCAAATGACTTGCCTTCAAGGTATGAAGGCGCTTGTTATAAAGCTTTTTTTGGTCTCCGATTCTTGCGAAAGTTGCTAACGTCCACATTCACAGCCTGTAAACGCTACAGAATACTAACAAACTATTTGACTAATCGTCCAGCGGTTAATAATAGGGCCGGAGTTAGTATGATGAGTGATAAGCATTTATATATAACCAATTAATCTACCTTTTACTTAATGTGGTAATTAAACATAACTTTTTTCTGAATTTATTGAAATTACGGTCAAATAAATATATGTATGTATAAAGAATCATAAAATTAACTCCAACAGATTGTTTTATAAAAATATTTCTTATTCATTAGTTACTTATTCAGATTTTATTATGTTGTTTCTTTATTATCTAAATAATTGGATGACATCACTTCCTAATTTACTGTAATATCACCATAGTCATTTGTTTTATATTAACAACAAAAAAAGATTTACTTTAAATAATATTTTCATTATACCATAACCACAGATAATATTATTTTGGTACCTACACAATATGATAAAGCACCTGATTTAACATATACCTAGTCTTGCCATAAATATTGTAAGATAGAAAAAAAATTTTTTTTAACTGCTTAAAACATTTATTACTTTTACACTATGTTAGTTTAGTACATAAATATAAAACAATTAAAAATATATAAAGCTTATTCGAAGTGGTCTCCATTGGCTGCAATACAGTCCTTTAAACGTTGAGGCCAGTTATCAATAGAAGCACGCACTCTTTCCATGGGAAAATTCTTCACTGCCAATCGTATAGACTGTTTTAGGGACTCCAAATTATCATGGCGTTTAGAGCAAGCTGTACTCTCTTAAATTGACCATAAATCATAGTCTAGTGGATTAAGATCGGGACTAGACGACGGCCAGTCTTCAGCTCTGATGAAGTCCGAAACGTTCGCTTCTAACCAAGACTGCGTGGAACGAGCTTTATGAGCCGGCGCCGAGTCTTGCTGGAAGGACCATACTTGGTTATTGAACATGGTGACGTTAAGGGGCTTAACTACCTTCTCAAGAATGGTATCTTGATATACTTGTGCCGATGTTTTGATACCTTTTTCACAAAAATATGGCTCAGTCACTCCTTCATAGCTACCACCCCACCAAACCATCACTGAACTCGGATAATGTCCACGTTGCACTCTGTCGACTAATTGGGAAGCTTCCTTAGAGCTTTGAGCATAAATACGGTCATTTTGTTTGTTAAAATGTTGCTCTATTGTAAAAATTTTCTCATCCGTAAACAAAATTTTTCTGTGACCTCCCTTTGCGTACCGCTTCAGTAGTTGTTTCGATTTTACCACCCTATTCTTCTTTAAATTATCAGTTAAGAAGTGACCAGTGCGTCTCTTATAGGCTGCAAGTCCTAAGTCATCTTTTAAAATACGTGACATGGTTCTAGGTGCTATTCATTTCCCGAGATAAAATCTTTTGCTTTCGGACAGGATTTCTTCGAACTCTTTCCCTTACTGCTTTGACCACCTTTTTCGTACGAACACTACGTGGACGGCCAGATCTTTTTCTATCACAAACAGAGGAAGTCTCATTGTACCTACTAATAGCCCGGTACACAAACATTTTACTAATACCAAGGGTATGGAGAGTTTTAAAAATTGCATTTGGCTCCATACCTACTTTGTGTAATGCAATCAGAGCGATTCGGTTCTCTTTATCACCCCACTCTATTTTAATATCGCAAAATATTATAAAATGTATTGGCGCCAAAATGAGAAAACACAATGAACAACCGTATAAAAATGACAGATTCGAAATTCAAATGTAATATTTTTTTATTTTTAAGTGTAACAGTATTTATGGCCAGACTAAGTATAGTATTTATATTTATTTCCGTTTAAACTGAGCCATTTTATTTTTTACTGATATCTGTTACCTTTTATTTACAGTTAGTTTAATTGAATGCACACTTGTTATTGAGACATTACACAAAACAGTATGTTTTTTAAGTAAATTCTTTTATAAGTTGTAAGTGTTATGTTTCATATAAGATATTTTGTAACAAACTTGCTTTTAATAAAAAAGAAATAATTTTTAGTACTTTGATATTTTCTACTGTTCAAGTCCATATCCTACCATTTTATAACATTCTTTGTAAACGCTCTTTACTCCTGCAAGCTAGCACTATAAGTAGACTGTGCATACGGGTTCGGAAACTTGTTTCGGATAGGATTTGTGAATAACATTTTACAATTTGATCGGAAACAAATTTGACATTTCAAATTTGGAAGGTTCGGACAAGGAATTGTGAATAAGCAGCCCGGTAGACGTTGTCCTGTCCGAACGTTATCACATCTATTATACCGGTGTCCCACAAGATCTTCCAGCGGAAGATCAGAGATAAGAACATAATAATATTTCTTGTATTTTTCGTAGTTTTTGAATTATGCATTTTTTCCTGTTTTCTGACAAACTTCCAAGAGATTTTGGTAGCTCATGCTTAGGAAAAAAGTCTACGGTAATTAAATGTGTTACACTTTCAACACTGTACCTGCCCTGTTGTAATTATAAGATTGAAAGTCATGGCGCGGTGTGATATTGTCAAATAAGTGTGATATTTATTAATAACCGCTTTTGGTTAGTAAACGGCTTGTGGAACTAAAAGCTTTCAGCTAGTTGTTTTCTACTTTATAATCGCTTTTTCAATCGATCTCGAATATTTGTGTATTAAGAATTTTTACTTAACATTTGTAATGACGCAATGGTGTCCAAAATAACCATGATTGTTTTTATTTAAGTGAGATTTATGACACTTAATTTATGAAAATGAATTAAGTACTTGTCTTTATTAAGTTTCACGAAAAAATATGAAAGAAATGTTAACTGGATATCTACGATACGACTACGGGACTTCCGCTTGGCCCTATCTTTTGGGACACCTCTTAAATTGTCTTAAAAAAAGAAGAATCTGGACTCGATCTTCGTTCCACACACCGGGTCTTTAGTTTTAGTTAGTAATTTCCTTAAACAAAGAATTCCATTAATGTTTATTTTTTTTTTCAAAAACACCTGAATATTTGAACATTATGAATAAGTAGTATTCGATATTAACGTAGTTTATTAATATAATTATATAACATCAATAACATTTCATACTTAAAATATTTCAAAGCAAGTTACCCAAAGTCTGGCAGCATCGCCCCTTTGAATGGCCAAGCATATACGATGAGCAAAGCAAGTTATTTGTACAATGCATTGAGATATAAAAAAATATTGAAAGCCATCATCCTGTTATTATGGCGTAGAAAGGAGTAGAAATGTCATTGTCTGTAAAGTATGTTTACGGACGATAATTTTACGTGATAACGTTATAAGAAAACATTGAAATTGCATACTTTTATGAATTGAATTATTATCACTGAATTATCATTATTTTGTATAATACAAAATAGGAGTCAATTGAAATACTAAATAAAAGCAGATGACTTTATACTATCGTTTATTGCATGGATCAGCTTCAATGACGCAATGTTTGTTACGCCATAACTTTCCGAGTTCTTAGCCGATTTTAATACTTTTTGTGTGGAATCGAATCAACATAGTTATGACCAGAATTGTGACGGTCAAATTTTGAAATTCCCAAAAAAAATAATATATGATCAAAAAACATTGCCTCTATGGGATTTCCCACTGAAACAAAAAGCGCGCACTCTCTGAAAGTTTTCATTCTTATGCAATTTTAAAATTTACTAACCACTGTTGATTTTTTTGATTTTTTTAAGTATTACGCTCCGCTCAGATATATGGTGCTAGCGAAGCTATATGCTTAGCGACTTAATCGCCTAGTATGAGTCATAATATTTTTTTTAAATTGCACTCGCCGACAGATGCTATTCTTTTAATTATCAAAGAACAAATATATGAGATTATATCGCTAATTAAATCGGTGTTGTAATAAATAATGGAAACCACATTAACTTTTCACTTCACGTTATAAACAGTTGACAAAACAGTTCACGAGTAGGTTGTTTGCTGCCGCTGTCTGTCTTCTACTCGGACGCATCGGCCGATGAAGTGGAAGAGAGATAGATGCGTCACAAGCCGAACGCTTAGGCCGACCGTCCCTCACTATCGCTTGTTCCGCGCTCTCGCTTACACGCTCGGCTCAGGCGGAATGTGACAATGACGGAAAATGACAATGAGTCATGCTTTTTCGTGCGCGTAGCCAGCGTTCGTGGAACGTGAAAATGAGCCATGCTTTTTCGTGCGAGCAGCCGGCGTTCATCGATTTATAAGACGTTTTTACGTCAAACAAGGTTTAACGCGTCGTTTCTCCGTTAAAAGTTGTTTTATTTGAGTGTGCGAAGTTTTGGAACTAAATATAAAAAGATATATTATTATAATGGTTTTCTATAAGTGTCTCTTTTAAATGAAACCCAGACAAGAGATAAAATTGTATTGCAACAAGCGATTTGTATATTTCAAATATTTTTTTTTATTTAAAAGCATAACAATGAACGGAAACGAAACGGAACAGAGATATTTTTAAATCGGGATTGTTTTACTATTAATGCGATATGCATTGCTTTTGTTTTATGCGAATTTCATGTGATGGCTGTTCTGAATATAGTTAAAAATCCATTAAATATTAAAAAGTATTTCGTATTTGGATCGAAAAAGTTCATAACCACGATGTTAAAGTTCAATTTTATATGGAATAAACTCGACATCTTTTTGCATATTCCATACATATTGTTTGCTCCAAAAGATTTAAATAAATTAAATAACCATCTCCTTGGCTAGTTTGAGTTTGAGCTAGTTTGAGTAGAAGTTTGAGTTTGGTATAGCTATCTCTAATATTCTAAATTCTCTAATATTCTTTCCGGATTTGTAAATATATAATAAAACTATTTTTGGTTTGTTCAATAAAATATGTAAAGAAACTTATTGTGGAATTCAGGCACAAAGTCAAATGAATTTATAGACTGCCTACAACTTTGTCCGCCATAAAAATAGTAACAGTTTCACTGTTTTCGGCAATTTTTGGTTCTATTTGGGTGGCTGCCCGCGGCCCTTGACGAACCACGTCACATTGCGTATTATACTTCACTTCGCCACGCGACAGTCCACGGAGCGAAGAAGATACAGATATACTTCTACCCGCGGTTTTTAAATAATAATTGGACTCGCGTAAGTGACTTATCTTCACCACGCGCGTAGAAGTGTCATCAGTGTACGTATAATTGCGCTATACGAGTTTACACCTAATAAACTGAATTACTTACGGTCTCGCCACACACCGTCGAGTAAATCGAATTGGTGTTACTTCTGAGTTTTTTATTCGACCCTAAATATCGTATCTCGATATTTAGCCTTTTACCTTCCACAAGGTCAAAACATGAATTTCTCATCTAGCAGCTTCCTCACCTAATAGTTCTACAGCGTAGCTTGTCCAAACAAAAAAGTCATAATCTTTAGCTTTAATACTAAATAGTAAGAGGTTAAATTTAGATAATAATTTAGATTTTTCATAACAAACACAAAACCCTCTTAAATATTTATGAAAACATAAAAACCCACATATAAAGTTAAAACAAAACCTATAACATTTTTAGTAAAAACTATAAAGAGTGGGAGAGCATACAAGTCAAATTCAAAAGTTCCTTTTCCTTGTGAGTCCTTGACTTTCACATCATAAAACCTACTTATCATACGGGAGAGAAAACAATGATTACTAGATAGGTATTTATCTTCCCTCAGAAAAAATATGCAAAGCTCGTAAACTCCTCCTTTTATTAAAAAAATAGGAACCATACCCCCTTTTCGGATAGCTTTAGTAATCTTGAACAATTGATCTCTCATTTTCCTCTTCCCAAATTGCTCCCAAGCAGTCACCTCACGTCTATGACAAAAAACGATCGCTGCATTTCCCTCCAAAATATAGGTTGTTAAAAAAAATAATTTTCCCCTTGAAAATCCATAGCCATAATCGAGCCGACGACGTCGTAATGGAATTTTAATGAGAATTTCAGCTGTTCTCTGTAATTTCTTTTTTTTTCACTGCCTGAAATAAAAGAGAGGCATTTATTGGAATCGATAACAGAGCCTTTCGCCCTCCGGTGATAATGGTGGCAATCACGATCTTATTTTTATTGATTACACTCTCTTGGATGTTAATAGAGTTTTATGATAGCCTTGGCAATCATAAGTAATCTTGTTGAATTGTACGATAAACTTATTAGATTCTCAGGCCTCCTCAAAACCTTATCGGCTGGCTATATAGAATTACATAGCCTGAATTGTTCAACAAGTTATGTCGTTAGCGATAGATTTCACGACTGTGATAGGATTTAGAATGTTCTTAGGAATTAAATTATGTAACTTTAACTTTACTTGGAAATATGAAAATTAAAATATGACTGTGAAAATGTGACTTTTATGTCGGATAAATTCAAAGTAATATAATAATTGTAAAATTCCAATATTCTGACTGGATTCATAGATAACGACTCAAACGGAAATCGAATCCTTAATCTTTACTAATACGATGCTTTCAATAAAATAACAATAAATATGAAAATTCATTACTACGAAGCTAAATAAATAATAATTTTTAGTTTTTTGCAAATCTTTTTTTATACTAGGACGACAAAATTATTATTAAATTATTAAACGATGCTATCAATATTTATACACATTTAAAACTTTGAAAACATAATACAAAAGAGAACCTTACTTTAAGTACGTTGACATCAAGTAAAAGAATAAAAATTTTACATACTTTCGGTATCCATAAAGTATTATGTAGTTAAAATTTAATAAGTGATTCGCTTATTTTACTTTGACTAACTCTGGAGGTAACCTTAAATATTGTATGACATATAAGTGACAAAGGTTTTCTACATACTAGGTGCATGTAGAAAACCAGCAGTAAAGATATTTTTTGACACTACAAAATAACAAAGAATTGCTAGCATTGCGCCATATAAATAAATACAATTTCAGTTAACTTTTCAACGTTACTGGGACATAAGGTAGGTTTTTTCTTATAAAAAAGTACAAACATTGGGCACCAATATAATTCACTACGCGGACCCAGCGTGGACTGGCGGGTGTTAACGACTGCAGACTAATGGTTTGACGTATATTCCTTTGGCCGGAATCGCTCGAGACAATAAATATTTGGTAACTCTCCACTGACAGCGATATTGAGTCTCTTAGTTAAACACTTGTGCTTCTAGTGAGCCCTCTTCAGTAAAGACAACAGCACGTAAATCTAACACTAGCCTTCGATTATTGAACTTTATGTATTAGACTTCTAAGGTAAATATCGAATCGAGATGTGCTGTTTACTTTGTACATTGACGATAAAAGTGTTGACCATAAGTTCACATACTTACATAGACACTATAACCAAGCACACACATACTTTATCATAGCACACTGATACAAACTCTTTTACACACGCCTACTGGTTCTCATTTTTATTATTATGTTATTATTATTTTTGTTTGTGAGGCGCAAATTTATTTGTATCCTGCTTTGGGGAGCAACTGTCTCCTGACATACTGCCTGGTTCAGGAGACAGGGCACTGAAATGTATCATCCATGACTAATAAAGATTTATTATTATTAAATTAAAGTCGATTCACCTAGTTAAAAATGGATCTCTAAACCGATAAGTTACGATCGCCTTCTATACTTTTTAAACTTACCGCTAGGTTCAGTATCTGTTATGGCATTAAAAAAAAATTCTGCATTAAGCCATAACTAAAAATCAGCACAACTAAATCGAGAAGGAAATTTGAATATCGACAAAGTCTGCAGATTAAGCCTTCTGTGTGGGTCCGATAAAAAATATCTGCAGCAGTAAACTGGACGGAGTGGAAAAATAAAAAGCAACCGTGGTTATATTGTAAACACGCCTTATCGCGTAGCGACACCCGCCGATCTTCGCTACTTAGCGCCTCGAAGTATGCCGTCTATTTGAATATTTCAACACCTGATCTTAAATATTCCTTTCTGAAGTACAATTAAGTGGCGCTAGACAGATAGAAATAAGCGTCATACAAAGCGGAGTGGAAATTAATTGTATATTAAAAAGTAATCTAGTACTCCAAGAAAATTAAGTCCCATTAGATGTAACGACGAATTTTATAACTTATAAAATTGTTTGAAAGTTATAAAATCTGTTTTTATGCGTTCAGATCCATACTGAAATAATTTTTTATTGCTTCAATCAAACTGGAATACCCAAATACTAGGTGCGAACGAGAGCACGTGAAACTAGATACTCTAAAAATAAAATGATTTTTATTACAATAGCATAGGAAAGTTTGAAACGTTCCATTTCATAATTCCGTGTGCTATTGATTGATTAGATTACCTTCATTATCTTAGCGGAAAGAAGTCTACTGAAAGACGAAAGCCTGCCCTAAAAATCGGGGTACTTTTTCATAGTCTCCATGTTTGGAACGGGGTTTGAGTTCGCAGTCAAAGACCATAATTTAATAAAACGCTGCTGCACATTTTGTGGTTTATTGGAGGTGTAAGTTTGTTACCTCCAGTATCATTTCGCGACACCCTTAAGTACGAAGGGTAGGTGCAATTTTACTCTACCAGACAGCACACTGTATGTAGTGTATAAATGTGCCATAAACGAAAGCTTACTTACTATCTGAGATTTAAATTTCAATCACAACATCATAACTATAATAGTTTATAACAATAGTTGTAATATAATCTTTAATCTAATTAATTTTATTAAACACTAGCAGCCCGTCCCGGCTTCGCACGGGTGGACAAAATTCTTTTTTTTTTAGCATTAACTATAGCCTAGTTACTCAGCGTGAATGTAGCTTTCCAATGGTGAAAAAAATTTTTGAAATAAGCTTTGTTGTTTTTGAGTTTATTCATTGCAAACATACAAAAATACAAATCTTTCCTCTTTATAATATTAGTGTAGATGTAGATTGGTTTGTATGCGGCAAAACATTGGTTTATTGGTTTCAAAAATGTTTATTTATTTAATGAATTTGTAATTTAAATGTTTTAAGCTTTGTTGCAGCCTTTTTGAGTTGTACATAAAATGTAAGTCTTAATATGATATAAACATATATAATCATTTATATAACTCTCTTATTGTGTAAATAAATCAAAAAATGTGAGGGAGAGGATTGGTGTTAATGAATTTAAATAACAGAATCGACTATTTTTTTATAAATACAAAAACATTTGTTATTTCGATAATGTTATATTTAATAAATAAAATGCGGCAAAACCTTTTTCTTCCGTACCATAAATATCCAGCTGTCAGCGACAGATTTGGCAAATCTGTCTTTTAGTTTTATAATGCTACCGCTGTGAGGTCGAGACGCAATCCTTTCGAATCTTCACGGAGGTACAGCTGGGAGACACTGATAGCCCAGACTCGGCTCCAAGTATTACGGGATTTACTGGGGAATGATGTTATGAAATCGGAACTTTGCGAAGCAAAAAATAAATATTTTTATGCAGGAAAAGTTATTCTACGCAGTCGACAACAGTGCTAGACTTAAAATAATATACACATATACAAACTTAGCCGAACTTGTACTAATTATACTAAAAAATGAATAGAAGATATAAAAAAATGATATAAACAACCACCGGACGGTAACAAATGGTTATACTCGTTATATGACTCGTTATATGAGTTGTAAGACTTACTAATGATTATTATAATAATGGTGTTTGATTAGCTAAGATACACATATTAGCTAAAGAAAAATTAACTGCCTTCTATCTTTCGGCAATATCTATTATTGTGCATTTTGTAGTTTAATTTTGGGATGGGTAAAAAATGTCGCGTCAGGACACGTGACCTGATCGAAAATTCCTAAGACAGAGGGAGAGTAGATAGCCGGCGCGGCGTAGGGGAGGAAGTAATATCCCCCTCTCTTTCTACCACTCGGCGAATAGTATGCTTGCTCCTGCTGTTTCGTTTAAGCGTCGCAGGGCGCTTGTGCGCGTGTGCGTGTGTGTTTGTTGTCATGATTGTGTACGATAGCGCAATAAATTAATATTGTATTTTACCACATACATACTTCATAATGGTACTTTTATACTGATAATTAAAGCAATTCGTGCGTAATTATTCCCTAACCATTCCAAAATACCAAAAATGCACAACGTTCATGTTTTCACTTTTTCCGGCACTCCCGGAGTGCAACCTTTGTTTTTTTAAATATTCATTGTTTATTCTTCATCTTCACTGGAAATTGACTTACTTAAAATTCATTCGTCAAATTAACGTAAAACATTGAATTCACTGAGTGAAACTTTCATAAAAAGAATGACGACGAAGGGCAATCGTATATCTGCCTTTTAATGTTCTAATAGATAGTTAAATATAAAAACAGCTTGGCAAAGCAAATCAAAGTATTTTAATTAAATCATACTATAAAGACAATAAAAACAGGTAGTACCAAAACAAGTATTATGTCAATTTTCAGCATTATTATCATGCGATATGCGACAAATTATATTAGTTGTATAATACCATTAAAAACTTAAAGGGGCAATCCCTTAGCTCGGAAGCATGTTAAAACTAAGTTTTCTAGTACTCTCTTAAGACTACCGTACCATACTTGTTGTAATGACTTAAAATGTTATGAAATAAAATTCACAGACATTCAAAGTCCGTATAAACATTTTTATCCCTAATTTTAGGCAAGTTTTAGTTTTGTACCTTTTTATAAACAACAACCTAAAACAGAGCAATAGTAGCCCGACGAGAACCCGTTTAAGAGCCAACAACTCGTCGCTGTACAATATACACAAAATTTGTAAAATTTCCTCTTTTGATTTTTAGTTTAAAAGTAAATACATAGAGGTTAATAATTAAGAAAATTTGACAGTTGGTGATAAGTTGACGTGCTTTGTATCTTGCACCATAAAGTTGAAATTCTCAACCGTTAATATTTCTATAACGGATAATTAAGTAAATTTTTAATATGTCACGTATATTAATGTGATTGAGCTTGATTCGTTTATTAAATTCCGTCATTTTATTCTTTATTCAAGCGTCACAAATCGCCCACTTTAGAGATTGGCGAAAATATCTTAATCCATACTATATCCGTCGAAATTTGCATAATAAAATTCCTCGGCAGCTTCTAAAGTATGAAAAATTTCACGGAATTCTTTACGATATAAGTGTTTCCCTACTTGTCACGTTCGAGTCAGTACCCGAGGGGCTAGCATCCCCAAATTCGACCAGGGAACATGGGAATGCGATTCCATTTGCCTGTTTCACAATTTTCGACTGCAAGGAGTTTTTTAAAGTTCACCCGTTAACCGTGTCGTTTCCGTACGAACGTAAATATTTGCGTTAAGTTTTAGTTTAATCTTTATGACAAAGATAGTGTTTTTACCGCTCAGTTTAACTGTTTTATGGGCACCAGCCACAGATACTATACTTCTACGAAGTATTTTCAGTACATGTTTTGTAGTTTTAAAACAGATCAGAGTATTGTGGAATTCAGTTTGTTAAAAAAGATAAATAATTGAATAAAGAAACAAACATAAGTAGTAATAAAATAAAAGATGTAATCTGCATTACCAAATTGTAATCCTATTGCCCTTGCTTCACCTTCTTCATAAAATAAAGTAATGTAACTATAATAATTATTATTATTTTACTTTTTGTATTTAAAAAAAGGTTTTAAATATTTACCTCATTTGGGATTGGGGCAGGATTATTTTTCTTTATAATAAAGAGAATTTTGAAGAGGCATTTAACCAAATACATTTATAAATACCTACAATACATATACAAATAACTTTTATCATTTATGCAAACGGTACTGTTTATGATTTGTGATGATTCCAGATAATTATTATATTCGTTTTTGTTCTTCTAACCTGAAAGATCTCGGTTTATAAACTGGTCAGCGTAAACTGTACTTTCAGAGAAATATGTGAACAGAAGATTCAGGTGTGTTCACACCGACAGAGCTTAATATAAAACGTGCTCGCTTTTTTTATTTTGTGGCTCTAGATAACTAGCTATAAAGCTACGGAGATAATTAGTTTCTGAAGACATTGCACACGTACATCGATAAACCAGCTGCTTAATTCGCTCACTATAAAAGAACAAGATTTTATAGTTTTCTTTTTTGTGGAAATACAAGTCAAGTTATTTATTTTACACGCTTTTAATAATCATTATTAAAATGGTTGATTAGCAACGCATTTTGCCCTACAGCTGGGAGAAGACCATGCAAAACTATTATGGATGCGTGCTAACGCGTGCATTCTAAGAGAAACACCAAATGAAAGTTAAGCCTTTGCAAAAGTTGCTGAAACTGCAGGCGCAACGTGTCTATTCCTACGCTATCGAGTACTTTTTAATAGACGATATGAAATCCACACAATCCAAATCGGTTCACTCGTTTAAGAGCTAGGGTGCCACAGACAGACAGACACACATAAATACACGCACACATAGCGGTCAAACTTATAGTACCCATCTTTTTACGTCGGGGTTGAAAAAGAAATAATAAATGAGAAAAGTCAGAAGAGTTTGGTAATTTATTAAAATTGTACTGACTTATAAGTTTTATCTTCAACCTAAAAATCCTTCTAATAACAGCGTAGAGAGTGGGCCATAACACGGACCCGGTGCCCCCACTATAAATTTGTGGAAAAACGTTTGCATATACATACATTAATGTGCCTTTTGGAGCACCCAAGGAAGTCATGATAAAGCATTTTTGGTCACCCATCAATTGACCAGGGTCTTCCAAAGTTGCTCAATTTACAAACGTAGGCCAAGCGCGCAAAGTATACGATATCGAGCTCTTCGTACTTTCTAAGATCCTCAAAATATGTTTGTGGTTCCGTTATTCTGGGATGTACATGTTCTGAAGCAATCTTAAAAAAGGTTTGCAAAATAGTTTTAGCTTTTAGTTTAATCAACCGAAAAATAAATAAAGTATCAGATTTTTGTTTTACATCGAATTTCATGATGAAAGTGAAGTGTGTTCAAGTATCATACAATTAAGAGTGTCGTTACATCGAATGTAGAGCAATAAAATGTAATGTGACTTCGCAAACGACATCTGATTAAAAGTAATGACTTTGATAGTTATTTGCCTTTTATCTGCTTACCGGAATTAAATATATTGAAGTCTGGTTTAAATTACTTTTAGTAAAAAAGAAAATCTGGATAGCGTTATTTTTATCTGGATTCCAGATGAACATACTGCTAAGAATTTTGAATTATATTTGGATTTTCAGAGTAAAATGTTAAATATACGTACAAAAGTATAGAGGAATTCAAAACTGTTGTAGTAAGCGGGTTTGGTTCATGACTGAGGAGATTGAACTACTTTAGAAACAGTTGGCTACCGAATGGGGATATTAGGCCGATGTGCCCTATATTAGGTTCGCTTGAGGCAAATAAAGTATCAAGGCTGTTTCAAAATTATTAGCCACAGAGTAAATATAAACCTTTTGCCCTGTCTGTATTTCAATACAGATCAGACACAGCTGCTAAAATCTTCGACCGTATGACAACTCCTGATGTACAAATGTTACCCCTCCAGTTTAGCCCAGGTTTATCTCCTTGCGATTTCTTTTTATTACCCAAAGTAAAAAAAAACCTTACTGGGCAGAAATTTTAGGTCACAAATTAGCTACCTCTCGAGATACGTATTTTAAATATGTCGAAAGTTCCGTACACATAGGGGTTGAAGAGAAATATTATGTAAAGATAAGCATTTTACACGATCTTAAAAAAAGCTGAGAAAATTTATTAAGATCTTCGATGTGTGACGATATGGTATGATAGCATTTATAATTGACAGATCGTATAATCTTCTGTTGAACTCTTTTGATTCGTTCATTATATTTTAAATAAAACGGATTCCATGCTAGTTCATAATCTAACTATGATTTAAAAAGCGATCTATAGAAAGCTAATGAGGAGGAAGGACGCTTGAAACTTGCGCACGTACGCATGACAAAGACATACATTTGATAAGCTTTGTAGACATCACCGTCTACGTATAGCGTATTGAAAATTGGTAGATTTGGTGTTCTTAGTCAATGTTATACTTTTGGATTTCGAAATGCCGAGCTGTAAATTGTTCTTATCACAGTAGTCTGAAACGATCCTGGTTTTCTTGTAATTCAAAACAATTATGAATACATGTGATGCTTCGAAAGACTTTAAGGTCGTCAGCAAACAACAGGTAATTGGTGTTATTAATACCAGTACCTTTATCATTAAGAAATAGCAAAACAGCACGGACCAAGGGTTGACCCCTGAGGTACGGCAGAGTTTACTAAAATGTAATTATATGAAGAGAATCCATTAATGACTTCTTTTTGCATTTTATTTGAGACGTACGAGAAGAAACAGTGCCACAAGTTGGCATGTAGCCGATTAAATGCGAAATTTTGCTGAAGAATAGCGTGATTCACTTTTTAGAACGCCTTACAAAATTCCATATAAACCGCGTTCATCTGACCTCATTGGTTCTTATATTACGAAATCTGACCTTAATAGCGATGTGAACTAGTCATTCTAATATCTTACATTTATTGATATCAGTGATATTGTCTTATAGATAGTTACATAATTCTAAGAGCTGTGTTTAAAAACAAATGTGACATTTGCAGTTTTCCAAATTTACGGTAAGTGGCTTCCCTTTAAGCTATTATGAAATAAATAAAGTAATGGTTTACTTATTGAGTCAGCAATGTGCTTAAGAAAAAATGGGGTATATTATCTGGACCAGGACCTTTTGTTATGTCCAAAGCTTTACGGGCAGTAACTAACATTTCGTTCGTTAGAGAACTCAAGGACATGGATGTCTGGGTTATTTGTTTTTATTAGGTTATTAATGGGTTTAGGTTATAGTTATTAGACTGTGTTAATGTTTTGTTGGGAAATTGTATCGTTACAATAAAAAGATTGTATTACTTTTTTCTATTTATAAAATATATATCGATATAATAAAGAGGGACCGCATTTTGTTTGTTCCTCATACTGTCATTATTTGAGGGGTAATCTCCCTAACCATTAATTGATGATGATTTTTTTATGAATACTTATAGTTTACCATAACTATATGAATATATAAAATATCTTTTATCTAGGTATGCTCATAGCAATGGAAGAAATGCCAGACAGATAATAAATACCGGATTTTAAGGTTTCAACTGTTTATATCCGTCGATTTGAGATATCGAGTATAAGTAAATAAAGTTTTTGACGTGATAACGTCTTATAAATCGATAAACACTGGCTGCATGCATAAAAAAGTAAAACATTCCGCCTGAGCCAAGCGTGCAAGTGAGAGCACGGAACGAGCGATAGAGAAGCACGATCGGCCCAAGTGTTCGACTTGTGGCGTAGGTATCTATCTCTTTTCCACTTTAAAAAGTGAAAACTTAATGTGGTTTCCATGTTTATTACAACAACTTAATATCAATTCTTTTGACAAAAAATTCAATTAACTTCTTTGTATTATACAAAAAAATGATAATTCAGTGATAATAATTCAATTAAAATCATAATAGTATGTAATTCCATGTTTTCTTATGACGCTATCACGTAAAATTATCATCTGTAAACTGACTTTACAAACAACAATTGTTTTTTAATTTATCTCATTTATTGAAATATATAACGCATAAAACTGTACGTAATATTTGGAAATTAAAATATTATTTATTTAACGAATCTCTGCCTTGTTCGTACATTTAACTTAAATTCATTCTGACTTTTACTTTACTCAGTTCTAAGAAGACAATTTCAAAAGAAAACACAAGGAAAACTGTAATCGCAGCAACGCATTCAACTGTCCACAGTCGCAATGTTACAACGAGCGGTTTTACTCTTCACTGCATTATCTGTTCTTATTCTAGAAGTCGAGAGAATCGATTCTTACAAAACGTCAAAACAGTTAGAAAAAGAGTTAAAAAAATTGGAAAATAATAATTACAGCACTTCAGATGCGTTAGTCGGCAAAGCGATGGATTTCATTTATTCAAATAAAACTATTATGAGTTTGATTGCGAGAGAATTGTGGAATGTGGGGTCAACAGCAATAGATAAAATTGTGGAATTGAAAGGTACGTTCACATTTTTATCGTTCTTTAAGGAAAACTCAAATTATTTAGTGTGATTTGTATACTTTTGGTAAGGAAATGAAATCAGATAACCGCATAATTTCCTTGTATATAATAAAAAAGATAATGGAATATTTTTTTAAAATTGATATCAGATTTCTAACAAAACTTCACGTTCTTAAATTGTTGTTATTTCAAATTAACTCGTTAAACATACTAGCACTGTTAGTAGATTCAACAGAAGTCGTTGAAAACAAAACAAAGAAAACAAAACAACACCTCTTAAAGTCCTTAAATATATGACTTTCTTCATTTCACTGGCATATGTTGTTAAAATACTTAAAAATGTCTATATTACAACACTCAATTTCCTTACAGTTAAACCCAATTAATTACACTTTCAAACACAAACAACCTAGACAGCATTGTTAGCCAAATTTCATATACCGCAAATACCTTTCCAACAATAGAGTAAACCATGAACCAAATCAACAAAAGAAGTGACCTAATTTTGCGTTTTCACGTGACCTTATTTTGTGCTATGACAGAATGAATGAAAGTTATTATCGTCATCTCAGTCGAAAAGACACTGCTTAATAGAAATCTCCCTCACTTCAGGGAGGTGCGTTTGAAATCGCACTATAATACCATTATTCGTGAATTTGGCCCATTTTGTAGTCCATGGGAAGCGCCTTTTACCCTTAAATATTAAGGGTTGGTGCTATTCTCTGCCGGTCACAAACGGTGACGCTAAATATGGTAAACATTTGTTGAAAATCATATAATTCAGCTATTCATATACAGTTTATTTTATAATTTTACTTTATAACTCATTTAATTTAAAAAAAGAAATAAAGCAACAAGCTCTGTACCTCGTGCCACGTTCGCATCCTTTGATCAGCTCGCACTTTTCTTTCATTTTCATAGCTCTAATCTAATTGACAATAGCGATTATACTTTTTATTTGTGATTGAGATACCAAATAAAAATTCAATGTAATGAATGTATTGATTTTCCGGTAATAAATAGATAAATATATGCTAAGCCCGATTCCTTCTTTTAACAAAAATATAATGTCATTTTGCTCAGATTGACTAGAGGCTTTTGCAACGCATGGTGCAACAATTCTTCTCAAAATTCCAAATTAATCGGTATAGGTAACAATCGTTTTATATATTTATATATAGTCAAGTTTTAATTAAATTACTGTCTAAAATTTTATATGTTATTGTCATTTTAATAAAACACTCTTTTATGGATTTTGCGTATGTTCCTAATGCCCGATTAAAATATTGTGAAGGTAGTAGGAAAATATATGACAACCATTATTAGTCATCCTGTGATCAGGGCTCCTGTAAAGGAGTCGAAACGTCAGGATTCAATATAAAACAAATTATGCGCATCCATAAAAAACCGTTTTATTCAAATGTGTAATGTGTGCGGATGTGTAAGAACTAAATATGTTATTGACAGTTTGTAATTAATTTGAATTTTAAAATATTCCATAGTTGTTTAGTGTTATATGGTGTGCGATATTTGGAGGCGTCAATGGGTATGAGTTTGTACGTGATCAGGTGCTTGCATGCGTTTATCATTATTATTACACAATTGACGACCGGTTTGTCTGAGCGCGAGCGACCTATCGCTCGAAGCCAAAGGTAATTCAAAATTATTTATTGCATTCATGTGATCAAAGACAACATGTTCAATTAATTTCTTGTACCAGGACATGGACCCTGCTAGGATACCGCAATGTACATTATTAAAAAAAATATAAAATAACACAAATCATTTCAAAAATAAAAAACAAAATTAAACTACGCAATAAAATGTCGAAAATCATTAAAATATTTAAAATTAAAGTATACAATTTTAAATTAAAAACTAACAAACTGTGAAGCGTGTTTAAAATTAAGGTAACTATTATACAATATCATTTTATGGAACAAAACGATTGCTTCACCAGTGCTTATTTTTTGCGAAAATTATTTAGTATGTATGTATGAATGTCTTCGTTTCTTACTTTAATTTAGGCATATTTTTGTGAATGTCGTAACCATTATTATTATGACAATCTTACTAAGCTAAGAGTTGGTTTATTTGTTTAAACCAAGTAAGTTAAAGAGTGTTGTAGGTCGAGTTTGATGTAAGGATAGACGGAGTGGTTAAATTATGCTGCGGGGTAATGAAATTCTTCTCTATTTGCATAAACTCCCCAACTATTCAGCATATGTTTGAAATAGAGGCTTTCTACATAATATTGATTAAGTTTTGGTTAAATATCTTGGATCCCTTGTGTTCATTTTTAACAGATTCGTAAGGATATTTGCACAAAAGATATTGGAAACGAATAAATAAAATACCTGTTATTAAATACAAATCAATTTCATTTCTCCTTTATGTTTTATTTTTGTTAAAGAAATAAAATTACGCCACAATGCATCGTATATCATCACTTTCCTGCAACGTTGGAAAAAACTTTTTCTTACCATAATTTACGGTCTTACCTTTTTTCTCGCGGAAATATTACTTTATTCTCCTTTTGAAGAGCGAAACCTCGTACTTTCATAATCAATATCATTGTTTTGAATTGTAACCAATCTCAGAAGCGTTTTTCGTCATAATGCGTTTATTATGATGAATAATGAAAAAGTTTATTGGAAGATAATTTGTATCGTCAACAAATACTATGAAATAAACTTACATCAAATATCAGAATAAAACACTTTTTTACGGATTTTTGCGCATGTTTTATTTTATTTTATATTTAATCCTGACGTTAGCTCTTTTTGCAAATAATTAAACAGTAAGATGGAGGTCGGTCCCCCTGCCCGAGTTTCTTTCGCCAGTTCTTCTCGGAAGGCCCTCCCAATTTCCGAACTGGTAGTAGACTCAGTAGTATACAATGTAATCGTAGTGAGAATTAATTAAATAACTAAATAATGTGTAAAAATAAAAATAAAACAATTTGATTCATATTAAATAATTTAATAATTAGGAACGTGCCCGATTAAAATATTGTGAAGGTAGTAGAAAATACATGACAACCATCATCTTAGTCATCCTGTGATCACGGCTCCTGTAAAGGAGTCGAAACGTCAGGATTAAATATAAAATAAAATAAAACATGCGCAAAAATCCGTAAAAAAGTGTTTTATTCTGATGTGTAATGTGCGCGGAAGTGTAAGAACTAATTACATCAAATACATAAAAAAAAATTAATAATAATTAAATAATAATTATTTTCGACGGTAGCAATCTGGGTCCGAATTCCGAAGGGGGCAGATGTTTGTATGATGAATACGAGCATTTGTACCTGAGTCATGGATGTTTGAATATTACTTATGTGTTATGTGTGATATATGTATGTCTATCCGTTACTCTAGTATCCATTATACAAGCCTTAAAGTGCTTACCTTGGGCTAGGTTAATTGGTGTGAATGTAGGAAATATTTATTTTATTTATTATTTATTAAGAATATAAATAGTTCTATTTCATCATTTTTATTTATGGTACTCCATATTACTCAATTTGAGAGAAATAAGTATTGTTTTAAATTTATCGGTTTTATTGAAAAGATAGAAAAGGTACTTCATTATTTTCACTAAAAGTTAAAAAAAGTAGGTACCGGCGTAGCGTAAATATGTAAATAGAATTTATAATGATATGACTGTTGTTAGAAATTTCACGCGCGTCCCGATGTAAAAGCCCTGGATTGATGAGAAGAGTGGTGTGATGACTGATGTCTAGGAGCTACGTAACTATTTTTTACCTTTTAGATTATATCTCCATCATTATTATATCTCTCTTTAATAAAACCGTTTAAATTAGAAAATACATTATTTATTTTCATGTTTCTAGTTTACTTTTTTTATTAAAAGGTTTATTTTCTGTTCATTTATTGCAGTCTATTTAATATAAAGCCTATCTTAACTCTGTGAGCCACCGTGCACTGTGTTCTACTTGTAAAGATCTTTCATTTGATAGCCATCACCCATATCAAGGGTTTTAAAAGATATATGAAATTCACTTTTTTACGGTGGCGACCATCTTAAATTTGGTTTATTTTTTTCCTGATGTACTTGTACAAGCCAAGCCCTTTCATTTGCTACCTCTTTCGAATTCTTTTTTTGTTTTAAAATAATAACATTGCTTGAAACGCATTATTTATATTTCCGTTAACTACTATATTATTCTACTGGGAACACGTCTGAAGATACATTGGTGGGTAGTATTGGCGGACCAGGCGGACCTAAAACACGGTCCGTCTGGATTAAAGCTGACGACCTAGCCGATGGGACACAGCCGCCTTTTCGATAAAAAAAAATATGAAAGATTTATATAATATTTGTTTTTGTGTATTGTCCATGTTTTTTTTACTTCTTTTCAATTTCGTTGTTTCAGGTAAAGGATCGAGCAAAAAACAATAAATTTCGATACAAGTAATAACTTTGAAAACCAATATTAATCGTTAATATCATCTATGACAAGCTGCCAACAACATAATGTAATAAATAGTCGTTTGTAAATAAATCAAGCAAGATGCAATTTTTGTTTCATTTTATTTATTTGTTAAGGACCAGTATATTACTGCAATGTTTAAGGATAGTTACTTAAAACAGATACTTGTTGACTTAATTAAACCATAACACTACTACTATTATGATAACAAAATAATTTGGTGACGACGTATAATATTGTAAATGTCGTTACTTCTGTTAAAGCTGAAAAGTTTCTTGTTCCTATTGTTCTTGTCAGTTAAAAGACGGTGGTAGGAAAAATGTCGAACGATTCAAAATAACTTCTTTTTAAGTGCATTCGAAAAAGTGATTTTCATTTTATAGAATTAATGACAAGCTAGTAAGTTAATAATGTAAACAAGCAGAGTGGATGTGAGGGCGATTGGAAATAACTAGACTGTATTGCGTTACGAGAAAATTTGTGTCAATGACAATATGAGAGGAAGATAAGGAGGGCACGATACCTTGACCGCCACGTGGTGTGAGATGCTGGAGGCTGCGATGAAAACACCTTCACTGTAACTTTAGTTTGTTGTAGGAATTTGCGGTCACTAGTTCAATTTAATATTGCAGAGTTCCGCGAGCCATTAGTCCTTTTTCTTTTCTTTCTTTTTGCCCGCATGTTGGCCACATTGCGGTATGATTCACCACCAACAGATGGCGCGGTTGTCTCGCAATGCAAGACAAGATACGTGCGAAATTAAAATGGAATGAATGGAGGTGAGCCTAGAAGTGTCGACCAAACTAATAAAAAATACAAACACAAAAATAAATGATGCGGCAGATTTGTTTCTAATACTGGCGCAACGACAGAGGTTACGTTAGGATTATAAAATATCAAAATAAAATCATCTACTTATTGATAGTAAGCGCTTAAGTTAAAATTTATTATATTTTTTAAGAGTTTCTTACTTGACAACGAATACCATAAGACCCTAATGACAAATTATCGAACACTCTTGGCCGATGACTAATTATACATTTCAAATACCGATGGTTAAAAATCTCGAATGCTCATTAGCGCGAATTAAAAAATATCTAATAACATATGGCCGAGCGTTCGAAACACATACCATCAGCAAATGATATGAAAAAACTTGATAATTTTGCTAAGATTAAAATATCAAACATTTTAATATAAATGAGGTTTCATTCAATATTATTAAAAAAAAACAATATATTATTTAACCTACAACATATTATACTTCATGATAAGTTTGTCATTCATACAACAAAATATTAACTAAACATTTTCGTTAGGGTAATTTTTAACAATAGTTAATTAATGTTAAGAAAAAAGAGATCGACCGATTTTTTTAATGTTTAATTTTGCAAATGTGATTATGTCACCTCACATTACTGCGAAGTGGTTTGTTTGTTTCGAAGTTATAAACTCTGCTAGACTATCCTTTTTCTTCCCCTCACCAGACTTCTCAGTTGTAATATTTGCGCACCAGCCAAGATTACGAATATCGAGATATCAAAATGTCACCTAGTCGATACTCTTTCTAAACAAAGTTGAGAAACTTCTAGTGAAGCGATACTTTGCAGTTGGCTTTGTAGTCGTCAATATGATATATCATTATATGTATATGTGCGTATTATGTAGTTTTTCTTTCCTTCACTATAGTTGACTAGAAGAAAACGCCTTAGCCTTTTACGACTTGTGTCCACCTTTGTACATTAGAGCATAAATCTATAATCTAAGATCACAGTGGTTTGTGTGTTTGTCTGTCCGCTCTTTTTCCCGCTCTTTTCCCATTGTATAAATAAAATTACCATAGCAACGCGTTAACCGCAAGTAGTTAGTCTACCAGACGTTAGATGGCGCTAACGGAACAATATTTAATAATAGAAAAAATTGAAAGAATTTTGTCCACCCGTGCGAAGCCAGGACGGGCCGCTGGTCTATAATCTAAGAACACAAATTTGTTGTTTGTCTGTCCGCTCTTTTAACGTTACCATAGCAGCGCGTTACCAGGTCAGCTAGTTATAAATAAAATAAGACAAATAACAATGATAACAATTCTTAATGAACAAATATTTCCTCACCACTTATGAAAATCAAAGAAATCCCTTGAGCACATTTTCTTTACCCTACATTACTTAGACAGTGCATCTGTGTAGGCTATTGAATAATGGAGGAAAATATATGATAGTGGAAAATGGGGTAGAACAAACGCTATTGTATTCCTGTTGCGTCCAGTCTCGGATGTGAGAGGATGAATGCGGATGTTACATTTGGCGTCTCGACAAAAGAACGTAACACGAAGCTTTGTTCAGAAAAATCTAATAATATGACCGTAGATATGTATAAAGAAACTAATCATTGGCACACGAATGGGCAATAAACTACTTTTAATTATAGAAATGATACTGCTAACAGCTTAATAAAAACACCAACGAGTATTACGTAGTGTGAACTCGGTCTCCCTTTCTTTTTCGTACTGTTTATATTCCTTATTTTACTTTTTTATGTATTGGAAGCCAGCAAGTTACAATAAGGTATAATACCTTTAAATTTTTCAAAAAAGTTTCATGCCATATACTTTTATTCCTTAGTGTAGGTAAGACTGATTAAAAATTCAGTTGATTGAAAATTTGACAGGTGAGCTGGTTCGCTTTAAGTACTCTGAAGAAAACGCATAGTCATGAGTAAAAAACTCGGTTTAACAAATGTTATTGTATGTGAAAAAATTATAACAAAAATAAGTACAACTTGTCTCCGAACACACATTCCTCGCTATTCGGGCGAGTACTCTTCCAGTTGAGCTACCGAGACTTTGACAAATCTTTCCCATTATATCTTAAATGGCCGCCAGCGCCATCTCTGTATGTTCTAGGTACTACTGAGCGGAACACCTGAGACATGTTCAATCGAACAAATAAATCAAATATTAAAATTTCTATATACGCAATATGGACCTATTGATTAAATTCAATCACTAGTACTGAAGGAAAGCTAATATTTTTTCATATTTGCAACATTACTATTATGAAGCGCGATATCCTTTACCAGTTTACTTAATACCTAGACTACTAGAACGCTGTTTTTAACTCTCTCTCAAAATGGTAGAGAACGCCTATCATGCTCCATTTTTAACGTGGTTTTTGTGTGCAATAAAATTTTAAATAAATAAATACTGATGACACGCTTGCGTGAATTATAACAAAAAGTTCACACAACACTTTGAGACTAGTGCCACCTCCATGTATTTTTGTTCCATTGGACAAATCGGAAACCGATACTTTTGCTCACATATTATTGTATTGACTGTTAGCTAATAATACTTCCGGTCTTGGCACCTGAAGTAAACTTTGTTATTTAAGTGCTTGTGTGTTATCGGAAACACAGTAACATTATACTTTCCCGTGGTATTGCTCTGCTCGGTCATTTATGTAATAAGATTATAAATATTCTTAAGATTAATCAATAAATAACATAATAAAAAACACTTTCGAAGCCAACGGAAACTTTTTAAATACATTGTACCAACAAAATAAGTTGTCACCTTTTAAAACGTTTTCCTATTGGTTACATTTGATTCGAAAGCTAAGGACTTGAGTAATTGCAAAAGAGGTTGAAATTGTTTATAAATAAACAAGAATGACGGAACAATGGTTCACGGATTTGTTTCGTTTTGTTTGTCTTTGCTGTCTGTTACCGTATACATAACAACTCAATCATCCAAATATTTTGAAAGACAATCAGTTAATTGCCTGATTCCTCAGAATCTAGAGCGTTCATTTGATTAACTCACACGATGTATGAGTCAAGAAGTTTCAAAACTGTGTTGACGTTAGTATTGATTGTAATAGTATTAGTAGATACGCGTAGACCTAATTTGCGAATGGAGGAAAAACCTCCACGGAGAGACTATCGACCCACGAAATGGATCCCAAATTCTGCGATGGATGTTTGGTACGGGAACAAGAGCATGGTTGATATTGTGACCAGAGAATGGTCAGATCTGATGAACAAAATTATATTAAGGAGTGGTAAGATTTCTTTTCCACTAGCTTATTTTTTTAATATTATTAAGTTTAAAGCAAACTTAAGGGAACATAAGTATTCATAGTATACAATACAATACAATACAAAACACTTTATTGATAACACCACATTGAAATAATAAGATAACAAGAGAAAACTTAAAATAGTGTTACAATGGGCGGTCTTATCGCTCAGAGCGATCTCTTCCAGACAACCTTTGGATGGATAGGACTGGAAGGAAGCGTAAGAGGCGGCGGTGTAAACGATAAATATATATTCACATATACATACATACGTATACATACATACATATACACACATACACATAAATACATAGCATACAAACACATATACCTAAATTAAAAATACATACATACGTATATAATACACATACATAACGTCTAGTTAGTAGGATACATCATCCATACGTTGCTCGCCTAAATTGACAGAAAATATTCCCTTACGAGATTCTTAAAGACGCCAATGGATTGTGCACGCCTTATAGAAACCGGGAGGGAGTTCCAAAGACGAGCTGCTTGAACAGTAAAGGAAGAGTCATAGAACGTGGAACTATGTGCGGGAATATAAAGGCCAAGATTATCTGATGACCTCAAGGAAAACGTGTTTGATGTATGAAGAAACTTAAAACGTTCTTTAAGATAGTAAGGGGCTGAAGGATTAAATAGTATGTTGTAGAGCAGAGTAAGTATGTGAGTATTCCGGCGAAGACGAATGGGAAGCCATTTGAGCTGAGAACGAAACTGAGATATGTGATCATATTTGCGTAGGCCAAATATGAATCGAACACAAAAATTTTGAAGACGCTCAAGCTTATTAAGCTGTTCCTCCGTGATGTCAAGATAGCAGACGTCGGCATAGTCTAGAATAGGGAGCAACAGAGATTGCGTTAGTGCAATTTTGGTGGAAGTGGGTAAAAAATTACGCAGTCTTCTCAGCGCAGCTGCTGAAGCATATAATTTACGACTGACGGCCTCTAACTGAGGTCGCCAACTCAAATTATTATCAAAAATTAATCCCAAGTTTTTCACTGACGAGCTAAAAGGAATATCGGTGCCAGCAAAGTTTATATTTGGCAGCAATTGCCAGTCCACTCTAGCAATCATCCTGGAACTTCCCACGATAATTGCAGTACTTTTGTTGGGATTAACATCGAGGCCATAGGATTTGCTCCACTCTGCAATTCGACAGAGATCATTGTTTATAGCACGGACTGCATTATGCAATTCAGTGACAGGAGCCTGACAGTAAATTTGAAGGTCGTCTGCATACAGGTGATAGGAAGAAGATAAATTATTTGAGATAGAGTTGATAAAAATAGCAAAGAGAAGTGGAGAAAGGACACCGCCCTGCGGAACACCAGCAGTCGTGGGACTCCAGGAAGAGATACTCTCCTCCAGACGAACCCGCTGCTTGCGTCCGCTAAGATAACTGTGGAACCATTCAGTTGCCGCTGGAGATATGTTAAGAGAGCGCAGTAATGCCAAAAGAATATCAAAATTGACAGTATTAAAAGCATTACTAAAGTCCAATAGTGTTAAAACCGTGACATGACCAGCTTCCATTCCAGAACGAATGTCGTCTGTAATTTTAAGCAAAGTAGTCGTAGTGCTGTGTCCTGAACGGAAGCCGGATTGAAAAGGATTGAAAAGAGAATGACGGGCTAGGAAACAATTCAATTGATTGAGGACAAGACGTTCAAAAACTTTGGATAGAAAGGGAAGGATAGAAATGGGTCGAAAATCAGAGAATAACTGAGGAGTGGGTTTTTTAGGCAGTGGAATCACCTGAGCGTACTTCCAACCTTCTGGGAAGACAGCTTGTGATACAGAGCTATTAAAAATAAAGGTCAGAATAGGAAGGATGATATCAAGGATAGGAATCAACATGTTGCGACTAATGCCATCGTCACCGACCGCGTTGGAAGAGATTGATAGCATGCTCCTCTTAACATCACATTCCGAAAACTGAGTAAAAAGAAAAGGAGAATAGTCTGGAATTGGTAAAGAAGAAAGATAATTCAAAGTAAGATTCTTATCCGAATCAGTGAGGCTGGAAGAGGCACAGAAATGTGTATTAACTGAATCGATGTTAAGGTTTTTATGAATAGAGTGCAGATGTGATTTTCCAATTCCAATTGACCTAAGGAAACTCCAGACCTTTGTCGGGTCTTTGTCTGCGACAGAAACATGAATGTGGCGGCGTAAGGCATCCCTACACACCGTGTTGCAGCGATTACGAGCCTTGGTATACTTATTTTTATTAATATCGTTTGGACAACGTTTATATTTATTTTTTGCAACAGCTTTTTTGTGCATTAATGCCCTGATATCATTTGTAATCCAGGGAGCCGGGAGATGCTTCAACTTTATGGATCTATAAGGTGCATGCTTGTCATAAAGTTTAGTTATGAGAGTATTGAAAGCAGCAACCTGTTCATTGACAGTTTCAGCGTTTATCACCAACGACCAATCAATGCTCTGAGCATCAGTGATAAAGGCTTCCTGATTTATGCTACCAAAGCTGCGCTGAAGAATGACTTTTGGTTTAGCTTTAGGAGGAC
Organism: Calamotropha paludella; assembly: GCA_927399485.1. NCBI lineage: Eukaryota > Metazoa > Arthropoda > Insecta > Lepidoptera > Crambidae > Calamotropha > Calamotropha paludella. The sequence goes on along the minus strand of OV656808.1, from coordinate 6,109,052 downwards.
GAATTTTATAAGATAAAAATACAAGGTCATGATAAGAAAAGGAATCGGCCGGACATTGACCATATTTTATAACATGTTGAGGAGGCGAAACTATTAATAAATCTAGAAGTGAGGGGGTAGCATTTGGGAAATGATGGGTGGCATTGAGTGAAAGAATATGCAAATTACTAGATCCGACGATGGACTTAAAAGTCTGAGCTCGAGAATCATCCTTAAAAAGGCAGGTATTGAAATCCCCCATAATTATAGAGTGAGCGTATGATGGTATTAGGTCATCTAGAAGTTTTTCAAAAGAATTAAAGAAATTTACTCGTAGGGAGGGGCTATAATAAACTCCAAGCAACACCTTGTTATGTGATAGCAGGACTTCAAGAAACAGATGTTCACCGGCAATAAGTGAAGAAGGTTGGGCCGATGAGCTAATTATCGTGTAGGAAATATTAGATCGCAAATAAATAGCAACTCCACCTCCCCCAGAGCTAGTGCGGTCATTCCTTATGAGATTGAAGCCTGGTATCGCATAGGAAGAAGAGGGTAAACAGGGCTTAAGCCAGGATTCGGAGATTAAAACAGCATGGAGATTTTTGACATCAAAAGATACCAGCATATCTGAGTAGTGGGCCGGAATACTCTGTGCGTTGATGTGAACGACATTAAAATTTTGAGGCATATTCGAAAATTGGTTATGAAGAGAATCAGAAAGGGACGGTAAACTGTCAAAACTAGAGTCATTTTCTGACGATAATGATTGAGAGTGTTCATCATCACTATAATGACTAGAACTAGACATAAAAATAAATAAAAAATAGATATATATATATATATATACTTTATATAAACAAACAAAAAAAAATGGTTAGTTTTATCAACAAATTAAATATCCCATCTGCCGGCTGAATGTTGGAGCTAAAAAATAAAAAAAAGAGAACTAATAGAAAAAAAAAATTAAAAATGATAAGAAACAAAAACCATAAATTAAAGTTCAGCCAATCTGTGAATTCACCTTATACTAGGCTGTATGGGCTATGTATCGTTTGCCTTGCGTTACGGAATACTAAACTAAGACAAAAAAAAAATAAAGTACTGTGATGTCAATCTGTCAACAATAATATTACAATACAAGTAGCTACGAAATTAACTAAATAATAATATAAAAATACCCGTTATGACTAACATAAAAAAAAAGAAAATATAAAGTAAAGAATTGTATGAAAAGATCCACAGAAAGGCGTTAAATTTACAGGGCACTTCACAAACAGAAACCCAATCTATTTCTTGCCAGCTGTAGCCGCACGCCTGCCCTTTGCAGGCTTTGATGATAAAGGCTTCGAAGAATTAGGCTTCATAATTGGTGGATCCGAGATTTCACTGAGTTCGGCAATGGAACTTATACGCCGACGTTTCCCATCACCACCTATCACAAACACAAATCCCATACGTGTAAAACACTTATTTAAACCAAACCTCTCTCGTGCGGCTATAAAAGTGTCGTGTCTTGCTTTGGTTAAAATTTCCAATATGGACCGTCGATTTAAATGCCCATATTTTTTTTGTAGATAGTACTCACTAAAAGAAAGCGTTTTGCAAAGTATTAGGTTACGAAAATTTACGGTTCATGAGATATATTTTATTAAACTTTTCGTACAAATTGGCAAATAACACGATATGGACCGTCAATATATGAGGTTTGAGGGGTGGGAGGGGGGAGGGGGGGGGGGGGTTAGGGCTATCCCCCCGTGCCAAACCCATGGTTATTGAGATATTCATGGTTAAAGTTTTAAGGTTAGAATAGCGCTTTTTAGTTTTAACCGTACATAAACCAATAACTATAGGACCGATTCGGTTCTGGCACTTCGCCGGCCGCTGCCGCGGCACGCTCGCTTCGCTCGCTCGGCTCGTGCGTTGTGGTCACAGTTCTAACCTAACCTAACCAAACCAAAATTAATGTATATAATACTGATTACTATTGTAGTATTATGTATGTATACAAAGTTTGAGATTGTAACAGAAACAAGGTAAGAAAGTATTTTTTACCAATTAGAAATATGTTTTTTTTTATTATCGCGTATTATCACGGTTTTTTCGTTCTTATCTTAAGAGATGTGTCTTAATGAGCTCTAATGAGATTTAATTGTTTCTTGGTTAACAAAAGCTGTTAATTATTAAAAGTCTGGTTCAAAATAAAGAAAAGTGAAAAAAAATATCTGACGCAGCTGGGTATGTAATGTATAAGTATGTTTTCTACAAATCACGAATGTTGGAACGCCGCGACGTCATACTGTACGCGTACGCAGTACGTTGTTCTAATATACATAACATAGCATGTTATAAGATACTCAGTAACTGGAGTAACGAGTAACAATATGATAGTAACGAGAACTAATTGTCATAGTAATGAATACATACTAGTACGTGAAGTGATTGACGTTTGACATCTATTATTTGTCAAATTTATTGTGTAATTGCGTGTATTTTGCCAATTTGTATGAAAAGTTTAAAAAAATATATCTCATGAACCATAAGTTTTCGTAACCTAATACTTTGCAAAACGCTTTCTTTTAGTGAGTACTAACTACAAAAAAAATATGGGCATTTAAATCAACGGTCCATATTGGAAATTTTAGCCCTTGCTTTTGTCAAGAATTCTGACAAGGTCAGTCCTGTCCCTTTAAGAGTCGTTTTGGAGTACCAAATTTTGTTGCGGACATCAAGCTCTCGGAACTTTATTACAAGAGGACGTGGATGACTGTGACCAGACTGGCGGCCCATACGATGGCATCGACTAATATCCTTGTCAGAGAAATCGTCCAGATTCAGTTTTCCAGTAATTGTCTTTACCACTTCTTCCGTAGGATCTTCTTCAGTAGCTTCTGGCACACCATGAAGAAGCAGTATCTTTCTCCGACTATGCATCTCTATGTTGTCCACCTGATGAGCAAGTAGATTTAACTGTTCCTGAAGACTGCGAATGGATGATAATACAAAGTTCCGGAATGAAGCAAAATCTGAAGTTAGGCTGGAAATGTTGGATGATGGAACAGCAGCCTGCAGCTCACTTTCGTAGGTGTCCATCCGCTCAGTGAATAACCGTTGCAGCTGTGTCAGTGATTCTTGTATGGCCTCCATTGGGTTCAATGAAATTGTGAAAAAAAAAAACAAAATAGTGCTATGGATGTGAAACTGTGAAGATAACACTTGCCGGCAGATATTGAGCAATAACTATTAATATTCCATTAAAATATGTTTATTATTAACTATTATTGACTTTTAATTAATTTATTTAATGAGGAGTTTTAATTCACTACTTTCTTTTACACCTACCCACCCTGAGTGTGACAACTTACACCACACTACATATCAATAGTATGTATTGATTTGTAGTGTGACAACTTAATTTAATTCTAGATGAGAGTAAAAACGGTTCTCATTTTTTATTGTTAATACTGAAGTTTGTCATAGGCAGTAAACATAAAAAAATCGGTTTAAATAAAGATTTTTTTCAACAAATTTATTTATAGATACTGTTCTAAATTCATTTGTAACAATTTTAAAACCACGCAATGTTAAAACGAAATATGAAAGGACAAAAGTATTAAATGGATTTTAACAATACTTAGCAAGATTATAGACAAAAGAAAATGTGTTTATTCAGTAAAAATGATACGGTTACATTGGGTAGGTATAATGTATTATGCATAATAATATTTATGATAAAAAGGTCACATCTCAGCATGTGCTACAGCCTGAAATATCTGGTAATTTTACGATGTGCTAAACTAAAGTGCTTACAAAATCACAATCAGATGAAATAATAAGCTTTCTTGGTGAAAACAAGATTGTAGCGTTTGATTTATAGTGCTACATAAAAAAATGCAGGGTTAGGACAAAATAGGACACAGGCATTTCACGTAGCGTAGACGTGATGCGATGTGCGACATGAATGCAATACAAAGAAAACCTGAAACACACTCACAAAGTTATTACATTGGCTGACATAAATACAAGTTCCACCTGAAAATAGTTGGACCACGTTTCTCGAGCACAAACGCTTATCTCGGCGGAAATACTTCCCATTTCGCTGAGTTGAAAACGGCAACATAAAGTTCCTATTATATATAGTTATCTTCACATGAAGGTACATGATTACCAAACAATGAGAGTAGATGAGAGTACTACACCTTATAAATATATCTTTTGGACCCATTTTACACCATTATACATCCTATTTAGCTGTTTATATATTATCAAGGGAAATGATTGCTTTTGTTTCAGTTCGAGATACAGCTAATTTAGTAGACAAAGAAAACCATATTCGTCGGAGATATCAAAAATATCGACGAAGCATTGGAAATGACAAACACTCTTCAAGACCATTTTAACGAAACCTTGTTAGATATTATTAAAATGAAAATGAATTTAAAAGATGCAATAGTAATAATATTTCCTCTTTAATACTACTATACTATTATGAGTAAGACGTTTTGTCCACGTCCTTTAGATGTAGTTTTGTGTTTGAACTAAATAAACAAACCATGCAATGGCTATGCAATTCTTAGACATTGATTGATAAGTACGTATTTTTTGAAATTTATATAAATAGTTGCATGATAAAGTAATTAGCAAACACAGGATACGAACAACTCCTTTGCTCTGACGTGAGTCGATTTTTAGTGGAAAGTAACCTTTCAGTAATAATATTGTTAACAGACGATATTTAAAAAAATGTGTAAAGTCCTACTATAATGTGAACAATTCCGAACTATTTTCACAAATATACAATTAATACAGCAAGAAAACAAAGTATCTTTTATATGTTTTTAATATAAGGTTATGCCAGAATATGTACATAAACAAATTTTGGTTAGAAAATTTCGAATGCAAAAACTTAAGGAATAACCTTTGTCTGTAGCTCACAAAGAAAACTATACAACAACCAAAACTTAATTATTTAAGTTAGAATTTTCTTCTTTGACTGTTGATTACGAATATGTCATTACCTATTCCTATCCAAACAAGAAGCGAGTGCTTTTAATATTACAATAAAACAATGTGTTAATAAAGAAAACGCTGAATTCGAACCATGTTTCCTGGAAAATTGGGTCAAAACAATTTCGCCAACCTAGGACTTTTTTATTTGATATGTATTATATTGATATGTAATTTATATGATAGTAAGGCAGTTGAATAATATAAAAAAATGTTTGTTTAATATTTTTAAATTAGCTTAATATTTAGGGCTTGGTTGATTTCCGTAGAATAGTTATTTAATTATTACTTCAATTTTTTACCTAGGAAAAGCAGAAGATAATATTGTATAACTATTCTAAGCTTAAAAGAAGTTCATATATAAACTAAAAGAGTAAATTCGCTTCTTATATTCTTATGAATCCATACATAAAAAAATACAAATAATTAGTCGGCCACTTCCAAGATTCTCGTACGGCAACTCCGTCTTCAAAAGCTGCTATTTATAAAGATGTGACAGAAAGGAACCAGAAGCCATAAATTTCTTCCTTTGGAGGGCTAATAAATAATTTTCGAGGACCCTCTTTGGGGTTAGAGGAAGGCGTCAGCTTTGATGTTTAAAAAGCCACTTCATAAGTGCCCGCTCGCAGACACATGATTAGAACCCTGTTAGGGGAACGAAGCGGGGGTGATACAATAGGATATGAATTTAAAATTATGTTAGGATTCAACACAGAATACCTAATAAGTACCCTAAAATTTTAGGTTATTTCTTGTCGATTGTAGCAGGCAGTTTATTTGTTCATCGTAGGGTTAATTACTTTTTTTACCATTTGTAATCTCAAGTTGGTTGATTCTTGTTATTTATAATTTCTTTATTTTAAAATATATTTATATAATCATTATAGCAAATTGCACTATTCAATTTTCCACTATTGAAGATTACGACTGTTCTTTTTTGTGTTTGAGCTAGTACGGAATGTAATTAAAAAAAGCATCGTTTTTGTATTGGATCGATAGATCCTGTTCAATGCAGACATGACCGTTTTCAATAATTAAGAAACTACACTTTAAAACGATATCTAATCGGCTTCTACGCGCTTCATAACCTCTATTGGGTTGTTTAAAAGGAAAGCAAGATTTATTCGCACAGAAGAAGATTTAATTCTGATTTCATTTAAATAAAGATCTAGTTTCAAATACTTGATTTTTTATTACATTTCACTATTTATTTGTGTTCAAGAATCACTTGTTTAGAATATATCTGATAATTAAATTACTTGAAGAAGAATTGTAGAGCTATTCCCAGTTAAGGAGACTCTTATTTCTATTATATTCTTTATTTTCTGCTCTTGCTGTTAATTTCTAACAGTCCAAAGGCAGCTATAAATTAAAGCAAAATGTCCCTTATTTTAAACACTATAAATTATTAAAATTATACCACCGAATTAGGAGGCTAAAATAGCAATGGATCGGTCATATTAGAAGAACTGGTAACCGTTGTGGTAAACGAGTTTTTGAGTGGAGACCGCGTAACGACAAACGAAGTATAAAATGCCCCCGAACACGGTGGAACGATTACCTTCGCAGAGTAGCTGACAAGTGATGGTTTAGAACAGTAGCGGAGGCTAAGGCTTACTTTTAAAAGAGCCAATCATCAGATAGTTAACCAAGAAATTTATTACCTCGAGCTCCTCAGTGCTTAGGAACACTCGTAAAGCCGCTTCCTCATCTCCTCTACCGAAAGACATCCACATTTGGACGGAAGCTTGACCCAAATATGGGAGGGTTTGCAAAGTTTATTAAATATCTTATAATTGGCAGGCGTGTTGGATACCCAAAGAATTCTTTAGTCTACTAAGGGTTTATGGTGATTTTATCCATTATCATTAGTCGCCTTTAACAACACCTTAAGCAGATTGTATCGGCTGAATCTGAAGTTGTTAGCTCCTAATTCGCACTGGGCCCAGGTGGTGTTAAAGTCTATCCTCCTTACAGCATTTTTATCTTAAAATAAGATCTTTGCCTATTCAGTGGGGATTTTAAGGCATCACAATCACTAATTTTGATATAAGTATGGTATAATAATGGTAAGTTATATATAAGTATTAAAAAAATTGCAATATTTCATCGTGATAATAAAATATAGATAATCTAGTATAGATTAAAAATATATCGGATAATTTGCCATATTTTTTATTACCACGTTTTACTTAACTTCACTTGTCTGTCTGTTGGTCTGTTGGTCTGTTGGTTTGTCGTCGAAATTTGAGATCCTTATTTCGACCTCTTCCTCTTATCCGATTTGGCTGAAATTTTGTATACAGGCTTGTTTCACCTAACAATTTCATATTTTACAGTTTTACATCCTTAAACCACTTAATTAGGCTTTAATTAAATTGGAGGTTTTCAAGTATAATGCGCACCACGTTTTAATTTTTTGGAAATTTTTCAAATTCTGCGTATGAATGTTCAGACAATACATAATATTCAATAAATTTTAGAATATTTGTATCATAAATTTTCATTATTACCAAAAATTTATTTTTATCGTTTTAGTCCATTTGTAAAAAAATATTTTCTCCTTTTTAGTACATCTATAACCCGTAGTAAAACGTGGTTTTTTAAAAGTTTTTTTTTTATTAAGTATTTTTAAATATTATTGAAACAATTCGCGTACTAGAAGCAATAATAATAATATTTGTTACAATCACACCAATAAGCCTAGCCCAAAGTAAGTAATGTAAGGCTTGTGTTATGGTACTAGGGTACTGGATAGACATTCATATATGATACATATATATGTAATGTTTATAGAAATATGTTGAATTACGGGTATTCATACGGGAACTAATGCTTTTATTCATTCAGTTTGCTCCTTCCGGGATCAAAACACAGGACTGTCAGTGCGAAAGGCGGGATCGCTACCATTGCTCCAAACATTGTTTGAATAAGTAGTATTTTCATTGTTACATTTAGAAACAAGTAGAAATAAAATATCTCCAGAATTATTTTTCAATGTGATGATACTTATTTTTTATTATTATTTGAATCATGGAAGTAATTATTACAATAAGAAATATTGTTTCCATTCGTTTGTGGAACTATTATGAACAAGCGTCTGTTTTAGTGTAAGAACTGTAAGTCTTAATTACAATGCACGTCGATCTTATTTATGAAACCATGTTGCTAATAAAGTACAATATTAAAATTACAAAATGGAATGTATTCGTAAAAATCTGAGCGTATTGAATAACGAGCTTGAAAAAAAAAAGGAATAGAAATGCATGCATTTCCCTATCAGGTTTAAAACTAATAAACTTAGTAATTGAAAAGGTTATTTTTTTCAACTTTAAAACTTTATTTATGATATTGGGTAAGCTATTTGTAAATATACATAAAAAATAAAAAGGTCTTAGTTATTAATGAATATATACTCGAACAGACTAAACCAAGTTGCTATTATTTTCTCAAAATAATAGTGCGGCGCTCATACTTTTGACTAAAAATTCAGATTTATAAGTCCGCCTTTGTGATACCTGATAGTTCAGACAAAAAAATACTTGACAAAAGTCAGTAATGACGATACCGTGGGATAAACTCTCCTCGGGTTTTAAAATCTCGACATTTAGCTGAATTCGGTTCAGATATCAAAGACAACAGGACTCGTGAGCCGAAAAGCTCGCTGTGCCCTGCTTTGTACCCGAGAGCACTCATTAAGGACCCACCCTCTAAAAATCCTATTCGCTGCCATAGAAGGAAATTATCGAACAGAGGCAAAGTTTACTAGAACTACGCTGTATATTGTATTTTTCTTATTTGATATCTATACTGATAAATCCCTACTAATATTATAAATGTGAATTTAAGTTTGTTTGTTATGCTTTCACGCAAAAACTACTTAACCGATCATCATGAAACTTCATAAATATATTCTTGGAGGTATTAGAAGTAACATAGAATACTTTTTATTGAAAAAAAATGCGGGCGAAGCCGCGGGTAAAAGCTAGTAATATAATAAATACTAATAAAAAACCTAATAGTAATACTTCCAAAATAGAACTTCTGTTAGCAAAATTGGTTGAGAAAATCAAAAGAATTTATTTAAACAACATTTAATTAAAATGTACATCACAACTGATTTCTAATCACAGTTTCTTGTGTTCGAAGATTTTATGATTAAATATAGTCATACATACAGAATCGGTAAGGAATTTTTTTTCTAGCGTGAATGGGTCCACTATCTCGCCTAAAGGTAAGCGACGTTGCGATCTAGGATGTGACGCGCCTATCTATAAGATACCTATTCACTCGTGACTTAAAGACCCCTAATTTGAATTTATCAGGAAACACAGACTCAGGCAAAGAGTTCCACTTTTTAGCGGTACGAATCATAAAGTTGGAAACAAAAGGCTTAGTGCTACTCTTTGGTATATCAACCATATAACGGTGACGCCTATTTGTAAGTCTGGTTGTCCGATGAAAAAATAGGGACGGCAGAACAAGGCTGTGCAATTCTGCTGCGCACTCTCCGAAGTGTATCCTATAAGAAACGGTTAAGCCTGCTACCTTCCATCTATGCTCAAGGCTTTTGAGATTATTATAAAAAAGATCGCCATTGCCGATGATGCCACGTTAAATGGGTTGGATGGAGAAGAAATGTGAGAACATTATGAGATGTCAGAAGGTCGTAGATAAGAGAAGGGTATCTGATCATATAGGGTCAAGGCGGCAACAGTGGGTCACTTTTTTTTTCCAGTGATGTAACTTGATGTGGGTGAGTGTTGGAAAGATGTAAAAGGATTAGTATTATAGCGTAACTAATGTATATTGATTATTCCAATCGATTTAGTTAAACAAGGTAATATTTTAGAAAATAAACAGTATTTAAAAAAAAATCTCATTTGAGCCACTGTGTACTAGGGGTGGGATACAGTGAATCGGCCCTCAGTTTACAGTGAATCAGGCAAGTTCACAGTGGATCATCTATAATATAACTCAAATAAAAAAGTTTTTTTTTTTGCTTTTTATCGATCTTTATTTTTTGTTTTAATCAAACAATAAGTTTTACATCGAAAATGAGTTTTTTTTACTACTTCACTTCAAAGTGACTGTTCAGTCTTACACATTTAAAATTTACTAAATTATCTTATTTCTTTTTGACTTAGTTAATCATCAACAGAAAACTTTTTCTGTATCTTGCATAAACTATCAAACAAAATGATTTTTTATCCTTAAAATGAATAATCAGGCAACTTTTTGGCTACTTCAGTCTCAAAGTGACTTTTCATTCACACATAAGAAATATAATTTTGCTTTTTTTTATGTCAGCTATGTGTTTCCCTATTTTACGGGGCCTTGATGGTCAAGTCATCCTAAAAGGGAAAATTAAGAAAAAATATTACGTCTTGATTTTTGCTAAACTAATGTCCGGGTAGTTATTATCCAGCACCAGTAGTACACAGTGGATCCTGAACCACTGTGAACTCAAATGATTTGAGCCACTGTGTACAAAACTGCCATTTTGGATTTAACTCATTCCACGTGTGATGGTTTTACGTAAATCGAAGTGCAGTATAGGCCAAAATGACCTCAACGAAGTTTGTTACTTAGCAAAAATATAAGTCCATTGGTGAAACACAAGGTTTGTGAAAAAATACCAAGTATATCTCACCTGAAAATTCACTTTTTCTTTCGTCAAAACAAAGAAAACACTTAAACACGGGTTTGTAACATGGTTGACCCAGGGAAACTGGTTGTGACCAGTATCTATCAGGAGACCTTCCGAAGAGTGAGAGATAGAAAAAGATACCTATAATACTTTTGATACAACGACCAGTGCGCCACTGTTGCCGCTATAACCACTGTTGCCGCCTTGACCCTTCATTCAAGCAGACGATATGAATGATCAAAATACCGCGTCAATGTAACAAAATGTGTTTTTTTATACCCCTATGTCGTTTTGATGTAATCTTGCTTTATTAGCAGAATTTTAATACAGAACCTACTTAGGTTCATTAGGTTCATTTCAGAGTGGTTTTAACTTTAAAACCACTCTGAAATGATACAAATATCTTAGAAAGGTTAACATAAAACAAGACTATTTTGAAATAATTTTGCATTTGAATATAATCTTTTACAACAAATTTCATTACAAAAAGATCTAATGCTAATATAATAAAAATACTTATTAATACCCATGACTCAGGTAGAAATGCTTGTATTTGTCATATAAACATCTGCCCTTTCCGGGATTTGAACCCAGGGCCATCGGTGGAAAGGCAGGATAAAAGGAATGATCAAAAAACCTGTCAGCGTGAGTATATCTGTTCGTTTATGTACCCCTATGTCGCATTGCTGACGTCCCACTCAACTTGCAGAACTCGAATAAAACCGATCCTGCGCCGTAATTAGTTCTTGAAAACTGGAATCCTTTTTGACTGTTTCGAGATAGCAATTGAAAGGCGCTGTTGTGACGAGTACGAGATGCGTGGGAATGTGGCATTGCCGACAATATCATGAATTTCTGAATGGATTTCTTGTTAATGTTACTTGCTTTCACACTTCTAAAAATTCTATGATTGACTTTTTTAACTACAGTACCCTGATTCTATTTTTGTTATTTTTAAGAAAAAATTAATAAATATCATATTTTTTGATAAGAAGCCGGCAAGTTTTATGATGCGTCGGTGCTTTTTATTATTTAATGTTAAATAAAATATTAATTTAGTTTCTCTTATCAAAAAGCATGGTCTAAAGTTGGATCCGGTTTAAAAATGATGCTATCTCTCTTCTTCTTTTAGCAAATAAGAGTGATAAGTATCAGTTATAAATCCTTCTATATTTAGTAAAAGTCTTATGATACCCTTTATCATTGTATGTTTTTATAGTTGAGGGAAATGTTTTAGATACATCTTATTATAAAGTATAGATATACTTCTATTTATTTATTCATTAATCAACACAACAGACAGATGTTAAATAAATTAAACTAAGAGATACTAGACTATCGTCAAAAGTCAAATTGTGCATAAATTTGACTTTTGACGATTGCATAAAACAAGTAACTTAAGAAATTAACTAAATTTTAAGATTTAAACTTTCATATTGAATAATAATTATCGTGAGCACAGAAATAATAATAATAACTTTAGAGAGAACTCTAATAATATATTATAAAAAATATATAGTTTTTTTTCATTTAAATATTCGATTGTAGTACTACAAATATATATTGAGTGTTATAATCAACTAAGTTTGCGACTTTTAGACATACGCAGCTGAGAAATTGAATTTTAAAAATCCTATTCTAACACAAAGTATTTCAAATTCTGGTTAACACTAGAAACCGTTTGGTAAATGCGACATATACTATCGAGTGTACTGTAAAAGCAGATCTTTTTCTTCTATTTAAATTAGATTTTCATTTTAGCTAGTATCATAATTGGAAACGTTAATTATTAATTGTATGTAGGTTGAATTATAAGAGACTATTTTGTCATAAAAATAACTGAAGTACTGAATTCTATACACTTAAATAGAGAGAAAAGTTTAAAAGGGTACAATACGATTCCCCGAAGAGGAAATGGACAACATGTGGATAAAGTCAATCGACGTGGCAACTTAAGCCATTTTAACTTTGACCACTGCATGCTTTTAAAAATAAATATTATGCTTTGAAGAATAACCCAATCGAGTAATCGGATTTCAACCAAGTGCACTTGCAAATAGGTTGAATTTATCACAAAAACTTAAAATATGAAGTTGTTTTAATTTTTACTAATATGATAATAATTATGAGTGATTTCTGCAAGTTACAAATTTAACCAAAAAGTAAAGTTTTGATAGTGAGAAATATGATGTTTTCTTATTCCTTTTGGTTTCAGTAAACATTTGTTAATACAATGACCCCTCCGCATACTTTAAAAAAAACCTGAAAAAACATCGCACTGTTTACTTACAAACATGTTGTAGTTAGTACTAGTTCTTAATGGTTAACCCTTATTATTTTTTAGTTTTTTTAATTATTCAACAGAACAATGAAAAATACAGCAAACAATGGCCTGAAAAACTGTACTTACGGTTTGACTGCAGAAGGAGTCGCAATTAACATTTAATACTTGGGCTACTGAAAACTTAACACATAGTGGTACGACATACATCCTTAAAAGTTAGAAATGGTTCTATTGTTCCAAAATCGGCATGTAAGACGCTACCGATATATTTTCAGTATAAGTTAAATTATAGGGCGTAAGAAAGGTTAATCCTCCTTTATTATCCATCAATTTCCGTCAAATTCCCTCATGATGATACTTCACGCAATGAAATTCTAATGATGCACTTGAAGTTCACATCAAAAGAAATCCAATATAATTTTTTTTACTGATTAAAGGTATTTCCTGTTCTACTTTGAACTCACTCACTATAAACTGTTAGCACAACTAAGGGAAGCACTATTGTGAATTGTTACTTTAGGAGGAGGAGGTTTCTTCTGATGTCAGTTGATCTAATAGAATTATTCTCAATTTAACTTTTTTTATAAAGCATGCAGAAAATAAGTACACAAAACTACTTCTGATATTTCTTTTACTATAATCTAAAAGGGTCACGAGCATTGTTTTATTTTTTATGAATATTAATAACGATTTTGTAAAAAACGCTAATTTTGCAGTCCGAGAAATGTTTAATTTTGGGCTTGGAATAGTAGCATTTAAAAAGAAAGAAATTGTTTTATGATTTCAAAAAATTGTTTTATTAGTTGTTTATTACCATAAATAACATAGAGTAAGGTCACATTTGTTCTTGTATCTTCATAGCTTGAATTGTTGAAAATAAGGCCCATGGCAAAAATCCGCATGACAACAAAATGTTACGGTTCCTTGAAAAGACCACAAAAATCCCTGGTTTACGTTTGTAGTGCGTAGGATACTGCAAGGGATACCACACAAACCGAAGCCGGCTTTATTTTGCAACACACATGTGGAAAATTGAGCAAGCGACATGTTTATTTTAAATGTTTTATTATTTTAAATATTACTGCAATCGTTCGCAGTTGACCACTACACTATCATTGGATTTTTGGGAGGCAAAACTTAAGCGAATTTAAAGCCCAATGTAGTGAGAATTGTAGTGGAAGATGGTTATACGGATGGCCTCTCATCTGAGGGAGTGATCGATCCGACACAGATTCTTGATGATACTCCAATCGGAGAGAAAACAGACTGCCACAGGATGCCTCTGTTGGCTAAAAACGTGTATATGGTAAGCAGCGTACGTGGAGCACGAATTCTGATTTTTAAAGTATTTTATAAAACCAATTTATCTTCGAACTCAATATACTCGTAAAATTTGGATATGTAGAACTAATTCTCACGTTGTAAAATAGATAACTTTAAAACAGACATTTCATTTCTGCGCCGAAATTAAATCGAATTGCCAATAAAAAAATACCAATAGCTGTGCAAAGCTAGAGAAATTATAAAATCCTAATAGTGGACATTCCTTGCTCGTCGCATTACTACCTGGTGAAAGAGCAGCCTAAAATTTAAAACCAGCACCGGCCATTTAAATAGATTGAGCTCTACCTAAATATTGGTTATGGTTTGAATTTTTTCACAGCATAACAAAGATCGTCACATCTCTACCCCGTATGTTTCCACTAACACTATAAGCGCAGGTGGTGCACCGCTCGAATGATACCGCAATAACACTAAAATAAACCTACGTCGTTGCACCGGCTAGCCTTAACTGACACTGATTTTCTACTGCTTTTGTACAGTGTTCTTTATTGCAAAATACTTCACTGTACGTTTATCCTTTATTTCCTTTCAACGTAGAAGTCTCGTATTTAATACAATGAAATTACTTTTTTCTTGTAATAAAGTTATCACTCTTAGGTCAGAAAGACTTTTTACGGATAGTGAAATCGACGTTTCTTGTCGCAATTTTCACCTTTTTTCAGACTTTCCCGATAATCGTGTTATTGAATAAGCAGAGAGGAAAGTGTAAGAACCAAAAACTTAGATCTTTTAGCATTCCATTAAATGAAAAAGAAATTTTGATCAGAAAGAAATTAAATTAATACTAGTGAAATTTCTGAAAATATAATAATCTAACAGTTAAAAGCTTAAATGAAAATAAATAAATAAATAACTATCTTGCTTTAGAATCACGTATATAACTAACAATTAGTTATAATTGAATTATTGTTTCACGTCTAACTTGAATAATATCTAGATGGATACCATCGTTCGTAATATCACATGTCAAAGTGAGATTGTTTGTGTGCTTATAATCATGAAATTTTGCGTACCAGGTAACAGAAAATGATAAAGATAGGTTGGTAAAACAAAAACAATGCTATTATTAATAATTTATAAAATAAAAGATTACACAATATTTTGAACATTTCAACCAAGTTAAGTCTCGCTGATGTACTAACGACGTGGCCACCCACTCCTTACATTTTCGGGTTCAGCGGAATATCTCAATATATATAATCAATATAAGTGTTTGACGTATTTAATCTTTTTTAAATTTGTTTAAGGTTTATAATAGTAGACGAAACAAACTACGTTTGGGAGCATGATTTTCCAACCTGGCCAACCTTCATACTTAAATGTCATAAAAAAGCAATTAATAATACTGGAGATGATTGCCCATCCCATAGAACACAAAATGTGCTGCAGTGTTTTCCCAATTCTCCAGTGTTTTCTGCGATTTCCAGTTGTCAAACGTGGAAATAAGGACAAAATATTTTTTAATTACATGTATGTTTAAAAGCTTGAAATACTTATTAGAAACGATAAAGAAACTTAATGATTTATATTAGTATAAAAGTAAAAAAAAACAAAAATAATTGTCCCACGCAGTCCTGGCAGGTACTTTATGTCACCTTATATAAACAACTTTTAATATGCAGACCTCATTCAATATCCTTGTTCCGGTTTGTAAGATTAAACACATTTCTTAGCATTCAATTTAAACGATTTAACATTTCCTGGTACCTTTATATATTTTTGTAGTATGAATATAATATGATATTCCGAGGGCTTGATGCAGTAGCGACTGCATGTGACATATTTGTCCCCATGTTTCCTTCCCTATAAATACAATTAATAGTTCCAAAAGTCGGCACAGCACGTTCGTGACAGATTATAAACTTGAAAGATTGATCATTGTTGGAGTTCAAAAGGGCAATCCCTAGATGTTTCTACGGCATAACAATGGGTACAAACATTACATGAGACAATAACTTTACGCCATTGTTAGACAAATGTTGACCTTGTTTGCTTAGTTTGCGATACCCGTATTTAATTTGCTTTCGACGAGTGCTTTTAGTTTGTAATATCGTGAAAGTTAAATGATGCAAATGTTCAGAGTGGGCTTTGTTGCCAACTTGGTCGACAGTCGGTTCTTAAAAGATTCTGTTCTATAACGTGATTCTTGGTTCAGTTCTGAACTGGTCTGTTATACATTTACAAAGTATTTATACAAGAGGTAAACGACCTTTTTGTCTTTTTACCCTAAGTGAATTATAATGAAACTCTATATAATAACTTATATATTTAAAGACGATAGCGATCCTGCCTTTCGCATCGAAGGTCCTGGGTTCAAATTTAGGAAGAAGCAGATGTTTGTGTGATAAATACGGGCACATGTACCTGGGTCATACATATTTAAGTAATGCATATTTATGTGTCATATATGTATGCCTATCCATAACCCTAGTATCCGTAACGCAAGTCTTATATAGTGGTTACTTTGGTATAGGCTAATTGGTCTGAATAAAAGATTCAATTCAGTATAGCAATTACACAGTAACCATATTTATCACTTAACAATCCATTTATATAAATCTATAATCTAAGAACACAAATTTGTTGTTTGTGTGTTTGTCTGTCCGCTCTTTTTCCCGCTCTTTTTCCATTGTATAAGCGTCACCATAGCAATGGGTTACCGGGTCAGCTAGTGAAAATCAATGTTCGTATGTTTGTTCCCAATGTGTTTCAAAACAATTGATAAGATTGTGTTATAACTTTGTTATGTTGTTGTAGGCATACCAGGAAAGGTTTTTATGTATAGTCAGCAAAAAGAGCATTGTAAAGCATGCCGGGTAAGTAAGTTATTAAGATTTCTTTAGTTTAAACCAAGCAAAGCTTATACTTTACTAACTAACTGGTTATTTACTTTAAGACATTTGAGATACAAATGGGCTTTAACTATATATTTTTTAACATCTAATCCTTTAAGATGAAAGGGAATTCATCCATTTGGAAAGCTCAGTTCAATCCCTACTTAGATATTGTATTACTATTTGGTGTAGGACTACCAAATTCCTGGAGACTGGATCGTCTCAAAGGACTTTAATCAAAGTGATGTATTTTCTGTTATAAGGATTCCCAACAGATCAACAATTCGTCTATGTGTTTCAGGTTATTTCTTGGTTTTAAGAAACTAACCCTTGTATTTTCTGTTATAAGAATACCCAACAGATCAACAATTCGTCTATGCGTTTCAGAATACATATTTCTTGATGTTCAGAAACAAACCTTTTCCTAATTCTTTAAAATTTTATTAAAGAACTACATAGATATCATAATTTATCCCGATATGAGTATCAGCCAAAAATCATCCACAACTGGACAGATTTCACCTAAATAGGGGGATTCTGCCAAAAACTCCACGCTTGTCAGGCGAGTTGGAGACCTTAGTAAAAGACCAGAAGGTGTATGGTGAATATCTCCAGGGTCATTAGGCGCCATTTACAACACCCTTAAGTATAAGCAGTTAATGAGGACATAATGCCTTAATACAATTAATAGAAAGTGTAAAAAGATAGATTTATAAAAATCCCTAAAAATTTAATGGTAACAACTTTAGGAAAATGGACCGTAACCTACTTGTGCTAATGATGGGACAATCTGAACACGCCTTCAGCATGAAGTAGTTCGAGATAGTAGATTTTTGGTCACTGTCTGATGAATGGTCTTTAGGAAGATTAATTCGTCTTTGCAATCATAAGCCG
This sequence comes from Calamotropha paludella, assembly GCA_927399485.1. NCBI lineage: Eukaryota > Metazoa > Arthropoda > Insecta > Lepidoptera > Crambidae > Calamotropha > Calamotropha paludella. The sequence continues at coordinate 6,091,060 of OV656808.1, read as the reverse complement.
AAATTCTGCAAAGTGTCCAATTTCGTTACGTCTTACTCCGAGCTCTAAGAAGCTATTTTTGTAGCACTTTAGAAACCTTGTGCCAATATTTAGTTTTTACACACATCACATACCTAGATAAAAGCAATTTTACTGGATTTAAGACACGTTTATCTTTTTTCATATTATATACTGAAATTTATACTGATTTACAGGTACCGTGATCATAGGATGACTAAGGCACGCCTCGTATAAAGAAGTCAAAACGTCAGAAAAAAATACAAAAAACAAAAATAAATGCCTCATCAAACCAGTTAAGGAGTTTAATTAATGTCAATTTTGTCTTCGTAGTTGTATCGTTATGGTTTACTCTGTGGTTTCATAGGGTTTGCCTACAATCACCATAGGACATCAAAGAAAAATTTTTGAAAACATTTCAGTTATTAATTAGTTTTGAATGTAATTTCAATTATAATTCTTTTTAAACAAAAAACATATCCGTTTTAAAAATATGAACGAAATTATTAAAGCATGGTTATAGAAAATTAAACCTTTACAGTGGCTGCAAGGGACTGCTTCTATACACTCTCAGTAAAATATAGCGGCCACTAAGACGTAAATAAATGGTTAGAAAGACAAATGGCTTGGTCATAAAGAAGAACTTATAATACACTGGCTTTTATCCATGGAATTAGAACGCAACCCCTTTGGTTTGGTTTTGTATGTTAATGCAAAAGTTCGTTGCCACATCTTGTTTATTTTGTTAACTTATTGTTGCTATGTTGTATATATAAATTTTAAAATTTCTATTATATTGGATAACTCACAGATATTATTAACTCCCAAACTTAGCGGAGCTTGTACTATGGGTTATAATGCATATTATACATAAATAAATACTAGGCAATGCAGTCGCTAAGCGTAAAACTTCGCTGGCACCATATATTGGAGCGGAGCGTAATACTAAAAAAGATAAAAAAGAAATCAATAATGTTTAGTAAATTTTAGAATTTTATATGAATGAAAACGTTAAAAAATCGCAGGTTTTTTGTTTCAATGGGAAATCCCATAGAGCCAATGTTTTTTGGTCATAACTTTTTTATTTTTGTGAATTTCAGAATTCCGTCACAATCTTATCACCGTCATTTAGGACCTGAATGTGTTGATTCGATTTCGATTTTCGATTCGAACTCGGAAAGTTATGGCGTAACAGACATTGCGTCATTGAAGCTGATTCATGGGAGCTCCGCTCTAATATAGACGACCATTACTCGGCAGGAATAAATGCTTGTGCTTATAACGAACACATATACTTGTATAATATACCTTTACCAGATTCGAACTTGGAATTTTTAGCGCAGAATATAGAATCGCTACCGTTATACCAAGTAGCCTTCAACTATCTATGCTGTTCGAGTATCAAATTTTATATTGTACAATTAGTACCAATTCACGAGAAGTAAGAAAAAAATGAACGTATAATTCAGAAATTCTAAAAATGATTTAATGTATTTTGGTACGAATTTAATGACATGAGCTTATTTCGCTAGGACTTCTTCTTCCGAGTATGGATGTGTCATTCATTTTTTATAATACATTGTGAAAACTGAAATGATGATTAAAGAGCAAAAGACTCATTTTGAATAGACCACTATCATAGAATACAGACTTTTTCAAATTTGTATGGATTTAAAAAGAGGATACTTTACTTAACATAGACAATAATATTCCGATTAAGGGGATATAGGACAGTCACTCTTTCAGTAAGCATCACGTTGTGATTTCGTGAAAGTCCGCCATTGCACATACCTAAGCTTCACACACAAATGGCCGGGTCGTATATCACAGGGAGTACAACGCTGCAGCCCTCTGACACTGTAATTGCTGGCTTTCGAGTACTGGTTCTAGGCCGGATAATCACGATATATGGTAGCAAGTGGCATCTAAGTCTTCTTTATCTATTTTCTAATGAAAATGTGTTTGGGTTGCTACTCAATATTCATTTATACTTTTGATCTTCATATTCCGTATGAAGATCACAAACATACTTATCAAGTTATTAATTATTATTATATTTTCATTTATTTCGGGTAGAGCCCATATAATGTGTTAGTAACAATATCCTCAGACTAGGGTAAGTAAAGTACAATGAAACAGACAAAAATCAGACATAAAAATACTAAATAATTAAGAGTTTAAGCTGTGTGTAGCTGAACACAACCCCGTGGCAGTGGTAAATCTCATTTGTCTATATTTATTTAGCTTTGTTTACACGTGTTTTAAAATAATAGCATAACAGAAGAATTATGTATGGGACAGCTTATAAAAAACAAAATATTTCTTCCAGCTGGTTCAGGATAAGATAAAGTCAGTCCATAAGTGTATTCAAATGATTTGTATTTTAGGATGTATGTTTTAACATACATAGTACAAATTATTGAAGTTCTTCCAAAAATCAAAGAAAATCATTAAATTGATTTTAAAAAGCAACTTGTAGAGTTTAATGTTATGTATTTACTACATTCCATTATTTTTGTTATTCACATGAACAAGAGAAAAAAAAACTAGATCGTAAACAAAACATAGCACGCACCAAAGCAATTAAAAAAAAACGACGTACTTCAACCGAAAATAATATTCACGTATACATTATTCAAATAAAACTATACCAAATTACGGACAACGGTGACAAAATGTGTTTACCTTTCGGACCCAATATAAAACCCATCAATCACAATGTCCAGTTGAAACCGATCAAGTCAGTTCGATCCGGTACGGGAACTGTTTATTTTACACTTGTTTGCGCTACATCTAGTTTAGATGGGCAAACTTGATTTTGTGCGAAGTACTGGAACTCGAAAGCACTTGAATTGTGTTGCTTGACTTAAAAACGCATTAGCTGATAGCTTCAACCGTGGACTACCTTGTAGGATTGCTTGCAACTTTTATCTAGATTCAACATTCATTGTAGCACATATTTATTTTTATATAATATTTAATAATAAAATATTTGTCACAATTTCACCAATTAGCGTAACCTAAAGTAAGCACTGTAAGCCTTGTGTTGAAGTAAAGTAATAGATAGACACACATAATATCACACATAATACTTTTGAATCATATAAAATACTTATGAATAAAGGTGCAAATGCTCGTATTAATTGCACAAACATCTACCCCTTCCGGGACTTGTACCCGCGACCGTAGGTGCGAAGGTCGTCATATCCACATATAGATTATTCGGTACACATCAGTCAATTTATATAAAATATTAATAATGCGTTATTAACCCGTCAGAAGGCGCGCTATGAGCAATTTGCTCACACAAAAATTTAACTGAACCATTTATGGTCTTACCCTCGCACTACCGTTTTAAGAACCTAGGTACCTTCCTAACTATTCATCCCCTCTCCCCTGACGCAACTTTCGTGGCGGTCAGTTCCGTTGCGACTGCGCAGAGAAGCGTTAGTGGAGGCCGTGTACAATCGTGCGGCAATTTGCTCATCACGCGCCCATCCGTGTAAGTATTTATTTTTGTGGTTTAAATGAGTGTAGATGTATTTTCTTCAATATTTTTTCATTTGTTTCATTTATTTACGTTGATAATCATGTAAATATTATTTAATTTTATTATTATTATTTTATTTCTAGCTACACTACACCATTATTATTATTTATAATATGGACGATCGAATGCATGTGCACAAAAGGAGGCGTGGATGTTGTAGACCAGAAGAAAGAGGATTATTCTGTTTCCAGAATCACATCAAGATGGCCAATGCGCTTGTTCTTCTCCATTCTGAATATAACTGGGATCAATGCCCAAATAATATACAAAGCCAACACAAACACTTTGATGGAGAGATGAACATTCCTGAAAGAGGTGGCTCTCGAACTGGTGAAACCTCATATTTCACGCCGCATTCGCCAAGAGAACATATCTTCAGATCTCAAGTTCCTAATGAAGCGGTTTGTGCCGGCTTATATGCCCATTGCGGAGCCCAGACCAAACGGATTCTGTGCAATATGTCCTAGATGTAAGAATAGAAGGTCAAAAAAAAGCATGTACTTCGTGCAAGCAATTACTTTGCACCGAACATGCAAGATACATGTGTTCAGCGTGTTTTGAGAAGCACATTAATGATAACCAAATGAATGAATAATTTTTTGAGTTTTTGTAATTTAAAAAGTTTTTATTGTGATTTTCATGAAACCTGCCAAATTTTTTTAATAATAATAAGTTGTTTTGTCATTTGCTATAGAAGTTGCATTTATTTTTAATAGTTTTTATTAAGATACCCATTTTCTAATTAACTAAACCTTGTTTTATTCATATACATACATTATAAGCCAATAAATATAAACTCTATAAAAATATGAACATTTACGATAGTGTGAGCAATTTGCTCACGCGCGCCTCCTCGTGTAAGAAAATTAGGCGCGCCTTCTGACGGGTTAAAGTTCCCATTACCACCACTACCCCTCCTAGTGAGTTAAATGCTTACGTTATTAGTCCACGTCCTTAATACACCGGAGAACTCGAACTACCTGGTATATGGCTTAAATCACAACCAATGGGCTAGAGGCGTCTCATTATTTGTTGTGTTATAGTAGGTACAGTATTAATTAATTTCAAGTAATATCAAAGATATTTTTTGGACCAGTTCTTTTTGTAAAGTCTGGCTAGTAACGGTTTAAGCAGACGTTCTTATTGATAAACAAATTGGCACGATACATAAGCTTTTTTCTGAACATTTTTACTGAACACGCTTTGTAACAGTAAAATACAGTTAAATATGGAAAACGGGAAGAAATTTTCCATTTTTGGTAATCTCTTCAAACCAATATTCTTATAAAGAATATGTTGACATTATTTAATTGTATGTGTAATGCTGCAGGCGACACGGCAATCACATAGATTCTCCCAATTAAACTACATATTTCTACATATTTAAAGTCTTTATTTCCCGTTTAATGTTTTATCGTACTTCAGAGATTTGCAAAGGATCGTGTCAATGAAATACAATGAATAAATGTGAAAATCATGTAATAAACCTTGAATTATTGACACATCTATTTTCTGTGACTTTCACTATAGAACGCTAAATTATGCAAAGGTACAATTTACAACAACCAATTCACAATACATAAGGAAAACCCTATATAAAATTATAACATTCATTTTTCATTCCAGTAGAAGGGTGCTGACAGACTGTACGAGAATTCTCGGGAAAAGGAAATTTCCATTTAGTCATGAAATAGGCCTTTTTAGATGTTAAAGTACATTTATTATGAATATCAAAAACGAAGAAGTTGTTTAGTGAATAAAAGAGAAATTCGATACGAAAAACTTTTTAAAAAGAAGCACTGAAATGTTTCTGAAATATCTTTCAAAACGAATAAAACTTTATATTACGCTTCAAAGGAACATTTAAAATTCTGAAGTTTAAACATTGTCAAAGCACAAATCTGGAGCGACAGCATTCCCTGGCAATCGTAAAGTGTTTATTCATTGGCTCGCCCCAACTCATTTGAAGTCAATTACCACTAAAAGGGACATTGATCGGACCTCAGACGTCGTATTTGTCGCGTGTGACAAATTAACAGTTCCATCCCAAAACAACGGTGCGTGAAACGCCGTCAGGAGCACTTCGACAACATTACGCATACATTTGCGGACGGTCAGGCAGCCCTCTTAAGCTTGGGATACACTTAATAAGATCAGACTTAAATAGACGAAGTTGAAGATACTTCTATGACGTTGGATAGATAGGTAATAGATTTTTAAATTCAAGTTCACTCTAGAAATAATCTTTTGTTCCGAATTAATTCTTTAAAGTCCTTGAAATTGCACAGAAACATTTTGTTTTATAACAAGTTACTTCTTTCTGTCAACATTGTGTGGTCACAAAAATCTTAAAGTTGTCGATGGATCAAAATTTTTACGTAATATTGCAGATTTATGTAAGACTATTTGCAGACTGAGCCACAGCAAAGCATGGCTATGTTTAGCTAGTTTATATTCAATTACCAATGGCTGTATCAGTGATATTATTGCCCTAAGGGAAGATTTGAATCGTAGTAGTTTACATTATTATTAACGAGACAAGTATTTATGTATTTCGAATTCATAGTAATTTCTGTAGTTCTTAAGCGATATTTGTAGTTAATACACCACTTTTTTGTCAGTTAAGGATTAAAATTAGAATGAATAATACATTTCCACAGCCAGAAATTAATGATTTTATTTAGTTATCAAAGGGTGTTCAAGATAAAAAAATGATATCCTTTTTAAAAACTGTCACATAAAACATAAATTATCTCTAACTTGAATTGTGCAATAAGTAGGATCTAGTCACGTGTGTATCGACCTTTAAACCGGGACATCCCGGGCTGTCCCAATGGAATGACACCGTCTCTCCGAAACTCGCAAATTGAAACGGAAGGTGTCCAATAAATTCCACATTCACCCTCCCCGGAATTCGGTCGAGCAAACTTCTTTGTGTATGTGAATGTTTTATCGAGGTTGTTTTAGGACTGGGAAGGAGGAAGGAATGCGAACATGGGGAGGGAGTGACTTCTTGACCAGATTTTATGGAAGGTATGCTGTTGACTTGTTTGTCGTTTGTATATAGTTGACTGTAAAATGGCATGGGTTATTGTAACACAGAAAAGCTTTATTAAAACACTTTTTTTTACAGAGAAAAAAAGTATAATCTTTCAATAACAAAATCAGCCCATCTATAATAGTCCGCCATCACTTTGTTCCCATTAATGGGGCACAACCATTAAAACAGATTAAGTGGCTGCAGGTTTGTAACCTACAGGTGCAGATTCTTCAGGTATTGTCGCGGACCGGTTTTCTACGCACGGGAGGAGACGAACGGGAGGGGTCCGACGAGTTTACCACCACCTTCGCGCCCGCGGCCGCTGCCGCCTCACCAGTACACATTCGCTTGGGCTTCCTACCTCACGGTCGCACGTCACCGTCTAATTAACACCACGTCGAGGAGTCATATTATTGTAACACGGCTAATAAACCAGCCCTTTTGTAATACAGTCCACTCATTTAAGTCCCCATTAGGACCCTTTTCATTGGTCCTTCTTTGCGAAGAAGTCGTGTACAACAACGTTAATAGTACCGGACTGCCGACGTACGCAAGAATTTCACGAGCTCTTCAGGGCGGTCTTCAGCAGCGAGATTTCTTTGGGAACCTAACAGGTCTTATCCCAGGTGAAGAATCCACGCATCGCAACCACTCAAGCTCAAGAAAAAAGACTTTTTTTGACGGTCGATCAGCGACTTGGACTTTGGACCCATCGAACGTTCGACACGTGGCGAGGAAACAAACTGGGATCACAAGCCGGTTTGGATATTTTGTGAGTTCGCTCCAATTATTTCCTTCTTTTTATCCTTTTTTCCGCTATAGAATTGCTAATAGCCCAATTTAGTAAGTGCATTTTTTTTTCCATGGATTGCAATTTCAAATCATTTTTTGTTTCAACCTAAATCTGTTGATTTTTATCTTTATCATCGCTTAGACAGTTTACATATCAGTGCAAATATTAAATAGCATCCATTCAATAAATTACTTGCATATCTATAACCACGCGGCACACATAGCAGCCGATCGCACAGCTGTCCTTTTGTTCTGCTTATCGCACTGCCTGCCTGCCGCATTCTTTTGTCCCGTTAGTTGGTCTTGACATTGAATTATTTGTAATTTTCATCATAATTTATTTTTCGATATTTAAGTATTTTTTTTTGTCTTTTAATATGGCCGAATCAAAGGAATATGAACGACTAATTAAAAAGCGTAGCTGTTTAAAGTCAAAATTAACTATTTTTAATAATTATATTACTTTAGTTAAATCTTGCACTGAACTTAGTCAGGAACAATATTTAGACCTGGAAGGGCGCTTTAACAAATTTGATGCCATATACCCTCTTTTTGACGAGTTGCAGTCGGACATCGAGTTGCGTTCGGAAGATTCCGCCGCTGAGATTAAGGAACGCGAGCTGTTTGAAGACCAGTACCACAAGCTGGTTGCCGCCGCGCGGGGCTTGCTTAGCGCGCGTTGCCGCCAACAGCGCGATAACAGTTCCGTATCGATCTATGATGATGTACAGGCGAGTAATTCTAATTTGCATAATTGCGTTCGATTGCCTAAAATTGATTTACCCGCTTTCCATGGTCACTATCAGCACTGGCTTAAGTTTAGAGACACTTTTATTTCTTTAATTCATTCAAGGCAAGATATCGATAATATAAATAAACTTCATTATCTTCACGCTTCTCTTAAAGGCAGCGCTTTGCTAATAATTGATAATTTAGATTTTAAAGCAGATAATTATGAAGCTGCTTGGAAATTGCTATGCAATAGATATGACAACAAACGATTGCTAGTGAACAACCACGTTCAAGCGTTATTTAATGTTGAACGCATGCAAAAAGAATCTTTCATATCTATTCGCCATCTTATAGACGTAACTAATAAAAACTTGCGGGCATTAGCTTCTTTAGATCAACCCACTGAACATTGGGATACTTTAATTATTCATATGATGTCTGAAAAATTAGATAGTGTCACTAATAGAGTTTGGGAAGAGCACAGAAATACATTAACAGATCCTCCCTCTTTAAAAATATTTATTACGTTTCTATGTAATAGAGCAGACTTATTAGAGACTATACAAGAAAAAGGTAACACGCATAATAATTCTTACAAACAAAACTCAAATTATCTAATTCAAACTACAAACAATAACAAAAATAGTAATTATAATTATAACAATAAATCCAGTATTTACAATAATCAAAACTTAAAATCTAAACAAAATATTTACAATCCAAAGTCTTTTAAATGTTCTCTTTGCAATGAAAGTCATTATTTATTTAACTGTGAAACATTCAGGTCCCTTTCTGTTGAGGAGAGAATTAAAAAGGCCAAGGAAACAAAAGTGTGTCTTAATTGTCTACGTCCTGGTCACAATGAAATGAAATGCAGTCTTGTCCCTTGTCGGTACTGCAAAAAGAGACATAACACACTATTGCATCTACATGAGCCAGAACCTATTCCTATACCCGCCATTCCAGTCAATGTAAATCATTTCGCTAATGATTCTAATGGTCTTAAACAGTTTACTACCTCTACGCATGTGTTACTATCCACAGCAAAGGTGCGGGTGCTCGACGGCAACGGTGCCGCGCACTCCGCGCGCCTCCTGCTCGACAACGGTAGTACCGCGAACATAGTGACGCAATCGTTGTGCGGTAAGCTGGGTCTGTCGCGCCGCGATGCGTACTCCACGTTAACAGGTATTAACAAACATACTTCTCAGTGTACACAGTCTTGCAGTCTTACTATAATGTCAAATCACGACAACTTTAAATTTACTGTAGATTGTCTTATATTACCTGATATTACCAAATGTTTACCGTCTTCCTTAATTGATATAGATAATATTCCTATTCCCAAAGGAATTCAACTTGCTGACCCTACCTTTAATATACCATCGGTTATAGATATATTAGTAGGGGCAGAAGTCTTTTGGTCCGTTTTGGGCCATAATCAAATTAACTTGGGTAAAAATCAACCCAAATTATATGAAACAAAACTGGGTTGGTTAGTATCAGGGCCCGTAGCCCGTCTTAAGCAATCTTCTCCTTCGCGCGTTTGTCATTTTTTAAACGAGCAAACCAATCCAGACCTAACTCGTTTCTGGGAATTAGACACTGTAGCAGCCAAGCACTCCTTATCACCTGAAGAGCGTGCCTGTGAACAAAGCTTCCTCTTAAACACCAAGCGCAAAGATGACGGTCGTTTCGTTGTTACTATGCCGCTGAAAGAAAACCCTTCAGTCTTGGGCGATTCGTTTCAACAAGCCAAATGTCGTTTTCTATCCTTAGAACGAAGGTTCAGTAGGGATTCCGTATTCAAAGGCATGTACATAGATTTTATGCTTGAATATGAGCGCTTAGGTCACATGACTGAAAATAAGGATCCTTTAGCTAGCTGTCTTCAACAGAGTCATTATTTTTTACCACATCACGGTGTACTTCGTGAGTCGAGCACGACCACGAAGCTCCGACCAGTCTTTGATGCTTCAGCCGCCACTACTTCCGGTTTGTCTCTTAACAACATATTAATGGTAGGTCCCACTGTACAAGAAGATCTTTTTTCGATTTTAATACGCTTTCGGCAGCATAAATATGTCGTAACAGGCGACATCGAGAAAATGTACAGAGCAATCGAAATCGACCCTACCCAACGTCCCCTTCAACAAATTATTTTTCGCACCGATGTCAAAAAACCCTTGAAAACCTACACTCTCAACACGGTCAGCTTTGGCACTGCTTGTGCCCCTTACTTAGCCACTAAATGTTTAGTTAGTTTAGCATCGAGTGCAGATGATGAGGAAGTGAAACAGGCTATTAAACGAGACTTTTATGTAGACGATTATTTAGGAGGTTCATCCTCAATGGAGGAGACGGTAAGAATTTGCAAAAGCGTCATATCCATCTTAGAATCTGCAAAGTTTCATCTTAGAAAATTTAAATCAAACAGTCAACAAATTCTAGATCAAATTTCCCCATCTTCCTCTAATTCAACAAACGTATTAAACTTATCTGATATTGATTTAAATTCAAATTCTAAAACGCTGGGATTAAATTGGATTTGTAATAAAGATTATTTGTCCTTTTCCATAAATATTAATTTAAATAATAAAATAACCAAACGACACATACTTTCTGTTATAAGTCAGATATTTGACCCTTTAGGTCTTGTAGGGCCATGTATCGTTGAAGCGAAGATTATTATGCAAAGATTATGGGTAGAACAATGCACATGGGACGAGGAAGTTTGTAACGAAATAAGACAATCATGGATAGTCTTTGCAAATATACTACCCTTTCTTAATCAACTAAAAATACCACGTTGGATTCTTACAAATAACTCCGTTACACATGAGGTTCACATCTTTTCAGATGCTTCAGAACGAGCGTACGGAGTATGCGTATACATACGTACAATTGACAATTTAGGGTAAATAGAAATTCATTTGCTTACATCAAAAAGCAGAGTAGCACCTATCAAGCCCCTCAGCACTCCTCGATTAGAGCTTTCCGCTGCTTTACTGGCCGCAAGACTGTGTACAAAAGTATTAACTTCCTTAACCATACCTATTAACAAATGTACATTTTGGTGTGATTCTACCATAGTTCTTGGATGGTTAAAAACTCCACCTAATGAACTTAAGAGTTTCGTTCGGAACCGTGTTTACGAGATTCAGGAGAGCACGGAAGGTCACACGTGGAGTTACGTACCGTCGGCCGACAATCCGGCGGATCTTGTTTCCCGCGGGCTGAAGGCCGATCTTATCGGCGGTTCTAGTTTGTGGTGGTCAGGGCCCACTTTCTTATTACGGGATCAAACCCATTGGCCTAAAAGGCCCAATGAGAAACATGATCTACCTGAGTTAGTTTCTTCAGCAGTAGCGCGCAGTAAGCAACCTAACGCAAATGTAGTTTCTGATTTAGTCGCTTTAGTAGATAGTTGTGTTGATGACGTAGTTAGTTCTTTTATTAATAAAAAATCAAACTTTAAATCATTGCAATGTTCAATGGCATATTTATTAAGATTTGTACACAATTGTAGAAATAAAAATAATAAAATAGTCGGTCATCTTTCGGTACAGGAACTCCAAAATTCATTAAACTTAATTATTCGTAAAGCACAGATTGAAATGTTTCCAGATGAATATGCCATTCTGGAATTACAAAAATCATTACCTCATAAAAATAGATTGCTTTCTCTATCCCCATTTTTAGACTCTTACGATATTATTCGAGTCGGTGGTCGCCTAAATAATTCCCCCTATACCTATGATGTTAAACATCCAATCTTATTTTGTAGTAAGCATCATCTTACTAAAATTATTTTTAATTATTTTCATAAAAAATATTTACATGCAGGCCCCCAACTCTTACTCGCAAATATAAGACAAAATTATTGGCCGTTGGGAGGCCGCAACTTATCCAAAAAATGTGTTAATGAATGTGTTCGGTGTTGCAGATATAAAGCAAAAACATTTCAGCCTATTATGGGTCAGTTACCATTATCTCGCACCGAACTAGAGTTTCCTTTCTTGCATTGTAGTGTTGACTACGCTGGGCCAGTGCTAATAGCTGATCGAAAGGGGAGAAATTGCAAACTCTTAAAGTCATTTTTAGCTATATTCGTTTGCAACTCAGTAAAAGCCATACACATCGAGCTCGTTACGGCCCTGTCCAGCGAAGCTTACTTAGCCGCTTTAAATCGTTTTGTGTCACGGCGTGGCAAACCTCAAAGCATCACGTCTGACAACGGAACTAATTTCGTTGGTACATATAATGCACTTTCAAAATTTTTACTTCAGTCCGATCTTGAAGGTGTAATTGCTCAGGAGGGCATTGACTTCAAATTTGTTCCAGCGTATAGCCCCCACTTCAACGGTTTAGCTGAGTCAGCTGTCCGTTCTACTAAGCACCACCTAAAGCGGCTGTTAGACGTCACACATCTTACTTACGAGGAAATGTCCACATGCCTTACTCAAGTTGAAGCTATGCTTAATTCGCGTCCCTTGACCCAGCTCTCCTCTGATCCTTTAGACCTGTCCCCCCTTACTCCTGCTCATTTTTTAATTGGACGACCACTGTTATCCATACCGCATCCACAAATCAGAGACGATCACATCACTCGCCTTGACCGCTATAAAATAATTGAGCACATTAAGCAGCACTTCTGGCAACGATTCTCGTTGGAATATATTAGCCAGCTGCAACAGAAGCTAAAGTGGCAAGCTTCAAGGAGCGAGATAAAACTCGGCGCACTTGTCCTTATCAAGGACAATACTCTTCCTCCACTACTGTGGTCGTTAGGAAGAGTCATCACTGTCTACCCGGGTGGTGATGGCATCGTCAGAGTCGCCGAATTGAAGACTAAACGAGGGACCATTCGAAGGGCCTTTAATAATATCTGCCCACTTCCAGAGTTTTGAAGCCTTCGTCAGCAGACTTCAACCCGGGGAGCATGTCGCGGACCGGTTTTCTACGCACGGGAGGAGACGAACGGGAGGGGTCCGACGAGTTTACCACCACCTTCGCGCCCGCGGCCGCTGCCGCCTCACCAGTACACATTCGCTTGGGCTTCCTACCTCACGGTCGCACGTCACCGTCTAATTAACACCACGTCGAGGAGTCATATTATTGTAACACGGCTAATAAACCAGCCCTTTTGTAATACAGTCCACTCATTTAAGTCCCCATTAGGACCCTTTTCAGGTATATTACTATTACTTTTACAGAGTATTTCAAACATTAATAATCATAGCGCATTATCAATGTTTCAAATACTCTGTAAAATGCTTGTGGGTTAGCGATTGTCCCGTATTGGAATTTTTGTTGTTATTCGAATTCAAGAATATTTGAATATGATATCATTGAAATAGTTAATATTAACATTCAATTAGATATATAATTAATATCTATTTTACTCCGACATAAAATGATAATTATTTTCGTAAACTTTTGCTTACAAATTCAAGCTTTCAATTGAAATTAGGAACAATAATCAGCAATACTATTTTAAAATTATTTAATATTTTGTTTCGTGATTTTTAACCACATGTTGGACTTCGACTGGACTCCTTTTGTATGTAAAATATTTTATTGTACTTACTAATATTCCAACTTTATACTTGAAAAGTATGACAAGGAAATAGTACCGGGTTCGACCTACGATCAAGGAGAACAAGCAAATTTTACGAGGAACCGCCATCAGTTGGCTGACCATAAATTGTTCACCCAAGCTTCCTTAACTCCGTAACTATGCCTGCAGTCATTACCACCAACTAATCCTCACATTATTCATGTAGTGAGTTATGGTCATTCCTCCATCAATTCTTTAAGCAAGCTAAGGTTCAAAAAGTTACTAGACTCATGCATGATTATGAAATAAGGTTCTTTGACAAGCAATTTGAAATAATCATATCGTCTCAGGCGACAGACAAGCACTGTTGAATAAATGCCATAATCTCCACGATGACAAGGCAGGTTGGAGATCGTTGTAAAAACCTCTAGTTTAGGAAATGCTGCTACTCATTTAGTGGTCTTCAGAAAAAAAAAATGTAAAAGTGTATGATGACGGTCTGGAATATCATTAGCCATCATTTACGATACCTATTGTACTCTGATAGACACTTTATAGCATGCCGACACCACACAACTTAAAAAATCATATAATTCGCTATTGATGTTAAAAGTCCGTCATATATTTGCTTCATGTATAAAAAGGCAGAATAATTATTTCCTTTATCTATCCTGTTAAAAGGGTTCATTCAGAAAGTACTCCGCTCACAACGCTAAGCATTTCCTGTAAGTTTATAATGTGAATCGCTCCAACAACAGATAGCCCCAATTTATTTAGTAGGTGCCCCTAAAAGTAAACTAATTGGTTAGTTGATGTCGATCCATTAATTTTAAATAATTAAAGAGGGCCAGCTTAACAATTTCGTTGCAAGGGCTGAACCAAACTTCTCAATCCTAACTGAGGTTGACAGGTCAACTTCACCATTAGTCGGGACTTATGCGATGGGTATTATTAAATAAGACTTGAATCCATTTCCTTAGATAAAATAGTAAACATGCGTTATTATGTGGTTTTAAAGTAACAAACACCTAAACCAGAGGAAGTGCGTAAGTATCACGAGCTATAATTTCTAATTTTAAGCATCGCTAACAAGAACCAAACTTGAAAATTGTCTCTCTCTTTCTTGCATTAAGTCAATGTTTTAAAGAGATTAGGTTTCCTTAACACTTATCAATCTAGTTGACGTCCTCGAATTAGTCGGAGTATTGTATTCTAGTCAATGCAAGCGTATTGACATGAATGATAATGACACAATGATGTAAAAAAAAGCTATAATTATATCAGCCTAAAGACGACCACTCCTGGACGAAAACCTCCCTCAGGAATGGGAGGTTATGCCGCAATCTCCACGTTTAGTAGGCAGGTTGAAAATCGCATTAAGAGACTATAATTCGGAAAACGCTGCTGCCCATTTTGTAGTGTATGGCGGTTACCTCCATTATCACTAGTTGCCTTTCACGACACCCTTGTATGTCAGGGGATGGTGCTGTTCTACTCTGCGGGACACCACACAGCTAACCGACTGGTGATCAGAGGTTCTACGATATTTTAATATGAATAGTTAGTTAGTTTACCTGGGCTTCCTCCGTACTTAGCTTCTCGATTGGGCCATTGTGCGTATCTTGGGTTAGCTTTCTACTCCAGGCATCTTAATTTGTCCCAGGAGGTAAGCAGCCTTTTCAGGCTGCTGTTTGCTTCCGGGAGTAATGTTGGGGACTGGAAAAGCTGTGCCCGTTGATATTCCACGCTCCTGCATTCTGTAAGCACGTGCTGTGGAGTTTCTTCTGCCTCCATGCAGCCTCTGCACAGGGGGCTGTCAGTCACACCTATTCTGAACAGGTGTTTCAATATGAATGTGTGAATGAGTTATGAAAATTGATGATTAGTCATTCTCAGGAAAGTTAGAGCTATGAGCATTGTAACAGAAATGTTGGAAAGACCTTTCATTGTTGTTGTTTTATATTAATGACGGGTATAGAAACCAAACGAAGCTGGTTGGCACAGTAGTTGGAGGTCTGTAACTGTGGAGATTAAGTAATTATAGCCAGGGCCAGTCATCGGCTTTTGGCGGAGAGATCTCCACTACTTGACGGATGCCTCCTCTAAAAATGGAATGGGACGTATCTTACCATAATCTTTACGCTTGGCAAGTTGGTTGGTGATCGCAGTGCAAGGCCATAGTTCGAAAAATGCTACAACCCATTATGTGTATCATATATCTCCTTTAACGACCCCCTTATTATTATTATTTTTTAATTCAAATGAAGTTCTGATCAATATAAATTATTAATATTTGTATTGGTTAGGATTTTTCCTGGATTCGAAAAACTTTAAAGCATATGTTTTCCGGTATTATGTCATGATATTAATAAATTAATTGATAACCTATGAATATAACAAATTGTGTCATCCTTCTTCCTAAATTGCTGTGCTCGACAGAGTCCATAACGTATTATTGTAGGACCAAATAAAATAACCACTGTGGAACAACATTAAAGTATTGAATTGAATTGAATATGAGTGCAATGGCTTAGCACTTGAAAAAGTATTTTGAAGCGTGTAGCAAATAGTATGTATATTGATAAAATAAGTACATAATCAGTACATACTATATATGGTAACAATGTTTGTTACCATATATAGTTAATATAAGCCTAAGAATAACAGTTTTTATAATCATTCAACATTACCATAGCAACGCATGGCCGTGTCAATAATTAACGTTACCATAGCAACGCATGGTCTGGTCAGCTAGTATTATTAATAATGTTTTAAATTGGTTATGTTACTTACTTACAGCGATCGGCAAAAGCAGCAACCTAAGTGGTATAAATAATTCATTAAGCCGTTTAGTTACAAAACAATTTAGCATACCAATGCTTCTGAAAATTTGAACTTTTTAGAAACGTTTTGCAAACGTAACCTAACCCCATAATTTAGCAGCCGCAAGCCACAAACGGTCACCACTACTAAAAAGGTCTGCTACGCTATTAACAATGATCGTTATGAACTCATTAACAAAACGACCTCGTAAATAAAGCGTTGCATGATTTGACGCTTTTATAGATTCCGTCTCGATTGTTAACATTTTTACGAGTGTTTAAATGTTGTGTTAAAATCATATTACTAGAACCGCTCTTCAATCCGACTTTATAAACGGAAATGAATCATTTTGTGACACAATGTTTAAAAATGCTTTAAAATAAAATGCATCTTACATAGTAAATATCCGACACTAAAGAAAACTTTTAGAGAGTTGAAACCAAAAAGTTTAAAATGGATGATTTGAGCTTATGACACAGAAAAAACCTTTTAGTTCAGCGCAATGTGAATGTATTCCTAGCTGCAGTATTATTTAACTTGCCTGTGATACTGCATCTTTATTCTATATGTGCTAAAGGTGAAATTTGGTTGGCAAGGTAGGTGGCCGTATGTCAACACTTGAAACCTCTCCAAACGCACTCGGTCAGGTTTGGCAACGAACACGCGGATTCATTTCCTGGTGACCCCATTGTGATTGGCAAAGCGGCGATTAGAGAACGAGTCGTGGCTGTTGCGGATTGTCGCCCTGAACAGTGGCGAGCCAGAATTGAATACTGTTTTGCTTTAATGGCCACAGTAGCATTTAGATAGTCAAAGTTTGATTTGTTAGTTTTCACAGAACTTGTTTGGCGATAAATTTATTCGATTCTTAAAACGAAACCTTTTTTTGGAATTTCGATTATTATATCTTTATTGAGTTCATCTATAATCATAGTTCCTAAAAGGGACTCCAACTTTGGTATAAAATAAACGGGTATCTATGGAAATGGCTTAGATGATAGAATAAGTGGATATTGTGCAAGATTAAACTCTATCATAATTTTTTTTTTATTTTATCGGTCACTGTTCTAACCTAACCTAGCCAATTAACTTTTGTAATTTTGCTACCATTAACACTAAAAATAAATTATTAAATTTAGGTTAAATCGGTGCCTAGCAAACTAAAAAAAAAATATTATTCTAGAAAATTGTAGGCGTGTTTAATATGGCTAAATTAACACCTATCTGATTAAAACATATTTTTAAATACAGAATTTCTTCTTACAGAAAACTACTCCATGATTTTCGATATCTGTATTTCTTGATTAACCTAATAAAGCGATTATTACCGTTAAGATTTTGTTTTAAATGGAAAACATACAATAAATTACATGAAGAATAACCATAGATATATTAAGTTTCTATTATTAATAAAAACTAAGGTAGATAAAAACGCAATGTACAAAAGTATTGATAGGAGAATAAAATTACGTACTACCCTTTTTTTGCAAATCTCATTACTGCCGTCCTAACGAAAAACGCAGTAAGAAGAAGTGACGTAATTTGGAGAAAATTGCGGGCAAAGTTTTTTCACCTTTTTTTTTTTTTTTGACTTGTTTAGAATTTTTTGTAAAAAATAATTGAAAAAATTTAAACTTCTAAAAGCAAAGTATAAATAAAAAACTTTGCCTGCCATTTTCTCCAAATCACTCACGTCACTACTTCTTACTGCGTTTTTCGTTAGGACGGCAGATTAGCAAAATCAACATTCATTTCCCTAAGAAATTTTCCATAATATTATATAATATCTTCATACGTAAACCTAAAAGAGAAAGCTACCTACTACATATTTTACTCGAAATATCACAGAAACCGACCTTTTTGATAGGCTGCAAATAGAAAAAAAAACTTTATGGTCAATTACCAAAGTAAGTAGGCTTTAAAACAGCGTATCAACGTCGCCCAACAACCCTTTAGTAAATGAGCCCGCGGGAGAGGAATAGCAACCGATATGTAACCGGGATCATCGGAGTGAGTGGACTCTTGCGATAGGACGATAAATTATGGGCCTGAACTCAGAGCTGCCAAATAAAATATGGATACGGCTTCAGTTTTAGATTATCGTATTTTTAACCAGCTTATAATTTGTTATGATTATTGTATAAGGAGCTTAATAGACCTGCATTTGGATGGTTACGGAAGTTAAGCAAATTTTGGAAAAGACAATCATCAAAAATGTGCTCAATGATTTATTTAGATCGTCATCATCTTAGCTGAAAGGACGAAAGCTCGAAATCTCCGCTGCTTTGCACGCTGATCTGGAAAACGCTGCCCATTTTATGATATCCGTGAGGTTATTGGTGATTTTTTCCAGAGTCGAGTTATATATTATACCTTTGGTGTCCAAAGATGCCATGCTACCGGATACCATACGGCTAAAAAATACATTACTGAGCTAATTCATGCTTGAAAAAGCACGTTAAGTCCGCACTCAGATCGAGTGCGGACTTAGTGGATTGTTTGGAGTATGTAAGTTCTCCCTATAGTGTTTTTATCTTTGGGAAAAGCAACATTTACAATTTATAAATTTCTAAATCAGTTCGACACTGTAAATGTGATACACCCGAGAGAAAATTAGTCTGTTCGTGCCTACTGTACAATTGCCTTTACAGAAATTCTTCTGCCTTCAATATTGATTGCGTGGGAGGGACTGACCGCGAAGCAACAATTTTGTTACCAATTTTTGAGTGGTGGTGAGAAATGTAAAACAAATATACGTTATAAGTGACATATAATCAAGTAGAAATATCTTTATTGTCTCATGACTATAAGGCCATGGTAAATATTAGGCAGTATCATCATGAAATCCGCTAGGGCTGTACAATTTTTAAAAATCAAACTAAGCACTCATTTGATTAATTAAAAGATTTTGTTTGACATTCTTAAAATTAGTTACCTACAATATTTCTTTCAATTTATCGTTACTAAGACTTATTAATCTTAATATCAATAATTCAAATTACCATAAGTTTAAGATTTGGAACAAAATTGTATAAAATACAGTCATACATACATATGAGACAGTCAAAATTTAAATACTTTTTACGTTTCCTATTTTATCGCTTCCATATTTTCTAGATCTGTAATAGGTCCACCCATTCGTATTATACGGCATTAATCAAAGAGGATACATTCGTAGGAGATGGCTTTGATATCCTATAAAAAGATTTGGCAAAAATACATTTTTTCTGAGGTTTGTTATTTATTTGTATAACAAATTATATGAAAATCAATGCGAAGGAAATTACATTTGTAGCAAATACGATATATTAAAGGGCATAACGGGAATACACAGATTATATTATGGATTTACCCATTGAAAACACATCCGGTGACGCTTCAATATTTTTATATATACTTATTTGCCATGTTGTAGTAAAGTAACCGCTGAGTCATGAACACAAATTTAATACTTTACTATATTATTATTTAGGCAGTCACTAGTATTTACTACAAAAGAATGTAGTTATTAAACAAACTGCTCATAATATAAACCAGCATGTGATTTTAATTGATATTTCAAAGAATCAGGCATCACTTGGCGAAAATCTATATACATTTATGAAAACAAAAATATTTAGCTTACTTCCGCAAACTCCCACATCTCCTGATGATGCTCCCTGTAGAGGCGAAACGCGTGTAGATTTGTTGGTAAAGGTGCAAGGTGTGTCAATGTCTTGGTGTCTGCCTCTTTCTCTCCTCTCGACCTCTCGATATCTTGGACATGCTCTTCCAATTGAGCAACCGAGACCTTGACAGCCTCGTCAAAGTCCTGTTTGAGTCCCAAAATAAATTTAATTTGTTCTTGTAAAAATTTCATTAGGTATAAAAAAAATTAAATTACAAATATTTTGTTTTTATTTGGTCACAAAATAAAAAACCTTTTCTGTTAGAAATACATATATTGTTTATATATTTTTCATCTATAGCATTAAGAATTCACTGCATTTGCCTTTTAAACCCAAGCTTTTCAAGTGAATTGAGCGTGGCGTTCTATTCTGGGCTACTAAAGTTCTGAATCCACATTTTCGAATTACGTGACCACTATTTACTTACATTATTTGCTTAAAATCCTCATATTAAGTATTTCAACGCCATATTTAACACATTTTGCCATGCTAAAAGCAAGAATAATATAACTGTAATATAATATATAAACGTGGATTCAAATCGTACCTGAGGTATCCTTTTTCTACATAAAAATGTGTTACTGTGTTACAGGAAAAAATCCTGTTACACTGTGTCAGCGCAGATGCTTGCCAAACTGGCTCAGCAAAAATTGGCTGGAAATGCGCCGCGGAAAATCCACCATCAGCGTTAATGTGAATTATTGTAGCGGTTATTAAAGGGTTGGCGTTATTTGTTTCATTCGTGCGTTTATTTATCGTACAAGGATTTTTAAATGTAGTGAAAATGCCATGGGACTCATTTACCACGATATAATAAATTTTGCAACCATACTTAATTACGACTCTACAATATATGAGTTTTAGTTTGATATCATATTTGGTTTGATATTTTTTTCGGTACTTTTGAAAAACATGTTGTAGGGAGGGCCATTCCATTAGCTCTGAATAACATGATTTCTTGTTTGACAGTATTTGCAGATGATTGTAGACAAGTATGTATTTAATTACAATATCAATATAATCATGTTATCGGCCGTTTTTTAATTATTGCTGTTTCGCATATTATACCTAATTAAAATTAGCTATGTCATGCTTTTTATGTATGCTTCTATTAAGTCTTGCCCTAATATGCCACATACCACATTCAGTCACCAAAAACAGTTTAGTTTTTTAATTTGTATTATGATCATAATCCACTCATATAAGTCTATTGTTGGACGTTGATGCCTATGTCCAATTCTGTTTAGCCAATAAGGTTTAAATTTAATACAAATTGCTTTTTTCTCAATGTTTGGGTTTCAAACTGATAATGGTTAAAACTTAACTAACTTATTTTAGAGTTATTCCCTTTCTGACTCATAATAAAGCGACTTGAGTTAAATCAATCAATAGTGGAAAGTTATAACTTTAATTATAACTTTCCACTATTAGTATTTACTTCAAAAGTCCTTAGTTTACTAGCTTCCATGATGCATGAACGCCATTCGCGTGGCGCGGCGGTCCCAAGTCGACTCTTTAACTGATACATCGGCTTTTAAAACAAATAGCTTTGGCATGCAATATATTGCAAAGCCTGTACTTTTCTATAGCGTCATATCTTCATGTTGCTAAACTACTAACGTTAACTATTAAAAGCATTCGAAATCGTTTGAATTTTATTCATTAAAATAATTGTAGTCGCCTTTATCTACTTATAAAGACCTATTTTACAGACCTATTTTCCGTTATTGTTTGGCTTGTTATTGCGTCTTTTCTGAATAACCGCCGTTTTTACACGACCTGCTCGATAAAATGAACTGCGAGATGCTTTTCTTAATAGCGATAATCATTTGTTAGACAAGGAAATTTGCTATTATACAGTTAGAAGGTGATACAAGGTAAGCAAAGCGTATATTTTTGTCTTATTATTAAAATTTACCTCAATTATCTGTGTGCAATAACCAACAATTGTATGAACAATTCCGCATAGTAGATTTTTTGTTAGGTTTATCACTGACTAAGAAAAATTCTCTCGTTCTCCTATTATCAAAAAAATTATATCTATATGTTGCTTAGATGTCCAGACATGACATGGTACTACCGAGCTGGTCTGATGATGGAGCTCAAATGGAACCTCGGGATACTTACTAGGAAACCCATCGAAATTGGACTCATTGGTGTTTACTACTATCTTTATGCTTTTTAGTGTAAATAAGTACAGATGATACTGTGGTTTATATAGTTTTTTTTAAACTACTCGAGAATATTTTTAAAAACCGTTTTTATCTTTATATCTATGTTTTTATCGCACACATAAAAAAAATGTTAGTTAATAAATAATACGTGTTAAACGATTCCTCGATTTCTTCGAATCTCTTTAACTCCGATTTGACTTTGGACATTTCAATGAACTCATTATACTTTGTCCAAAGTAGGATGATACTTTTGACAGTTGACACCTATACATATAATGGGAATAAAGTTGTTATTGCAATGGCAAGCCAAACATAAGGAAACAAACGCAACCTTAGTACGAAGCAATAAGGAAGTGACCCATATCAAAAGTATCATACTACATTGGACAAAGTATAATGACTTCATTGAAATGTCCAAAGTCAAATCGGAGTAAAGGAAATTCGAAGAAACATTTTATAAAACTAAGGGTAAGCTCAGATTCAAAGGAATAAAATTAGAACTACACCATATCCACACGTCAAAGTTATAAAACGAATGCCCTTTTTATCTCAAATAGATATTTTTATTGCAAATATTGTCATTTAGTATAAAGGATATCTTATTGATCAATTAACTTTATGTAGAGAGGAGAGACGGAAGGAGATTGACAAACAAGTATATGAGGAAAATGTGGATGGGGAAGTCGGTAAAGACAGACCAAAGCAAACTTTCAAGGACCAAATAGAAGATAACCAAAAAAAGGGCAAGTTAAAAATATTCAAAACCGATGAGCTTGTATGAAAGGTCTGATGATAGTTGAAGAAGCAACAGATGTATGTAAGAATCGTAGGAAGTGGAAATCTGTGATCTCTGCCTTCCCCTGTGGGAAAAAGGCGTGATTGTATATAAGTATACTTTATTCTTATTGTAATACACTTCTGTTCTTCTTCTCTTAAAATTAAATTTAAATAAATGTTACTAGCGGCCTGTCCCGGCTTCGCACAGGTGGACAAAATTTTTTAATTTTTTTCTATTATTAAATATTTTTCTGTTAGCGCCATCTAGCGACCGGTAGACGAACTACTTGCGGTTAACGCGTTGCTATGGTAACGCATATACAATGGAAAAAGAACGGACAGACAAACACACAAATCTTCAAATGTGATCTTAGATTATAGATTAGGGTTGTATAGCCTAAAATAAATTTAGTTATACGCCGTAGATTTTGTACAATATATTATTATAGCACAAAATTACAGCATAGTCCAAATCCGAGGGTTTTAACGACTTAACTTATAAGTATAAAGCAAATAAATTATAATACTGTCGTCAGCATCCCGCGCAGCCGCTGCAAAGGACTTTCCGAAACCAGTTTTAATTAGTTTTATTTCTCAAATCCCAGTTACAATCTTATAAATCGTTGTGGTTGAACAATTTTAATGAAAGCCCTTCACCCTTCAATTTGGCCGGTTATTCCAAATTCAGTGAAAGCGCTAACTGGTCGTTTGTGAGATTCGAAATAATCATCGATAATTTACCTTTTTGCAGTGTGGTAGAAATTTTAATGATTGCCAGATTAGTTTTTATTTTATTTTTAAATTTTATCCAGTTTTTTGGAAAATAATATGATATGTGATCAAGAATATATTATGAACAATCATGATTAGAAATAAATGAATTAATTCATTGTAATGTAATTTCAGTACCAACTGTGCAATATTCATGTTTTTACATATTTCTGATGTTCCTTTCAATTCAAATGTTTCGTAGCAAAGAAATAAAAGTCTAGTAATGGTAAATATCGACTGATCAACTGGTATTATATGTTCAAAATAAATAATCGAATAATGGGTATTTACATACAGCAGCAGTTAGGATTATTTTGCAGCATTTCCCACGCGGCAATACCTTTTTAAAATTAGTTAAACAGGTATTGCAGTATTTGAGATGTTACCTATTTTAAGCCGAAGTTATTAAACTTGGCTTGAAATGATAACTCGAAACTTTTTAGACGGTTTAAAAATTATCTTTTTGTTTTTTATATGAATAAAGGCTATGAAAAATGAAATTGTACTTAATTGTTAAATGGTCGACAGCTTTGATATGTCAGAAGAATTTTATTCTATAATATAAAATTTTTACCCGCATCATCTGACAAGCTGTGGCGGATGGCGTTCTAGATTTGTAAAAAAATATAGTTAGATTTTTTTTTAAATAAACGTCAATTATTTAATAAAAGAGATAATTAATGTCATTGTAAGAAAACCGTAGGATGCTTGATATCAATTGTTATATTTTTATTTATTCATTTATTATCAAGATAATTTACTATTTCTATTTCGGTATACAGAGCTAATGAAAAAAAATGTAATACAAAACACGTCACACTTTTCTATTTTGAAAGTTTAATCAAAACTTCTCCGATAAAATTTAAAAAAATATTTTTTTTAATTTATTTTTTAAATTATTGTACTATCATCGGTCTCTAAAAAGTGTGAAATATTTCATATCAATTCAGCGTTTGACGTGGGTAAATATCGCGTTAGAAGATTCCGTTATAAACAACTTTTTTTTGTTAAGGATGGGTTAGCTCTTGATCCCAGTCAAGCCCCGGGGCCAATATAGAATCCACGATGGAACGAGCTAACCCAGAAGGTGCCTATTCACCCTGGCTTTGAAAATGCACGGGTTATAAGTTCTCCGAAATACAGATGCAAGGAGGGAGTACCACTCCTTTGCTGTGCGCATTATGAAGGATGTTGAAAAGCGCTTGGTCCGACAGGTAGGAATAGCAACCAAAAAAGCCTGCAGTGCATCTGGATGTCCGATGGGAAAAGGCGATGGCGGTATGAGCAAATGCAACTCTTGAGCACATACAGGTGAAGTCAATAAAAGCATGTTAAAAACTGAAGTCATTTGGTCGTAATTTCGGGGCCCCAGTCTTTTTTTTCTTGTGAATCGCGGTTACCGCATTACACATATGTCTGTGGAAATTAGGTTACATTCACGGGGCCTTGTTATTACATTGGTGATCAAAGAGTTGTTACCTCCTCTGTTGAGCAGTTGGTCGCTGATGTTCCTGCAATCATTAGCAGCTACTATTACTACGTACTACACCATGTGCTTCTGACCCGAATAGATAATAGAATAGTTTTGGTGGAATTATATCTACCTAACCTATTTTCCTATTTTTAGCCTATATTTAACATATCATTAAAAAAACATATGCCGTCATTAATAGGCTGTTGACAATGATGATTTAGTAGACTTGCCTATTTAAATAACTAACGGAGTGACTGAGTAAGCCCGTGCTGAGTCAACAGTGTTTAGGCGACGTCGCTATACCCGATCGTCGAGCAGTTTGGCAGAGCGGGAGTGACCATACATTTGAAGAAAAATTGTCCTAGGTTCGGGTACAGGAAGGGCCTGATGTTTGAGTGATCAATTGAATCTGTGTCGTATGTATTTGTATCAGCATTCATTTCATTCATTGAACATATTTGTTCGTAAGTCTGTACGTATAGTGCTTACTTTAGGCTAGGCTTATTGGTGTTCAGACATTTAATATTTTTTCTATTATAAAAAATACAAATATTCGGTTTATAAAAATGTAATACTGACTTGGTGTTTTAGCTTTTAATAGTAAAAAATTTATACGTTTTAGCTATTCATATTTAAGTAGCTGCCGTTCAAAATCATGTTGCAGGCTATTATATACTTATTATATACTTGTATCTCAGGCTTTATCCAAATTATAATAAGACAACAGAGTGTGTAATGTAATCACTACACATGTCGTATCTTGTTGTCACCATAGAAATCAAAGACTTTTTCTAAATTAATCAATGAGTATAACTTAGAGAAAATTAAATAATAGGTAAATATTCGGTACACACAAAAAAAATCAATGATAGAATACGAAATAGCAAGCCAACTTACAACGAACTATTAAATCTTCTTAATTGATATTAAACTGTATATGTTAGAATTAAGGTTTAAAATTAAATGAAGAAATTTGGCAGTTTTGTATTAGTCGATGTGCTGTTGACTGCACGTACGCTAACAAATGTATATGACACATTTAAAAAGTAACATAACTTGGCGAATTTTTAAAAGCGGTTCATATACTATAATAATCTGTGTGAAAAACTTTTCAAAAATGTTTTGTACTAACTTTTTAGACTAATGTATCATCCTTAAGTGTATTAAATTTCATAAGAATTTCCTCCAGTAAGTTTCCTCATTCCAAAGTATTTGTACTTAAAAGTTTCTCTGAAACGTAAAGCGGTGTTTACGCTTTTAAGTGTATGATATTTTAGTTTAGTATCGTGCTTGTTTCTTCTTTATTTGTATTTTCATCGACATTATAAATGAGCTCAATTCGTCTTAAATATTATCATCAATAATATTTTAAATCAAATAAACTCTTAAATATTTGTATTTTTTCGTTTAAAATTATATTCATAAGAATTGTTAAATAAATTACCGATATTTCTTTATTTTTGTTCTCCTTTCAATTTTCGCTAGCGTACTATATCTCTTTCTATGTATAGTTTTCCTATACACAAAAAATACATAGCGCAAAGGGGCTTTGCGCCAGCATTACTTTAAAGCCATTATGGTGTGCTTATCTTTTTTCTCTGAAACTTCTGTGAACAACATTTTTCAACGTGGTTTATGATTCTTTTTTATGATACTAAAATGATTTATAATTAACTGACTTAAGTTATTATAAGACTCTTAAATTTGCCGAATAAATTAATTTTTTGTTGTATTTACAGTTCTTGTGATGATTGATTTGGGTTTGGGCACAAATGCTTATGTTCATCACACAAACGCAAGCCCTACCGGGATTAAAAACCCAGAAGCTTTGGCGCAAAAGTTAGCATCGCTGCTTTGCACCAAGCGGCCGTCATAACGAACCATACCAATATCTTGTATTCCTGGCACTCGAACCAGGAACTGTACGGTTTCAAAAGTAGAGTCACTCTCACCAAACCGGTTGTCATGTAGTAAGCCATCACATCAGGGTAAGGTTGTCATAATCTCCACGATGGGCAGGCGTATAGAAGATCGCAGTAAAATAATATAATTTTGAAAACACACCAGCGTTTTTATGATTATGACCCATTTTGAGGTCTATGAGAGGTTTATGGTGAAAATCTCCAGTCATTTCGCCTTTTACGACACTTCTAAGTGTAAAGGGTTGGTACTATTCTATTTGTTATGGACACCACTCGCCAAACATTACCCATTTTACCACGTTTTTCTTATCTCACTTTTCTTATTTGTTTGTCTGTCCGGGCAAAATCTTGCAACTTAAATTTGAGGCACTTTCCGATAAGCTAGAAAGCTGAAACTTTCAGGATAGTTCAGAACCCGATGACAATGCACTCTAAAGCAACTTTCAACTTTCCAGATGCACTTTCAGGTCCACTTTCGGCAACTTTCACTTTTGTATGGGGCTTATCCGATTGTTGCGTAACACATGGTTACTTCGTTGAGTTAATAATTAAAAAGAATAAAATAATTATACTAGATTTAAAAAATCTAAAAATCCCACGTTTTTCAATGTCCTAAAAAGAATAAAATAACCCTGCGGGGCAAAGCGAGGGGCCACTCAAAACGTGGGGGCGCATCTTTACAATAATCGGCATCAATGCATGTCATTCATCTCTTTAAAATCTCCTCTTAGTAATATGCGCCACCACGTTTTGAGTGGCCCCTCGCTTTGCCCCGCAGGGTTATTTTATTCTTTTTAGGACATTGAAAAACGTGGGATTTTTAGATTTTTTAAATCTAGTATAATTATTTTTGAAATATTATTACTATTCTAAATTAAATTACGTCCTGTATACTTGTTAAAAGGACGATTCAAAAGTACCTTTTTAAATAAAATAATTTTTATTTTCAACTAGACTTCAAATATTTTTTAATCTCTGTTTTGTTGTTCTCTGAAGTGCGGTATCTAAATTGTTTAGAGTGTAGTGCGAAGTAAAATTAAGTTTGTCAATTAAAATGCTTTTCATTATCTACCACGAGTCTATCTCAAAGTTCATTCAAAATGCAGATAGCAAAAACTTCACCAGAATCAAGCTTGGAGTCCACCCAGCAAAAACATTAACCCATTCATAATCGCGGGAGCTCACACAAAAACGAAAAAAAAGACCATAGCAGTCGCAAACCGACATAACTTTTTACCCACAAATTTGTCCTAAACGAGATAAACAAAGCCTTCCGGACGATACGAGTCTGCGTTATGAATATAAACAGTTAAATTAGGAGAACGGACGTACAGTAATATGATATACAACACGAGTGGATAATTTAATTTTGCAGGTTAAATTTAGTGAGGTGCGCAGTTTTTTCGGACACGTTACCTTTTCAACTACATGGACTAAAGTTGTGCCCTGTTGTGTCAGTATTTGTTAGCACTTTGACTTTATTACGTCGTATTTATATCTATTATGTTTTTAATGGAATAAGTTTCTCGCGATAATGGTTTTAGATACATTGAAATACTTTTATTGATGCCATTAAAAAATCAATAACATTTATCATTACAAGACCTACAAAAATATTTGAAGACTTCCTATTGTGTAAAATGGAAACTATAATGCAATGATCACCGTATTTATTTAAAATAAATATTAGCTTTTTCAACAGTAACTTTATTGGAATTTTCGACTTTGTAATTGCGAGGCATTTGTTTATGAATTTTTACTTTCAGTTAAATATTCACCAATCAACCAACTGATATAAAAAATCAAATTTACTATTTTAAAGCCGAAAAAAGTAACAGGTCTGTAATCAATCTTCTTCATCCTCTTCCTTGTGCATTAAGCATAGTTCATCGTCAAGTTCATTGTTACTGACGCCATGATGTAATCCTATTAACAAAATAAATGTTATGTGATTTTATCTGGGTTTTAAATAATGTAGACGTGCAAGAGAAAATTAAAAGCGTGTCCATTAAATCGAACTAAGATTTTTGCTTTCTTTTAGTTTTTTTCTAGAGCTGCTGTCGCTGAATAGAGAAAAGGCATTCCACAGAAATAAGAAATATTTTTAGAAAAATATGTTCAACAATTTAATTTATCGCTTAATAGTTAAAAACTGTGAACGTTACATAAAAATTATATATAGTTTGAACTACTTCTACAAAAATTCTGAACAAAAAAATATATTGTTTTTTACCACTTTCTTCATTCACGCCATGCCCTTCATTTATTCCATTCATAATCCTACTTTAAAATGTTTATGTTAAATATTATTTGGTCTTATTCTATTTGTTAAGCGTTTGACAAATTTAAATTCCTTCCTTCCCTCAGTTAAAGACGTCTTCTTGATACAGCTCATTACTCTACCAATAGATAATTCAGTCACAGTCGAAACAAAGAAAGCCAATGTTGCAATTTGTTCGGCAAATGAAATCCAGCGGCGAGACAAAGAAGATGGATTAACGTGAAAACGTCCAAGTAATTGTGAAAAATGCGGATCGTTATCACACAAAAATAAATTGGTACCATTGTAAAAGAAAGAGTGATGCTATTGAATGAAATTCACATAGTAAAGTTTGATTTTAAGTGAATACATACTTTAGTTATAATTTTTGATAAACCTCAATTCATAAACGGATAATGATTTTACATTGGGTTTCTTTTATGGTGATGTATCGGAAATACACTCAGCTATAATTGATTGACATATACTAACGAATTTTTAGTAAGTTTTGAAACAATCCACAAGAGTCTTTTTTCCTTAAGAAATCGTAATAAATCCATAAGTGTCATTATTCTATTATGGACACAAGCTTATTTTAAAACTAATCTTTTTTAAACATGGAAAAATTCTCCATATATGAGAAACGTGTTAAAAATTTAAGGAAATCCTTACTAATATTATAAATCGGAAAGTGAGTTTGTTTGTTTGTTTGTTTGTTCCGCTTTCACGCCGTAACTACTGAACCGATTGCTTTGAAATTTTGCAGACGTAAAGATAAAAGTCCGGATTAAATAATAGGGTACTTTTTATCCTGGAAAAAATTGATATTCCCGAGGAAAAACAAAAATATTGTTTGCTTGATGGATGGATTGTAGATGGCGCTGTGTGTCGTTTAAAACAACGTAAAATATTGCAAACTAATATGAACATGTAAATTTAGAAGCTAAATGATACGATAATGAATCCCCGAAAATGAGGAATTCCCGAGGGATGACGTACAATTTGTTTTATCGTCTAAATTGTTTTTTTTACATCTTCTTATCCTGAAATCACTAAAGTCAACGAATTACTAATTGGTATAAGTATTCGTTACGTTATTTAGTTCTTGAGGTATGCGATAGATGGCGCTGGGTGTTTTTTAAAACATGGTAACGATGTGTTTTTAAAATAGATAAGAAGTGGAATGATAGCTTACGCTATTTAGTTCTTGAGGTATGCGATAGATGGCGCTGGGTGTTTTTTAAAACAAGGTAACGATGTGTTTTTTAAAATACGTAATAAGTGGAATGATAGCTTACGCTATTTAGTTCTAGAGGTATGCGAAAGATTGCGCTGAGTGTTTTTTAAAATTTGGTAACGAAGTGTTTTTTAAGATACGTAAGAAGTGGAATGAATTATATGAATTTTGTATGCAGCGTTACATCGCGCTTCTTAGATTTTTCCGTGGGAATGAGAAGTTTTCTTATAGTTGTGCTTTTTACCGCAATATATCCGAATTCCACGCGGGCGAAGCCGCGGGCGGAAAGCTAGTCTATAAATAATTTAAGCTCTTAGAGGTCATGGCTTCTGGAACGAATATAGCCAAAAAGGTTTGAGTTCGAATCCAAATCCCAAAAAAAAATTCCAATGCAATTTTTCTTTATTCCAAACGCGATATTATTGCTTTGTAAAATATTTCACTTAAAAACAGATAAGATATTTTCAATGACCTAGCTCTAGTTATTGAAAGGGCTAATAGACTGAAGTTTAACGGAAAACAACAAAGTTGCCGAGCATTTAAACCAAAGTAAGTAACTCTTATTGAGAAAAGTTTATAAGAAATGGCCGTTAACCATTTGCATTAAATGTGTGCACGCATGGTCATACGCTTTTCTTTTAACTTTACATTTACGTGATAGGTATTTTAATTAATGTAAATATAAATTTTAACTTTAAGGAGTTTCTATCTTTAGTTATGGGGTACAAAAAATGAAGTTTATTTCGATTATTAACATCAATTTCAAGTATGACCTTAACATAAAAGATAATCGCTTATTTAAAAAAAGTATTGAAAAATAACATATTATTAATAATACCTTTTTCTAAATTGCGAACTTAAGGCGTCTCTCAATATTATATATATAAATATAAACCGCTAAGGGTATGGAATGTTTAATTTTTATAATTCCATTTTCTTGAGTTACATAGAAAGAGAAGGGGCAAGTTGAAAATCGTTGAAAGTTGAAAATTCTTCAAAAATTATCATGGTGGATGATTGTACGGATTTTTATTTAATTGATTTCATATTTCGTTTTTTACAACTAGGAACATTAAAACTGTTCAATTTTACCACACGAGGTACCTGGTGACTTAATTATAAAGGCTATTTAAATACCCAAAAGGAAAAAAAAATAATGTCACAAATTCGAAATAAAAATCCGTTAGTGATTGAAAATTTTTCAAACTAGACCATTGCGTTGTATTTAACCGACTTATACTATATAACAATACATACTATACTAAAAAGAAGAAGGTTCTCAATTCCGTTGTATTTTTTAGGTATATTACCACAGAACTCTGTTATTTAAAACCGATTCCAAAAATTGGTTCGTTTTTTTTTGACAAGGTAACATTTCAGATTAGTTCAGTATTTTGGTTTTTATTTCAAATTTTCCGGAAAAGAGTGTCATTTTATTTAAACGAAATTTTTTGCCACCTACTTCACATAACACAACGAACTAAGAGTACGATACAAATATATATAAATATATTTATCTCTATCTCCTTAATCAGCAATCGGAAATATATTTTAGAATAACATATTTTATTTTTGGAGTCGGAGCGTGGGGGAGCTACGCTTTTAAGAAACGGTTTCCTACATCAAAAGTAGCGAAAACATCGAAAATGCGTTTGACAGCACGCTATCTTTCTCATTCAAGCAAATGACCTTACTAGGTTACAGAAAAGAATATGAGAAATGCAATTCCGTGCTTACAAATATGGGTCAGCCCTTATGTTTCTTCTCTTATACTTCAATATTAACGTTTGTTAACCTTGGCTGGCACCAACTCCAAAGTAACAATTATTGTGTATTATTATCATAATATATTAATTTTATTCTAAGTAGTCTAAATATATATGTCCAATTTCTGTTCAAGTATAAATAAGCCTTATGATATATGTATGTTAGTTATATTATATATGAAGTTTATGGCAGATGCATGTAAGAATATAAGATCGAGTTAAAAGATAGATATTTGTCAGTAAATTAATGTTAAATATATGGAAATTGTATTGATCTTTTGATTTTTTGGAATTGAACAGAGAATTTGGAAGTTACTAATATAAAAAAAATATATAAAGGGGTGTACGTTATCCAAAAAGAGATGAGATAGCTCTGATTTTGATAAAATCTTTTAACAAAACATCGATCTAATGTGAGAATCCACGACAAATATGGACATTTTCGTAGGCGCGATTTGTTGCTAAATCCGACCGAATTATATCCCGCAGGAATAAATTATGAGGGCCGACCATTCCCTCTCAACAGCACTGCTAAACTTTAATTAAGCTGCATTTCGACTGAAATGGGCTTTCAAACATTTAGAACCAACTCGAAGTGCCGAATTCCTGACTTTATATTAGGCCGTATTCAAAAATTTTAGACATTCCGAAATGCGGTGTAAGGAAATGTGGTAGTTATGTCTCAATCTTTCCATTAAAACTAACTACACTATACTTCTCGAAAAACAAGACCTTGATCTCAAACAATCACTTTAACCTATAAACGCCGAATTCCGGGAGTATTGGGCTCAGCAGTCTCTGCTTTAAGACTATACAGTTACTTTATTTAATATTTTTACTCATATTTTACAATTAGGATAAGCGATAGTCAAATGAAATACCATTCGTCATAAAAGTAAAAACAAGAAATGAGATTTATTTTGATATCCTAATAAAAGCTTTATTTCGGAATGAAAAATCTATCTTCTTCAGTATTGTTTGATGAAACGAGTTTTTTTTCGTATTTTTCGGTAAAATAGTAATGAACTGACGATCTACTAGTGCTTAAGCGCTTTTTTCTTTCACTTTTCTGGTCACCCATTTGATGATCGCCGCTCGCAGAATTGCCTAACTTCTGCAATATCTGGCTGAACGCGATTTTTTTTTTCCTTGAGCTACCAATAGAATTGAACGAAAAAAGAAACTGATTTTTCTCAAAGATTGTCATACACTATTTTGAAGCCAGATCAAAACTGTTATTTTATTGGAAATACGACCAATATTTTTTTGATTTACTAAAACTGTTTGTTTCTTTAAGTCTCATTCTGAAAATTAATATTTAAGCTAAAGTATGTAACTCAACATTGATGATGTAAACTGCAAACAGTAGCCAATAACATAAGTATATCAAAGAATGTTAAATATTTGTAACATCCATTGAACACAAAATAAGTTTTTACATACATAGTTTGAATAATACAAAGCTAAAAGTTATTATATAATACAAAGAAAACACAAAAACAGTGTCACGCAAAAAGGCATTTTCCCATTTTATTTACCCTACAAACATTGAAAGTAGAAACGCTATGAAAAACTCGCTGGTGGAAACAACATAATTGTACATTAACACGCCCGAGGAATAAAACATTCAGTAGTCGAACATAATTGTTTAATGACAAACATAGAAAATAAAGCCCCACGGCAAATCGTTGGATTTACGTGTTCAAAAGTAATGTGGATTTACCCTTAACGGTAAACTTGTGATTTTATAATTATAAGTTATGTTGAAAAAAATTGCTACTGCTTAACCTAACAATTTACCTAATCGTCATCAATTCTTAGTATCCACGATTGTAAAACTTTTAAAGTAAGCTTTTAGTTTTAATGTGGGGCATGTATAAGACCACGTTTCGTGGTAAAGATAAATTAAAACATATCAACTCCATAACGTTATTTTATGTTACCTGATAAACGGAGTTTTCATCACTTTTAAATCACCATCAATTTTAATATGTAAACTTTAACCAAAGACATTAAATAACAGCTTACTGCTAAAAGCTTTGATTGTATTTGTATGTAGAATTTCGACATTTTTACCGTCCGTATTATTATCACATTAAACTACGGCTACTACCAGAATTGTCTAGATTGTATAAATTATGAAAAAGAAATCATTCCAACAGCCTTTGGCGAGGTATACGGTAATTTCTATTTTGGGACATGTAACTACAAAGGATGGGAAACTAACCCAAACAGAAGAACTAATATTCCCTTTATTGGGCTGGACTTCCTCATCCCACGCTAATTAGAAAAAAATATTTGTACCCGCTTCCTTCATTTCAACAAAGATGCTTTCTAAGGTTTATTCATGGTCTAATCAGAACATCCTTACCTTCCAAAATAGTTCAGCTATTGTTTAGCTAGTGTATTGACATGAGCATTTAGTTCAAGTCCTATATTCAGACTATAGATTATTTATAGGAATAGTTGTTTTGTTATTCAGTTTATGAGTAGATTTCTAAAACAGAAAGTGGCTTCACAAAAGGACTTAACTTCTTCTAGTCGTTCTTTTGTAATGAAAATTAAAATAACTCTATTTAAATGCACTTAAAATTGTTTTTATCTACCATCCATTTTTCAAGAAGAATGGCCGCAAAAAACTCGTCAGCTTTAACAGAAGTAACGACATTTACAATATTATATTGAGTCGTAAGTAAACAAAGTGCACAAAAAAATAATACAAAATTATATTGTTATCACAATAATAGTAGTGTTGTGGTTTCATTACATCGTTCATTACAACAAAGTCAACAAGTATCTGTATTAAAGTATGCTGAAACATTGCAATAATATACAGGGAATAAAAGACAAATTTAAGCCTTAACCACTGACGTACGTATGTGGTACGTCACCCTAACGGTTTTTCGTTCAAAACTTTAATTTGCGTGGGAATTGTTGCGCGCCCTTTTTGGTAGTTTCCAAATCGCCAGTGACGCGTGCGCGAGAGTGGGGAGCGGACGTCTGCCACGTTTCTAAGTAGGTGAGTTTGACCACCAAACGTATGTGGTACGTAGCGTCAGTGTTAGTAATACTATTTAAAAAAAAAAATTGTGTTTGTCGACAGATAAAATGAACCGTAAGAGGCTAAATTCTTCTTCTATGCCATCTACATCAAAAATAAAACGTGTTCAAGTGAATATTGCCAACAATGAAGAAATTATAGAATCTTGGCTTAATGAATCTGACGAATCATCGGCGGATGAAAATGACTATATACAATCTGATCGCGTCGTGTCTTCCGAGGACGAATATTATGGTAGTGCAGAGCCTCCCGTTTGTGATTTAAATTCTGCATCTTCTGAAGATGACATTCCATTATATTTAGTTCTTACACTTCCGCGCACATTACACATCAGAATAAAACACTTTTTTACGGATTTTTGCGCATGTTTTATTTTCCCCTCCCTTACAAAACGTCGAAACGTCAGGATTAAATATAAAATAAAATAAAACATGCGCAAAAATCCGTAAAAAAGTGTTACATTCCATTATGTTAATTTAGATGTTGTATTAGCAACTTAAACTCTAGGTCTACGATTATGATCTAATGTTTTGTTGTCCTTTGCTTGATTCTGTTAAGATACTTACCTGTCTGTGGTTCTCTGTCTCTGAAAAAAAAAATATATACGTACGTCCGCGTCTACTAGAAATTGTTTTATTTTCATCAAGAAGATCTACGCTGCTACCTGCTACAAAACCTACAAGTTTAACAGGTTATGGGCCCAGGATGCTTCCACTGCGCTCTTTACTTGTCATAGCAAATAAAGAAAGATTACAGGTCGAGCAAATGGATGTGAAAACAGCATTTCTTCATGGTGTACTTCAGGAGGAGATTTACATGAATCTACCTGGGAAGAAAATAGGTGACATGGTATGTAAACTTAACCATTCTATTTATGGTCTAAAACAAAGTGCACGTTGTTGGAATGAGGTATTTCATGAATATATGTGTAAGAAGGGTTTTCAGTGTTCTAGCTATGATAACTGTTTATATATCTATAGTGATAGAGATTTTAAATTGTATATCTTCATTTATGTCGATGACATACTTTTAATTAGTAACTGTACTGCAAAGATAAATGAATTAAAAGATGACCTAAGTAAGAATTTTGGAATGGTAACTCTAGGTTCCATAAAAAAGTTTTTGGGGATTGAAATTGAGAGAGATTTTGATAACAGAGTTTTAAAGTTACATCAAAAGAGTTATATACAACAATTTCTTAGTAAATTCAAAATGCAAAACTGTAAACCTATAGCTACGCCCTGTGAAATAAACTTAAAACTTGAAAAATGTAATGAATATGTATGTACTATGCCTTATCGTGAGTTAATTGGTTGTTTATTTTATTTGGTGATATGTACAAGACCAGATTTATCTTTTGCTATAAATTACTTTAGTCGATTTCAGAATAATGCATCAGATGAACATTATAATTATTTGAAAAGAGTATTAAAAAAATCTTAAACTTACATCTGATTATGGTATAGTATATAAAGTTAAAGAATTTCATAACAACATTTTAGGATATTGTGATGCTGATTGGGCATCTGATATTATTGATAGACGTTCTGTATCTGGTTATTGTATGCTGTTTTATAATAATATTGTATCTTGGTCCACTCAAAAGCAAAAAACTGTTTCACTTTCAACAGCTGAAGCAGAATATATGGCTTTAAGTTCAGTTTGTTGTGAAGCTATATGGTTTAAAGGATTAATTAAAGACATAGGCATTAACTGTGACACTGTAGTAATATGTGAGGATAATCAATCTTGCATTCAAATAGCTAAAAATAGAGAAAATAGTCGCAGAGTAAAACACATCGACATAAAACATCACTTTATTAGAAACTTAATTGACAATAAATTGATCACACTAAATTATGTCAGTTCATCACAGCAATTAGCTGATATATTCACAAAGGCTCTTTCTAAACCACATTTCAATTATTTAAAACAACTCATAGGTATAGAAAAATGCTAATATTTTAATTTGTAAAGTTTGTGTATTTTTTTTTGTGATTTTAATTTGTTTTACTTTGAGAAGTGATATGTCAATGTCAAAGAAATGTCATGGTGAAGTGAATGTCACTGTTATTTTTTTTAGGGCAAAGGGATTGTGTAAACATACATGCAAATAAATATTTTGTCTTGCTGGAGTAATGGTTAATTTTGTAACAAAGTTTAAGTTGAGGAGGAGTGTTAATTTAGATGTTGTATTAGCAACTTAAACTCTAGGTCTACGATTATGATCTAATGTTTTGTTGTCCTTTGCTTGATTCTGTTAAGATACTTACCTGTCTGTGGTTCTCTGTCTCTGAAAAAAAAAATATAGGTACGTACGTCCGCGTCTACTAGAAATTGTTTTATTTTCATCAAGAAGATCTACGCTGCTACCTGCTACAAAACCTACAAGTTTAACACATTATCACATATTGCCAGGAGAAGTGACCAACAGGATAGCGTTAGTAGAGATACGTTTGATATGAGCGATATATCATCGCAACATCGCAGAAAATACTATTATGGCAAAAGACGCTGCATGGTCTGCAGAAGGGCCATCGAGAACCACACGTACACAGGCACACAACATCATGAATCCAATAGCAACTTATGATTTTCCGCCTGATAGTTCACCTGCCGAATTATTTGGTTTGCTGATAACTGAGAGTATAAAATCCCAAATCATAGAAAACACTAAAAAAAGATTAGAATTAATGAGAGAGAAATATAAGTGTCATTGTAAGCCTGAACGCTGAGCCTGCCGCTTTCAAATCTAACAACGAAGATATAAATTCTTTGTTTGCTACCGATGGCAGAGGCAGAGATATATTCAGAGGAGTGATGTCCAAAGAACGTTTCATGATGCGTTTACCAGAGCCCAAAGAAAAGAGTCGAATGTTGCTGCAACGATCTCAGATATATTTTATGACTTTATTGCTAATTGTCAAAAGTATTATAAAATTGGTGAGAACACCACAGTTGAAATGTTAGTATCGTTCAGAGGCCGGTGTAGATGGAAGAAGTACATGCCTAATAAGCCATGTAAGTATGGCGTAAACAAATAAAATGTCTTACTGATAGTACCACCAGTTATCTTTACAATGCATACCTATATACCGGTAAAGATAGTGATGGAAACGAGCTAAATGACCAAGAGAAACAATTACTTGTACCAACGCAGAGTGTATTACCTTTAGCAAAACCCATTATGGGAACCAATCGGAACATCACAGCTGACAATTATTTCTCCTCTATTGAAGTATGTAAAGAACTCAAAAAAAAATAGTAGACATACGTCGGGACTTTGAAAAAAAATAAAAGGGAAATCCCACCGGAGTTCCTTTCCAAAAACCAACAAGTACAGTCATCTGTATATGGTTTTACGAAAGCACTTACTCTATTATCTTATGTCCCAAAAAAAACAAAATCGTCATGATGATATCATCGATGCATCATATAGAAAGCACCGATTCTGAAAGAGGGATTCCCGAAATAATATCTTTTTACAACTCGTCGAAAGGAGGTGTCGATTCCATGGATGAAAAGTGTGCCAAATACAGCTGTGCAAGAAGGTGTAGACGATGGCCATTGGTAATTTTCTATAGGATTCTGGACATTGCTGCTGCTAATTCTTTTATAATGTCAAAATATAATTCTGCGTATCGCCTAATATTTATGAAAAACCTTGGAAGAAGCTTAGTAACGCCGCACCTAGAGCGAAGGTACACAACGCCGCAACTTCCACATGAGCTCTCATCTCTGATAGGACGCATCTTAGGCAAGGATAAGGAAAATACAATCAGTCAACCAGGTGGCGAATTTGTTAGATTTGAAACCATGAAAAATTGTCACATTTGTTTCAAACTGAAACGTCGTAAAACTCGGTACGGCTGTCAAGCTTGTCATAAACCAGTCTGCTTGCAGTGCTCGAAACCGACCTGTAACAATTGTTGTTAAAAAGTGCCTTATATTGTGTTTTATGGCAATCGTGTTTTTTTTTCAATTAGAACCGTCCTAAATAATTAATAAAACCAACAAAAGAAGTTACTATTTCAAGAGATTATTTTAATGTTGATTTTTTTTAAATGTCTATGTTATTTTGATTACCTCATGGATTTTGATTAATAAAAAAAATTCTAAGATTATTATTACAGTTTTTTTCATTGTTCCTATTTCATTTGAATGTGTCTAAACATAATAATTGGAGTAATTATCAAAATTACAATCTTTTGATACATAAAAAGGCCTTCAAATTAACGTACGTATACTATACGTACGTCAGTGGTAGCGTAACAAAATCACACGTCAGTGGTTAAGGGTTAAGGAAGCATCAAAGATGTATGTTAAGTTTATGTCAATAATACTGAAGGTTAAAGCAGACTAATCTCCCAAAGCAGCACCAGTTCACGAGCATGATGCATGATGCAGACATCGCTTTGCTTAACTATGTCTTAGGGAAAGTAACGAACCGCACTACATGCCATCACCCAAGAGATGGAGAGCATATCATACTCCAACTAATAGTAGGGTAATGTCTACAAAAAGTGAAAATTTTTCTGTTTTCATTCGCCGCAACATTTTGTCACTGTATTATCACTTCCCAAATTCGTCATTAGGCTGTAATGGCAAAAATGGGTTCGGCGCAATGGGGAATAATACTAATAATTAATAAAAAATTGACTGGAGTTCTGAACGTTTAATGGGATATTATATGAGCTTACATAGGACAAAGAGGTGAGTGTATGAACACATGGCACCCATACTACATACATGTATACTTCACAATAAGGAACAAATTATAACTATCACTATTTACAAATACACCTATAAATTTTAATTTCCATAAAAAATGGAATGCCAAATTTAAGAAAGCATCAATATTATAAATATGCGAAGAATTTTTTTTTTCAGTAATAATAGTAAAGTTATTCAGTTTTTAAAATTGCGGAAAATATCGCCAAATTTACAGACACAATACATTGTATTCAATGAACTTCCGTCAATGAAAACGTATCACACCATCTCAAGTGAAAATGAACTTACTGTACATGGCAATAAGGTAGAATATATGCTAGCAAGCCGCCCCACTCCCGCTCAAGAACCAAAAAGCACCGATAGGTAAATACTCAATTAATAAATCAAACTTATCTTTCATACTTTATTTGGCGTAGAACCGACAAAATTACGTTTAGATAGGTATTAAGTTAACAAAATAACATACAAAATTTTTTTAACCAAAATGCAAATAGGTCATTAAATTATTCACGAGTAATTTTGGCGTATTAACATAGTTAGAATTAGCATCTGTAAAAAGATTATTGTTATGTACATTACCTGTTCACATTAAAGTCACTGTCTTACAAATATTTCATTAATTGTTCAAAGTGTCCTCCTCCATTTTCAACACACACACTAGCCCGTTTTAACAAATTTCCTTTTAAAGAAATTAATACGTTTCTTTGCATTTTCACTTCATTAAAAGCGTCTATTATTCGCTGTTTTAGCACTTCAATAGTGTCAGGTTCACTTACATACACTCTACGCTTTATTTCACTCCATAGGAAAAAGTCTAAAGGTGTAAGGTCTGGTGAGCGCGCGGGCCACGGCACCGGGCCGCCGCGGCCGATCCATCGGTCACCGAACTCTTCGGTGAGGTACTCTCTCACAGCACGATGGTAATGTGGAGGTGCACCGTCTTGTTGAAACCACAACCCTCTCAAGTTCGCCAGTGGAATGTCATCCAACATAGTCGAAACCATCATGCGGAGTAGATTTAAATAGGTTTCGCCCGTGAGTCGGCTCTCAATAAAATATGGACCGATGATTTCATCGTTCAATATGCCGGCCCAAACGTTTACACTAAACCTATGTTGAAACGAATGCTCTCGCGTGAGCATAGGATTCCTGTATGACCACCAATGTTCATTATGATGGTTAAACAATCCTATTCTGGTGAAAAGGCACTCGTCGGAGAAAAGCACGTTGGCGTTTGGATTACTTATTACCCAACGACAAAAAGTAATCCTCGGCTCTCGGTCAACGGTCGTAAGTTCTTGAACTTTACGATAATGGTACGGATGCATACCAGCCGAGTTTATTATCTTCCAAGCCGAATATTGATTAATACCAAATCGTCGAGCAGCATCATGGGTGCTTCTTCGTGGATCTTCCTCGAAGTACGTCACCACGTCGTCATACAAGTTCTGAGAAATCGGTGGTCTCCCTCTTCCTTGCGCGTGCGATGGCACGTAAAATGAGCCATGGTCTAGGAGCCGTTGATAAGCACTTAACACTGTACTGTAGTTTGGCTGTCGAGCATTCGGGTACAGCTCTCGGTACATCCGTAAAGCCGCCGACACGTTTTCACCGCTCAAAAAATAAGCACGAACCATCATGACATATTCACGAGATGTAAACTGATAAGCCATGATTTTATTATGTACTTAACGAGTGTAACTGATCGATCACAAAAGCGTATGCGCACAGGCCGACTGACGAGTGGTAACTAAGTAATTAGGTCAAGGTCAAAGAAATGGTTATGTTCCCGGCATTTACGTCATCAAATCACGTGACATGCGCAGTAGCAAGTTTAGGTACATTATTTACTACTGCGCATGTCACGTGATTTCAAAATGCCGGGATTATACACGTGCAGAGTGGTGCGGGTTAGGGATATTCGATATACATCGATGCATTAAAAACATCGATGTTTACAATGCGATGCATCGAATCGATCCAATGTTTTGAAATGCTTTCGATATACTCGATGTATCGATGTTTTTTGCATTCACAATGCAATATT
Organism: Calamotropha paludella; assembly: GCA_927399485.1. Lineage (NCBI taxonomy): Eukaryota > Metazoa > Arthropoda > Insecta > Lepidoptera > Crambidae > Calamotropha > Calamotropha paludella. Next base: position 6,048,675 of record OV656808.1, on the reverse strand, counting down.
TCTATAAGATATAAAATACGTGTGTAAAAAACAACTACGCCTCTGAGCCCTCAGATGGGATACGAACCCACGAGCTTTCGCTATCCGGGTGACTGCTCTGACCGCTGAGCTACCGAGACGCTGGCAAATGTGTCGAATTTTACAAACGTATTTCAACTTCTACTATGAGCTAGTATCGTTCCACCAATGTTGAATGCTAACTACCTTCAACATCGAAAGGAATATTTTTTACAAATATTTAACAATCGATTAAGATGGAACCAGCTATAATTATGTTTTTAATTTAATTTTTTGCATTCACAATGCAATATTTCTATAAGATATAAATTCAAATCCCATCTGAGGGCTTGGAGGCGTAGTTGTTGTTTACACACGTATTTTTTATCTTACCAATGAATTTCATAAAAACTCAAGTTTAACCACTAAAATTCTGCCTAATATTTTTTTCCCTATTTGTTTAATTAAAAAAGAAAAGTTGATGATTCAATAGTGGACTGGCATGAGATACAGGCTGGTGACAATCGGACAGCGAAATCTTAGTGATAGGGTTCCATTTTTCCACTTGTCAGTCCGTTACCGCGCCTTACCCCTCTCAACAGTCCCAGTACAGTGCGAATTATGAAAACGATGTCGGATTCTTAGATAAAAATGCCTATTTCTCGCTTAATAATTAAGCCAGGACCAATCAAAAAATACTACCATAAAGCTGATTAATACAGAATCCACCACAGAATATTAAGATCTGTGTATCTTTAGGACGGTTCCGTCCAATATCAACTCCAGACGCTGGAGTCGAAGGCGAAGAAACTCATCGGCAATAACGAACTTTTTAATAATAAGCTGAAGGGCCTTGAACATTGACGGAAGTTAGCTAGCCTATCCGTTTTTTATAGGATACATTTCCGAGGGTGTGCAGCAGAATTGCACAGCCTTGTTCCGCCGTCCCCATTTTTTCATCGGACAACCAGACTTACGAATTGGCTTTATTTGTTTGATATACCAAAGAGTCGCACTAAGATTTTTGGTTCCAATTTTGTAATACGTACCGCTAAAGAGCGGAACTCTTTGCCTGATAAATACAATTTAGGATCTTCAAGTCACTAGTGAATAGGTTTCTTCTAGGCAAGCGCGTTACATCCTAGATCGCATCGTCACTTACCATCAGGCGTGATGGCGGTCAAGCGCTTTCCTATTCACGATAAATAAAAACTCAAAAATAAATCGTAATTTAAAGCCACACGGTAATTTGAATATGGTAGCAATTGCTACCAGGACTGATGAGGGATGTTGACTGGCAATTACTACCGTGGCTTGACAAGTAGTTATACCCTTTGGGTATGGAACCCTAAAAAGTACTCGATGCGTACAAAATATCGCTGTTTACACCTGATACATCGAATCACATCGATGTGCAGTTCTGATTTATCGAATCGAGAAAAACATCGATGTTTTTCCAAAACGGACACCCCTAGTGCGGGGGAAGGGAGCAGCGGGGGAGGGGCGCAGCGGGGAAGGGCGCGGCGGCGGGGGTTTTATGTTTGCACGCGCCAGGATTGGGTCATTGCGCACCGATACATACCTATGTGTAAGTTACGTATTCAATAAGATAGTAAAGTCGTAGTAAATATTTGAGATAGACCATTTTTTAAGTTTTTTAAGGATAAATTAGTTCATGTTTTTTTTTGCGCTTAAACCTAGGTCTATAGTATCAGTAGTCGATACTGATAACGCAGTTTAATTTTTTATGGTAATTATATTTTAATCGTGTATAAGATGGGACTTTACTCAGAAGTGGAGAATCATGACGTGGTGGGGGGAGAGTTCATTCGCCTTCCGAAGAATGGCCATTTTTGTTTCTCAGTCATAATGAAGCAGTTGTCGGTAGAACAACGCGTGTTTACATACGATATGTATGTTAGAAATGGTGACTCAGTGGTAGCAGTTCAACGAGCTTTTCGCGTTCATTTCAACATCGTCCGGCATGAAGCAGTCCCTAGCCATAACTAAGAAAAAATAGTTTAGCTAAAAATAGTTAACCAGGTCTTCCAAGAATGGCGCGGACACCCGAGAACATTGAGACTGAAAACAGCTGTGGTTACCAGTCCAGGACGTTCCGCTCGACGGCAGGCAGTTGCATTACGTATGGGACGTGAGATGGTTAGAAAAGTTTTTAAAATGAATCTAAAGTTTCATCCTTACAAGATTGTGTGTGTGCAGAAATTGAAAGAAACTGACTACCTCGAACGGTATGATTTTGCTGCACAAACACAAGTTCTTTTTAACGATGAACCACGTGCTCTCATTGTCATAAGCGATGAAGCCCATGTTTACCTAAATGGTACTGTGAATCAACAAAACTGCAGGTACTGGGTACAGGAAAATCCGAGAGAGCTCCATGAAACACTGCTGCATTCACCCCGTGTAACCGTATGGTGTGCGATATTGAGAATGTTATTGGTCCCTTCTTTTTTGAAGAGGGTGGAGTATGGTAATAGTTACCTCGAACAGGTACGTGGATATGATCAACACGTTTTTTCTTCCACAACTGCACAGGCTAAACTTGCAAGACGACATATGGTTTCAGCAAGATGGAGCAAATGCTCATACTGCCGGAATTTCAATGAACCTGCTGCGGAACGTGTTTCCAGGTCACCCGATACCAAGATTTGGAGATGTGCACTGGCCTCCTCGATCTCCGGACCTTAACATGTGTGATTTATATTCGTGGGGACATTTGAAAGAGCAATTTTATCGACATAAACCCCGTAATTTAGATGACTTGAAAGCGGAGATACGTACTGAGGTGGCATTGATCACTGAAGGCACGTGCTTTCTCTTCTCCGATGTGACGGTCTCAAGAATTAGTTGGCAAGAGTCAGTCAGTTTTAATGCTAGCGGAACCTCATCCATCTATTACGGACGCATTCAGCTAACCATTAGGAGTTCACAGAAATATTAATAATGTTTTTAACATTGTTAATAATCTTTATTATAGAAAAAAGATGGCTTACATCTTTAATTGTTGGTTCATGATTTCCTTACAGCACTGAAGCTCTTTCCTTTAGTTTCTCTAAAAAGGTTTTATTACATTATATCACAAATTAAAAATCCCACCTTATAGAAGCTTTAAATATTAATCAGATCTAAAGAAACCCAAAGCTAACAAACTATACCACACTTATAACTTAAACTCAAACATCACCTAAAATATCGACTTCGGTCAACATAGGACCAACTTTGTTTGGCAAACACAGTTATCCTAAATCAAGTAGCTCGGAGACGTAAGCTGAAAGTTATTTGATGTGTGTAATGGAAAACAGTGCCGTGAAAACGTATTTGACAGTACAATGCAGAGGTATAGTTAGCGTTACAATTACTTAGCGGCGCACAGTGGAGTATTTACTCAAAAAACCTGGCCATAATTATTATGTGTAGTATATTCTGTGGAGCTGCATAAATTAACAACCGGATACTGTTTTTAAATGATTGTTTTATTTAAAAAGGTACATAATCACAAGTAACAGACTTAACCCTACGATTATTATTCATAAAAATCAGATTCTTCGTTTTCATCGGTCTGTTCAACGTCACTGCATTCGATTTCTTTGTTGCCCACTTCAAGTACAAAATTTATAGTATCCGGACAGAAGGGTTTACTTTTCTTAGGAGGTTGGTTTTGGTTGCTACTTAACAATGGATCGGAGGTAAGTAACAATATATCCTTATTGCATTTTACTCTATCAAACTTTCGTGAAAATTTAGCCTATAAAGTCTGAAATGCTTGTTACGGGCTTCAGCATCCTCTTCCGACAGCAACCCAATCGGCAATATATGTATATGTATATGCAATGACTGTAGCACCATGAATTAAGATTTTATGTACAGTGGGTGACATCGGATGCCACCCATACAGCTGTACGTACAGGGTAGCGGTTTCAAATGTGTAGGTTTTTGAACTTTATTGTGTCAATCATATGGCCACTACAAATAGTGTCCAGGATTACTTTAAATTTGTATATTAATGTACAGTCTATGCCTGTAATTCGGGCAGTAGCTTCTGGATCAGAAAGGAATCTTTGGGATGTGTTACCATCGTTAGTGTTTCCAATTCCTGCTTTTGGTATATCTACCAAAAGTCCCATTTCTTCACGAAATCCCTTTTGGATCTCCTCCTGTTTCTCTTTTACAATTTTCTTTTCTTTGGCTGCCCATTTTTGCTTTAATTCACTCTTGAAATAACTTAAATAATGTCGTAACTGGCTAACTTTACTATCGGGACACTTAGTCAATTTGCCTACCGGTTATTCCAAAGATAACAGTTTCGAATCTATAATTTTGACATTTTTATAATTCGGACATTGTCTGATGAACTCATGTAACTGCTTTTTAGTGATATTCGTACAAGCGTCAGTGGAACCTGTAGATAAAAGAATATTTATTACAAATCACATAGAAAACCAAATTTAATATAGCTGCCTTCAAATATCTGGCAAACAAGATGGCGGAATAAAGCGGTATATTTTTTTATGTGATTCTATTATGAATGCCCTATACTATATAGAAAATAATACAGTGCAGCTCGGACATGCCCGGAACATAAACAAAAACGCTTTTGTTTAAGAAATTTTAACAATAACACCTTATTTTTATATATCAAATTTTAATAATTCATAAAAAATATTTGATATGGAGATAAATTTATTGTAATGTAATTATAATAAAGATAAATACCTTCACTTTTCATATCCATATTGTTTATTTCACCAACCGAACACAAAAAAACTAAAATTGCCTGTGCAATTTGTAGAAAAAACGAGAGCGTCAAGAAAACAATATACCGCACAAGGTGAAGACTAAGTTTCGACTACCTGTGAACCATCTCCTGAGAAGTGAAGGGCGCACGAGGAGTACAATGTTATAAAGCGGTTATTTGGCTGTCAAAAAGAGAGGGTTGCGACAAGTTTTATCATACTTTCCGTTTTCGACTTTTGGCCAGGTTTTTTGGGTAAATACTCCTATGTGCGGCGCTTGGTTTCATTACTGAATCTGAATGGTCTCATTTTGGAGGATTTATATCAAGAATCAACATATCCAATTACAAATTGATTTTCTCATCATTTGAGAGATTTCTATGAATGAAAGAAAGATGCCGAAAATCAAACAAAAGTTCCAAATAGTATTATGGTGAAAAATGAAAAACTTTAAAGAATTGTAATTGTTATTTAAAGCCGTTCTCAAGAGGATAAGGATGGCAAAAAATTTATTAGAATAAACATCATAGCTACATTTTAAATAAACATAATTTATTAACAATAGTTACGAAATTGCGATTACATATTATGCATTCGAATGCTATAGATTATACAATTAGAACGTTTATGTATAATTAGTATGGTGACAGGGCACTAGAAAATACGTGTCATTATTTGCTGAGTTACAATAATAACATGTTTTACATTCACTCGAAATAGCTTAGCTCAAAGTAAGGCTTGCCTTATGGAAAGTAGGTAACGGGTTGACATATATATATATATATATATAGATGTTCGTATTCATTACACGAACATCTACCCCTACCGGGAGTTACTCTGCGAAAGGTAGCATCGCTATCGTCACACCAAACGGTCTTCGACTTAAGTAGGTTGCCAGCGAAGACTAGGGGTAAAACAAACTTGGATAAATTGTTTGATTATGTAGCAATTGACAAGTTTGTTGTCTTTTATTAAATCGTACCTGGAATCATATGTTACAGCTGTTTGGTAATACAAATAACACGTTTATTATAACCTTTACTAACAATACTGTTTGTTGTAGCGATTTTTTAAATGTTTATATAGTTTAAAGTAGCCACATTAAAATCGAGATGAGTTTAATGAAAACTGTTTATAAATTGCTTACAAAAATTGTGTGCAATAAATATTTATTGCACACAAGTTTGATATTTTTAGCGAAATGAAACACACAGTCCATCTATCTCGTCTACATGGACGCAAACCTATGGTGCATCAAAAGTCGAATTAGTTGTATTAAGTGAAAGACGTTACACTCTACGTAATATTTCTATAGTTACCAGTTTACAATTTAAAAAAATTTAATCGGCTATAATTTTTCAGAATTGAAAACAGTTTGATATTTTTAGCGAAATGAAACACACAGTCCATCTATCTCGTCTACATGGACGCAAACCTATGGTGCATCAAAAGACGAATTAGTTGTATTAAGTGAAAGACGTTACACTCTACGTAATATTTCTATAGTTACCAGTTTACAATTTTAAAATTTTTAATCGGCTATAATTTTTCAGAATTGAAAACAGTTACCCCACGGCTTCGTAAGTTGAAAAAGTACACTGACATAGAGTTTTAGCTGTGCTACGTACGATTTTTTCATATAAAAGATACATTCCGTCTTATATAGTCGCAAAAATTATCCCCACTAACTTCTAAATTTTCAGGATTGTTCTAAAAATTTCGACTCAAATTTATCAGAAAATTTTTAAAGTTTCTATAACGATCCAGCATATTATTAATTGATCAGAATGTTGAGATACGTTTTGGAACTTTTTAGATCATTTGAGAATTTTCTAGAACATTCTCGTTTAATCAGAATCTAGGCATATACTTGAGACTTTTCCAGATAATACAAGATTTTTTTTAGAACAATCCAGATCATTTTAGATCAATCATAATTTCACATTTTTGAAATTAACTTCTTTCAATCCCCGTATTTTTCACACCCTTGTAGTTATCGACTTGCAACCACCATAGTTCACGATGGGAGCCTTGTACTATCGAGGTCTCTCGTGCCCTTTGAAGAAATATTCGTTTGAACTAATCGCATCGGACACGCCCACACGACCCATAATTATCCCTAATTGGCTTTGTATTTTACTACGATTTATACAACGGCCAATCATAATCAACTAGTTTTAAAATCGCCCTTGATGTCAGAACTGTCAACTGTCAATCTATGTCTCTTATACAAACACTATTCGTCTGCGATATGTGGTTTTGGCAACAAAGTGAAATATAGGGATACACATCTCAATTTATACATATGTATATAGATAAAGGTATTTTTGTTCGATCCACTTCAATGACGCAATGTATGTTACGCCATAACTTCTTGAGTTCTTAACGGATTTTAATAATTTTTATGTGGAATCGAATCAACGCATTTAGAACCAGATCGTGACTAGGAAAATAAAAACATTATGACTGAATAACATTGGCTCTATGGAAAAAAGCTCGCGCTTGTTGAAAGTTGAAAAAAGTCATATCCGTTAATCGGGGCATTTATTTAAAAGGTTATAAGATCACAGACATTAAAGACCAAGAGATTTGGATTATTACATTAAGCTTTATAAAATTAGCAGCACTAACTGAATAATTAGCAATAAGCGGATAAAAAGTTTTAACAACTATTAATCGAAACAAAAAGTTTGGTCTTGTTCAGCCTTGATTATTCAAAACAAAATTCTATCGCTGTTTGCGTCGTAACCGAACCGCGAACTCCTATAAAATTGTTTGAAAAAGAAGTAAACAGCCATTATTGTCGCTATCGGATATTGTGAGAGTAATAAAATATTATTTTCATAGAAGGATCACAAGAGGTGCTCCAGTCCTACCCGATAGTCTAGCAACCCAACAGAATTTAACTTCATTCTTGCAAATTTTAATAGCAGAGAAACAAGCTATTCTCAATTTTAACTCGCAGAAATAAGGATTTGGTTGATAGAAAATAACTTTTGGAATGTGTTGCACATTTGGCTGGCGCCCAGCTGAGATTCTGTGCGTTTCGGAGACAAATCATTGAGAGAAAACAGATTTTGTGCTCCTATTGCATGCGACGTTTGTGGAAAATATTGTTTTTGATAGTCTGTTTACTGAGGTTTCATTAATAAATCTACTGAATTATATTTTATATGTACAATTTTTTATTATATATCATCACAGCATGCAAGTTATCATTTATCTTTGCCCGTTCGTACCCAATAATGTGCGTTTGAGCTTCACATGCTTATATGGATGACATAGGCATGTAATCGTCTGTCTATCGTGACTTAGTGATGTTATATTTGAAGAAAGCAGCAATTCAATTCTAAGGTTTGAGATGCTAGGGATTCAACAGAGTTTTGTCGGTCAACTGATTAGCACATCGTTAGATCTGTAAATCGGTGAAGTAACGAAATTCACTTCATTGGGTTTAAGTTTTTTTTATTCTTATTCATTCAATCAAACCATGGGCTTTCTTATTTTATAAACAATTAACCGAGGGTCGAATCTTTATATTTTTCCTCCAACAAAGCGCTATAGTGAATCTACGATTGTTTGCTAATTTTATCTATCTAGAAAATTGTAGCAATGACTCACAATTTCCGGGTTGACTTTTAGAATTTCGCTGTCTAAAATCGCAGTAGCTGTCCAATTTCCCAGTAACACTGTCACCGTAAACTACTTCTAACACCTGCTATGTATTTCTAGAGTGGGTATGTATATATACTATGTATATCACTATTTACGCTAAAATTCAATGGAAATGTCGTCTTGCCTTGTAATGCCGTCTATTTAATGAAACCAAATTGTTTGTTTCGAATGATATGTTCATAATTCCTACCTCTTTCACGTAAAAGAGAGAAAATTACTGTATATTAAAAATCATTATAAAACTAATCTCTACTAATATATAAATCTTTTTTGACAAATTTTATGATAAATATTGGTTTTACAACTCACTGAAACCAATTCTACTATTTTTATTTGTCTGTCTGTATGTTCTTCTATAAATCAAGAAGAAGTTGATCGATTGCAGTAAAATTTGATGTGTGATAAGAACACGTAATTGCGCAAATGATGGGCTATATATTATATCGCTAAAAACCTTTTAATTCTCACTAATATTATAAATACGAAAGTGTATTTGTTTGTTACACTTTCACACCTTAACTGCTCAATCGATCATCATGATTTTTTTATACACTTTGCGATACGATTTTGCATACACTTTGCCAGGGATACAGAAAAGTACATAGGGCACATTTTATCTAGAAAAAAGTATTATAGCCGAATGATTGAAATATACTTATTAATCGGTAGTCTACATTAACGCGAGCAAAGTCACGGGCAAAAGGTAGTTCTATTTTTAACACTGGCAGTCTGTAACGTCTGTTAGACATACTTTAGTTTTATTTGAAAATAACAGCAACATTTTTTATCCTTTTATTTCTTCTTAATAAAAAAAACTAAAAAGTTTAATTCAGTTCAGTTTCGTCATCTCTAAGCATTCTTTCCTTCGTGTCGTAGTTACTGCTTTATTCATGTTGTTCCCACTAGTATAAGACAAAAATGGTCCACCCCCAGAAGTATATTGTAGAAAGATAAGGGCTTCAATACAACAGGGTTCCACCTGGTACCCTGAGGCGCAGCTTTAGCGATACGATATGTTTATACACCCTCATACCATTCAGCCCTCTCCACCTGCTCACCTTGGCATTGGTTATCCATCTAATTAGACAGAATCTACATTCATACCAAATGGAACGAACTTAGGTTACCAAATTTGATGGGGTTGCAAGGACTGAAGTACTTATCAAGACGAATCGGATGGATAGGGTGGAATCAAACCCAAACTCGATGGGGTTGTGTTGTATTATTGCGGAATTCTACTGCCTTCTAGTTTCAGTATCAGACCCTGGTCACCATACAGGATCAAAATACTCGTCAATACAAATCAAACGAGGCCAAACTCGATAGGGTTGTGTCGTTCTATTGCGGAGTTGCTATAGCCACCTTCCAACTCCAGCATCAGACCCTTATTACAATAACAGATCAAAGTACTCGTTAATACGAATCAAACGAGCCCAAACTCGATGGGGTTGTGTCCTTTTATTGCGTAGTTCATATGGTCACCTTCCAGCTCCAGCATTAGATCGACTCCATGTCAAACTAATATTGCATTATCATGCGATATACATATGCATGCAAAATTTCAGCTCTATCGGAAACCGAGAAATGGGTCAAATTTAACTTGCAAGATTTCATTACAGATACCGGGACAAGTGAAAGTCAATAAAAGCTTGTAAAATATTTTAATGAGAAAATGAGTTACTTAGATAATAAATTTGATCAAAACATTATAAACTCACTAAAGATAAAATTTAGTCGTAAAAATAGCTTTACCTAAAACTCACGTATTGCTTCCTACGAGTTAACGTGACGTAGTATTTTCTCTGCTAACCGCTTGGAAGACGCTGTTTCGTTTAAAATCTTTTAAAAATATGAGCTGAAATTCTTCGTCGCCTCCATTGCCAATGGGGCGGAAGCTAGACGTTTGACATCCCGTATATTACTCCGTGCCATTTTGGTTATTTCTGTTGTAAAATAACTAAAATAATATTAAAATTTAACATAGCCTTTAAAGAATCGTGTTTCAAAAATCTATACATTTTTATAGGTTTCTCATAAGAAAAGGCAAAGCGTACAAAGTCCATTCAGCCTCGTCTTCAGTAATGTCCTTATTTTGATGATGATGAATGGTGTTGAGAGCTAAGTTATGAATGATGGATTACCTATGGATAATTAATGACTAATGAAATAACGCCTTTCCCCATGTTTCAGTTAGGTATGAGGATTTACTGAATCCCTCGTACACCACTTGAGAGAGCGTGAAATGGCAAAACTTTGTTTCATTTAATAACACTCGTGTATGTTTATGAACACTCAACGGTTAATATATGTTTAATAATCCACGATTGTTGTTGATGGCAATGCTACCCCGAGGTTCGATCCCGGTCGATGTAGAAAATAAACTTTTTTATATTGTCTCGGGTCCGGGTGTTGTGGTAATATTGTTATTTCTGAATCCCATAACACAAGTGGTTCGGCTCCTTATCTTAGAAGTGACGAAGTCTAATATTTATTTTTTATAACAAAGTTATATCATCTATTACACATTTTTTACAAGAAAAACCAAAACTACTAAAGTGACGTTTTCTGCTTACGCCAAAAAAGCAATGGTGTTACAAAATAAAGGTGTGAATACCTACATATAAAATACACACACAATATGTGAAATGGAATGTCTAGTAAATAAAATTGTGATTTGAGCCTATGAGAATCATTAATATATATCCTGTTAGACATAGAAGATTTACCAATTACGAACAATCATGTTATGATAGTAACATGATTGTTCGTAATTGGTCAAATGCTCGTACTTAAAAACTTTTTACACATGTCTGATTACAACTAAATAACTCTTGAACCGTAAAGATTTTCAAAACAAATTTCAAACTTAAGTTTCTTAGATGTAAACAAGCTATCGTTTAAAAATATTTTGAAAATACAGGGTGCTCATTTTATTATGGAAACAGGGTAATCAGCCATTTTTTAAAAATAACACACTGTATATTATTAATTTTTTCTATTGTTAGATTAATTTTAATTATTTTTGGTCTTAATTATTTTTTTTATAAAACGCACCATTTTTGAGTTATAAGAAATTAATCAAACTCCTGAACTTCATACACACTGGTATATCGTATTTTATCCGTTTTTTCTTAGATAAATGTGCATGTATGAAGTTAAGGTTGGAAGTTTGGTTTAATTGCTTATAACTCAAAAATGGTGCGTTTTAGAATAAATTAGAAAAAAAATATTTTAAAATTAATCTAAGAATCGAAAAATGTATTAATATACAGGATGTTGTATATAAAAAAAATATTGGTCATCCTGTTTTCATATAAAATGAGCACCCTGTATTTTCAAAATATTTTTAAACTATAGCTTGTCTACAGCTAAGAAACTTTTGTTTGATTTTTTTTTGAAAATGTTTAGGGTTCAAGAATTATTAAGGTGCTATTTGGCTATTTATTTATTTTTGGCTAACCCTAAGAAGGAATATTGTTATAAATATTGGATGCCTCTTAAAGTAATTAATTGTAAAACAATTTTCTTATTTCTCTTGATCATTACTTAATAAGTTTAAACTTTAAAGTATTGAGGATTCGTGTGACTCTTATAAACGCGTTACGATTATTAAAGTAAACGAAAAAATTTAAATAAACTGCAAAAAAGCAAAATATTTTTACTCAGATTAATTATACGATTTAATGGACTTAAACGTAATAAACGTCTTTTTTTAATCAAAGGTATATACCGTAATAAATTCAATGTAGAAGTAATATTTGCCTATTTATTCACAGTTAAATAATTTAATCGCTATATGTATAAAAACTATTTCAAATACTATTTAGGTATGTTTTGAAAAGAAAGATGTCATTGTTATAAGAAATATGTCATTAAAAGCCTTACAAAGTAATTTTATATTTTACGTTTGCCCTAATGTAAATAGTTATGGCGAGTCACATTTAATCACCATCCTACTTCATAATTTTTTTCACAATTTTTTATAAATTTCATTAGTACATGTTCTTAGACAATGCGGAAGTTTACAATTTGCAATGCAAAACTTCTAAAGTATGACACAACTTAGTTTGCATAGTATACTAACCACATTTTTATTATGATATGTGTAGATGAATACGTCACCGTGTCGTGTCTGGTAAAGAAAAACAGCACCAACACTGATCACACTTAATAATAATAATAATATTTAATTATTTCAGACAAAGTTCATAAATAAATTAGTAACAAACAATACTTAAAACTATGTTGGAAATAATAAACAATATTTATTTCACCGAGTCACGGCAAGGTACGTGTGTACAGTGACCCAGTGTCTTAGTATAGGACCATCGCAGCAGTCCGCAATCACTGACAGATGGCTGTTGGCGCTGTGTATCAATGAGGCAATTCGGTTGCGCATTATGGCATAAAATCTTTTGTGCGAGCCTCGGCAAACATGTCTGACGCACTACAGTACTGTGGCAGCCCCAACAGTATCCTGAACGCATTATTATAATGGGTACAAAGGGCATTGTATAACTTTTGTGTATGCTTAATGCATAGGCTTAAGCATACACAAAAGCACACATAATTTATTGGCAGTATGTTTTAAATAAGGCGACTTTTTTTGACACTTCAGAGTGTCGTAAAAGGTGACTGGACACAATCACCAAACACCTCCCGAACACCATAAAATGGGCAGAACTTTTTCTGAATCATGTTTCTTAAACTGAATCTCCAACCCGCCTGCAAAACGATGAGGTTATTGCGACATCTCCAATTTTTTGAGGAGGCTTTCGTTTAGTAGTGGACGACTTTTGGCTGAGCCATTTTTAAGAATTGATATTTTTTTTTAATATTAAAAATGCGTGACAACAAGGCCATTATTCATACATCACTCGGCCCCAATGTGGATTGGTGTATGCTAACTATTACACTTGTAGCGTTTGATGTGCCTCGCAAAGCTTTAAATATTACTACCTATATCGCACTGCTGTTTATACTAATGCATAAAGGATTTCTTTATGCCTTACACAAAATCTCAATAACACACGTTGTCATTATTATTAAGTCGTTATAAAAGTTAGCACTCATACACACCTTTGTATCTGCACGTCTTCGTTCAAAGAAATAAGAGAGAGACTGCGGCATCCCTAATTGAAACGGCCTACTTTCGAACAATAGGAAAGAGCGCCGCCGGGAATCTAGTTATCAACATCCCAACAAAGGGTCACCTTTTATGAAGCTATCTCTTCATCAAAAGAAGTAAGTCAACCTAATTTACCAATCAACTGCCGTCGTTAATTTTTTCCCAAACAATATCCCACAAAGTACTCGGCTCTGAAGCAATTAGGTAACCATTAGCGTGTCTTAAAGAAATTTCCTTCTAAACAAGGGGATTCACGAGGTCTTTACAAAATGGATTCGTGAAATCAAATTGGATTATTAGGCCGGGAGGGAAATTTATGCCGATGTTTACTTAAAACTTCCGCCAATACTTTTAACCTTGTTTTAAGGAGATTTTTAAAGTAGCCATTTCTCAGTTGAAGGGGAAGAAAACCTTTACGGAAGATGAAGGAAATTTCGTTTTCAAAAAAATAAAACAAAGATTCACACAATATTGTGACATTTTATGTCAAGTAAGTATAAAAGCAAATAATAATAGTAGACTGGAGTAGTTGACTTAGCTATGACTTGTTAAGGTCCCTACAGACCTTTTTTATGGATAAAAACGCCATACAAATATCTCATTTACGTTTTTACCATCACAGTGATATAATACTATTATTTGTACAGGAATGTCCCTCAGTTATATGGGACTCTCCTCTGTCCACCCACCCGACAAAAAAGGTCATTGGTCACCCACTAAAAATTTGTGTGTGCGGCCCTTTTGCCAGCAGTTGGCGTCCTCGCTAGAATTAGTGTGACCTCTCTTTATCCCCATTAAAGGCGAAATAAATGCATATGTGGAGCATACAACTTCGTATCTTTTGATATCTACATCAATTCTATAGCATCCTCCTTTGCCTTTTAAGCGAACTCCTGTGAGCGAAACTAATCATTTCATTAAAGAGACTTTTTAAGTAATAACTCTGCATTTTACTGGTCACTCTTGACTTAAAAGTACATTAAAAGAGAAAAGGTATTTAAAAGTAAGTACATAATGAATTCACATTATAGACATTACCTTCAAACGGAGTTCAAGTAGCGCTAAAAATACTACTTGCCCTGGAACATTATTTCTAGTTTAAGTACCGTCTCTTTTCAACATTTGCATATTTTGAAATGCAAAGATTAATTCGAGTGTTTGACAGTCAATTCGAATGTATTCAATTCAATAAAATTCTGCAGCTTTCAGAATACAGACACTATTTTTGTTAGTTAAAAATAAACATGTTTGAGTAATGCAACGTACTCGTATGTAACAAAATGCATTTTTGAATTGCAAATTACAAAGCACAGGCATGCTTTTCATTTCAATTTTAAATAATACCACTCAATGACTCAAGTCTCTACGAAGTATTTATAGCAGTTTTTTGTTTGCTTTAAATTGGTTATATTCAAAGCACATTTGAACGCATTTCAATTTCCTTAGAAGGAAATACAGTTTATAACGCAAAAATAGATCCATTGTTTTCTTTATTGTTTGTTGTTCCGTTGTTAGTGGGCAAATTTTATTAATGGGTCTTTTCAGATAATGCTTAAACGTTTACTAACATTTTTGAGTTTTTACCGGTTTTTATGGTAACGCCATTCCGAGGTTTTAGGTTCGATCGCTGGTTGAGTCGATGTGGTAAACGAACTTTTCTATAGTAGCTTGGGTCTACTTGTTTTGTGTCTACTTGGGTCTTGGATGTTGTCTTATATTTATTTTAAAAAATTACGAGTTATTCAATGTGATCCTAGCATTTATAATAATCAATTTATAACTTCGCAAGATATATCTCTTTTTTCTTCCAAGACATGGCATGTTCAATAATTATATCTGATAGAAATTACGTTAAGTCGTTTGTTTAGTTATGGTTATTAAAGAAAACTAAAATTATCCGTTGGTACTTCCGTCCTAAATATAAACACTTTCTTTAAGCGCGTCAGCATTGTGTGAACTTCATCAACAAGTGAAATAGTAAAAGTATTCTTAATTTCTTTCATTACTGGGCATGAATCGCTTACTCACAATTTCTTTAATGGGACAACGCGCACATGCAAAATTCAGCAATTTAGCGCCTATTTAGCCGATTCCTAAGATAGATGCAGCGATGAAAAAGATACATCGCATTACGAATTTTGGCAACCGAAACGCATTATTTTATTGCCGCGATTAAACAAATAGAATTACTAAATATCGTCATACTATCGCTACAATTTCTGATGTGATAACGCATTATAAATCGACGAACACCGGCTGCATGCACGAAAAAGTGTAATGTTCCGCCTGAGCCGAGCGTGCAAGTGAGAGCGCGGAACAAGCGATAGAGAGGCACGATCGACCCAAGCGCTCGACTTGTGGCGCATCTATCTCTGTTCCACTTCATGAAGTGAAAAGTTAATGTGGTTTCCATTGTTTATTACAACAACTTAATGTAAATTTAACGAAAAATAAAATAATTTTCAATGAACTCCTTCTTTGTATTATACAAAATAATGATAATTCAGTGATAATAATTTAATGCAATTCATGAAAATATGCAATTTTTCATCAATGTTTTCTTATGACGCTCTCACGTAAAATTGTTGTCCGTAAATTGACTTTACAGACAACCATTTTTTTTTTAATCTGTACAAATTTCGGCACATTACATACATATCTATATTGACAGCAATAAAATGTCGTCTCTAAAATATCTATAATATCTATCATACATGGTACGTAGTTGTGAAACAAATGTCTTCTTCCGGACTAGGAAATGCTTGCCTAGAAACAACGAATGTACGCTTAAGTAATCATACTGATTCGCTCTTAAAAGCTAGTAATATCTGAGATGGGAAGGTTTGATCTAGCTTAGAATGTACGGCATGTTAAATATTATGTACACACAACACCGTGTGTGTATCGCCGCCACATACTACAGGTGAGGTCACTTTTATTTACTGTCTGCGTAGTTCACCTATTCGATAAAAGAGTATATATATTTCTATAAGAGTTTTATAAGAAATATAAGTATATAAGAATATGTATGTTTAGATACACTAGTTCACTTTGTTTCGATGGCTGATGCAGGGACAATAGATTTTATCTTTAACTAACAACAAAGGTGAATCTTTTGTTGTATAAATAACGAATCTTCTGGGAAGAATATAAAAACTGTTTCCATACAAAAAATTTAATGTGGAACAACTAACTATTCGGGTTTGGTCTGTATTACAATAAGTAACACGTGTTTTTAAACATTCAAGAAAAGAATAATTAGACTTCACGTGCCTAACTTTCGTAGGGAATTAACTCTTTAATTATATTTTATCCGGTTCTTTGTCGAACTCAAACGGAATTTCTTCTTTGTTGCAAATTGTGTTTCACGGGTGTTTCACTTCTGTAACGGGAGTTGAGATTTAATTACTTGTTTTGTTAATTTATTGACATCCTTTACAGATGTGGGTACTCGTGCGATTTACAAATAAGTATTTTTCATTTACGTTCGGTGTTTCTAATAAAGGTCGTTTATAGACGCGTCAATCACAGCGTTCGCCGCCTTATGATAACAAAGATTACATGACATTTTGTGATTGTTTATGTAAATTCAATCTGTACTTTACTCTTACGTATGTTCTATTTATCTTAAATTTCTTTTATTTTGGTCAATAAATGTTTCCCTCTCTCTCTCGCTTTTTCATGTGTCCAATGACTACTCATTGCTCATTGCATGGTCATCAGCACCCACCTTTCTGCACTGGTACAGCCTATTCTCCAACGGTTTTTTTATCTTTTAAGCGAGCCTACAAATTAAAAGAATAAACTACATTTATAATATTAAGTATATTTTCATACTTCGAAACCATTAAAACTTTTGATCCCAGCAGCGTTAGAAGTCGATAACTGTCAACAATCTGTATTAAGCTTCTTAATTTATTTATATTATGACCATAAATAAATGATTGATACAACAACAGGTGGATTTAATATTAGTAGTGTTCTTTACTAGCCAACCTTTGGGTAAAATTAGACTTAAACGCACTTAAATGGATAAATTAACTACACTTTTAAGAATATTGGAAAACTTCTAGATATTTTTAAACCTCTATTTACAGAGAGCGTTCATGGAAGAGATAAAATGATACTCGTACTTCAAATACTTCGCTAGACTAACAAAATAAATAATTGTTTTTACTTTTTAAATATTGGGGTTACAAAAAAAAATCCTTAAAAAATTGAGGTTAAAATTTGAATCTTTGGTTTTAGAACCAGTTATTTAAAAAATATTTAGGTATATAAATAGATATCTGAGAATTAAGAATGGCCACATAAATTTCTGAACATTTCAAAGCAACTTGAAGATATAATAAATTGGCTAGGCAAATACGAACACTTCTCTTTATCAAAGACAGACTTTATATACTCAGGGTTACGGGAATTATTCATACTCTATTTTTTGACGATTTCAGTTGCATTTGCCAGTGTTATACAAAAATCACCATTAGTCGTCATTGACGTGATAATTTTTATTGTCTATGACATAGAAATCAGATGAGACTTCTAACTTATTCATGCGATCAGGAATAATAATATTATAATAATAATATAGTTTTAATGGTTAGAAAACAAAGGAGATATCGATGACCAGCCAAGAATTTGCGATTAGAAAATAAATTATATTTTATTTCCCGTCTTTAAAAATCATGTAATTGTAAAGTAGATTGTAGGAGTTTACTAAAAATTATTTTTCATATTTCCAACAGCAAACGCCTTTGTAAAAAAAAGGACAGTTTCTCCGGTCTTCTTTTGTTTTTATTGTATACAAACTATTGTATAGAATAATAATATGATGATGATGATTTCACTTCTTCAGTAAGAAAAGGGTGAAATGTCTTATTGAAAGTGAACTTACTGGGATAGTTACGTAAACAGTATTTTATGATAATTTTAAAGAAAAATCTTTTTATTAAATATGAATAAACTTTGCGTTTATTGAACATCAACAGCTCCGCCATGGCTTCGTAAGCCGTAGTAAATACCTGTTCTCAGAACAAAGCGCAAGAAACATGGTAAGAGATATTTTTTCTCCTTTACATTATCAGGTACAGCGTTATCTTATTTTAGAGAATATCGTACGCTACTGAAACGCGGTGACAATTTATTACTACAAAAACAAATTTATTAAAGTAAAGATTGATGTTTCGTTCCTGCTTTTACATCCACTCTTGTTGCTGCTCATAAGAGTTTGTTGAACAAAACATATTGAATTAAGTGACATTGCATTGAATGTTATAAAGTCCATTCACTTAAACCATGATAAGCGTCTACTTTTTTGAATCTGTAGACGGGAACAACTTAATACGAGCGAAAATGTCATCGACACATCAACCGAATAATAATTAAATTAATGCTATTGCCATTTACGCACATGTTATCAAACGGAAAAGAGGAAATATTATATTTCTTTTGATCAAATGAAATATCAAAAAGGGTAGATAGTAAAGTATTTATTAAGTGGCCAAAATCAGTTTATTCATCTAGGTCATGTATTTGCCATCAAAATGGAAAACTAAATATTCAAATGCTCTAAATTTATATTGTATGATGATTCAACAATTAATATTCACACTTTACCAATATATACTTATCTTTGGCACAACGATTTGTCGTAATACAATCAGCTGAATATAATCCGATAAGGACTGCCGGCCGTCCGCCGGCTCCGAGCGTCAAGCAAAGAAAGAGAGGGTCTGACTCAGTGCGAGGCATTATAAAGGCACCGCGTCACTCCACCGCCTGGCGGGGAGGTGACGTGGACCGATCGTGTTGTCTATGCTATGACAGGTAATACGTTAGATCAAAGACAACGATGAAAAATATTGTACTAAAAAGTGTACATAATTAAAGCAATCAATAAATCAATTTAGTAAATCAATAAATAATCATTTAAATATTAAGTTACATAATTAATACACTCCGAATTATTCCTAATTCTAACACACGCATAACGTACGCGTACGCAACGTACGCACGCAAGCACGCACGCACTCACACACAAGAGATAATAATACAACAAATAAAATGGCATACATAAAAAGCGGAAAATATATGTAATTACAAAGCCAAAACTTAATTCTCTCCATTTTATCCCTTAGACACTGCACTATTCAGCAAACTCTAGGTATAAACATCACACATGCAAACGAGATGCATGTGTTTATGTGTTGGCATGTGAAATTGTTTATCGAAAAAAATTATAAAACAGATTGTATAGCTTGATGAGCCGTCGATAGTGCATTTTATTTTGCCAAGTTCTAAATTTTATTATTGTTTTATTTTCGTCTGCAATTTAAAGTGCAATCATGCCAATACTAAATAGTAGCATTGAATTTAGTCAAATAATAATATCTACATATCTGAACTAAAAACTGACTCTGTGACATTTATTAGTCGAAAGAATGACATAGACAACGCCAGTTTTTATCTATGTCTAACTTTAGTCACGTGAGGTTTGTATCTAACTGTGATAGAACTTGAATTTAAGAATTTTAATGCGAATTTTTTATATTTATTCAGTCTAGTGTTCAGTGTTTAAGTTTAGGCACCTTTTTTAACGTTTTTCCTTTTACAATTTATAAAAAGAAATAGCCGCAGAAATCAGAGTGCCTCGAAATGTTTATTCATTTAATTTTCGTAAAATAAAGCTGTATTTCCTTTTTATGTCTCACTTAAATAGAGTGATTTTACATTTTATATTGTTGCTGTATATTTTAACGGAAATATGATAACCGTGAGTGGAGTTATTGATGAAATATTATTACTTCGCTCAATAACTAACAAAAGAAAAACAAAAAGATTTACTTAATATAAAAATACCGGTAAACCTGCTTCATCTAATAAATCATTTAAACTATCATGCAAGTTGTTCTAACATTTATAAGAATACTAACAACCTGACCCGGCTTCACACGGTGGTACTAGTAGTAGAACATTTTATGCCTACATGTTTTGTGTGTCGTACGATTAGTTTTATATGTAATATAATGTTTACACTACTTGAAGTATTTTAATGTGTTATGTATATGTTACATATATAAAAACAAACTTAAATATTTCCTTATATACAACACTGATAACTTATGAATAACTAAGTGTAAAAACGAACATTTTTCGTTTAGTAGTCACACGTGACAGGACAATATACAATCGTCCCTGTAAAAAGCATTGAGTGGTAAGTCAATCTCAGCAACTTTAAAAGTTTGAATTTTTGTTTCGTTAATAATCATTGCAAACGCAAATTTTATTGGAAATCTGAGCCGTTTGAAGTGAAAAGACAATTCTAAGGGTGGCACAGGAATTCTTGGTATAAAAACAGTTTCACTAAATTGTCAACTTTCAGTCTTGCAATATTGCATAGCATT
Organism: Calamotropha paludella; assembly: GCA_927399485.1. Taxonomy (NCBI): domain Eukaryota; kingdom Metazoa; phylum Arthropoda; class Insecta; order Lepidoptera; family Crambidae; genus Calamotropha; species Calamotropha paludella. The sequence continues at coordinate 6,027,718 of OV656808.1, read as the reverse complement.
GCAAATATTGCATTTGGTGGATCTAATTTTTTTAAGTAAGAACCTACCTTTAATATTAATTTGTGCGGTGGAACTCCGGGAGGCGTCCGAAGATTCCAAAATTCAGATGGATAATGTACTGCCTCCTCTCTATTCATAACTATGTCATCCAACTCATGAGGTCGGCGTTCTCGTCATCCTCCCTACTACGAACAGCTGCCTTCTTCAGCGAGATAACTTAAAGCTTGAAGCCTTCATCAATTGTGACCGCCCCGATAGAGGGATGGCACATGCGCTACTCACCTAGGCGAAGAAACATCGAACCCAGGAAGAGGGGTTAGTCGACAAAGAAGAGGACTGGGGCTCTGAACCTGAGGTTCAGGTCAGCCAAAAGCTGATTGGGTGGGTCTGTTAGAACGGATTTGGGCCTTCGAAAATGCGTTCGGATGTGACGGCGCGGTGTAATCGCATTGAGTTCCGTCATCGGTGTGATAAACGCGTTTAACTTTATTTGTGCGCGCTTTATTTTTTTGCGATAACTCCTAAGATATTCATTTAAATTATATGCTGTAAATGATAATAATAATGTGCATAAAATGCTTAAGGTATCTTATGTATTTGATTTGAAAAAGATTAATACTGTATCTGTCTCAATAACTTTCCAATTACCACATTGTATGTCACTTTTTTATTAAAAATTCGAATGGGGTATTATTAGCTATTCTTGGAAGATACATGCCAGGACTTTTTTGTGGATCTATAGAAGAGGAATATCCCACCATTTATTGTTTTGTTATTTCTCATTGTGATTAGGCAGTGTTTTTTGATAAAAGCTCCCTTATTTACACAAAATCTTGGCAGATTTATATTCCTCATAATTCACTCTATCTATTGGTGAAAACCACATGAAAATCCGTCTAGTAGTTTTTGAGTTCATTGCGAACAGAAAGACAGATTGACGCGGTGGAGGACTTTGTTTTATAATTTGTAGTAATAAAGATAATAAATTAAATGAATAAAAATTAGTTAATTATTAAACACTACACCTATAATTTTTAAATATAGCTCTTATAACGTTTAACAACTTAATTATCTCAAGAATTTATTACAAGAAAAAATTCGACGTGACTCTTGAGTCACGGTTCTCAGAAACGTTAATGGACCCGTCGATTTTTTTATATTTGTCAAGCTGACTCCAGCCAGGTAATACTTCTTACAACTTGATTAGATATGAAAACCTGGCATTAAATACATAAGTAATCATTATATATCTATACATCTATACATATAAAAAAAATTGGAGTGTCTGTTTGTAATATTGAAATAACTGTTTTTTACTACATGCATATGAATATATATATATATACGGTACATACACCGAAGTAATATTTTTTACAATTTTTGTCTGTCTGTCTGTCTGTTTGTTCCGGCTAATCTCTGAAATGGCTGGACCGATTTTGACGGGAGTTTTATTGGCGGGTAGCTGATGTAATAAGGAGTAACTTAGGCTACTTTTATTATAGAACAATTCTTTTATTTTAGAAAAATAAATTAATGTTGCAATGTTCCACGCGGACGAAGTCGCGGGCGGCCGCTAGTATATGATATATATCAATTAAATCATTGTCTTTTCAAGCCTATGTATTGTTATATGTATATCAATTAAATAATTTATTTGCAAACATAGATGTTAATTATACGGATGGGTAAAAATATGACGGATCACTTTGTTCGGCCATTAATAGGCACACAAACGTGGTAACTCTTGTGGCAATTGTAATAATATAATTTTAACCAAATGTGTTGTAAAATGCTATTTATGTCCCAATTAAGTAAATATACAAATAAAAATGGTAGTTAAAATTCCAGTTAGGAAATTATTTCAGGAAAACTTATAAATTTACTGTACAATTAAAACCGAAGTTTGAATTAAAAGCGATAACAGAATTTGAATAGCAACGTTTAAAACCAATTGAACGTAAAAATCATTCATTACAGAGCTTTATTCGAACATGATTTCAAGAGTTACGCAAAAGTCTCTGCCTTTTGGGAAAGTCACGTGGCTCTGCCACGCGCTAACTGTTGACTGCGGGGGTATGGACACGTGGACGTTGTTTTATACTATGTAAAGATTAGACAACGTTACATGCTTTGTTCTGAATCGAAGATAAGTAGTTGAGGCTCTTGTGTTATGGAATTTAGACACAACGGCGGTACCATAACACCCAGACCCGAGCCATATACATTGAACCAACCGGGGATAGAACCCCCGGGTTCTAGGTTCAAGTTACTGACCTTGGAGTAGCTTTACCATGAAAGCCGGGATGCTAGCTACTCGACCCCGAAGGTCCTCAAATAAACCACACTACTTTTACCGTCATGATTTTATATCTTTAATGTCGTCTATGTTTAATGCCGTCAATTTAGATAAGTACTACTTTATTGAACTATTAAATCTCTATAAATTCTTCGATAGACTATTGAAAAGTAAAATATAAAAAGAATGCGTATTAATCTTTTTGTATATTATATGCGTATTAATCTAACCTAACCTAACCTAACCTAACGCCCTTGCTCGTATAAACAGATAAGTACGAGCGTAGCGTACGGGCATTGATATCTATTGCAATTGACAAAATTATCTTTTTTAAAACTATGTTTGAAAAATCATTTGTGGATAGGTTATTTTATATTATTAATTTTTAATATAACAACAATTAGCAATTCAAACTTTTGTTAATAACAATCCTTAGGATTTGATAAAAACGAAACTTATTGCATTCAAAATACCATGCATTATATTAAGTTGCAATTTGGTTTTTGAAATTCCTCAAATGAAAAGAAGTTCGGAAGACATTCTGTTTTATTCAGAGTATAAGTCATCTTCTGAACACGCCTCCTGAAAGGTACTTGAAAAATCAGGATTTAATATAAAAAAAATTCATGCGTCGTTGATTTGGTTATAGTGGTTTTAATTAAAAATGTATGTAAATTTGTCTGATATTTATTTATTAATTAATTATAAATTCTTCTTTTTTCTTTAAATCCAGAAGCTATAGTTAAATTTATAACTTCTTTCAGTAAATCTAGGAAATCTGATTAAGTACTGTATATAAACAACATGGAAATATCCTTATTTAATGTTATAGGTGCAATATATTTCATGTAAATTCAGTTTCTATGATCATACTTCCTAGTAATTATTTACAGCGCAACTAGGAAGCGTTAGGTAGACAAACATAAGAAATAGACTTTTACCACATATTTTTTGTCTTGTTTTTATCGTTAATATCCTTATCATGAATAATCGGGATTATCTTACAAATCAATAGTCTTATGTTCGTAAAAATATAAAACGCGGTTATTTGCTTCTTTAATTTTTTAGTATAATAACTAGCTGACCCGGTAACGCGTTGCTATGATAACGCGAATACAATGGAATAAGAGCGGGAAAAGGGCGGACAGACAAACACACAAACAACAAATTTGTGTTCTTAGATTATAGATTTAATATACTTAAACACGCAATAGAAACCCTATTTCGAACTTATAATATTATTCGATACTCCATTACACTGCCTCTCAACGTAAGGTTATCAAAAACTCAATCAAAGATTCGGTATCGGACGCAATGTGTACCCTTTGTCAACAACAAGTAATAGATACTCAATGAGAAGTCACGTTGCCCCAAAATTGATTCGGAGTCACGTGTGGGTTTGCACAAACAACTACAGCTCCACGTTTTTTCTTTTCATTAAATGTACAAGTATAGCTTTTTGCCGTCGTCTTTATTTCATTGATTTAATATCTAACAACAAAATGCTACTGTTTAATGTATGAGTAAAATAATACCTTTTACTCTAAAATTTTTTATATAATGATTATTATTATACAATGTGTCGGAGCCTTAAATGGTGTGAAATATAGCATTTTCTATCGACAAATCGCCTTGGTTTTCTCAAAAAGCCAATAATTAAAAAATACACAAAAAAGAACCTATTTGTTTTTCTTTAATTATTTTTTTCTATTTTTATTCCATGACAATTGAAACATGATGGCTGTGTAACTGTTGTCTACATGTTTAGCTATCATATGACACCTTTTTAATGTTGATAGGATATTTACATGAGTACTGGTGGTCGAATTAGTATGAGAGCCCAGGTCTTGGTTACCCAGAAAACAAAATGGCGGCCGTAAAAGAAAAACAAAATTTTAAGGGCAATTTGTCGATAAAAAATGCCATATTTCGCACCATTAAAGGCTCTGACACTGGTGACGGGACACATTGTATATGAGTTTTTGGCTACGCAGCTCAAAAAGAACTGTAGTCTCTGTGACCTGGAATATCTATTGTATTTCATTTCCTTGTTAGAGTAATGTTTTTTCCCGGAAAACTTCCAGAAAAGCCAAAATCTTGGATCTTGGATGTCTTAGTTCACTCGGGTTGAAATTATATCGTTCCAGATGGATTCTGCATTTATGGATTAAAAATCCTAAATAACATAGAAGTTGTATGGCTGTTTCTTTCTCCTGTTCACAGTATCTACAAACGTTTTTTCTTTTTATTTGAAATTAGCATCTTGTGTAGTTTGTAGTGTCCAGATAATAGTGAATGCAATCACAGTTCATCTAGCAGCAAAATTATGGTCTTTCGTTGCGATATCTAACTCGCCTTACAAACGCGAAGATTATAGAAAAAATCCTACTATACTTTAGGGGAATGCATTTAGAACAGCAGTGGACGGGTGGCTGAGATAACGAATAATGACAAAACCAGCGTTTTTATGTTCTGTGTTTTCCAGCAGAGTAGAATGTCATGATACTGCTTTTGCGATCTCTAATCCGGCTGGTGGAGGTCTTCGTCAAGCAGTGGACGTGTATCTACCTAAATGATGAATATGGAACAAATGCTTTATAAAATTAGAGATAAAGAGCTCAATGGTGCATTGTCCACTACTGAGATTGCCATAGTTATCGCAACCTTACCGTGCCCTTGACCAGATCGACTACAAACATAGCATCACAAAATGAAGAGAGTCTCTGATGGCACCTTTTGTCGGGAAAACAAGGGGCTCATACTCGCGCGTTTTTCAAGTTTAAAAATTTTGAGCAATTTAATGCCTGTATAACATGCACCAGCGAACAAAAACTAAATAAAATGTACCGCGACGGACTCAAATCCTAATGTGTGCCACCAGTAGTGATGCATACCTCCACTCAGATCTAAGTATTCTGCAGTGAAAGTGTTAATAGATCACAAAGTAAATGATAAAAGATAACTATGTAATGGAAAACTAACCTTTCATTCAGATGTAACGTACGACATAGGTTAGGGGTCAATGACGGTTCAGCGTGCCTTTTGAAGAACGAAGGATCTCGAGACAATAATAAAAGTTTCGATCCGATTACCGGCGCCAACCATTGTGCCATCAAGTTCTTTAAGAAACTTAAGTAACAAATTCGTAGTTGTTATATATACATATGGTATGGTATGGTGGTATATGGTATTTATAATTAGTTTACTGATTACCGCGTGATAATGGTAATGGTATGGTAATTAAATGGATTATGTTGAGCTAATAATGATGATTTGTATAGTAGGTGCTTGTTCAGATCATATAACAGCAATCGGAACTGAAAATACTATGAGCCATAACTAAACTATCATTGCGTTATGTCTTCAGTATGAAAGAATTTACTTTGAGTGCATCACAAAAATCAGAGGTGAATGACCATAAAATTGGAGATTTAAGTACTTTTATTAAATTGTATAAATTCCTGATTACAAATAGGGTGAACTAAAGGATTTCATTGTTATTAAAAGATATTGTAATAGTCACATCAGTAGATGTTGATGCTACCTTTCTACATGTATGAAACGGAATAGAAAAAATAAAGCCATATTTTTGCAGTTTCAAAAGTCTGCTCTTAATCGCCTTAGACTAAATAAATGAACGAAACGCTTCGAGCGCACCAAATGCGGTAAGTATTCTCATTCTCACCTCCGTTTTGTTTACGGAACAAGTCAATTATTAGCAGACATTAGCAAAGACACTTTGTATCCCAATATAAATGCTTGGATTTATACCATCTCTTTATCCCATCGATGTGCGGTTAATCTGAATGTAGGCTGGGAGGCTTTCCAAAATTTTGAATTTGACATTTTGTTTAAGAAGACTGTAACATGGGACTGTATAACGCTTTAACTAGCTTTGTTTTTGTTTAAAGGTTTGTTCTTCAACAGTGATGTTAACATCTTCATTAACTTTGCTGGTGGTATAGGCCACGGCTATTGAATTTAACAAATTGTTATAAATTATTAACATGTGTGGAACTGGTAATTATATTTAAATATTATGTTTTTATAAATCAATAAAAATAACTGTGTAACAGTTTCCCCCCATTTCGATTTGGTTTAGATCAACGTTCTTATTCATGTAAAATCCTTTAATAAAGTATGTATTAACATCCTTATCATTTTTATGTCTCTACTACACGACTTTGAAGGGAGAATAACCTATTACCTAACAAGTTGATGTATTGAAGAGTGGTATATCTTCCTTAATAATCAGCTCACAATCTTTTTATCTTTAGCCAGCCATGAAACATCGTAAATTAGTGTTTCATAAGGTATGGTCATCAATTATTAATGTCAACACTGCTGGAGTACAGGGCTTCCTCATAGATGTTAACAGTGGAGGTAGAATGGGCCTTAGCCAAATCTTGCTGACCCATTTCGGATCGGTAGGTGATAAGGTGGGTATATGAGGTATAGAACTTTTATATATAAAAAATAGAAATCCCATAAGAAATAAAATACGCATGTAAAAAATGACCACGCCTCCGAGCCCTGAGGTAGGGTCGAACCTACGAGCTTACGCTATCCGGGCGAGTGCTCTGACCGCCGAGAGATGCGGGGCTTGGAGGCGTGTTCGTTTTTTACATGCGTATTTTATATCATATAGAAATATGGAATTGTGAATACGAAAAAATAAAATTTAAAACATCAAAATCCCACGTTTAAAAATATACTTCATACAATCTGAAGTCTGAAACTATTAAATAATTTTCGTTTCACGGAAAAGGGTTGAAAAACACTTAAACGACTTTTGCCTATAAGAGAAAAGATTTAAATATCCGGAAATCTTGCTAAACGTAAACGTAAAGGTAGAACGGGGGAGACAAGAATATTGAAATATTATTCGCCGAAATAACTCCACGGAAACTCATCAATATAAAATCAGATGTTTTATCAAATTCACAGGCTTTTCAGTATCATGAATTCAAGGGGATTTGTAATGTAATTATAAATGCGAAATGTACAAGCAGCCGATAATTCCCTTCATTACTGAGCGCCATTTTTTAAGGCCAACGCAAAAATCTGTTCCGAATAAAAACGTAGAATACAGGAAAATTCGTATTTCAGTCCTAAATCATGGCGAGACAAGGTTAATGGGGTTGAAACCCCACGGCCCCGGGCGGTCACGTAGCTTAGACGAATTTAATAAATTCTGACTCTAATACTGCCATTCACAATGAACGCACGGCGTGCTTTCTCACTTAAATAAATAGTCATTAGCCTACTGACATGCTAATGCACAGCAAATGGGCAAACAGCTTGAGCTCATTATTATAAAAAGTGTCGTAAAGTGCTGTTTTGCTTGTGTGATAAAAAATCCGTTAATACAGATTCTGCAACTGATAATTCAAAATAAAACAAAGTGCAAACGCAGCGTTGATGGAAGACGATATTCTTTAGAAAGAAACTTAAGGCATAGAGGTTTGATCATTACATCTTACTTTCGGGCAGCATCTTTCTTAAAATCAACAGTACAATAATCCTATCCAATCTCCGACAGGAGTGACATTAGAATAAGAGAAGACTGTAAACGCCAAATGTTTTTTTTTCAATAGCCCTGTGAACAATTTGCAAAGAAAATTATTAAAATCTATTTATAAATTATTATAAAAAAATAAAGCTATTTTTAAATTATTGCAACAGGTGAAAATTCAATAGTAACATAAGAGACAGGTTTCTAAAAATTAAAAATTTGCAGTTCGGACAAAAATGGTTCGATAGCGAGGAATATTGAATATCTTCATAATAGAGTGACGTGAGTAATTATAAGGGATATTAAACTAAACAAATTCCAATATGTCTACACAATGTATACTAAAAAGTAAATCAGCAACTTTACAAAGTATCAGTAAAGTGTTTAATTTAAAAAAATCCAATCGTAATATGTAAGGACTTTTATGAAATACAGGGAGTTAGAAATGCTAGATGCTTCGTGCGGGCACGTTGTAGGCTTTCAATCCTCTGACACGCTGTTGCGTCACACAATGTCCTGGGTTCCAAGAAACAGAAGCAAACTCGAGACTACTACGGACTAGATTATTAAATAGAATAATTCTAGATCTCCCAAATCTTAAACCCCGTGAGTTGCGCTTTAAGATACCTAGCAATTATGCAGAATTTTTTGAAAATTGTATCGACATGAGCGTTAAAGAGCTTGCCGTCGAGTATCACTCTAGGACCCCATACCTCATTATGTCTGATGTTTTTTTTTATTGCTGAAAGTTGGCAAACAAGCAAACTGCCCACCTGATGGTAAGTGGTAACAGTCACCTATAATACATGTGACTCTTGATAGATTCGCAGCAAAACTGCAACCCCCACAAGAACCACAGTGTACGTTGCCAACTTGTGACACAAGATGTAAAGTCACTGTACCCAGTAATTTCACTGCCATATCTTACCCTTCAAACCGGAACACAGCAATGCAAGCACTGCTGCTTTGCGGCAGAAATAGGTAAGACGGAAGTACCTAAGCAGACGACCCTGCTACAGAGTCTCCCTCCAGTAAAAATAATGTTTTCATATATAGCTGATACAACAACATTTGCTTTCATTTATTGTCATGCCATTATTGTCGCACCAATATTTACCATTATTTAGGTCTTTCTGCGGAAGGTCTTACAGGCTGTTATTGGTTTGGTACATTTCAAGTTTTCTAACACAAGAGAGAATTTCTCTTGTGTTAAAAATATACCATCACAGTTGTCACAGATGAAGTGACGTCATTGATAAATAATAATAAGTATTTTTTACTTATGGTTGGCAATGTTGGACATGTAATTTTTTATGATACTCTTTGCGATGAGCTTGCTTATACTGAATAAGATTTCCTCCAGTGAAACAAAAGTATTTAGAAGACTAAAAAAATCGGGACAATTGACTCTGCAGTTTAGTCAAAAGGGCATTTAAAACATGATTACTATAAAAAATGCAAAACTATACTAATAAAACACAACTAATGACTACAATATATAACATATATTGTAGTCATTAGTTGTAAGAAATAAGAAAAATAATATATACATAAATAAAACAATGGTTGTATGTAACTAGATTATGTTACAACTATGATATCTGTGCTAGTAAATGACTTTTGGGCTTGGTCTTTTATTCAGTGTTAAAATCAGTTTGCAAAATCTGTTATAGAGTCAGTCATGAGTCGATCGATATTAAATAAAGGATGTAATATTCCTATTAACAAATTAAGCTTTTTCCTTATCTATTTGTAAAGAAATGTTGTCTTTAAATATTTTTCTAATCTGTTCATGAATAAAGATAATATAAAATGTAGTTCTGCGTCCACATGAAATATGGTTTCATCACATACCCAGTTCAGCTGTTGTCAGTAACGCTCATTTCAACGTCGGGCGGCTGACCATTATATGGTTATATTCGAGTAAGTAAATACATACGTTTACTCTAACATACAAACGAAGATGCTTCGTGTGTGTCAAATATCATATAATTTTAATACATAACATTAAAAGTATCGTAAAAGGTGATCGTCATACACGTAGATTATAAAAATGGGAAGCAACGTTTTCCGAATTATGTCCCGTGATATCCACCTTCGCAGGCAAAGCTCTAATAGAGTGAGGTTTTGCCAATTTTTTCCAATTTAGTAAAACTTTCTTGTATCTGTAGACGTCTGTCGGCTAAGATAATGATGATGTTGTGACTCCGGGAGCAGTGTCTATCCACACTGTGTTAACTTTAAACAATGACTTGAAACATTTTTTTTATTAATTTATTTTCGCTTCAGTACCCGTCAGCGGTGAATAAGCCCTAAAAGTTCTTTACACGGTCTACGGTTATGAAACTGTTTTGTTTACTAAGCACACCGCTGCGAGATAAATGTAACTTCATTCAGTCTATGCGAAACAAAAGGTTAGATTAAAACAAACGAGTACTTTACATGATAAAACGGGGGATAACGTAGTTTCTGAGAAAAATAAGGTTTTTCTCTTGAAATACAACAGAAAATATTCTACAGTATTCTTAGTAAGGAAATATTAATGAAGAAAAATTATTCGTTGTAATCAGTCAAACTTTTTTATATTGTATTAATATAACATATAAATGACATGACAAATATAAATGTATGTAAGCTTCCAAGTTATTACTATCTATAAAAATGATCAGCTTACAAATGTCGCCACTACCGAGGCCTAGTCCTTTCTTAATCTTTATTCAGGCGGTGTCCACAACGCGACGACTTCAAGCGCTTATTTTTCATCCAAAGGCTGTCGACTCGCTCATCTCAGGGAATTCTGCTCTACCAGGAACTCTCCAAGCGCCTTAATTTTGGATTTTAAGGCCAACCCACCGCACCGACCCAGTGCGTATAGGGGAATGACTAACGGCTGCAGATAAAGCCAGGACCAACGCTTTAACGTGAATACTGAAACACGAAGGAGCTCTAGATAATAATTTTTTGGTCACCAATCCGATGGCCAACTCTTGCAAATCATGGGCGAATGCTGGTTAGCATTCGCCCATGATTTGCAGCTGCAGCATCGAATATGAGTAAGACACAAAATATAATCATTTGTAAAATGTAACTATTTGAAACTATTTTCATATATTTTGAGATAAATTTTCCTGTTTTTTCCACAGCAGACCGAGTCGTATCATTATCATATTGGCGTTTATATATGTCGATTATTAGTACGAGTAAAACGTCTTATCACGTCCAATAAGTAATATTTTTTTACACAACTTCGTAATACGGTGCCTGTTCATATTGATCTGTAATAATTTAGTTGCAGTACCACAACACATCAAACTTTCAAATTTGAACCGTAACAATACGTCAAATGTGTTGCCCATCTTTAAAGACTACGCACTGAGAGTTTTTATCGTCTTATAAATCGATAAATCGTTAAAATATCCTATAAATCGATGAACGCCGGTTGACCGCACGAAAAAGCATGACTCATTGTCGCGTTCCGCCTGAGCCGACCGTGCAAGCAAGAGCGCGGAACAAGATATAGAGAGGTACGATCGGTCTAAGCGTGAGCGAGATAATGATATCGTATTTTGATTACTTTATCACATAACCTATACTCTATCCATTTCGATCTGAGACAAAAGGTACACAAAGAATTTGTGGTTCTCAAACTTTTTTATCTAATTTGGGGATAAAAATATGGTATATTTAAGGGTGTTAATTTTTTATAAAAAAATAGGAAAAGGGGTACTTAAGTGTATATAAACACAAGCTATCATTGCTAATATCCAAATGATACTACTAATTTGAATTGAAATAAAACAATTAATTCAAAAGTAATTCAAATTATTATAATATGTTAGTTATAATAGGCCCGCAATATTCCCATTATCTCGGCAGTCTTGTTCACGACATCATTTTTGTAAGGATATGAATCTTTGGACCAGCTCTCTTCTACGTACTTACATATGTTGTCCAGAAGTAAAAGTGCAAGCGCTGCTTGGTCCAGGCTCGCTCATTTTCACTGACAAAAACGATTTAATAACAAAAACTCAACAATTACAATATATTACAACGTAACACAACAATAACACGACAATTATAACAAATTTTAACAAGAAACAACGAAATAATCAAGAGAGAATAAAAAATGGCGGATATAATCCGGCTAAACCCGGAAGTCACTTAGTTCTACGTCATAGTGTGTGATGGTTGTTTATCTTATAAATGCGTAAAAGTTTGAGAACACTATTCATTTTAGGTCTTTTTAATAGCAAATATATAGTAATCTAAACTTACGTTAAAAAATTTATCTAACATCGATGTAAAAATACTGAAAATTATTGAAGGTGACAAGTAATTCTTAGTTATCTTAATTTAAAAAGTTTGAATTATAAAACATTGAATAGTCGTATGTTTTTGATCAAACCTTTTGGCAATGAAGAAAATTGACATCTTGAAGAACCTTTTCTATGGTTTGTTTACCTTTTGTCTCAGGTCGAAATGGATAGAGTATAGTTGAATTGATGTTGACGTCCTAAGACGTAAGTATATCATAGTACTTTTACGAGTTGTCAGCAATACGTCACTAAGCGTTAGTCCTGTTTGTATAAACAAACTATGTGTCACACTGCATTAAGATAATTTCATCATTATCATTATTATTATTATTATTATTATTAGTATGATAATTATTATTATAATTAATAGCATTATTAAGGCAGTTTTCTATTCTAGTTTATGATATAATTATTTTTGAAATGGGATAGCTGGAATTCCAACTGTTCTACTGCCTTTTATTAACGGTTGTGAACGAATTCAGATACGTCCATAAGTTGTGATGAACAGTATACCTAACAACAAAAAAGGGTAAATATTTAAACAACGTATAAAATGATGGCACATGACATATTTTGATCACGATGTAGTAAAATCACCTGAATATTGTTTAAATATCAATGTCAGTAACGACAAATAGTTTTGAACGACGAATTTATTTTATTTTGCTTTCGTGCCGCATAAATAACTGAACTTTTGAATTTTTCATTATTTCCTAAGTATTTACTGTCTCATAGATAATTTAACGTTAGTAATGTATGATTTTTTTTAGACTTTATTTTAATTAAATTTTAATAAATAGAAGATACTACTACATTTAGAAAATCAAATATTTTGTTTTGATTTTATAATGGCATTTATTTATACATCGTTGCAACAAAAACAGCGGAAGGCTGACTCAATGCATGAATAGCGGAATTGATAAATAATCAAATTAACCTAAAAAATATAAATATACAAACAAAAAGATATGGCCCAAATAAGCGTATAAAATAGTATCAATTTAAACAGGACAAGTTTATTTAAAGTCACATTTATTTTGAAGGTATACAATGAATATAAGAAAAAATAAATTATAAGAAATAAATATATAATAAATGATACAGCATGAATGATTGGTAGTCTATCAAGGTATGCAAAGAGGCGCGAATTTGAAATCTAACAGCACATTTTTCTATACTCCTAATCCACTATTAATTGAAACTATGAAACATGCAATCTTCCGGAGGCTATCTACGAAACATTGGGCCTGAAAACGTATATTATCAGAGCTCTCACCATTTCCCGCGGTAATCGGTACTCGAATTAGTATGAGAGCCCAGGTCTTGGTTACCCAGAAAACAAAATGGCGGCCGTAAAAGAAAAACAAAATTTTAAGGGCAATTTGTCGATAAAAAATGCCATATTTCGCACCATTAAAGGCTCTGACACTGGTGACGGGACACATTGTATATGAGTTTTTGGCTACGCAGCTCAAAAAGAACTGTAGTCTCTGTGACCTGGAATATCTATTGTATTTCATTTCCTTGTTAGAGTAATGTTTTTTCCCGGAAAACTTCCAGAAAAGCCAAAATCTTGGATCTTGGATGTCTTAGTTCACTCGGGTTGAAATTATATCGTTCCAGATGGATTCTGCATTTATGGATTAAAAATCCTAAATAACATAGAAGTTGTATGGCTGTTTCTTTCTCCTGTTCACAGTATCTACAAACGTTTTTTCTTTTTATTTGAAATTAGCATCTTGTGTAGTTTGTAGTGTCCAGATAATAGTGAATGCAATCACAGTTCATCTAGCAGCAAAATTATGGTCTTTCGTTGCGATATCTAACTCGCCTTACAAACGCGAAGATTATAGAAAAAATCCTACTATACTTTAGGGGAATGCATTTAGAACAGCAGTGGACGGGTGGCTGAGATAACGAATAATGACAAAACCAGCGTTTTTATGTTCTGTGTTTTCCAGCAGAGTAGAATGTCATGATACTGCTTTTGCGATCTCTAATCCGGCTGGTGGAGGTCTTCGTCAAGCAGTGGACGTGTATCTACCTAAATGATGAATATGGAACAAATGCTTTATAAAATTAGAGATAAAGAGCTCAATGGTGCATTGTCCACTACTGAGATTGCCATAGTTATCGCAACCTTACCGTGCCCTTGACCAGATCGACTACAAACATAGCATCACAAAATGAAGAGAGTCTCTGATGGCACCTTTTGTCGGGAAAACAAGGGGCTCATACTCGCGCGTTTTTCAAGTTTAAAAATTTTGAGCAATTTAATGCCTGTATAACATGCACCAGCGAACAAAAACTAAATAAAATGTACCGCGACGGACTCAAATCCTAATGTGTGCCACCAGTAGTGATGCATACCTCCACTCAGATCTAAGTATTCTGCAGTGAAAGTGTTAATAGATCACAAAGTAAATGATAAAAGATAACTATGTAATGGAAAACTAACCTTTCATTCAGATGTAACGTACGACATAGGTTAGGGGTCAATGACGGTTCAGCGTGCCTTTTGAAGAACGAAGGATCTCGAGACAATAATAAAAGTTTCGATCCGATTACCGGCGCCAACCATTGTGCCATCAAGTTCTTTAAGAAACTTAAGTAACAAATTCGTAGTTGTTATATATACATATGGTATGGTATGGTGGTATATGGTATTTATAATTAGTTTACTGATTACCGCGTGATAATGGTAATGGTATGGTAATTAAATGGATTATGTTGAGCTAATAATGATGATTTGTATAGTAGGTGCTTGTTCAGATCATATAACAGCAATCGGAACTGAAAATACTATGAGCCATAACTAAACTATCATTGCGTTATGTCTTCAGTATGAAAGAATTTACTTTGAGTGCATCACAAAAATCAGAGGTGAATGACCATAAAATTGGAGATTTAAGTACTTTTATTAAATTGTATAAATTCCTGATTACAAATAGGGTGAACTAAAGGATTTCATTGTTATTAAAAGATATTGTAATAGTCACATCAGTAGATGTTGATGCTACCTTTCTACATGTATGAAACGGAATAGAAAAAATAAAGCCATATTTTTGCAGTTTCAAAAGTCTGCTCTTAATCGCCTTAGACTAAATAAATGAACGAAACGCTTCGAGCGCACCAAATGCGGTAAGTATTCTCATTCTCACCTCCGTTTTGTTTACGGAACAAGTCAATTATTAGCAGACATTAGCAAAGACACTTTGTATCCCAATATAAATGCTTGGATTTATACCATCTCTTTATCCCATCGATGTGCGGTTAATCTGAATGTAGGCTGGGAGGCTTTCCAAAATTTTGAATTTGACATTTTGTTTAAGAAGACTGTAACATGGGACTGTATAACGCTTTAACTAGCTTTGTTTTTGTTTAAAGGTTTGTTCTTCAACAGTGATGTTAACATCTTCATTAACTTTGCTGGTGGTATAGGCCACGGCTATTGAATTTAACAAATTGTTATAAATTATTAACATGTGTGGAACTGGTAATTATATTTAAATATTATGTTTTTATAAATCAATAAAAATAACTGTGTAACAGTTTCCCCCCATTTCGATTTGGTTTAGATCAACGTTCTTATTCATGTAAAATCCTTTAATAAAGTATGTATTAACATCCTTATCATTTTTATGTCTCTACTACACGACTTTGAAGGGAGAATAACCTATTACCTAACAAGTTGATGTATTGAAGAGTGGTATATCTTCCTTAATAATCAGCTCACAATCTTTTTATCTTTAGCCAGCCATGAAACATCGTAAATTAGTGTTTCATAAGGTATGGTCATCAATTATTAATGTCAACACTGCTGGAGTACAGGGCTTCCTCATAGATGTTAACAGTGGAGGTAGAATGGGCCTTAGCCAAATCTTGCTGACCCATTTCGGATCGGTAGGTGATAAGGTGGGTATATGAGGTATAGAACTTTTATATATAAAAAATAGAAATCCCATAAGAAATAAAATACGCATGTAAAAAATGACCACGCCTCCGAGCCCTGAGGTAGGGTCGAACCTACGAGCTTACGCTATCCGGGCGAGTGCTCTGACCGCCGAGAGATGCGGGGCTTGGAGGCGTGTTCGTTTTTTACATGCGTATTTTATATCATATAGAAATATGGAATTGTGAATACGAAAAAATAAAATTTAAAACATCAAAATCCCACGTTTAAAAATATACTTCATACAATCTGAAGTCTGAAACTATTAAATAATTTTCGTTTCACGGAAAAGGGTTGAAAAACACTTAAACGACTTTTGCCTATAAGAGAAAAGATTTAAATATCCGGAAATCTTGCTAAACGTAAACGTAAAGGTAGAACGGGGGAGACAAGAATATTGAAATATTATTCGCCGAAATAACTCCACGGAAACTCATCAATATAAAATCAGATGTTTTATCAAATTCACAGGCTTTTCAGTATCATGAATTCAAGGGGATTTGTAATGTAATTATAAATGCGAAATGTACAAGCAGCCGATAATTCCCTTCATTACTGAGCGCCATTTTTTAAGGCCAACGCAAAAATCTGTTCCGAATAAAAACGTAGAATACAGGAAAATTCGTATTTCAGTCCTAAATCATGGCGAGACAAGGTTAATGGGGTTGAAACCCCACGGCCCCGGGCGGTCACGTAGCTTAGACGAATTTAATAAATTCTGACTCTAATACTGCCATTCACAATGAACGCACGGCGTGCTTTCTCACTTAAATAAATAGTCATTAGCCTACTGACATGCTAATGCACAGCAAATGGGCAAACAGCTTGAGCTCATTATTATAAAAAGTGTCGTAAAGTGCTGTTTTGCTTGTGTGATAAAAAATCCGTTAATACAGATTCTGCAACTGATAATTCAAAATAAAACAAAGTGCAAACGCAGCGTTGATGGAAGACGATATTCTTTAGAAAGAAACTTAAGGCATAGAGGTTTGATCATTACATCTTACTTTCGGGCAGCATCTTTCTTAAAATCAACAGTACAATAATCCTATCCAATCTCCGACAGGAGTGACATTAGAATAAGAGAAGACTGTAAACGCCAAATGTTTTTTTTTCAATAGCCCTGTGAACAATTTGCAAAGAAAATTATTAAAATCTATTTATAAATTATTATAAAAAAATAAAGCTATTTTTAAATTATTGCAACAGGTGAAAATTCAATAGTAACATAAGAGACAGGTTTCTAAAAATTAAAAATTTGCAGTTCGGACAAAAATGGTTCGATAGCGAGGAATATTGAATATCTTCATAATAGAGTGACGTGAGTAATTATAAGGGATATTAAACTAAACAAATTCCAATATGTCTACACAATGTATACTAAAAAGTAAATCAGCAACTTTACAAAGTATCAGTAAAGTGTTTAATTTAAAAAAATCCAATCGTAATATGTAAGGACTTTTATGAAATACAGGGAGTTAGAAATGCTAGATGCTTCGTGCGGGCACGTTGTAGGCTTTCAATCCTCTGACACGCTGTTGCGTCACACAATGTCCTGGGTTCCAAGAAACAGAAGCAAACTCGAGACTACTACGGACTAGATTATTAAATAGAATAATTCTAGATCTCCCAAATCTTAAACCCCGTGAGTTGCGCTTTAAGATACCTAGCAATTATGCAGAATTTTTTGAAAATTGTATCGACATGAGCGTTAAAGAGCTTGCCGTCGAGTATCACTCTAGGACCCCATACCTCATTATGTCTGATGTTTTTTTTTATTGCTGAAAGTTGGCAAACAAGCAAACTGCCCACCTGATGGTAAGTGGTAACAGTCACCTATAATACATGTGACTCTTGATAGATTCGCAGCAAAACTGCAACCCCCACAAGAACCACAGTGTACGTTGCCAACTTGTGACACAAGATGTAAAGTCACTGTACCCAGTAATTTCACTGCCATATCTTACCCTTCAAACCGGAACACAGCAATGCAAGCACTGCTGCTTTGCGGCAGAAATAGGTAAGACGGAAGTACCTAAGCAGACGACCCTGCTACAGAGTCTCCCTCCAGTAAAAATAATGTTTTCATATATAGCTGATACAACAACATTTGCTTTCATTTATTGTCATGCCATTATTGTCGCACCAATATTTACCATTATTTAGGTCTTTCTGCGGAAGGTCTTACAGGCTGTTATTGGTTTGGTACATTTCAAGTTTTCTAACACAAGAGAGAATTTCTCTTGTGTTAAAAATATACCATCACAGTTGTCACAGATGAAGTGACGTCATTGATAAATAATAATAAGTATTTTTTACTTATGGTTGGCAATGTTGGACATGTAATTTTTTATGATACTCTTTGCGATGAGCTTGCTTATACTGAATAAGATTTCCTCCAGTGAAACAAAAGTATTTAGAAGACTAAAAAAATCGGGACAATTGACTCTGCAGTTTAGTCAAAAGGGCATTTAAAACATGATTACTATAAAAAATGCAAAACTATACTAATAAAACACAACTAATGACTACAATATATAACATATATTGTAGTCATTAGTTGTAAGAAATAAGAAAAATAATATATACATAAATAAAACAATGGTTGTATGTAACTAGATTATGTTACAACTATGATATCTGTGCTAGTAAATGACTTTTGGGCTTGGTCTTTTATTCAGTGTTAAAATCAGTTTGCAAAATCTGTTATAGAGTCAGTCATGAGTCGATCGATATTAAATAAAGGATGTAATATTCCTATTAACAAATTAAGCTTTTTCCTTATCTATTTGTAAAGAAATGTTGTCTTTAAATATTTTTCTAATCTGTTCATGAATAAAGATAATATAAAATGTAGTTCTGCGTCCACATGAAATATGGTTTCATCACATACCCAGTTCAGCTGTTGTCAGTAACGCTCATTTCAACGTCGGGCGGCTGACCATTATATGGTTATATTCGAGTAAGTAAATACATACGTTTACTCTAACATACAAACGAAGATGCTTCGTGTGTGTCAAATATCATATAATTTTAATACATAACATTAAAAGTATCGTAAAAGGTGATCGTCATACACGTAGATTATAAAAATGGGAAGCAACGTTTTCCGAATTATGTCCCGTGATATCCACCTTCGCAGGCAAAGCTCTAATAGAGTGAGGTTTTGCCAATTTTTTCCAATTTAGTAAAACTTTCTTGTATCTGTAGACGTCTGTCGGCTAAGATAATGATGATGTTGTGACTCCGGGAGCAGTGTCTATCCACACTGTGTTAACTTTAAACAATGACTTGAAACATTTTTTTTATTAATTTATTTTCGCTTCAGTACCCGTCAGCGGTGAATAAGCCCTAAAAGTTCTTTACACGGTCTACGGTTATGAAACTGTTTTGTTTACTAAGCACACCGCTGCGAGATAAATGTAACTTCATTCAGTCTATGCGAAACAAAAGGTTAGATTAAAACAAACGAGTACTTTACATGATAAAACGGGGGATAACGTAGTTTCTGAGAAAAATAAGGTTTTTCTCTTGAAATACAACAGAAAATATTCTACAGTATTCTTAGTAAGGAAATATTAATGAAGAAAAATTATTCGTTGTAATCAGTCAAACTTTTTTATATTGTATTAATATAACATATAAATGACATGACAAATATAAATGTATGTAAGCTTCCAAGTTATTACTATCTATAAAAATGATCAGCTTACAAATGTCGCCACTACCGAGGCCTAGTCCTTTCTTAATCTTTATTCAGGCAGTGTCCACAACGCGACGACTTCAAGCGCTTATTTTTCATCCAAAGGCTGTCGACTCGCTCATCTCAGGGAATTCTGCTCTACCAGGAACTCTCCAAGCGCCTTAATTTTGGATTTTAAGGCCAACCCACCGCACCGACCCAGTGCGTATAGGGGAATGACTAACGGCTGCAGATAAAGCCAGGACCAACGCTTTAACGTGAATACTGAAACACGAAGGAGCTCTAGATAATAATTTTTTGGTCACCAATCCGATGGCCAACTCTTGCAAATCATGGGCGAATGCTGGTTAGCATTCGCCCATGATTTGCAGCTGCAGCATCGAATATGAGTAAGACACAAAATATAATCATTTGTAAAATGTAACTATTTGAAACTATTTTCATATATTTTGAGATAAATTTTCCTGTTTTTTCCACAGCAGACCGAGTCGTATCATATATCGTTATCATATTGGCGTTTATATATGTCGATTATTAGTACGAGTAAAACGTCTTATCACGTCCAATAAGTAATATTTTTTTACACAACTTCGTAATACGGTGCCTGTTCATATTGATCTGTAATAATTTAGTTGCAGTACCACAACACATCAAACTTTCAAATTTGAACCGTAACAATACGTCAAATGTGTTGCCCATCTTTAAAGACTACGCACTGAGAGTTTTTATCGTCTTATAAATCGATAAATCGTTAAAATATCCTATAAATCGATGAACGCCGGTTGACCGCACGAAAAAGCATGACTCATTGTCGCGTTCCGCCTGAGCCGACCGTGCAAGCAAGAGCGCGGAACAAGATATAGAGAGGTACGATCGGTCTAAGCGTGAGCGAGATAATGATATCGTATTTTGATTACTTTATCACATAACCTATACTCTATCCATTTCGATCTGAGACAAAAGGTACACAAAGAATTTGTGGTTCTCAAACTTTTTTATCTAATTTGGGGATAAAAATATGGTATATTTAAGGGTGTTAATTTTTTATAAAAAAATAGGAAAAGGGGTACTTAAGTGTATATAAACACAAGCTATCATTGCTAATATCCAAATGATACTACTAATTTGAATTGAAATAAAACAATTAATTCAAAAGTAATTCAAATTATTATAATATGTTAGTTATAATAGGCCCGCAATATTCCCATTATCTCGGCAGTCTTGTTCACGACATCATTTTTGTAAGGATATGAATCTTTGGACCAGCTCTCTTCTACGTACTTACATATGTTGTCCAGAAGTAAAAGTGCAAGCGCTGCTTGGTCCAGGCTCGCTCATTTTCACTGACAAAAACGATTTAATAACAAAAACTCAACAATTACAATATATTACAACGTAACACAACAATAACACGACAATTATAACAAATTTTAACAAGAAACAACGAAATAATCAAGAGAGAATAAAAAATGGCGGATATAATCCGGCTAAACCCGGAAGTCACTTAGTTCTACGTCATAGTGTGTGATGGTTGTTTATCTTATAAATGCGTAAAAGTTTGAGAACACTATTCATTTTAGGTCTTTTTAATAGCAAATATATAGTAATCTAAACTTACGTTAAAAAATATATCTAACATCGATGTAAAAATACTGAAAATTATTGAAGGTGACAAGTAATTCTTAGTTATCTTAATTTAAAAAGTTTGAATTATAAAACATTGAATAGTCGTATGTTTTTGATCAAACCTTTTGGCAATGAAGAAAATTGACATCTTGAAGAACCTTTTCTATGGTTTGTTTACCTTTTGTCTCAGGTCGAAATGGATAGAGTATAGTTGAATTGATGTTGACGTCCTAAGACGTAAGTATATCATAGTACTTTTACGAGTTGTCAGCAATACGTCACTAAGCGTTAGTCCTGTTTGTATAAACAAACTATGTGTCACACTGCATTAAGATAATTTCATCATTATCATTATTATTATTATTATTATTATTAGTATGATAATTATTATTATAATTAATAGCATTATTAAGGCAGTTTTCTATTCTAGTTTATGATATAATTATTTTTGAAATGGGATAGCTGGAATTCCAACTGTTCTACTGCCTTTTATTAACGGTTGTGAACGAATTCAGATACGTCCATAAGTTGTGATGAACAGTATACCTAACAACAAAAAAGGGTAAATATTTAAACAACGTATAAAATGATGGCACATGACATATTTTGATCGCGATGTAGTAAAATCACCTGAATATTGTTTAAATATCAATGTCAGTAACGACAAATAGTTTTGAACGACGAATTTATTTTATTTTGCTTTCGTGCCGCATAAATAACTGAACTTTTGAATTTTTCATTATTTCCTAAGTATTTACTGTCTCATAGATAATTTAACGTTAGTAATGTATGATTTTTTTTAGACTTTATTTTAATTAAATTTTAATAAATAGAAGATACTACTACATTTAGAAAATCAAATATTTTGTTTTGATTTTATAATGGCATTTATTTATACATCGTTGCAACAAAAACAGCGGAAGGCTGACTCAATGCATGAATAGCGGAATTGATAAATAATCAAATTAACCTAAAAAATATAAATATACAAACAAAAAGATATGGCCCAAATAAGCGTATAAAATAGTATCAATTTAAACAGGACAAGTTTATTTAAAGTCACATTTATTTTGAAGGTATACAATGAATATAAGAAAAAATAAATTATAAGAAATAAATATATAATAAATGATACAGCATGAATGATTGGTAGTCTATCAAGGTATGCAAAGAGGCGCGAATTTGAAATCTAACAGCACATTTTTCTATACTCCTAATCCACTATTAATTGAAACTATGAAACATGCAATCTTCCGGAGGCTATCTACGAAACATTGGGCCTGAAAACGTATATTATCAGAGCTCTCACCATTTCCCGCGGTAATCGGTACCCTTTATTTCTCCCACTTAATGGAGGCACGACGAAAAATGGCCACCCGCTTAAATGGAAGTCTCTTGGGCTGAATGGTGCTATTAAAATCTTCTCCAATTGTTAAAATAATGATGGGCGATAGAGTTTAACGTCTAATTTGGCTGTTCATGGGATTTCTAACTGATAATGACTTGGTTCGCGTAATTCAAGAAACACAATGGCGTAGAATATTGGTTCCAAATTCGCTATAGACTAGAGTTATGCTTATAATCGTTTGTAAAAACAGCACGTTGTTAACATCTTTATTAGCAATGATTATTAAAAAATGTTACACTTCCTTCCATTTTTCTTTAATTTTAAGCCAAAAACTAAGGAATTTCAAATCGCAATTTATTATTACAATTCTTAGTTTCCATGTAATGAAATAATACCGCGCTTAGGTACTATAATTTATACGTAACCGAGTGACCTTATTAAATCACTAATGAGTAAGGAAATCTATATCCTTCCCCATGTTTCAAATAACCTTTACACTAAATTTCATTTCATAATTTTTATTAAAATCGGATACGCTGTTTTCAGTAAACGTAACAAACAGAGGTACAGACTGAGTTACTTTAGAGTATGGATGTAGATATCATCTTTAAACCGGGCCGAATCTGCCGCTAGTATCAATTACAACTAGGGCAATGGACTGCCAAATAAATGGACGTATTGTCAAATATATTTTAAGTAAAAGTTTAAGTTTGTCATGCCATCTGATTATCTTTGCAATGTTGAGTGCTCTTACTGTTTATTTACATCACAAATACTAATACAGAGCTCCTGCAAATGCCTACATACTCTTACCTTAAAGCAAATAAAATAAATTGAGATTTTAGGTGTCAGGGATTGAATTTGTGAGAAAACTTTAATACTGGGTTCTCGTAATGGAAGAATTATTTACATACGAGTATATAAGAAACTTTTCGCATTTTTTCAGCTTGTATTTTTTCACCTTTCTGATTAAAATATAATTTGTAGGCAAGTAGCTGCTTCTATCCGATATTCCCAGGAAAACGACTTTTGAAAGTCAAACGAATGTGTTTGTAGGGTTTTGCTATTGACACCACTTTGCTACCTTATTTGGATATTTTTTATTCATTTCAAGTGTAAAATTATCAGACGGAATATTCTCATCTCTGATAAATCTGTCTAAATGTCATGCTTTCAATAAATATAATTGAATTATTTCAAAAGCATTTTTTATTAAATTTAAGAAATTGAAGCTTGTTTAGGCACAAAATAAATGTGTCAATTTCTTATTACAAGCTTTTATATACACATTCCGGTGGTGTCTGTAATGAAACCTTGCAAGTTAAATTTAACCCACTTCTCGGTTTCCGATCGAGCTGAAATTTTGCATGTATACGAGTTTATCGCGTGGCAATGCAATATTATTATGACACGGAGCTGATCTGATGCTGGAGCTGGAAGGTGGCCATAGGAATTCTGCAATAAAACGACAAAATCCCATCGTGTCGTTTTGTGCAACTGTAGCGATCCTGCCTTTCTCACCGACGGTTCTGGGTTCGAATCCCGGAACGGGCAGATGTTTGTATGATGAATACGAGTATTTGTACCTGAGTCATGGATGTTTGTATATATTTCTATGAATATTACTTATTTATGTATGATATATGTATGTTCATCCGTTACCCTAGTATCCATAATACAAGCCTTAAAAGTGCTTACTTTGGGCTAGGTTAATTGGTGTAAATGTTGGAAATATTTATTTATTATTTATTGCGGAATTGGGTACGTTTGATTCGTATTGAAAAGTACCTTGATCCTATAGGTTTTTTATGCATTTAATTAAAAAAATGTGTTAAAAAGATTTTTTTTTTATATGCTTTTCTTTGCTCCATGCAGAGAATTTTTTTTAATGCTAAATATTGCTCGCACTATTCATCACATTCGGCCTAATGATGGACACTAACTTTCCTTATGAGTGCAGGAAGCCATAAGGAAGATGAACTATAACCTACCACTCAAGGCCAGTCCGGAGTGGGTAGGTAAGGTTATGATTACAGTTGCAGTCGGGACTAAAAACTTAACGTGCCTCCCAAGGCACAAAAGGGCGCAGGCAATAAATTTTAAGTCACCTATTTTTTTTTATTGCAGAAAGTTGGCAAACAAGCAAACTGCCCACCTGATGGTAAGTGGTAACAGTCACCTATAATACATGTGGCTCTTGTGAGATTCGCAGCAAAACTGCAACCCCCACAAGAACCACAGTGTACGTTGCCAACTTGTGACACAAGATGTAAAGTCACTGTACCCAGTAATTTCACTGCCATATCTTACCCTTCAAACCGGAACACAGCAATGCAAGCACTGCTGCTTTGCGGCAGAAATAGGTAAGACGGAGGTACCTAAGCAGACGACCCTGGTACAGAGTCTCCCTCCTATCCGACAACTGACTTTTCCGAATGTTGCATAACCTTCGCAATAATAGTGAGAACGCGTGGTTGGAGCTTCTGCACTATTATCATCATGTTAATATTAAAATTTGCTTTGGACTTATTCCAGCAACATGTAATCCACTATCATTGGTGATTAAGTGGTCACCAGTATGTATTGAATCTTTTGTTTGAAATTATTATAATAAGAATACTTTATTTTCTTTTTCCAAACACTATTATTAAATTTATACAATTATACTTATATATCTAAAAGCTTTAAAAGTTATTTCTTTAACAAGCCTAGACGTTTCCATCTCAAGTATCATTTTAAAAGCTAGGGTTATCTCGTAGTTTACATCTCATCTCACAATATTATTTCCTTTAAATAAGGCACTGGAGTGACACAAGCAGCTCTGTCAGTCTGGGTTTAGCATCTGAATATACCTTTTCTTGTTGTGCCATTTTTTGTTTCTCACAGTGTGTTTTACAATTTTAAGACCTAGAAGAGTTTTATGTAAATATGTATATACATTTCTTATCACCTAATTGCAAGAAATAAGGGATTATAAGTATGCTAAAGAATTATGTTATATCTATATTAATTTACTAAGATAGCCCTTAATAGCAGGAGCACAAGAAAAGCCAATATCAGATACGGAGAAAAATATTTCTTCTTTCTATTAACTGTTACTAACTTTAAAACATTAACTTTAATATTTTAATATAATGATAATATTTCTCACATTCACACCAATGAGCCTAGCCCAAAGAACACAAACGCTCGTATTCATCACACAAACATCTGCCCCTTCCGGATTTTTCGAATGTTAAAAAAATCTTTTTTAACCCGATGGTATATTTAAACATATTAGGTTAATAGTGACAGAAGTTTTTTTTATAAAAATACTTATTATAGCTACAATTTTTGATCAATTTCACACTTGCAGTTTGTACGTATTTTCAAAATATTAAACAACTCTATCGCTATAATGGTCATCCTATCATAATGGCTTTTGCAATCGGGTGACGCCTGTTTAATTATTGTTAGATATTTGACAATGAGTCTGATGAGTATGATTCAAATTAACTCATCATTATATATTACTTATATACGAAAAAACACGCCAGTCTTAACTTAAAATAATATCTTCTACGGTTGACATACTTACAATACAATACTAATAAAATACAAAACTCTTTGTTGTACACAAAAAAATATTGTTTTATTTTGTATATTACTTATTTATATATTTTTTTGGTCAATTGGATTTTATTTATTAAAAATATATAATTGAAAGTCAATACCATATACATACTAACATAGCTTTTAATTTTCTTTGTTACTAACAGATTACGAGACTTTGTTTCTCGAAGTAAAATAAATTGATTAATGGATTGAAAAATAGAAACAACAAATAATTAACATAAAACTGCCTACTACCTGGCTGTAGGGATGCCAAAGGGACGGTCTTACTTAATTTCACATGGAATTGAGTTTCTAATACATTTGCTTACTCGGTCAGCGTAGTGTGCAACCGATCTAGCCTTGAGATTGATGTAGGGTACCATTCAGCCACAGTCACTAATAAATGGTACACTCGCCACCCGTTCATTCATCGCCGGGTTAATTACAATTAGCGTAATACGAAACTTAACGGTTGACTTAGTATGTGAGTGGGGTTGATTGGACCGGCTTGTGTGTCACTTGCCTATTATTAAACAGTTGAAGTCAAAATAGAAATTGGTATACTGATAGCACCAGTATTGGTTGGGTCTAGAGTACCCTGGAGCACTTTACGGTCTATTACGTTATATTTTACAACGGTTTCATCAGTATTGGATAATTTAAAACGAAAATGTTCACTACCATTTTAGTGAACATCTTCGATGTCATCGTTGTTAAATGCAATAGCATACAAAAGCACCTAAGATTCATGACATGTGATGTTTTTTTGTTTTGCTCACGCAGTTTTATTGACACTCAACAAGCAAACAAATACATCTACAACTACATATTTGTACTTACTACTATAATTCTTTAGTACGCGTGTGTGTGTCACTCCTTTCCTCCCCAACGGATGTTGATGTTATTTTGAGTAAGTATTTAATTGAGTGCCATAAACATAACATTTCATTCGGCTAGACTAGCTAGCTTGTCTGTTACTAGACCCTCATATAATATACAAGCTAACGTTCAGGCAAGATAATGACTGCCATATCTACTACTTTCTAGCAAACCTTTATTGAGAATCCTTTAAAAATACATTTAAATTTAATTAAAGTCACAGTCAACAGAATATGGTTAAAGTCCAACACCAACTTTACCGACAGAAAACCTCGAATTATCAAGCTTAGTGTTATTTGTTTAACACATCAATACATCGTTCATATTTCACATAACCGAGCGTGTAGCAGAAATGTTATTCTCAAACGAAAGACATTAAACTTGCATCTGTTTGTGGCTGTATAGACGTCAGCCCGGAAACTTCTGCCCGCAGACAACACACGGGCTGTAATTCTGTTAATATCGCTTTTGATGAACACAAAAAAAATCAATGCTTTCAAAAAAATTACAACCACATGCATTGTATGTTTTTCGACGTTGAACATATGAGGTTAAGTACTGATTGTCACTAATAACAGTTATTTGCGAACTGCAAAGATATTTCTTATAAAATTTATGAAAAGTACAGCTTACAGCTCCATGGCTGTGTATGTAGTAATAGCTTATGATTCATATGTAGATCGTAATCTCGTTACTATGGTGATTATTTTGGCTACAAAAGCAATAGCAAGAAACGAATAGACGGAAGAATCAAGATCTGTCTTAACTAGTTTTGTTAGTTCTCTATCCAAACTGGAATAAAACTTTATTCTACTCTACTATGTCTGGTATTTCATAATTATTATCTCTAAAAAGACTTTCATTTTATTAGTCTACTCTGTTATGATTATAATCATACTCGTATTAAAAATTATAAATAACTCCCTGAGTCTTTTTATCCTATATTATATTTTAAACGGGTTTTTACGAATGAAATGAATAGATTTTGATGAAATTTGATACGATAATTTATTGAATCCTTGGAAAGGATACCTATGGCGTTTTATTCGCAGGAAGAATAATTCATTAACTCGGACAACATAATATAATACTAAATGTTTATATCTTTAGTGATGTTAAAAGTAAGCACGATATTATCTGATTCCATGGAAATGAAGTCGCTGCCAAATATTAATTATCACTTAATAAAAAAGAAATCAACACTAATAAAGCCTAAGGGACGCCATTATAACTATTATTGTAATATAACACGAAACTATGACAACAGGAGCGAGTAAAAAAAACCATTCCGATCCTTTGAAACAAGCTTTCACGCTCTTCACAAAGATGACATAGAAAAAAATCAAATTCACTAGTTCAATGTCTGTAGAAGGTTTCATGACATGAATAACTCTCAAAAAAGATTAATATTTTTATACACAAAAACATACGTTTACTTCTCACTTATCTGTGAACATAAATTGAGTTGTTGAATAATATTCGCTATGAAAAGCAAAATAATGAATTTATTACAACTCATGGATTTATTATACAAACAGGACTGAGACTGAGGACTTACAACCGATAACAAGCCGAACAATATATTACCAACAGAGGCCTTCGTCTTTTTCTAATAGGTTCTCATAGGGTGACTAATATATTGACGTTGTATTGGACAAATATTTTTTTGTAGAATATCTATTTAACTCCAATGAAATCGGGGGGCACGGTAGTGCCCCCGCCAAGTCGAGCGCGAAGCAAACACTGCCGTACCATCCTTTACTCGAACCATTTCGCCGCATTTTCAGGCCCCTATTTGAGAACCTTTAGATAAGACTAGAACGCAGAAATTTTCGTCATCCAGTAAGCTATAATCACATACTTAAAATCCAAAATTTCAAGTCTGTAGGTCATTTAGTTCCGAAGTTAAGCGAAAGAAAAGTTTCGCATTTACGACACTCACTTATGACCATCAAAATAGAACTAGTACTTCCCATAAACTCAGAGAGCTGAAATTTGGTACAGAGTTACGGTGTAATGACCACATAAAGGAAAAACTATAAAAACAAGGATAATCGAAGATCTGGAGTACGTGGTAACCCTGATCAGAAAACACAAGAGCCCAACCAAACTATTAGAGATCGACATACCGCCTTTACAAAAAGTATTTAACTTTGTAGGCCGCTTCATTTGATGTCAAAAATCGAAGGTCTGAAGTATCCGATGAAGAACCCTCAGCTGTTCTCAGCTGTATTAGAGATATGGTAATGCCCCCTTCTACTATTGGTACATACAAAAATCGACTGTCATTGCAAAATCCAGCGTAGTGGGACACATCTTCTAATTTTTAATCTACCCTAAAGCTTCCCACTGCTGGGCGAATGCCTCCCCTTCTGCTTTTAATACGCATATAAATAAAATTAAAGGAAAACTCTGGATAATAAATAACGCGCCTATCTTTCAGAAATTAAACCATCTAAACCGTCTAAATGAATAAATAATGAACGCGAATAGGCAATACGAAAAACTGTGGCTACTGTACAAGAATCAGAACCGGAAATAAAGAAAATAAAGATTTGTAATTAAAAATCTACTCCTAAAAATAAAAAAAATGTGTCAAATAATAAAATCCAATAAAATAAATCAATATGCTCACGTTTCTCCCACAAAAAGAAGTGATATCCCACCAAAAACATTCTGTAAAAACTAGCCAAGTCTCGATGGAGCTCCTCGTAAAAAGTAATGAAATCTAGACAAAGTCGTGCCAAGCCCAAGGTGCCTTACTGCGATTTCTTTATTATTATGTTTATGTTGTGTGGCTTGGCCGTTGAACATTCTTTATACGTTCGGTGGTCGATTTGACGCTCCAAAAAGAAGAGAGCAGAAGTCAGCATTGTCATTACTGAATGCATGTGTTGCACAATCAACAACAGCCTAAAATGAGACACTAGCGTCCAATTACCAATACCAGTATGGGCTATTGTCTCGCTTAACAAACATACGGAGTTACAACAGATATAACATTACGTGTAAACAAAATTAACTTATACCCACTAATGTATAAAGAACGTTCAACGGCCAAGTCACACAACATAAACATAATAATAAAGAAATCGCAGTAAGGCACCTTGGGCTTGGCACGACTTTGTCTAGATTTCATTACTTTTTAGAGATATACGAGGAGCTCCATCGAGACTTGGCTAGTTTTTACAGAATGTTTTTGGTGGGATTCTTAATTACCTCTACGTACTGGATTGGCCATATAACATAAAATAAACATTCATCAACACTTTTCTACACATAACTATTTGAAATAGTGCCCAACAGTTTAAAACTGGTTGGTGAGCATCTTCTTCGCAAAAAAAATGCGTTTTGTAAAACACACTTCTTCCATTGGCATTCTTTTTTGTCTTTTAGCAATTCAGAAAATGTGTCGATATCTTAATTACTGTGTATCTCTACGGGCTCATTTTTCTTCGATTATTATAGCGTATCAAAATCAGCTTAAGAATCGACTGTTAAGGTCTGTTTTGTATAACATGCTTTCCAAGTCCTGTTTGTTTGGTAAGTGCATATTATCTCAAATCTGTACTCAAATCAAAGACAATTCAGAAAAGTGTGTTCCTTTTACTAGTCTAATAAGAAGACACAATGGAGGCTGGCAAGAAAGATCTTGCTTTTCCGTTTTTACAGGAGCGGGGCGGGAGCAAGGGTTTAACAGTAAATAAAGCGAGCAAAGTACGTTTGGTTGCGCAATCGGATGCCGTAAGTTTACAAAAGACGCGCAAGTGAGCTAAAGTTTTGTTAGTGTCATCTGGAGAGAAATTTAGAAATTTAGTATAGCTTTGGTATTGCTCGGGGCAACGTTGTAATCTCTTAAGCTGTGTTTCTTTCTATTTATGGGACTTTAGTTTTACACAACTTTAAATTCAACAAAAACGTTAAACATGAGTTTGTGTTTTTCTAACACACACTGCGCGTATGAAAAATATAAAATAATGTCACAATTAATCAGCAAATCCTTGTATTTTTAGGTATAACTAAGTAAAGCTGGAAAGCCGTTCGGGTTCACATGATTGTTTTACCAATATATATGTTAGTACATCATAACAAACAAAAATTTGAAATTATAACAAGTGGTAAAACATGAAATTGCCGTTATATTATTACACTGGCCTTTTTAAATGAAAATTAATTTTGCACGGGGTAAAATTTAAATAAGAAACTTTTTTTCACGTGAAAACAACTCTTGTTTTAGTATTCAGTTGATAACGTGAAGATAAAGCGAAAGTCAGTGTAACTTTGGAATGCAAGGTTGGCCCCTTCATGGTAGTAAAGCGGCAGAAACTGCTTATGATGTGAAAATTCTACTTGGGGAGAATACAGGTAACCAACCTGGGTTCTTGGTTAAGCTACTTCCGTATGGTAACATCGACTTAAAGGATAAATTACAGGGTAGACTAACTAACCTGACTAAGGTAAATACCTATGAAGATGGTGTTGTAGAACCCAATTCGTTCCTAACTATCAAGGAATTAGATTGATATAAGCATGTCCACGAAATCAAACCATTTGCAGTAAATTGGTAAACTTAAGAAAAAAATGAATAATAGGTGTCTTATAATTTGACTAATATGACAATTGTGTTGTATAACTAAAATGGATTTTTAGTACAATCACAAGCTAACAAGGTGCCACAACAATTTCCTTAAGCTTACTCATAGAAAGGTGATGGTAATGATTTGGTGGTCACTACTCTTACAGCTTTTTTAGATACAGTCGAGTTATTACAGCGTAGAACATTAAACAGTAATGGTGAACCTCGCAGAGATATATTCCTTACATATCAATCAGCCTTTACCATTATTTTGTCCAAAACTCTGTAGATCTCTCACTGTTCAAGCAATAGTTTTAACACAACATAACCTGCTGGTAATTACACCACATAACTTATTACTAAAAAGGTTTTATTCATTTGTTTATATCTATAGTGCTTACGGATATAACTACTACATTATCAAAAGGAAGTGTTATTTGAACTTATTCGTATACAGTGGTATATAGGATTTGTAATTCTGTGTAATTTATACAGTGTGTCTAAATTATTAGCAATAGCAGACAAAAAAATGGCAGGTTTACAAAGTAGTATATCTTCTTGTTCACATATTTGGTTTCACTGTACGTAAATGCGCTTATTACCGTTAGGTGAATCTCGGGAGATAATATTATTTCTTTTTGGTATACAAAGAGCGAAGCAAAATGAAATAGCGAATTATTCCACGTAACAATGTAAACAAAGTAAAAATAAAATATATAATAAAAATAAACAAAAGAAAGCATAAAATATAAATATACAAGGGCACGCATTGTATGGAGTCGTCGTCGGTATATTATAGCCTTAACGTGCGGGGCCACTAAATTAGCGACTGTTACATTCTAGCCACTTAAATTAAAATTTTGTGCCAAATTCTGCTAAAAAAGCAGAGTTACTTAACACTAAGAATTAAAGTAGCACTGCTTTAGCTAAACAAAAATTGGCGGTACGTTGTGCTCAATTATGTACAATAACCAAACCATGGTCTGGTCTCGTGGCTAAGCTACTATCTCGGGTCAGATTTCTATCAATTATTCGTTTATAGGGCGCTCTTATAAAGTCTGATCGTACTTTAGTTCCTTGGACGTCTGTTAAATAAAATTCCAAAAAGCAAATGTAAAGAGCAGTTTCACGAAGCTATGATAATGTATAACTAGGTATATAATATACCTCACTATAAATAATAACAATAAATCTTATATTTAAAAAACTAAGAAAATATAGTACTGTTAAATAATAGAATCTAGGGAACAAATGCTAATGCTCGTCATTTAATCACAAGTTTCGATCAGAATTTGACCCCAGCATGGTTGCTGTAGTACGAAGGATCGTTTCATTAACCAGTTGTTATTGTCAATATTAACTATTACAATATAAGCGCAAATATTCAGAAGACAAGCCAATTTCGTTGCCCCAACCACAACATGGCAAACAGAGAGCAACAAACAAGCAGTACATTTTCTGTGCCGTCAAAAACAACTTTTGTATTATAAATTGTATTATTCTATTCTCCTTCGGTGTCTTGGAAGAAAGAAGTTAATGTGCCAATGAAGAATATTCAAAGAGTAATGGAATAATGGAGAAGTCGGTTAATGTTGGTTTTATTCGCAATGCAGCTCTTGTTTTGTTCCATATTTTATTCACGAAAGCTGCGGATCGCTCGTAAGAATACGAATATACGCCGAGCACTTTTTGTCGTCGGTATTCTGTCTTGTACTTATTACATCTAGGACTTATACTGTTATTTCTACTAGGGAAGAAAAAGCCGCGAATAAAGCCTTACAAAAATAACGCCGAGGAAAACTGTTTTAAATCAAAACAAGTGGAAATACAAGCTTCAAACGATGCTACTAATTTTAGCGCGTCGTATGTATTGTTATAGTATAGTGTGCGCTAAAGAATATTTAGTAATAATGTATTTTGTTAATCTATCAGTGTCTCTACCTTATTGTGTTACAGATTTTCTTTTACAGTCCCGAGAGAATGGTATGGATAAAAGTAGCATCATAACCAGCATTATTATAATTGACTCAACATGAATCAAACTAGCCGTGATCGGATATGGTAATGATGTTGAAATGAGTAGAGAATTATTAAAAAATAAAGATCCTGGATTTTTAATCGAGACTGCGATTAAAATTGCCAAAATTTAAAATGTGACAATAAAGATGTAGATGGCAATGGGCTAAGCGCGTTATGCCTACTAACGTAGATGTTATGCGAGGAAGGCTGGTCATAGGATAGGTGACCTAAAACTTCAAACGAAAAAAAAATATTACATAATATTTTTGCTCTCCGATCTATTATCATAGAATAGCTATTCTGCCTTTAAGCAAAAATAACTTCTGCTGGCTTACCATAAGGCTTACATTTAAATTTTAGGTCGGTCCTTTTGAAGATAAAATTTTAGCAATTTCGGGAGCTGCAGAACCTCAAATTCGATCGACGGCGGTGATTTCAGGGCAGTCACCAATATTTTGGCCTCTCGTTAGAAGCTTTGTCAAAGTGTGGCAGCATATTCTGTTCAACTTACTAAAAGCTACCATGGTTTCTCTTTGAATATTTATTCCCTTAGTGACTAAAACTCTCGTGTAGCAGAAATCTTTTAACATAAACCAGTGTAGGCAACGTTTATCGCTGCAAAGTTTCATTAGTGTTCTTTGATTACAAGACTTTAATACTCGTATTTTTAACGTTCGATGGCTTTGCATCAGTTTATAGAAATTTTATTGGAACAAATTATTCATTTTTCTCTTCTGTATATTACAGTAATATTTGAATAAGTGTGCTTATTTAAAATCGATATCTATTGACTTTATTGTAATTAACGATTTTATAGAAACAGCACTACTTTTTGTGGATGATATTATAATATTATTATTTTGTTTTGATTATGTGTGAAGCATAGTATAAAATTATAAATGTCTGACTATTTTTCTATAGTTCTTTGCATCAGATAACCTGAATGCTTGTCCTTTTATCCTGAGTGGGAAATGATGCGCTTAAGTGGTAACTCTCCTAATGAAAACCCAAACAAAATTTTGTTTTTATTTTTTGGTCATTGCTTCGTTTCAAACGTATCAACTTGTCAGTACGCTACCGTGTGCTCCATCCCTCTCACCAGTCCCAATGCGCGAATTGTGAAGAAAAATGTCGGACTCTTAGATAAAAATGGCATTTTCTCGATAAATAAAAAGCTAGGACCAAACAAAAAATGCAACCGTAAAGCTGATCAAACAAAGTATCCACCACAGAATATTTAAATTTCTGTAACTCAAAAATAAGCTGGCCACGCGGAAATTTAAATATGGTAGCAAATTCTACCAGGGTGTTGGCTATCTGTAGCAATTGCTACCGTGGACAAGTGGTTATCAAACTACTTCTAGTACTAACACTGTAGCAACACAGTTTATTGTCAGTAGCAAAAAACATTCGGAGCCGTAGCATCGTAACGAAATATCGTAGCGCATAAAACAGTCGTATCCCTACACAAATGCCTGCCGGCCTTGTCCACAGAGTATGATTATAATCACTACGTTTTGTTTTGTGTTGTTTACTATTAATTGCTAATCACTTAATGTAGATATTTTATTTTATAAAATTGTGTAATCTGATTAAATAGACTTTTGGTATCATCTATTAGGGTTATTATTTGGACACGCAACCTTTCAACATCTCTAATAATATTATTAACTCAATGAATTAAGTAATAAATAAATAATCAATAATATGAAAATTGGACAATTCAAAACACATTATTTTAAGTACCTTTGAATAGTTTATTTACATGCTATTCAGTTATAGTGTTTAGCAGTACGAGTGGATGCTTAAGTGTTTTCTTATATTTGATCATTTTTTCTTCATCATCATTTAAAATGAAGTAGTAAAATCAAATTACCAATATCAATTTAAGAGATTGTGTCTGGTGGTAACATTATCCCTAATAATTATTTTTAATCTATAATCCCTTTTAAGTTGATCTAGTCCCCTGAAATACGGGATGCCAATGAAAGCGTTATACCTAAACAAAAGGTTTGCCTCAATAGCTGTTTGCCTTAAACGGGGAAGGCCGATAAAGCAGTACGCCAAGAATACGAAATTGTAAAAGAAACAGTTTTCATAAAGTTAAATGATAATGGGTAAAATCCAACATATAATCTGCCGCCGTGAGTAAAAAATATTAAACCATTTCGTTTTACACTTTCGCGTTAATTACTCATCGAAATGAAACTAAATCGAGTGAAATAAAATTTAACAGATAATTAAACTGCTTTAATTTAATATTTTGTTTTTATTTATTTAATCCTACCATTTCAACTCCTTTTAAATGAAATAAGATGTTTCATCTTTTAACATAATGTTTCATATCTCAATGCTAAACTAAATAATACAATTTTAAAACGGTAGCTTTCATTTATTCTCTGCTATAAGACGTAATCAAACAATTTTTTTCATTTTTTAATTCCATTATCCTATATATAATTATACGCTTTGCTCCCAAATCTAGTGCTATAAAAATAAGAATCATATTTTTTCCAAATTTTTTACATAATGTGATATTGACAATTTTTATGTTTTTTACACTCCTATATGTTAGAAGTAAGTATTTCCGATAAGGCAGAATTCCAAATAAGATAAATTACATATTCCGTTCAATAACCTCACGTTCCATACAAATGGAAACTGCTGATTTAAAATCCGATGGAATCCGCTTTTTGATAAAAGCTTTTTACTATTATTTTGGTTACTTATACACAGCTATTAAACAACCCTTGGTACAAGCCACATTCGTATTCGTAAATACGATGTTTGAATACAACGTGGTGGTGAAATCGGTTCTATTTTTAAGAATTGCCTGTTAATGTTAATTATAATGTTATCAGCCATGATATCAGTTACAGAGATTTTTTGACCACTGTTTTGGCCTAGAATAGTGACTCTCCGAAACCAAACAGTCCTGAGTTCTAGTCACAGCACTGCAAATATTTTTGTGGACAACACGAACATACTAGTGTCATGAGTATTTATATATAATATTATTGTTTCTTACATTTACACCAGTTAGCCTAGCCCAAAGTCAGCACTGTAGCGCTTATGGATACTAGCGTAACAGAAAGACGTATATAGCCACCCAGGATTGATGTGCTTACGGCTATATCAAAGG
This sequence comes from Calamotropha paludella, assembly GCA_927399485.1. Taxonomy (NCBI): domain Eukaryota; kingdom Metazoa; phylum Arthropoda; class Insecta; order Lepidoptera; family Crambidae; genus Calamotropha; species Calamotropha paludella. The sequence continues at coordinate 5,990,752 of OV656808.1, read as the reverse complement.
CGATAGTAGTATTTAAACTGACTGGCTTATAAGCTTGCCCGCCTACCTTATGCGCTTTTACAAGCACTGTCTGTAATACATTAAAAGGAGTAAAAAGACCCGTGCCGAGTTTCCTTCGGCTTTTTCGGTACAAGGTCTCCCGTCGTAGGATAAGTCCTCCTTGTTAGATGTTGTAAAATAAATGCATTGTAAATGCTCATATTGAATAAAAAGTATTTTATCCTTTAACCCTTAATTCCTTATATTTAGACATATTATTATATAATTATTATTACTTACAAAAGATATCGATGCATATTTCATATTGTATAACAGAAATTTAAATAACTACTTATAAATTACGCAGAAAAAAATCACATAAGAAATAAAAAGTTATACCGAGTGACCACAACGGTTTTTCAAACTAGAACGTGGTACTTGCAACAGCTATGCCGTCACGAAGCCACAATTTTTTTTATTATATATATTAAATAATAAATTTTAAATCAATCTCCTGCGATAGATTGAATCTTACAAAAAATAGGAGTCAAACGGTTTCTGTCAATGGTTACAGGTCGCATTATCTTACAATCAGATCAGGAGTCCCACAGGATACCATCTTGGAGCACATCTTGGAGCACATCTTGGATTCACACTGTATATAAATAATATGGGCTACTATTTACCAAATACTTGTGAATTACTATGTACTGACGACGCAAATATATTTGCAGTTGTGAAATGAAGTACTGATTGTACTAGCTTTCAATCAGACTATATCAACCTGTCTAAATACTGTCTGGATAACCAACTTAAACAATTAAAATATGTCTCACTTACAATTAACATTGCAAATTTATTAATTATCAATACTCAATTAACAATCATATTCTAAGCTGTAAAAATAACATCCGAGATTCACTATTCTTTCATATCAAATTCAATTATTAACAATATGAACAAAAAAGGTCCCTAAAAATGCTGAAACCAAGTATTTTAACAGAGTCGGAAAGGAGTCAAAAACCCAATCGTAAAAAAATATTATTATTATATTCAAACTTCATAGAAAAAAAATAATAGTAAACACGACATCACAATGCATTCATAATACATTATGATGGCTCAGACTAATACCGCAGGGTCCTTTTTAGGACACGAAATGTATCGTGATCGGTTGCTACTGTTGAATGACATATTATCATATCTTATTGTGATGTAAATGCAGTATAATAATACCGTAAAAAGAAACTTGAATACCACTCAATATGAAATTGTACTGGTCACTGAAGCAAATAAATATTGATAAATAACTAGTAAGTACATACTTGTAAGTTAGTGTAAGTTAATAACAGACACATGAGGATTGGGCGCTGGTGCAGTTGTTACCGCGTTTGATATCTGATTTTAGAGGTAAGATAAATTTTACAAGAGCTTATTTATAGATGGATGTCCAAAAATGTCTTCTGAAGGTCCTTCAAGCTTTAAAAGCTCGTTTAGCTTTTGACTTCACGTGCAATTGTTGGCACTGACAAATCTGCCTACCTATTCTTTATAATTTTTTAAGTATTTTAAATTATAAAGAAGGCTTGTGCTTCAATAGCGGGGACGTTAATTGGCTGCTGATAAATAATACAACGTTTGAGCGACGTGATGTAGTAGCTTTGAAATATGTAATTAACCACTTAAATGCTTTCAGTTAAACATCTAATGGGAAACGATTATTTTTAGGAGTGCACGATACTTTACACAAATCCTCAATTTCTAATATATTGATTATAAGAGCCCGCCTGAGAATTCACTTGTGATCCGAGTCAATTTTTCTAGTATTTTTCTATAATAATAATTTATGTTATAAGATCGCATTGAAAAATGCAAAAAATGTATATTGATTATGTTTATTAATAATTAACAACCGAAAACTTATTAGGGTTAATTAAAACGGGATCATTAGGCTGTTATTTTTATTTTTGAGGCTCAGATATTTTAACACAGTTTAATACTGAAGAACTATTTAATACATTAATTTTATTTATACTAAGTAACATTTCGCAAAAGTTTTCTACTTACTTTTATACTTATAAATCTTCCTTAAGTGTATACAAATTAATAACAATCAGTTCCTTGAAATTTATATCTTTTTATATTTCTCCAATTTTTCACGAATATCAATAACAAAAAACTAAAAAGATTTAGATAAAATTTAGTATTTAGCTAAAGCTTTTAAAAAAAGCTTAAATTATTTGCTTGATACAAGACGTTTTTTATAATTATAACCAACGAAATTTAGATGGTCAGGTTCTTGTATTCAAATGGAAAACGGATATCAAGTCAGGTGTAGGGATATGTGTAGACGTCTATATTATTAACCCGTCGTAAGCGACTCAAAATACAGTCACGAACTTTTAATTGGGATTTATTTGTGGTAGAATATCGCAGAAGAAATTTAAACCTTAAGAGCTACTATTTTAATAGAGTATTATATTATCACCAGGACGAAGACTACTGAGGCCGGAATGAAATATTTATTTGTATTCTCACTTATTTTCATTTATTAGAATTAGTTCCTAACATCTACAGATAGTGCCCATTCGCGCCTATTTGTCGCATTCAGCGGCCAAGTCCCATTTATTCCTGTTTTGGCGTCCATTTATCCGTCACAATAAATTATTATCTCATAAACTACTGCTTTTGTATCGGGCAAACATGTAAAATGATTAAATATCGCCACGGGGAAGAGGCAATGTCCAACTGGATTAAATTATAGGCAATGTTATCAGCTGTGTTGATGTGAATGAATTAATATATTTTATTTTACATACATCACAGAATTAATGGAAATAAAAACATACGAAAATAAACGGTACACTTGGTGGATTTATTATTAACCCTTAATTGGGCGCGCCTAAAAAGTTGCATAAGTGGTCGCGTGGGGTGCCTAACACCCCTAATAAGTAAATTAAAATAAAATACGAAATACATGCAAAATCAGACTTTTGTTATGCGAATATTTTAACTTACATATTAATCAACTTTTAAACTTCTCTTTAATATAATTAACAATTGTTTTAAATATGATTAATTCCTTTTACAAATCTTAGTTTTCCTCCGTACAATTTTGGCAGACTATAATCATATGGTCATTGCACACATTTTTATGGCACTTAGTTCTTGAACATATATGGCACCTTTTGTATGACTGCGATCGGCTTGCTTCAGAACCGATTCTTGGTCATGAATTTCATTATGTCTTTTCAGTCGTTTTTGCAGCTGTCGTGGTAGTGTGGGTACGCTGGCTCTTGATATTTGAGGTGGTTTATGTTGTGTATGAATCATAGGAACTTACCAAGCCTTGTTATAAAATAATGTTGGTTAAGTTGAGGGTACTTTGATATTGTCAGTTGTGATTTAAATCGTGTGTGCTACTTAGCTCAATATACGTATTTACCTAAATACATGGTTTTATTGGACATAATAGTCTAACACAACCTAAAAATTGTTAGAGTATTATAATTCAACTAATATAACATCTTTTGAACAATGGTTTAAAACAGAAATACTTTTACCAAATATGCACTTATCCGCAATATATACCACACAAACAGTCACCTGGGGTGTCGTACACCCCAAACACGCTCTCTGCACCCAACCGGCCACTACTGAGTGCCGATTGCAACTTAATCGTGTACGTTATTCGTCCTTACGAAGCTACCTAGAAGACCAACGCGCTAAATTCAGTTTTCTTAAAGTTATGAGCCTGAAAACTTCCGTTGGGGTGCACGACACCCCACGCGACCAATTAAGGGTTAAAATGAATATTTTCCTGACGACCTCGGGATGGAATGGGTAGAAAAAACAATTAATGAAGAACACATAGAATACTTACAGTGTCAACTATCTAAAATAGCTTGGTGAAATTTATATTCACCTTATATGTATATAAATATATATTTAAGAGCATAACCAAATGTACATCTATACAGAAAAATACACAATTTTATACTTCACGTGTATTTAATGTATAAGTCATCGTATATATTTATGATATTGTAGTTGGTGAGAAAGTTGGATAGCTAAATCATGGATAATGATGACAAATAGTACTTTGAAGTTGCCATTATTTATGCTCAACAATGTAGGAAAAAGATAGAAAACTTACAAAAAACTAAGACCTGTCGTTAACAATACATCATATATATCTATATATATAATTCTACTGTACGTGTGTATGTTACTGAACTCCTCCTGAACGGCTGGACCTAATTGAAAGTTTTTTTTTGTATGCGTTTGGATGGCGCTCTGGGTCTGGATCTGGTGTATATATTTATATATTTTTTTTTATTCACGGAAAACATTACTCTCAGGCTCTAGACCACAGCTCTAGACTATCTCTGTACCAAATTCCATTTAAATTGGTTCAGCAGTTTAGGCGTGATTGGGTAGTACACAGACAGAGCTAATTACGAATTATTTTTACAAAGTGACAGCCAGAGATTAAAGTTGGTATTTTCAAAACTAAAAGTTGTACTTTTAAAAGATATAATAAACAATATATATAAATAAGATATGTAGCAGCAGGTTATCCATGAATATTATATGGGTATAATCGTAAAATTACACTCAAAAAATGAAGCAATCTCTATTCAAAGTGGCATAAGGTATATCTATAGCTCGATGGCATGCGGTTACCACGTTTGGTCTATGTTGCGAAGATTAGGCATTTTTCGCTAGTCGGTCTTTGAATGGATGGCACGTGGAGCCGTTGGGCCCAGTTGCATCTGGGTTCAATGGTTCACTACTATGAACCCGCATTGGTTCCAAGTGGTGCGTCATCTCATTGATGTTTTCATCCTTAAAAGACATTAATAGCCTGTTCTGTCGAATATTGTCAGATGTATTGATGACAACTACAAGTTGTCATGATAAAAGTTTAATATTAAGGTAAAAGACAGTCATGTCACTCACAAATAACTATGACCGGTCAATTTACAAAGAATCAGAAGTAAGGTAAAAAGAAAATAAACTGATTCGTTTCTTGCTTTGTGATGTTTTTGTTTTTTTGTATTATAAACACGAGTTACTCTAAGTATAGTATTTTTTGTGAAGATTTTCCTAATGTGGAATGCAAACTCACGCCTGCTTAACTAACCTTGCCATATGCTGTAACTGCTATATTCAGCATGTTTGGAATTTAGCTGGCTAAAATATAAAAAGATTAAATAATATGAAGTTAATATTATATTTTGGTTTTTAGATCACCTGTAACGGTTCACAAATCGGTCGTAAGTTCATGAGCATTCATTTGATTAAAAAGTAGGCTATGTTGAAAAAATTCACTAACCTGAATAAGCCTCAGTAACCTCATTTGCATTTTTGTCACTGGACTCGCTGAATCGGACCACGCAGATTGCTAAGGTAAGTTATGGAATTATTTCATCACTACGTTTCTTAAATCACCATAGAAACTTTCTGCCTATTAAAACCAAAGTATTTTAACTACTTTATATTCCTCATTTATATCTGTTCGCTTATATTTGTTATACTGATTTCAATAAATGCTGCTTTATAAGCAATTACTCGTTTAATATGATTTTGTCTCTTGATATTGGACTCAGCTTAATTGGCTCTCAATCCGTCAATGCAAACAGTTGAGACTGCTCTTACTCATTATTCTATAATATTATATTTTGGATACCTTACTCTCTTGAATACTTAAAAATTTAAATCTCAACACTTCTGCAATGCTCATGCTTGGCTACTTGATGTTAATTCCAATAGTACTCTGCCTTCCCTTTTCCTTTCATGTGTTAACGACCCTATACACAGACTAGCTAGGATGTGAAGTAAAAATAATGAATTATGTAATTTAACGGATTTATTCGGGATAATTAAAACCTGCACTCTAAATTTAACTTATAATTCCAATACAATATCTCATCATGTAAATAACTTTAAATCTTTAACATCAATTAAGTAAGACTTACAATGCTCATCAGAATATTTATATACAAAGAGTTACATACCTTCACGATGTGCTCATGGCGACGTTCACACAACGAATGACGCTCGGAAGGCTGTTGCGCCATTTTTATATTTTCAAGACAGACGTAAACGACAAGATGGCGGCCGTACGAGAGTCATCGTTTAACAACTTTTATTGGATTAATCTTAAACAATTTAATTAAACCGAACAGTACCGAAAACAATAAAATGTTAACAATTAGGTATTACAGTGTAGTTGCTAACACGTGCTTTTCGACCCTGGAAGAGCCTCCCGGAATCTATCAGAAACTCGCCAAATATGTTTGCCTTCTAAAGGTCACTTTATGCGTATATCCTACAAATCTTATCAAAGTAACCATAACAATTAAAAAATCATCCGAACCCGAAATGCTTAATAATTACATAACTGCTTCTTATTTATCGATTGTGCGATATTTGCAAAACTAATACACTTGATGTTGTAGGTAATAATACCTACAACATGAATAGACATTCGACGCCAGGGTTTAAGAAATACTTGGAAAAATTCGACAGGTCTGTCAATTTTTCCAATAGGATCTCACTTGATACCTGACACAATTTTTCTTCTGACACAATGGTTTCTTTAGATATAAAATTCTTGCAATTAAATGCCTTTATAATCAAAGTGCTAATCGTCATTGGTTACTTTTATTACAAGTCTGTGTATGTAATTTTGTATTAGGTAAATATTGGGCGTTTATATCGTGAAATGAATTTATATATATTTTTTTACCGCATTCATGATTTTAGTATTCATTTCGTCTATTGTACAATTATTGACTTGAGATCAATAAAGCTTTATCACTAAAATAAATAATAAATAAATAAATATAAATAAATATTTCTTACATACACACCAATTAGCATAGCCCAAATTAAGCACTGTAAGGCTTGTGTTATGGATACTAGGGTAACGGATAGACATACATATATGATACCGATGATTCATAGAAATATATAGAAATACCCATGACTCAGGTACAAATGCTCGCATTCATCATACAAACATCTGCCCCTACCGGGATTCGAACCCAGGACCGTCGGTACGAAAGGCAGGATCGCTACCGTTGCACCAAACGGTCGTCAAAATAATAAAAAACCAAGCGGTTACGGCGTCAGCGCAGACAACTGGCCTAGTAATTAAGAAGTCGCAACGTGGAATAGAATGTATATTTCATTTACTATACATATTTACACACATTTTCTTTACAATAATTTAACTGTAAATAACAACAAATATAACGCTGTATCAGAAAATGTTAGCTAAATCGCGAAATCTACACTTCTAAATATTAGTTCTGCATAGAAACGTAGACAGCGCTTTAAGAGCTTCTTTTTTAAAAGCATTTTTTATTTAAATAGACAAACAGGTGTACTTTGTTTACATAGAGACCATTTCTATAAACTTTTTGGCATGCAAAAAATGCTAATAATCCATACAAGTATTTATATATGCGAAAATAAATCTATCTGTCCCTGTCTACGTTTTTGTAGCAAAACAGCTGAGAAGATTTTGATCAAATTTTGTATCTTCTCTAATTTATTGAACCTTGGGGAAGAACAGGCACTTCTGTTCCCGCGGGAAAAATAATTTTCTTTAGATACATAAGTAGCGCGATATCATCTAATTCCACGTGATCGAAGTCGCGAATAACCATTACTATATACAAGCCGTGAGTATATCACAAACTCAAAAAGTAGTTAATGGTTTGTGACGATTGTTGTGGGCAAACCAAATAAGGTTTATGTATGGTCAACAAGAAATAAGAGCGATACAAAGCGTCGATTCCTAAAGATGCCCTGTCAGATTACCAGCGCTTTTGAATCATTCTGTCTATCTAAGAATGACGCAACACGCTGAGACAGGGTCCATATTAGCCTCGCCACTCATTTGTTTTTATGTTAGTGCAGTCTTTGTGTTAAGAGTTGTCTTTTGTTTTTTTATAATTGTTTGTATTATTTGTACTTATGTTGTTTGGTTAATAAATATGTTTCTTTCTTTCTATATAATTGAGTTTTATTTATTTATATCTTTTCAGCCGTTGCATTGTTTTGGGTATATAGTCTGGAAAGCTTTGTGAGATCATTGACAAAACTGATGGCGCAATTTTAGTCGCCTTTTAAAGTGTTGCCATTTTTATAGCTGCTATAAAGTCTTCACTGAGAATGGTTACTGTTTAGCATTTAGTACACATAAAAGTGTCAAATATTTTATCGCAGTATTTGGTTTGAGTAATATCAAAAAGATTTTT